>OY720638.1:0-600000 GCA_963169105.1 Ceriagrion tenellum
GTATAACTGCACTTAGGATCACTTAAATGACGAATATATAAAAGTTTGCCAGAGGAAGGCAGACGACAAACACAGAAAACAAAAAAATGATGAACACACTTACAAAGTTTCTTGATATTTCGGTGCCACTAGCACCTTGGTCGCAAGAGCGAAGACTGAGAAGGAAGGGAGGACTGAGGCGGTAGGAAGGGAGGACTGAGGCGGAAGGAAGGAAGGGAGGGGAGGGACGGGGGAAGGGGAGGAGGCGGAGGGAGAGGAAAGGTGGGGGCGGGAGGCGGGAAGTGGAAGAAATTCGAAAGGAAGAAGTAGTATGGGCAGAGGTGAAAGAAGAAGTTAGTGGGATTTATTGAGTCCTGGCGGAGAGAAAGCCTGGAATAAGTAAATGCAAGAGGACTCAAGATCTTTGATTTGGAGTGGGGAGGAGGAAGGGGGAAGGGAGGCGAGAATGCCAACCTTAAAAATATTATTAAAGGTGGAGTTGTGGGAAGAAACATGGGTGGCAACAGGGAGGGAAACAGAAATAGACGGTGGTTCATTACAACTGGAGCGGTGGCCATTCATGCGGATGTTAAGGGGAGTGGTCGTCAAACCGATGTAAAAACTAGGACATAATTGGCAAAGAAGGATATAGACAACATTATGGGAAACGCAGGAGAGTGAGGGGACGGAAGGAAGATGAGCGGCAAGGAATTTATCAGGCAGAGGCTGGGTGAGAAGGATGCCACATGTTTTGCAACGTGGGCGATTGCACGGCGTCGGAAGGGACTTAGTAGGTCGGGAGATTGATTTGGAAAGGGGTTTAGTACGGATCCACGGTAGTTGTACTAAACTCTTCTGACTATCTAAATGAAGCTCTCCGACAGTTGTCGGATGCCTCTTCCTACCAGCCCGTCCAAAATGATCCCAACCCCACTTTTCTGCAAAACATCACCTCTTTCCTCAAGGAAAAAGGTCCCAACGAAGGTCTTTCCTTGCATTACCATGCTCTGGTCATTCAATACCATTCTCGTATCCATTCCCTCATCAATATCATCGGTCTCTGCAGCCCTCACTTTCTCCCTAGTATCCAACGCATTCTCGACTCTGCCCTCCGCGTTCTTTCTACTAGACGCGCTAAATCCCTTCGTAAACTTTCCTCCCTCGTCCTTTCTTTCCTTAGTAACGGTATTTCCCTTCCGACTCAGTTGGCAACACCCCCCCCTCCACAACCTCCCTTGCATTCAGCCAAACCCGACCTCGCCACTTGTTTCAGCCTCCCCCCCCCGCCTCCTCCGACGTCATTGGCTTTCCTTAAGCGCACCCTTCCAAAAGATCCTCCTCCTCCCCCAACACCCTCCACCGCCAACACAGCTGAGCTACCTGAGCAAGTTGTCAACCTTTCGTCCACCCCTCTCTCCCGCGACGAGATTTCATTGCTAACTAAAGGACTCAGTTTCTCTCCCACTCCCAAAATCAATCCTATCTCCATCCTCTCCGACGCTATTCTCTTCTGCCGACGACTAAAATGGAAGCTTTTCTGGGAAACGCGACCCTCTCTTTCTTCTTCCTCCAACCCCCCGCACTCTGCTCTCTCTAAATTTAAGCCTTCCTCCCAATATGAGCCCAAAGCCCTTCTTTCGAATCACCCCTTAGAAATTTTCACCAACCTTCTCCTTTCCAAACTCTCTGAACCCTCTTTTCTCCATTCCCTCAAACCTACTCCCAATCTTTCTCCCTCCGAAATTTCTGCCCTAAAAAGCCTCACCCGCAACCCTAATATTGTCATTACTCCATCCGACAAAGGTTCCACGGTAGTTGTACTAAACTCTTCTGACTATCTAAATGAAGCTCTCCGACAGTTGTCGGATGCCTCTTCCTACCAGCCCGTCCAAAATGATCCCAACCCCACTTTTCTGCAAAACATCACCTCTTTCCTCAAGGAAAAAGGTCCCAACGAAGGTCTTTCCTCCCATGATATATCTCTTCTCACCCCCCCACACCCTCGCACCCCCAATTTCTACATTCTTCCCAAAATCCATAAGACTCACAACCCTGGTCGCCCAATAGTTTCCTCTTATAACTCTGTCACCGAACGCATCTCCGCTTTCGTTGACTACTACTTACAACCTTTTGTTCTCTCTCTCCCTTCTCACATCAAAGATACTTATCATTTTCTTGAACGCCTCCAATCTACCCCACTCCCCTCAGACTGTGATATCTTAATGGCCACCATAGATGTCACCTCTCTCTACACTTCTATTCCTCACTCTGAAGGACTTTCCGCCATTCGTCTTTTTCTTGACCAGCGGCCTGTTCCTCACGCCCCTAGTTCAGATTTTCTCCTTGACCTTTCCAACTTTATACTTACTAATAATGCTTTCTCCTTCAATAACAATTTCTACATCCAAACTAAAGGTTGTGCCATGGGTAGTCGTTTCAGCCCCTCCTATGCTAACCTCTTCTTGGGTGCTTTTGAGCAATCTTTTCTCTCGTCCTGCTCTCCTAAACCTCTTCTCTGGCTTCGTTACATTGACGATATTTTTCTTCTGTGGCCACATGGCCTTGATTCCCTTAACTCTTTCATCTCCTCCCTAAACTCCTCCTCCTCTGTCTCCTTCACCTCTAACATCTCTGCCTCCAAAATTACCTTTCTGGATGTAGACATTACCTCAGTAACCTTAAATTCCACACTTCTGTCCATATCAAGCCCACCAACAAGCAACAATATCTCCATTTCAACAGCTGCCACCCCTCTCATACTAAACGATCCCTCCCCTTTTCCCTCTCTATCCGTGGTCACCGAATATGCAACAATCCCGAATCCCTTGACCTTTTTCTCTCCAATCTCCACCAATCCCTCCTTCGCAGAGGCTACCCTGAGCGTCTTCTTCAGAAAAAAATCCTACAGCGACCCTCTTCTTCTAAATCTCTCTCTCTTAATAAGTTTCCTCATGATCAAATCTCCCTCTGTACCACCTATTTCCCTGGAGTTCACTCCATCCGTCGCTTAATCAAAAATCTCTACCCCATCCTCTCTGACAACCTTACCACTTCCAAAATTTTCCCCCGCTGTCCTTCTCTCACCTTTAGACGCCCTCCCAACCTCTCCACCCTCTTTAAAATCACTAAACCCCTTTCCAAATCAATCTCCCGACCTACTAAGTCCCTTCCGACGCCGTGCAATCGCCCACGTTGCAAAACATGTGGCATCCTTCTCACCCAGCCTCTGCCTGATAAATTCCTTGCCGCTCATCTTCCTTCCGTCCCCTCACTCTCCTGCGTTTCCCATAATGTTGTCTATATCCTTCTTTGCCAATTATGTCCTAGTTTTTACATCGGTTTGACGACCACTCCCCTTAACATCCGCATGAATGGCCACCGCTCCAGTTGTAATGAACCACCGTCTATTTCTGTTTCCCTCCCTGTTGCCACCCATGTTTCTTCCCACAACTCCACCTTTAATAATATTTTTAAGGTTGGCATTCTCGCCTCCCTTCCCCCTTCCTCCTCCCCACTCCAAATCAAAGATCTTGAGTCCTCTTGCATTTACTTATTCCAGGCTTTCTCTCCGCCAGGACTCAATAAATCCCACTAACTTCTTCTTTCACCTCTGCCCATACTACTTCTTCCTTTCGAATTTCTTCCACTTCCCGCCTCCCGCCCCCACCTTTCCTCTCCCTCCGCCTCCTCCCCTTCCCCCGTCCCTCCCCTCCCTTCCTTCCTTCCGCCTCAGTCCTCCCTTCCTACCGCCTCAGTCCTCCCTTCCTTCTCAGTCTTCGCTCTTGCGACCAAGGTGCTAGTGGCACCGAAATATCAAGAAACTTTGTAAGTGTGTTCATCATTTTTTTGTTTTCTGTGTTTGTCGTCTGCCTTCCTCTGGCAAACTTTTATATATTCGTCACTTAAGTGATCCTAAGTGCAGTTATATATATATATATATATATATATATATATATATATATATATATATATATATATATATATATATATATATATACATAATCGTTCACTCATTCACTCGGACCGCACAGCGGCAAATACTCACATAAATATTTATACAGAAAGGTAGAAAGAAAGTGGATAGGAACACATAAAATGAACGAACACAGTGGTGGTGTGAAGATGTAAAGATGGCCGATTCCAAGCAGAAAAAATTCGACTGGACCGGGAATCGAACCACGGACCTTTGGATGTCGCGTCCACTGCTCAGACCACCGAGCTACCCAGTCTACAAAGAATCCACTGGAATCGGCGGGGGTTCTGCTTGGAATCGGCCATCTTTACATCTTCACACCACCACTGTGTTCGTTCATTTTATGTGTTCCTATCCACTTTCTTTCTACCTTTCTGTATAAATATTTATGAATATATATATATATATATATATATATATATATATATATATGTATATATATATATATATATATATATATATATATATATATAGTTCTTGCGAAGATTCGTGGCAAACAATATAAGGCTTCATCACAGGGTGACACTAAACATAAAACATATAAAATGGAAACTCACGAGTTTAAAATTTTCGGTGGGTCGCCCGCACGGTATGGTATGGAAGTTGTATCTTCATAAAAGAGAGGGATGTTGTATATATAGAATTGAATCTTATCGATATGTTATCGTTGGTGTTTTTGTTGAACAAGTGTGGTCCCGGAAACGAGGAAGGACTGTCATATCTTTTCTGTCTGTCTGTATGGTACGAGCATGTCATGTACAATAAATCAGCATAAGTAGAACTCTCAGAGTCATTAATTATAGAACAACATCCACCTAAGTCAAAGAATAACCATGCAAGCCACCTCTAGAGTGTGGCATGGATAGAGATAAAGGGCAATACCATGCATGATGCAGTAACTCTTTCATTGTTAAATGACTACACTCCATTTAATTTAACAACTCCAAAGTACTCACGTGCATGCTCACATAATGGGTTGGCCCCACATATTGCACCATTTCTCTAAATCAAATTGTAAAAAGTCATTATAGAGGGAAAATTATAAAAAGGCAATGTACCATCATCGGGCAAACGGACCGTCTCCACTGAGTTGGTAACATACCACCGTGGCGTTTTTCAAGGCGACAGCTTGAGCCCCCTCCTGTTCTGTATTTCCCTCCTCCCCCTCTCCTTCAAGCTGAGGCGAGGCCGAGGATACATGTGCGGCGTTCCTGGTGACAGGAAGCACAAGGTCACCCATTTGTTTTACATAGATGACCTTAAACTGTATGCTTCCAACGCCAAAGAACTGCGCGTTGCATTGGACACCGTACATCAATACAGTGAGGCTATAGGGATGGAATTCGGATTGGACAAGTATGCATCCATCCACCTGGCGAAAGGAAGAATATCGGAGGACAAGGAAGACTCGCAACTCGTTGACGGGAACGTCGTTCGTCATCTGCAATATGACGAATGCTACGAATACCTCGGCGTCCCCCATCGTCGAATGCAGGAGGTAGCAGCAGTGAAGGAAAGACTCACCGCCAAGTACAGACAGACTGTCAGAAAAATCTGGAGTTCTGAGCTGTCTAGCAAGAACAAGGTTCTTGCCACGAACATGTTCGCGGTTCCGACACTGCTGTACACCTTCGGATGCATGAAATGGAATGTCAACGAGTTGCAAAACCTCGACCGGGGAACGAGGAAGATGCTGACCATCTGTAGAAGTCTTCATCCGAAATCTTCCGTCGCCAGATTGTATCTCCCTCGAAGTGTCGGCGGTAGAGGTCTGTTGAGCCTGGAGTGTCTACAGAACAGAGTTGTCCTGGGTACAGTTTGCCGTGTGTTCAAGAGCACGGACCCTCTGCTCACTCTCGTAAGGGAGCACGAAGGTGCCGGGGTGGGGGCGTTCCTCTTCCAGGCGGCGAAGAGGGCAGCGGACGAAATCGGTCTGGACTTTGACCTGTCATCCGACGGTAACGACAGTGGCACGTCAATCGTGTCACTGAGGGCAGACGTCTTAAAGCTCGAGGTCAAAAAGCCTGAGCAGAAGACCTTGCTCAAGACACACACCGATAAGCCCATGCATGGAGGTTTCTACCGAAACATGGAAAAACATGGGCTATCGAAGGAGCTGACGTTTGCCTTCCTTCGTTCCGCGGGTCTCAGGTCCGACACAGAGGGTTTCGTTCTCGCGTGCCAGGATGGTTTCATCAACACACTCGTGTACCGCCGAATGATATTCAAGGCGTAGGTGGCGGACACGAGATGCAGAGCCAAGCCGGAGACTTCGAGTCACCTTCTCTCCGGCTGCAGTTATTACGCGCAGTCAGCGTATTTAACTCGGCACAATGCAGCTCTGCGGGTGTTGTATTTCCACCTCCGACATCATTACTGCATCGACGAAGAAGGAATACACGGCTCACAGCAGTGTTTGAATTTACCGCCCTGCAGCGGATATGTACAGTGTCTTGTCATTAGTTGTAAGACGGTCGCGCGAAGCCAGCGCGATCGAAAGTTTTCTTGGTGAGGTAAAGCAACCTCATCGAGAGAGAACTCACTGAACTACCATCGAGTACGGACCTCTCGACACACAACGCTAGCAGCAGCGAGTCAGCGGACGAGCGGAGAGAAGTGGGGGGGAAGAGAGAGACGCCCTACACGTGGCCTGCACTGTTCGCGAGACACCGGTATCCTGCCGAGGCGGTACCTATTTGGTGGAGGACACATCGCGCCACGTGGCAGCAGTTTGCAAGGACCAGGAATTTCGGTCTAAGCAGCGGGCGTCCATTTCAACTCTTCATAAGTATACGCCCTCTAACCTACTCCCGTCTGCCGCGATCGTGAATTGATCGCATACGCTCCCCTGTTACCGTTGGTGGTGACTTCCCAAGTGTCGTAAAGAAGCGGAATCCCCATTGTCAATGAGTGATTTCCCCTTTCGAGAAGAGAGACCTCCAAGAAGATAATCTCTATCTTCCTAACGTCCATTGATCTCACTGTATCAATCATTCCCGTCCTATAATTTTTGCTCAACGACTTAAAAGCTTATTATAGAGGACGTGGAACATGTAAAGTTGGTACACCCAAGGAGATTGTCACCAAGTTCAGACTCTCCCTTCATTTTTGTTATATTTCTTGTAAACTCATTAGAATTTGTGAAACTCATTAGAATTAGTCAATTTCATTAGGATTAAGTATTTCTAGCACGTAAGTTTAAGGGTTCATGTTTCATTTATGTTTCACTCAGTCATTGCATAAAGGGTTATTATTTTTGTCTTTATTGTCAAATAAATCTACGCTCTATTGTCAATGTGAGCCGTGTCTTTCCATCCAAGTGTCATTCCAGACCCAACGACCCGCGCGGTAATCGTAGCTGCCACTCACCCGTACAAAGACGTAAGATTTGTCTCAAAATTTTTATTAGTCTACTGATTGAGGAGCTTGGCCACGGTCAACTTCAAACACGACCGGGAGATTCCGTGGGTTACGCAGAGCGTTCCGTCACAATATATATATATATATATATATATATATATATATATATATATATATATATATATATATATATATATATATATATATATATATATATATATATATATAATATAAAGCTTCGTCACAGGGTGACACTAAACATAAAACATGTAAAATGGAAACTCACGAGTTTAAAATTTTCGGTGGGTCGCCCGCACCTTCATCAGTGATAGAATGAGGGTTGAGGAGGAAGAACCATATAGGAGGGGCGGTGAGAGGAAGGAGCAGGTAGGAAGGGTGGGGAAGGGTGGGGAGGGAAGGAGCCAAAGACCTATTCGGGAGAAAGAAACAATGTAGCGAAAAGGGGGGAAAAATCAATGGGAACGGTTGAGGCCAGGTGGACAGAGGGCGTTAAAAAATCGGATGCATACGCATCGGATGCGGATGCTTTTATATATATATATATATATATATATATATATATATATATATATATATATATATATATATATATATATATATATATACATATATATATATAAATACGTTGATGGATTGGAGTCAGCCATGCGGCGATGAACACACGATGTGGATAGGATGGAGGAGATAGACACACAAAAAAGAGACGATCACACTTACATAGCTAGCTTTCGGAACTAGTCCGTCTTCAAGGCGTATCACGGAATATATATATATATATATATTACAGAAAAAGGAAATAAATTTAGAAATATAAGCTAGCAACAAGGCGTTGAGGTTGGGGATGGATAGATAGGTATATCAGTGGACACTCACAGAAAGGCGATCCATGGCGACGCCGGTGTCCACTGCTCTCGGAAGCTTTCGGGTGAGAACCCTTCCTCAGCGGGAGAAAATCACAACTGAAGAGTGTCACACTGGAGTTGAGGGTAGAGGGTCTGCTTAGGAGGGTGGTTGGTTTTTGAGGGAAGTGATTGGTTGGAAGGAAGTCAGGGAGGGAGGAATAAGGGGAGGGGATACGGAGAAAGCTAGCTTTTTTTCAGTATTGGGGAACTCAAGTGCCTGAAATGTGACGGGGATCATCCCACACACTCGTGCCGCGGTGGTGCCAGGGGTGAGCCAGCAAGGCAACCGGTCGACAACCAACGGAGGAAGTCTCGTCGGGAGCCAATCGAGACAAGGAGGTGCGCGAAGGAGCCGAAGATCCCGCGCCCGATCAAAACGACGTACCTCCTCTAATCCCACCCGCACAGCCCTGTACCTCCCCTCCGCCCGCCCCCCTCCCGGCCCCCGAAACTGCAGAACCCTCCGTCGCGGATGCGATTACCCCCCTCCCCGAACCCACAATACCAGCCGGCGAGGCGCAGCGCCACGCCGTGGGCGGGGTCGTACACACCATGGACCCTATTCCCAGGGGGGGGAGAACACGACTGCGGACGATTATAGCGACACCGCGGAGAGGAGGACGGGAATGCCAAAGCGGCAGTCGTCCCCTAACGGCAGCCCGCAGAGGACCAACTCGGGACAAGCGAGGGGGGACTCTCAGAAGGAGAAGAAGAGGAGGAAAGCGGCCGAAAAACTGCCGGAGGAGGACATCCTCAGATCCCTCGAGGAGGCATGCGAGAGGCAGAGTGGGTTCACTCCTGCCCCGGCCACCGTGACCAGCTTCCTCCGGGAAGTGAAAGGCCATTCACACCCGGTGGACATAGCGAAGAGGTTCTGCCAGGACGTCGCTGTCATGGCGAACGCCTTGAAGGTGATTGACGATAGGCGGCTCACGGTTGATGTCGCTCTGGACATGAGGGTGAAGAGACTCATAAAAGCCCTCCAAAAGGCGACCCAGCAGGAAAAAGACGGGACCCCGGCTGCCGTAGGGGCAGAAGGAGCGTCTCCGCACCAATAGCGAGTTACGCCCCAGTATGGAAGGAGGGAACATCACCCTCCTTTCACTGAACGTGCGATCGGTGCGAAGTGGCCAGAAGTGGTGCCAACTGGAGACCTTTCTCGGGAGGTGGCACCCGGATGTGGCCCTCTTGCAGGAGACCAACATCGACGACGCACCACACTGCTCGTTGGTAAAACACTACATTTTACTCTTCAACCCGCCTTCCACCTATGGGTCCGGAACGATGCTGGCCGTTAGTCGCTCATCCGGTTTGAAAGTTACGCGACATCGGATACTGTCCGCAGGGCACGCCCATTCTATTGACCTCGAGGAGAATACCTCCGGCAAAAAATACCGCATCGTGAACGTCTACGTTCCGAACAACCCGAACGACGCGACGAGAACGTTGGCGGAAATCCGGAGTGCAGGGAGAGGTGGCTCAAAGGGGGGGGATATCTGGGCGGGAGACTTTAACTGCACCCTCTCGCCAGGAGTAGATCGACGGTCCGGCAGAGAGAGGAACCCGAGGGTAGCATCTTTACTCCGATCCATGGTGGACGAGGAAGACCTGTACGACGTCTGGCGGGAAATGAAAGGCGCGGAGGCGGGTTTTACATACCACTCCCTACAATCGCCCGACACGGCATCCCGGCTGGATCGTTTTTACGTCGGCGGGGACACACTATCAGGCGTCGCGGGTATCTCCGTTATCCCCTCTTTCTCCGACCACTCGGCGCTCGTGCTGGCTTTGAGGAACCGCGGGCGAACTCGTCGTTGCGGTCCCTATTGGAGGCTTCCAGTGCACCTTTTGGAAAGCGATGAGTACAGGGCGATGATCGAGGCCGTCCTCGAAAACATCAACGAGCGCGTCACATCTGAAGACCCGTTGCGAAGATGGGAAGACCTCAAAGAGGCCATGAAGGCGACCACACTTTCTTTCCAGAAAATATCTAGACCAGCCCGCTTCAAGGAGTTGAAGCAGCTGGAAGTGGCCGCAATCGCCGCCTTGGGCGAATGTACGGAGGACACCATGAAGACTGCCGAGGATGTCCGCCGGTGGTATAGGAGGGAGAGTGAGGAGAGCGTCATCAGGGCCGGTTGGGAGAATTTGCTGGAGAATGACGCCCCCTCCAGCGCCGCACTCGCAAAATTTGCCCGGCCGCTATTCCACCACCACATCACCTCCTTGAGGGTAGACGGGTGTGTGATAGAGGAGGAGAAGGAAGTCGACCGGGCTGTCCGGGCCCACTTCCTCGACATCCTTGACCCCGGGGAAGGGGGAGGGCGGGACCAAAGCGAAACATCAACACAAGAAACGCTTCTCCCAGATGGCCCTACTCTGTCGGAGGAACAGCGGCGCTTCTGCGACGAGTACCCGAGGGCGGAGGACTACGAGGCGGCCCTCCGCGCGCTGAAAAGGAAGAAAGCTCCCGGGATCGACGGCCTACCGCCAGAATTTTACGCGGCTTTCTGGAGTCACCTTCGCGTTCCTTTTTGCCAAATGGCGGCGGCATCCTTCGACCGAGGAGTCCTTCCCAGGATGACGAGGACGTCGGTCATCGCTTTGATCCACAAGGGAGGGGACCGGCTGGAAATCAAAAACTGGAGGCCAATATCGCTGACAAACACGGATTATAAAATCCTGGCAAAAGCAACATCCGTCCAGCTTTCGTCCATCCTACCGGATATTGTCAGCCCGGAGCAAGGATACAGCGTCCCAGGAAGGTCGATTCACGACAGCATATCCATCTTGCGCGACGTCATCCTCTGGGCAAACGCGAGTGGGGAAAGCGTCGGTCTCCTGGCACTGGACCAAGAGAAGGCTTTTGACCGAGTGAATCACGACCACCTGCAAAAATCTTTGTTCTCCCTCGGCTTCGGCGATGCTCTCCGCAGAAGAATCGCCACTTTTTACAACAGGGCGACGGCTCTGGTTAGGAGGGGAGACCACCTCACCGCCCCCATACGCGTAAGTAGAGGGATCAGGCAGGGCTGTCCCATGTCTGGGCAGCTCTATGTCCTGGCCCTCGAGGGCTTCATCCGCCGGGTTAAAAACAGCCTTCCCGGCCTAACACTCCCCGGCACCGCCGAACGTACCATCACAATCTCAGCGTACGCGGACGACATCACCGTTTTCGTGAGATCCGTCGAGGACGTCCGCTCTCTCTGCCGCGTGATCGAGGTTTTCTCCGCAATATCCGGAGCAAAAATTAACGAGGCAAAGAGCCACGGCCTCTGGTGCGGCAGGAGCGCCAATGTGCCTGAGGACGGACGGTTCCATTGGACCACAGAGGGACAGAGCTTCCTCGGCGTTTGGTTGGGCAACGACGTGAAGCTGACAGAAGAGACTGCACTCCGCAACGTCACGGAGAGTCTCCGGAAAGGCACGGATGCGTGGCAGAGGAGGGCGGCATCCTTGTCCCTTATCGGGCGGGTGAAAGTGGCCAATCAGTTCTTGGCCCCGAGGATGTGGCACTGCTTGCAGGCGATATCCATCCCCCCCATATCATTGCGCCGACTGCAGGCCATGCTCGTGGATTTCGTGTGGGGGAAGCAGAGGCACTGGGTGTCGAAGGATACCCTATGCGCCCCGATCTCCAAGGGAGGACTAGGCCTGGTGAACCTTCAGGAAAAGATCAGATCGTTCCGCCTCAGATTTTGTCAGAGGCTTTTATCCCAGCCCCATACGGAACCTTGGAAGGCACTCGCGCACCGCTACGCTGCCACCAGGAGTACCCGTTTCCACGGCGACGTGAAGGACGCGTGGGAGCGAATATCTCCGGTGTTAGCGGGAGAAAACGTCCGATACCCAGACCCCTGGCCACCGCCCTTCCAACTCGAAAATGTATCCTATTACAGCGAAAAGCGAAAAAAAGCGGCTATTCTGCCGATACCGAAACGGGACATTTATGGCGAAATGCTCTTTTTGGAATACCATCGTTTTTGGCCCATTAAAGGTGCGATCGATGATGAAGCAATCAACTGGTGCACCTTTTTTCAAAAACCAACGTTTGGCAGGGAAGGAGAGGTGGCCTGGAGGCTCGCCCTGGACCGCCTAGCGGACACAAAATTCCTGCAACGAGCCGGACTAGTGGAGGAAAGAACATGCCCCCTGTGTGGGGAGGGCGAAGGAACGGCGGACCACGTAATCCTCGCCTGCCCGCAAGTGCAGGAGCTGTGGAAGGCCGTAACCGCCACCACGAAAAGACTGCTCAAGTGCGCAAAGATAAAAAGAGTAGATATATATCGCGGGTTTAAAAGTAGGTCCCCTAATGATAAAGCAACGATGATGGTAAATTACCTAGCCACACTTGCAAAGGCCACCATCTGCACCGACTTCACCCTCCTCTGCAAACAAAAAATCGCGCACCCCAATGTATATAAGAGTTTCCAGAAACTGCTGAGAAAAAGGATTATGAGAGAATATATATACCACCGAGGTAAAAATACTTTACCTTTTTTTAACTCCTATTGGTGTATCGACAGCTCAATATGCATAATAGAGGAAGGCGTGTTAAACCTGGGACCCCTGGCAGGAGCCACGGCAGAAGACAACACGGGAGGACTCACAGATGACATCACGGTCTTTCGCCAGGAGGACGGCCGAGGAAATGATCAACCGGAAGACATACGGACCGAAGACCAAAACGTCGTGCTCACTCAAGAGGTGGGGTGCGAGTCCTCCCGGCGGTGGGACTAGGGACCGGGAGGTTGCGGTAACCAGCCCCTTCTTGCCGGTCCTCCTAACGCTTGGGCTCGTGTTCCCCCCTTTTCAGGAGCCGAGGACCATGGGAAAATGAATAAGGGTGCGGGCAATAGAATGTTTTTGTTCTATTGCAAATATGAGAGAGAAAAAAAAAAAACAATATGGATGAACATCTATCTCGATGAGATATGATGGTAAAATGAATGAATGAATGAATGATTGATGATAAATAAATGAGGTGACGAAGGGAGAATAATCGGATCGCTAACCGCACCCCTTATAATAATAATAATAATAACTTTGATGAAGCTGTACAAAAATTTAAAAATACTGACCCAACTACCAGACCCTTCCTACCAAAACTAATAAACAATCTGAAAGCCAAGAAGATCACTCAAGAGATGAATACAATACTTGCAGAAAAGAAGATTACTAATGTAGATAACTTCCTCGATCTGCATCTTATTATATACTCAGCTGCATACACTATTCTGACTATGAATAATCAGAAAATAAAACAAGAGAGTGTCTGTGATGATGATGAAAGCAAAAGTAAAAGCAAACGAGAACCAGCCTGGCAGCGAAGATTAGAATTGAAAATTAGCTTATTAAGAGAACAAATAGGTAAAATCACACAAAAAATAAATGGAAAAATTAAAAAACAAAAGATTGAGAAACAAATAGAACTTATCATCAAGTCTCACAATGAGGATGATCTAGTAGTTGTATTAGATACACTAAAACAAAAGCTCTTGGCATATTCCAATAGGTTAAAAAGATACAAACAAAGTTTCAATAGAAAAAATCAAAATATACAATTCAGTAACAACCCCAAGAAGTTCTACAACTCACTAAGAACAGGCAGAATAGAAATTCAAAAAGCACCAGTACTTCATGACATGGAAAACTTCTGGTCAAACATATGGTCTAGCCCAAAGAAACATAACTCCGAAGCTACATGGATAAAGTCGGAGCATGACAACATGCTAAATATTACCCCAATGACAAAAGTTACCATTGACCAGAAAAATGTCAGCGAGGCTATCAACACATTTCTGAATTGGAAAGCACCGGGGATTGATAAAATACAGAATTACTGGTATAAAAGTTTACCTGCCACTCACCAAAAAATAGCACAATTAATCAATAATGCAATCAATAATCCACAGAGTTTACCAACTTTTTTCACTCAGAGTTTAACATACTTGATACCAAAAGATGCAAATACCACCGATCCTTCTAAATATAGACCCATTTCTTGTTTACCATCAATATACAAAATAATGACATCTGTCATAGCATCAAAAATAGACGAACACTTGAGGGTAAATAAAGTAATGACGGAAGAACAGAAAGGATGCAAAAAAGGAAGTCGAGGATGCAAAGAGCAACTGATAATAGACCAAAACATCATCAACCATGCCAAAGCTAATAAAACAAATCTGTATAGTGCATATATTGATTACCAAAAAGCTTTTGATAGTGTCCCTCATCCTTGGTTAATTGAAGTACTTAAAATATATAAGGTGGACCCTACCTTAATCGAATTCCTTACAAGAACTATGAACACATGGACAACTAGGCTCCAACTCAAAACCCCTAGTAAGATTTACCTAAGTCGAAATATACAAATAAGGAATGGTATTTTTCAAGGTGACTGTTTAAGTGCCCTATGGTTCTGTATGAGCCTAAACCCTCTTTCAAACATGTTAAACAGGTCTGGTAATGGATATACGATAATGAAAGACGGATGCCGCTATAGAATCAATCACCTTTTTTATATGGATGACTTAAAATTATATGCAGATTCAAAAGTAGGATTGGAAAATGCTCTTAAGATCACAGAAATCTTCAGCAATGATATCCGCATGAGTTTTGGAGTGGAAAAATGCAAAACATGTTGTATCATAAGAGGAAAGGTAAAAGAACATGAAGAATATGCTACTGAGAGTGAAAAGGTAATAGACCCTATGAAGGTAGATGAATACTACAGATACCTCGGGTTCATTCAAAATCCAATAACTGCTCACAAGAAGATAAAAGAAGAAATAAAATGTGAATTCAAAACCAGATTAACAAAAGTCTTAAAAACAGAGCTCAATGGACGTAATACAACAATGGCTATAAACACATTTGCAGTACCACTTCTAACCTACTCATTTGGCATTATTAAATGGACGGATACGGAACTCAACTCTCTCAATACACTAATGAGAACAGTAGCCTCTAAATATAGGAAGCACCATCAACACTCTGCAATAGAAAGGTTAATGCTGCCCAGAAAAGAAGGAGGAAGAGGTTTTATCGACATAAGAAACTCACACCAATCGCAAATAGAAAATTTAAGAAATTACTTCTACTCGAGAGAAAAAGAATCCCAAATGCATAAAGTATTAATACAAATAGATAACTCTCCCTTACAACTAAGCAAAAGAAATACAGTGATACAAAAAGATTCTGACAGTTCGAAGCTTGAGAGGTGGAGAGCCAAAACGCTACATGGGACGCATGCTAACCATCTTCTGCAACCACACATTGACAAAAAGGCATCAAATAAATGGTTAACATCAGATATCTTTGCAGAAACAGAAGGATTTATGATTGCCATACAAGATAGAATAATTAAAACAAAAAACTACAGTAAATTCATAATTAAAGAACCCAACGTGAATGACAAATGCCGAAAATGCAATAGCAAGTCAGAAACAATAGAACACATCACAAGTGGATGCAGTGTACTAGCAAGCGTGGAATACACGCAACGACATGATAATATATGCAAACAAATATATCTTGCATTAGTTAATAAGTACAATGTATCCCATGAAACTAAACCATGGTACCTAATGACTCCACTGCCTGTAATAGAAAATGAAGCTGTCAAAATATATTACAATAGAAGTATTATAACGGACCGCCCTCGCCCAAACAATAGACCGGATATAACTCTTCAATTAAAACAAGACCGAAGAACATACTTAATAGATGTATCCATTCCAAATACAGAAAATTTAGAGGCTAAATACAATGAAAAAATACAGAAATATATTCCTCTGGCTGAAGAAATAAAAGAAATATGGAACCAAAAAACAGTTAAAATTGTACCAATAATAATATCCGCGACTGGTGTAATACCAAAAAGCTTGCACAAAAGCTTGGAAATAATAGGAATAGAAAATCATTTGTACATGAAAATTCAAAAAACCGCAATAATTAACACGTGCTCCATAGTACGAAGATTTTTAAATGAACATTAAAATAGTACTTGAGCCTAATCCCTTTGGTGCCTTGCACCCGGGATAGGTGAATGTTTCCCAGCCCTTAAAAAGGCTGAGAAGTGAAGAATTCAAATAATAATAATAAACGACCCGAACGCAGCGTAGCCACTGATCCGATGGGTTAATCGGAAGCGGCTACGAACTCTGCACCCCCCCTCTCGAGTTCTCGGCCATTATGACGGCAACGAAACCCGATGTTAGCCGGGGACTCGGAGGGGAAAGTTACAGAAGTAAAAAACACAATAATAATAATAATAAGGGTACGAAATCGGACCACCAGCCTCCTCATGGCGTACCTGGCAACGGCTTTGCCGGCTAATGGTGGACGTCTATGTGGCGGGCTAACCACCCGCCATGTAGCATAATCTGGTTCCTATGCTGAATTCAGATAAGGCCACCCACAACCGGCCCCTTTCGGATGGGGGCCCCAGTAGAGTTGGGCGTGGCCAAGGAAAAAGAAGACCTCAGATGGGAGCTCGCATGGAGTGGAAGGAAGCCTTAAGGGGCGACCTCCTCGCCTGCTATGCTGCCAGCGAGCCCGAACGCAGGGGTTACATGGCCAGGATGCACTCTTTGTGGTGTGAGATGCATCCGGAACACGACCACCTGTCGCAGCAGAACCTGCGCGACCAGGCCAACCATCTGCGAAAAAAGGAAAATATCCACCAACCGCAGGTTCAGAGTAACACACCACCAGCCGAACCACCCTCCCCGTCACAGACAGCGCCTCCACCTGCTGACGTGAGTACCGCACGTTTGTCGGTATCTCCTACTAAGAGGGAGGATGTAGGTCAGACTGACTCTGAACTATTACGATCGCGGTTAAGAAGCACAATTAGCTATGACGAAGGACATACTAGGCAGAGAAGCATCCATCGAAAGATCTCTCTGCGGGGTAACCACCTGCCCCAAATGAATGGACTCATCAACGAGATCCTGACAGAGACGTCAGATCTCTGGACGGTGAATTGCGTGGTCTACGCTGCGGCCAAGGTTTTGGCAACCCCCCGAAAGGACTCCTCTCGGGAGGATAAAGCAGCAGCAAGGCTGAAAAAGCTGGATGCCAAGATCACGCTGGCGCGACAGCAGGCGTCGAAGATTCAGTGTGTGATTGAGTACATCACTGCCGGGCGAACCTTTACATCCAAAGTTCGGCGCATTGCGCGCAGCCTCAGGTTCAACCATCACACACTGAACAAAAACGTGTTGCTTACTATTAAGCAGCACGAGGTCGATAGGGTACGGGCGCTTACCTCGGCCAAGAAGAAACTCCTGAAAAGGAGTAGAGCCGTAAGGGAGAATTCCACCTTTCTCCTTCAGCCGTCCCGTCTCTTTCGGCCTCCTCCGCCTGTTGTTGAATCCCCGCCACCCGTTGATGAGGTCGAGCGTTTCTGGAAGGATATCTACGAAACGTCGAAGCCATTCAATGGAGACACTCCGGCCATCGCACTCTTTAAAGAGTTCTGCGACCGCCACCTACACAATGTGGATGGACCCCTTTCAGTCACGGAAAGTGACGTGAAGCATGAAGAATTTCGCGGCTCCAGGAATGGATGCTGTGAATAGCTTCTGGTGGAAGAAGTTTACTTCTACCCACAGACATCTGGCCAGAATCTTCACGTCCCTCATCACAGGTAGAGAACCATTTCCACCTTGGCTGACTGAGGGACGCACGGTTCTCATTCCGAAAAAGGGAGACTTGTCCAATCCGAAGAACTATCGCCCTATAACCTGTCTAAACACTGTATACAAGGCGTTCACCACGATCTTGAGCGACCTTATCCTCCTGCAGATCCAGCCTGTGTGGGAGGAGGTGTACGAGCAAAGGGGGTGCAAACGAGGAATCGCGGGATGCAAGGACAACCTGCTCATTGACAGGTGCATATGTCAGGATGCCGCCCGACATAAGCGAAACCTATCAATGGCCTGGGTGGACTATCGCAAGGCTTTCGACACCACTTCGCATGAGCTTCTCATCGCCGTGCTGAAGTTGATGAAAGTCCACCCAGAGGTTGTGTCCTGCATCCAACGCCTGTTACCACTCTGGAGAACGCGCTTCGTCTTGACATCGGGCAAACGGACCGTCTCCACTGAGTTGGTAACATACCACCGTGGCGTTTTTCAAGGCGATAGCTTGAGCCCCCTCCTGTTCTGTATTTCCCTCCTCCCCCTCTCCTTCAAGCTGAGACGAGGCCGAGGATACATGTGCGGCGTTCCTGGTGACAGGAAGCACAAGGTCACCCATTTTTTTTACATGGATGACCTTAAACTGTATGCTTCCAACGCCAAAGAACTGCGCGTTGCATTGGACACCGTACATCAATACAGTGAGGCTATAGGGATGGAATTCGGATTGGACAAGTATGCATCCATCCACCTGGCGAAAGGAAGAATATCGGAGGACAAGGAAGACTCGCAACTCGTTGACGGGAACGTCGTTCGTCATCTGCAATATGACGAATGCTACGAATACCTCGGCGTCCCCCATCGTCGAATGCAGGAGGTAGCAGCAGTGAAGGAAAGACTCACCGCCAAGTACAGACAGACTGTCAGAAAAATCTGGAGTTCTGAGCTGTCTAGCAAGAACAAGGTTCTTGCCACGAACATGTTCGCGGTTCCGACACTGCTGTACACCTTCGGATGCATGAAATGGAATGTCAACGAGTTGCAAAACCTCGACCGGGGAACGAGGAAGATGCTGACCATCTATAGAAGTCTTCATCCGAAATCTTCCGTCGCCAGATTGTATCTCCCTCGCAGTGTAGGCGGTAGAGGTATGTTGAGCCTGGAGTGTCTACATAACAGAGTTGTTTTGGGTACAGTTTGCCGTGTGTTCAACAGCACGGACCCCCTGCTCACTCTCGTAAGGGAGCACGAAGGTGCCGGGGTGGGGGCGTTCCTCTTCCAGGCGGCGAAGAGGGCAGCGGACGAAATCGGTCTGGACTTTGACCTGTCATCCGACGGTAACGACAGTGGCACGTCAATCGTGTCACTGAGGGCAGACGTCTTAAAGCTCGAGGTCAAAAAGGCTGAGCAGAAGACCTTGCTCAAGACGCACACCGATAAGCCCATGCATGGAGGTTTCTACCGAAACATGGAAAAACATGGGCTATCGAAGGAGCTGACGTTTGCCTTCCTTCGTTCCGCGGGTCTCAGGTCCGAAACAGAGGGTTTCGTTCTCGCGTGCCAGGATGGTGTCATCAACACTCTCGTGTACCGCCAAATGATATTCAAGGCGGAGGTGACGGACACGAGATGCAGAGCGTGCCGAGCCAAGCCGGAGACTTTGAGTCACCTTCTCTCCGGCTGCAGTTATTACGCGCAATCAGCGTATTTAACTAGGCACAATGCAGCTCTGCGAGTGTTGTATTTCCACCTTCGACATCATTACGGCATCGACGAAGTTTATGTGCTGCCCTATGCCCCTGGAGATATTGAGTCCGTCGTGGAGAACGACAAAATAAAAATCTGGTGGAATTACTCATTCCCCACCACCAGGCAGTTGGAGGCGAACAAGCCTGACATCGTTCTCCTCGACCGCCAATCTCGTTCCATGTTCGTAATCGAGTTTTCGGCTCCGGCCGATACGAACTTGGACTCGAAAGAGGCGGAAAAACGGACGAAATATCAAGACCTGCTGTTCGAACTTCGGCAGATGTACCCGGGACACTCGGTAAAACTAGTAGTCCTAGTCATAGGTGTGCTCGGTGGAATCAAGGGCTCGCTGATACAGAGCATCAAGTGTATTCCTGCTTGCGTGGCACAGGCGGAATCACTTGCAGCCCGCATGCAGAAGGCCGTCCTCTTGGGGTCGCTCCGTCTGCTCCGTGCGCACGACCCGAACGCAGCGTAGCCACTGATCCGATGGGTTAATCGGAAGCGGCTACGAACTCTGCACCTCCCCTCTCGAGTTCTCGGCCATTATGACGGCAACGAAACCCGATGTTAGCCGGGTACTCGGAGGGGAAAGTTACAGAAGTAAAAAAAAAATAATAATAATAATAATAAAACACACACACACACACACACTTCAGCATTTTTCTTACATCGAATAATAAAATTTTTACAGAGAGACTGATTATAAAAAATATTCACTATCCCAACGAACTCAGAATAAATGCTGAAATCTTCATCTGCTACAACCAAAGGATATTAATTTTGGTCGACTTTCCAAGGATCTTTTTGAATGACCCGTCCTGTATATCTTGCACAATATAATATGAATCGAGCTTTATTTTCAAAAAGTGTGGACACAAAAAAGATTTAATTAACATTAAGTATAGCCTACGTGATGTAATTTTTTCACGATTTTCATTTTTTAGATTGAGGAAGTTCCGATCTCAAAATGGATATTAATTAAAAATCGTTCATGAACCAGTATAATTAGTTTGTCAGAATGGGATTAAATTATGAAAACATGCGTAACTATATAATTTCGTGAATTAAAAATAAATGTTCACGCATCAATACCTACAAAATAATCTAGGCATATTTTTCCGACGCGTCTTACATCTTATCACAGGAAGCTTGGTGATGAGCTGTGAAGTTTTATCTAATAATTTCAGAAATTACAAATAGACATGAAAAATATGATTCAAATTAGGTATAGTTATGGGTAAAGAACTCTTTTACGTCTAACAGCATAATATGTTCTTATATGTATCGGCCATAAATTCGCCGTACGTTTAACAATAACAAAAAAGCCTTTTAAAAGACTGCAGTTTAGAGTAAAATGTCATAGATGAAATTGACTAATAGATAACAGTAAATGTTGCACCTGTTAGACGTATTTGGCCAGCAAAAGAGTAGTCCATGTTAGATTTTCAAAGAATGCTAATGATTTTGTTTGTGAATCTTTTCATACTGACGCTATGAATGAATGTAATATGTAGTTGCAATGACTGACTGATGATATAAAAATTAAATAAATACAAAAGAGATAAAATTCCCCACATAAAAATCATTTTACAAGACCATAAATTGAATTTAAAACTCAAAAATGGCTCAATCAGGGATGGGATCACGGATCTTTCCTTCTCGTGGTCGTTATCATCATCAATAAGGCAAGCCACATTGGTAGGGCAATGCACAAAGTCCTGAGAGCACATTACACTGCTATGAAGCACCTGATCTTTCTTAATGACGATCAAGTTTTCGAAATCATGAGCGCAATTGAACAATAGCATTATGAAGAACCATGATCGCGATACCGGTTTGTTTCCCTGTTACAACTTTCTTATTTCAAGGCGAGTTTCAGATGTAGTTGCGTATCCTTTCGCTATTAGCGTCCGTAGATGTTACTGTGAACTGAGTTACTATTACAGTACGTGGTGATATTGTCTGAGTACGTTTAATGGAATTATAAGGAAAGGAAAAAGCATACTACTCTCACTGGCATACAAACAGAAAGCAGTAGTTCTTGGATTTCACCTCACCAGCCTAGACCATTCCAATCATACACCATTAGTTCCTATCTTGCATGGGTTTTGAGGCCAGCTGACTTCAATCTGAGTTAAAGCAATGAGTAACCTTGTGAGACTTTAGATGATCCCAAAAGGTTTCTCCAAGTAAATACGAAGTTCCTTCAATACTAATCCATTCAAACTCTGAATGTATGAAGGATGCATGATATTGATTTGGGACGCAGTATGCCTTTAAAAAGAGCCAATTTTCCCCTCATGTTGCAGGCGATACCTTTTCTGCCAAAGATCATGTTTCGGACGCCTGTAGTTCAACCCACTGGAAGGAAATGGTATTTGATTTCTTTCACCCCATTAAAAGCATTCGACGAGTGCTTTCAAATTTTTCGAAGCGCGACGAGGCTTTTCTTTCTCGTGCAGCAAGTATTTTAAACCTGGGCGTCATTCTCAGCAACAAACCACCCCGGTGACTACCACCCGGAACTTTGCTACGGTTTACTGATGACTACTTCATTGAGGCGAGCGTCGATAGATGGACAAGCAGAGGAGACAGCGCAAGCAGAGATATTTTTCAGCTTTTAGCGGCCTCACCGTAAATTCTTGGAGTAAAAAATATCTTATTAGCCTTTAAGTATGTCGGATCTTTCTGCCAGGAGGAGGAATTGGATAGCAGATTTGTTAAAGGCAAATATATTTATCAAAAAATTACTCGAATAGGTGTTGCGCCTTCAACTTTCATCCATTGAACTTTTATTTGGTGTTTAAATGTAAACAAACTCTATATCTCTCTACCATTAAATGAAATTCATCAAATTTTCCGCTATCATGAGAACTATGTTTATTTAAATATCAATATTCATTTTTCGTCCGCAACTAAGACTATTTGCGAGTTCACAAATGACTAAATTCTAGGAGATGGTTAAAAAAAACCATGTAACACAGATGGAGCGGGCTGCACAGAGTCCACACCTCAACACTATACGAAATATTTGGGTGTTTATTATGAGGAAAATGCGAGAAAAAAACGTTTTTCGACTCCCTGAAATGAAACGACCCCAAATTTAGATGCAATGTGGAAAATGGTGGAGGAAGAATGGGAAATGAACCCAGTAAGGTGATGCCAAAATATGGACAACTCCATCTCTCAGAGATTTGGTCAAAAAATGAAGGATGGTGGATTGATTGGCTAATAAACATCCTAACCCTTTTTGTAAATACCAGCTTAATTCTCATTGATCAATTACTGTGGTCATGTGCACACATTACTCAGGTTGATGTTCCAAAATCCATGAAAATTCATTACCATTAAGGGATGAAATTTATTACCCTGTAAAAAGTCTGTCAATATTGTCATATAGGGCACACACAGCATAACCTCCGTAGAAGCAATAATATTATGATATGTTTGAAAAGGAATGGATTCTTCAGGGACATAGCAATCATTTAATCTTTGATGGTGCACATTCCTAATTTATACTCCTTTGATTGTTCAGGGGATTTATGAGGATTATACAAATGAGCATACGGAAGACGTCTAATTACTGCTTAGTCGCTACAAGGTAAAGATGATTTTTAATATTTTATCAATTTCACAAGGAAAGATACGTGGTGCCTTGTTGTCGGAGCATTACTTACGCGTGAGTGTAAGAATGCTCCTCATAAAATTTAATTGCGTAATTTTAGCGAAAATTTTCTCATTGCGACTATGTCAAAAGCTATCAAACTGATTAAATAATTTACCTTATCCTCAACCTATTATCCTCCATCCTCTAAGTTGAACTTCATGGCTAATGTATTGCTCATTACAAAGCTAGAAAATAATGATGGGAAAACTTCAAAAACCATTTTAAAGATATTTTCAAGAAAATTCCACACGAATTTGGTCTCTTACTCAGAAAAGTAATCGATACTAACAAATTTAATTGCTGGAACCAAGCTTTAATTCGTAATAAAAATAATTTTCCCCTTTACTAAATCATTTCAATGTAATTTAAAAGTGGATGTAGCCTTAGGTAAGTTCACTAAATCGAGTAATTGACACTATCAGAGATCCGGTCTATCCCCTCGTTCATAAATAGCTTTTCATTGATTGATAAATTGGCGAGTAAGTGGATATGAACATCAGACGACAGGCAGGACATAGAAATCAAGTGGGGCTGAGTACCCGAGAATGGGAAGTAAACATTTCATTTGACGATCATGAAGACCGCTCTGATTCTTTTACAAGGCCTGAATGTGTGTAAAACTCACACACTCTGGTTGATGTCAATATCCATTCGCTGGGCCTTCCGCGGATTCATGCGAAGTTTTGGCAACAGTAAAGTCACATTGCATAGAATAATTATAAAGGCACTAGAAGAGGCCTTGCCAAGATTTGAACCCCTGACTTTCTTGGCAGCAGACGAATGCTCTCTCTCTAGGCTATAGTATCGTTCAAGAAAAGTGCGCGTCCAGTGGTTCTTATCATAATCTAAAAAAGGAAATTCTAACGTTTCCTTTAAAAACTGAACCAAATAAGATGTCGTGGACTTTTGAAACCAGGCACCAGAAATTAAATAATACAGCGTTAAGAGGAATTGAGAAATGAGTGTTTGAGACGACCTGAATGCACGAGGATGGAATGTTACGTAGGGTATTAAGGTATCGGAAATACATATAAAGAAAAGTTTTCTCCTCATGGCGACAATTCTATTCAACCAGATTTCCCATATTTTGACTTTAAATTCACAGAATAATACACCGATATGTGGCGACCGTAAATGGTGCCATCATATTTTATATTGTTGCCAAGGAGGCATTGCTGATTTGTTAATGTTTATGTAACTAAGTCAGAGGACTGAGATTGTAGTGGGCATTGATAAAGGCTCTAGTGAATTAATTTGATAAACGTGGACATCTCCTCACCCGTATCCACAGATATGTTAATTGTAATGTATGATACTTCTCGCAAGTAGTTTGAGAACTATTAAAACAACGTTTATTCACAGATATTTCCTACATGCAGAAAAGCTTTTTATTGCAAGTGGATTTGATCTGGAGAATAAAAGCATTCTGCGCCCCAATTAATAACTCTTTCATCGTAACTCTTCTTAAGTTTCAATTGAGAACAATGCCTATAAAGGGTCCAAAGCTCTAAAAAGAATATGGTAAGTATCTCTACATAATTGACTACGACTTTGGAACCTCGACTGGCTGCGGACAAAAAAGTGGACAAAAAAGTCACAGAAGTTTGAGCATTGGGTATGGAGAAGAAAGGAGAAAAATGAATGAATAGAAAACAAGATAAAAATGGAAGTTTTTGGTTTTATGGAAGTGGAGAAGAAAATTCAGGAGAAGATTAACCCCTCAGCGCCATCCTGTGTACCCAGTACACACGATTAAATCGCCGTATGTCGCCATCATGTGTACCAAGTACACTCCCTGTAAGTCTGAAGCTAATAATTTTTCTCGGTCAGAAATCGCATATTTTATTCAGTAAATTTACTGTATTTTGTGAAAAAAGGTTTTTTCTCCACAATAAAATATTCAAAGTACTTTAAACTTTTATTTTGTTTTATATATAGTGATTATATTTACTTCCAAACCCGGGAGTAAATGAATTTGGTCTTAAAATTCTCGCGTTCGTTCTTTCGTACCAACTTGAACACATCTGCCTATTCTGCTATTGAGTCGTCAAGAAGGGTCAGCTTCTTTAGCATGAGATACGATATCTTCCCCAATAGTTCTCTCTCTTCTCTCTCAGTCTGTTCCTAGTGCATCATCACCTCGAGCCCCATAAATGTTTGCTTTCTCTCGTCCATCTGAAGCGAAGGGACCATGTGCTTCGCTCTGCATTTCTTCGCTCAGTCTTTCATGGACAGTAATAATTGAAGATAAGAGTCCCTCTCTAAACAGTCAACATAAACTGGGACCCCTCAAAATCTTTGCTCATCCCTCGAAGGAGTTTTTAAACCAAGCGTTTCAGTCCACTGGAATCTTTCATGCAGTGTGGTGTTCCTTCATGCCGTGTGGTGTCATTTTATCCGTGTGTACGTTTTGCATGCAGTTATTATTATAAATAATTATCCCTATAATGGCTTCAACAAGTAGAAAAAGATTACCATTGCCAAGTGATGAGGAAATTACTGAAGTATTACTTGAAAGTGATTCCGATGACAGTGTAAGCTCCGAAAGGGATGGAGAAAATTGCATCAATGATCGCTCGGAAATTGACACTGCAGCCTATTTACGGTGAATTTGAGGATGTTGATGAAACAGAAAGCTTTGAGTGGGAGGGAATGAGAGATTATATAGATAATAGAGAAACATTTGTTCGTAGTTTTGGACATCAAGACAAAGCCAAAAATTTGTCTAATGCTCTAGATATTTTTCAATTATTTTTTGATGAAGAATTCATTCATTAGATGAGATTGGCAGCTCGGTGTGGAAAGAGCATAAGTGAAGTGAAGCAACTCGCTCAGAATAGGGTGGAATTAAGAAAGTGGCTGAGGGACCCCAATGCCTAACAGCATAAGGGGACTAGAGAAAGAAGAAGAAGAATTCATTCACAGTATTGTTCTAGAAACAAATCGTTATGCTGAGCAACAGATTTATTCAAGTGAGCCCCCATTTTCAAGGAAGTCAATTACTGCTTGGAAACCAGTGACAACAGAAGAAATATACGTAATACTGGGACTATTCATGCTCATGGGAATTGTGCAGAAGCCAACACTTCAAACTTAATTTTTGACAAAGAGAGTTATATCAACTCCAGGTTTTGGGGATGTAATTTCAAGGGACCAATTTGAGATAATTTGTAAATTTCTTGATTTCCGCAACAATGAAGAAAAAGATCAACGGAGTCCTCCGAAGTTAAAAAAAATCTTTTCCGTAATTGAACATCTAAATGAAAAATTTCACATATATTTTTTCCCAAATCACAACATTTCCATAGATGAGTCCATTGAGTCCATAGATGAGTGGAAGGGCAGGCTATCCTTCAAACAATCCAGTCCTCTGAAGGCATCAAAGTTTTGAATCAAGACCTACGAGCTTTGTGATGCAAATACCGGCTACTTATGGTCCTTTCTTGTGTACACAGGTAAAGACACAGTATTCCCCTCCAAAATCATTCCAGATAATTCAAACAAGACAACAGCAATAGTTTTACACCTGGCAGAACTGCTGCTAAATCAAGGATGCTGTGTTTGGATGGACAACTTTTATAATTCTCCTTCTCTTGCAACACTACTGAAAAGTAAATACAAGACTGATTGCGTTGGAACGTTGAGGTTGAATAGAAAGGATGTCCCAAAATACGTGAAGGAGAAGAAGCTTCAGAAGGACGAAATATGTGGACAACATTCTCGGCCGTTGCTGTTTTCAAATGGAGGGACAGAAAATTGTCTTGATGATCTCTACATTCCATAGTGACGAAATGAGAACGGTATCCAAAGGCAAAAAAGGGACCCGAAAGGCTCTTTGTGTGTTAGACTACAACAAATTCATGGGTGGGGTGGATCTCAAGGACCAGTTATTGCATACATACTTAATCGAAAGGAAACACCACAACAGGTGGTATATGAAGTTATTTAGGAGACTATTGAATACAGCAATCCTAAATGCATATGTCATTCACAGGGAAAATACAGATAAAAAATTGGACCACCTTTCATTTCATGTGCAGCTCGTTGAAGGAATATTTTTGAAATATGCAACTGCATATGGGAAATGTGTACCAGGCCGTCACTCATTAGACAATTTAGTGCCACGACTCACTGAAAGACATTTCCTGAAGAGGATTCCTGCCACCGGGAAGAAAGCAAAGCCCCAAAAGAGATGTGCAGTATGTACCAAGCATGGGAAAAGAAGAGACAGAGCGTATATTGGTGTGAACTATGTGCAATGGGTTTGTGCTTGGATTGCTTCGAGCCTTGTTACACGAAGCAGAATCACTAAGGTAAAGCCATTTGAATATTTCCATACTAACGTTTTAACAAAAAAACATGAGTTTCTACACTAAATTATTGGATAATAATATCTCAGAGCGGAGGAAATGGACAAATTATGAATTTTAATGTTAGCAAGACAGGTTATCATATCGAAAGTGTCCTCATAATTATAACATCCACAATACCATTTTACAAAATTTAAGTACTTAATTAATTAAAAAATGCATTTTTAATATTAAAGATCACTATATATTAATCAAAAAAAATTTTTCACTGAAAATACTGAAAATTATCCATTTTATTCAAAGAACAAGAAAAAATAAATATTAATCCAAAGCGTTTAAAAAGTTACAGGGTAATAACGCAATATCTTATGTTGGTTCACAAAAAGTTTCAACAATAATGATAAAATATCTTGAAAGTTATCAATTATTGAATAATAGCACCTCGAAAAGGTGAATTCATTTAAATCTCCTCCAGCCTGTGGGACGGGATTTAATTAAAGATCCTCCGCGCTTGAGGGGTTAAGAGAAGGTGTTTGAAACTGGTGTTAGGGGATGCTGAAGGCCATAATTCAGGGGAGGATTTTAAGGGAGTGTGGTAGGCGGAAAAAGATGAGATTTCATGGACAAAATAAAGAAAGGTAGTAGATATACCAGATGAAGAAAGAAATTTGTGAGGAGATTGGGGCCTAACCCAATGAAACCCATGAGCACTTTCATCTTGCTCCGTTTAAGCCTACCTTAACCAGTAAATTACTCCAAACATGAAATTCTAGGAACAGGAACCATACATGTTAGAGCTTATTAGATCAGTAGCTTATTTCTTCCTTATCTTCAGAACATCATCTTTGCTGATAATTTCAGTGAAAATTTCATGTGATTTGTTTCAATTCCCTCTCATCTCTCAGAATCACTGTTAGTGCCATAAAAACCTTGTAATTTTAGGAAATCAGCCAATAAGCTGCTCACTATCCATGGCTGTAACATTCTGAGTGGTATGCAATTCTGCTTGGCAGAATTAGCAACATGGTGCTACAAGGTGTACATGCTCTCGGCACCTGATCAGCAATATGTGCTCTGGTGTTCACTCTTTAATAACATGAGTCACCAACATTTACATATTGGATACCATTGTGCATTCACATGACCTATGATATTGGAATACTAGATTCGCTAATAATTTATTGAATATTCTCTGAAAAATTATTCGCTATCAGTTGCTGTAATCATTACATACTGCTCTTTTACTCATCTACTTTAAAATTTAAATTTACTTATTATTTAATCAAATCAATGAAATACAATAATACACAATAGAATCATTCAGAACTTACTCTGCTGAGACATTTAATTGTTGAGTAGAATTAAGAAATATGAGCAAGAAAGCAATTTTAGAACATTTTATTATTTTTCATTCTTTCAAAATATTTGGTCTTACGGAATCATTTATGCCAGATTCGACATGTGTTGTAAAAAGGATACTGAGCTTTTACAAGAGAGAAGCATTAGGATTACTCCAAAAATATTCAGTAGAAAACATAGCAGGCCATTAATTATTCAACAGAAAATTCTGATTCAATATGAAACTGTTTTGATGTACAATAAAAATAACAATATGGTTTCCAATTTAGGGAAAATTTTCATTGAAACAACACCTATTTAATGGACAGACCTTTATACCAATTCATATGTTCCCAATATTGTTCACTAGTTATGAAGTAATGCCACTGAGACTTCAATAAGCAACCACTTGGCAAACATGTTGCACTTTTTAAAAATAATTTTGTCTTTTGTCTATTGCTAATAATAAATAATAATGGTAATAAAATTTCTATAGAAAGACAATACACAAATTTATAAAGACATCAAAAACAGCAACTTAAGCTTTTACATCGTGTTCCATTAACAAAATAATTTAAAAATTAGAGAAAAAACAGGAAAACTAAAACAATGGTATTCAAGAAATACTAGTCAATTTTGAGGCGGGGAAGAAGAATTGGACATAGTATGATTAAGTTGGTAGGAAAAGATATTGCAAGAAGAGAGAATGTCCAGGGTAGGGTGACTGTTGGCAAGGACTTTGAAAAATTTAGGTAGGCCATAGAAAAGGGATTGTTGGGAAGAGAGGAGAGGGACTTCAGATAAGTTAACCAGACTTACATTGCAAATGGTGCAAGCAGGGATGAGTAGAAAAAAACAGGAGAGAACATCACAGCAGAAAGACCCGTACATTGATAGAGGGTTGGAATTTAAGGTCAGAAGTCTGCTGGTGATGGGGAGGTGTCAGAGGCTGAGAGATGATAGCATTTCACCATGAGAGCTCAGTCTGAAGGAGGGCACGTGATGATGGACTGGTTAAAATGAAACTGAGATGGCGGTTGAGTGATTTAGGTGCAGTATGGGATGCATTTGGCCAGACGGGAGAGCAGTACACAAGGACGGGCAGTGCATATTCAAGAAATACTGATTTCAGGGCAAATGGGTTAGTAATTTTGTTTTGTCTCTAAAGAATCCCCACAGTAGAAAAACCTTTTTTGAGACTGCAGTAATATGCTCACTGAATAGTAGCTTTTGGTCAAAGGCCTTAGCATTGCCAGGGAATGGGGAATGCTGAAGAACACTCCAGATTTGTGGTCTGTTGTGAAAATGTTTCTACCTGCTGCTACAGAATGCACTCTGGTAGAGGAAGGTATAAAATCCAGTGTTGCCAAAGTTCTCATGGGGGAATGATTACACTGATGGAGGCAGACCATTCATGAAGTGGTCACATTGGTTGGATGGGGAACCGAATGAGGAAGAGGTCCAATTGATGGACAAATTAAAACCATCAAGTAACAATCACCAACTGTAGATTTCTCACATCCTGGCAATAGGTGTCATAGATAGAGCCAAGGTTGATGAGTACATTCCAGGAGAATAGAATAAGTGGTGTGAGACATGTCCATGCTGGCGAGAGGTGTCTGCGGTTGCTGGGTGACATCTCAGAGTCGATGGGAAAGTGGCAGTGGAAGATTCCAAGAGTGCAAAATATAGTTTTGAGGACTAAAAGCACAGAGGAGGAGATAACTTGTGATGTTGCACCAATGGCCATTATGGAATAATTCAAAGATTCTAATTTAAAAAACAAGCATCCTCAAACATTCACGATCCACTCTGCTTCTTTTCCTGTCACAAATTAAACCTGAGTTGGCAAAGAGTCACTCAGAGAAAACTGTTAATGGTGGTGATATTAAATATTTTGAAGATAATTCCTTTAAGCAAGGATACTGATTGTTCCTTTTCCAGAAGTCAAAAATGTTTTCACGTGCTGGAAGCAAACCTTCTCCAAGGTATCTCCGAATTTCTTCTTCTACAGCTTCATGACTTTTTCTGCCAGAATGTGGTGATGATAACGTTAGTTTGGAATAATGTCCCCACATGTAGTGTTGATGCTTTTCACCAGATTCTTTCAATCGCACCTATTTTCCAAGGCTTTCTATTTGTGTTTGGTTAAATTTGCTAGCAAATTCTCTCATCTCATAAGCCAATTAATTTTTCATTGTTTCAAAATTCTTTGTATCTAAAAGAAGACTGATTTTAAACCTTGGGTCAAGCATCATGGCAAATATGTCAAATTTTTTTTCTCCAGGGTGTCAATTACGGTTCTTTTTTCATTACGAGCTATCGTTCGTTACCACCGCTTCCGCGTAACGTACGATACCTTCTCATGGAATTATGATTCTTCGCCACGCACCGTTCGTTACACTTCAGCAATCTTCGGGAAGATATCAGCTTTTAATGACGTAATCCTAGAAGCAGACGAAAACAAACAACTGTTCCCAAGGATTGACACGGCGGGGCTATGACAATTGACGCTCGAAAAGGAATCGGCGGAAGAAATAACCAGCGAAAAGGAAGGCAAACGAAAGGTAAGTCATCCCATTCATCCCAGTACTTAAACTTTACCGGTAATTGCACACATAAGTATATGCAAATATTAATTCCTTATGAAAATTCTACATTAATTTAACATTAAGCTATCGTAATATCTTTACGATTGGAATAGATTATGATTAATAAAAAAAGTGAAGATTTACAGCTCAACATTTATCATTAGTTTTATTGGATAGTATTCCTGTTAAAAAACACTCTTTTTCGCCCAATTATCTCCGGTTGTTCTCATAGTATTTTGTTTATATTTCTCGTAGCTGGAGTGACAAAATACGTCGCCGGTCCTCATCGGGACAGCTTATCTTTCAAACTGATTTTGTGTTGGATAATACCGATTTTGCATCAGCCCGTTTTCCAAATTTTGCACAAAAAGTGCAAATACTGAGCAATGCTAGCAGTTGGCAGATCAATCTAATGCTTTGCATTCCATAAAAACAAGGGTTTGAGTATAAGAAGGTGAGTGTTGATTAGTTAGTGTAATGCTACTGAATGATAAACTAATAATAATCCACAAGTCTATGATTTATAATAATTTATCCAGGAAGCATGCATTAACTTCTGAAGATTCTTACGCAATAAATGTGCTTCCATGTCAATTTTTATAATTTATTTGTGGGTATATTGATCATTATGTAAACATAAGACATTTTCAATTACTAAAAAAATTATTAATGTATGTTGACTTAAAAAACATTAGATTGAAGAATTACTTTTTGAAAGCCATTTTCCACAGAATTAAAAAATCTCTGACCCTGTTGTTTAATATTTGCAAGTTTGGCTACCTCAAATGTAGCATTAGAAGCTGCAGCCAGGCTCTTACAAAGAAAATGTGTTATGGTAAAAAATGACAGGTGCACGAAATCACAGGTAATGAATCAAGCCATCATCTACCAGCACCATTATTGTAGTTCAACAGACTAAATAGGTAATATAGAATATATTAGACTTTAGTCTTTAACATGTAACTCATTCATAAGGTAAAATGTACCACCAATATTTTACTGCCCTCAATGTACTTGAGAAATCATTACCACACTTGGGACAATAACATTTCTGAATCCTACCACATATTTTTATGATAGAAAAAACTTTTAAATCATATAGTTACTATATAACTGTTCAAATGAGCTATAAGATACCTAATATCACCAAATTCAATGTAATAGAATTATATTATACTCAAATGCTTTTTAACAATTATGAAGGTAGTAAAAATATGTTGCAGTCCTTGAGCTGATAAAATTTGTTGAAAAATCAAAGCAATCACTGAGAAGAGTACAATATGGAAGTTCCATCAATATTCAGTGTTGTTCAAATTCCTAACCGATATTATGTGTGACTTCGGTATAATCATTCATGAACATTATGACAGTTATTGTGACTCATCTGACAACCCATCCACCTATAATCATAAGATATTGAAAAACATTTCCTTTTAAAGCCATACACATCCTTGAGGATTCATTGCCTAATATATAAACCAATTTAAATTTAAATCGTGTCATACATAAGGGATTTATGTTCTAACTCTTACATCTTCAGCAAATTATAGAGATATGTACATTGATGATTGGATAAGGTTTTTTAAATGCAATAAATAATAGCTACAAAAATATAGGTATGCTATTAGGAATGCAGAGTGAAAAATCATGTAACAGGATTTCAAAATTTATTTTCTGATTATAATCAAGAACAATGTAAAAAGCTGTAAGTTCTTCACCCTTAGGTGGGATCAAGTAAGAATAAAACATGTTGCCAAACTAATTTCTTCAGCAGATTTGGAATGGAAGTTGAAAGTGAGACTAAATGTATCATTGGGTACAAGATAGGAGTAGATTAAAAACTCAAGACACATAGAACTCATATAAGTTTTTCGCCATAATTACTGCAGACAAGGAGAAAACTCCAGCAAATCCAGTAATAAATTATGAACGCCAAAATAACAAAGGATTGATTAGACGATAGCATTGACATAATGTAGATTCCCTATGACACCTACTACAAATAATCATTTTCTATATGATTAGTACCTATACACCAAAATACACTTTGGTAAATGTCCGCTTCCATCACACACCTTTCAAAAATTTTTTTCGACCCTTTCCACATAGCGTATCGCCGCGAAATTTTTGTGACTAAAACTAGAAAGATGCCGGTATGTATTGATAATTTTATTTTGGGAGAATTACTTCTGCACGGTAAATAGGAAATTTTATAAGCTTGAGGTGACGTTTTTCCCGGCCGCCATTTCACTGTTTCCACTTTTGAGCGCAGCGTGGCGCGACAGTCGCTGAGTTACGTTTACTCACTAATCGTTCCATGTTACTCGTAACCGCACAGAATGTCGTCGCTTGAACGTGATTATAAGGGTGGAAATAGGAGGTGTAGGCATGTAGAGACGTATATTTTCTAGAAAAAAATCTCCCTCGAGACGGTTGGTAATTATACGGTTGGTAATTATACGGGTGGAAAAGGCGCTTGACGCATGTAGAGACGTATATTTTCCGTGAAAAATCTCTCTGGAGACGGTTGGAGAATGGGAGAAAGCGGCTATGAGACATGGGGAAATGACAGAAAAAAGATAGAGAACGCGAAAGAGCGGAATTAATTGTAGAAAAAGGCGTAAAGTGGGTGAAGGGGAAGTTGGAAATGGATAAAAGGGACCTCATAAGTGAAAAAAATGGCATTAACAACTTCGAAAATAGGCATTTCGAGGTCGCGTACCGTCCCACCCCAGTACCCCTGTTTCACTCCACAGGGCCCGTAACCTTGTCGGCTGGGGATATAATAGGCATATTTACATGGCGTTATCGCAGCTGGTACTCGTAAAAACACGAATTTCTAAATCCAGGAACACTCCCAAGAACGCTATTCGTCACTTTCAACCCTCCATAGATCACGAAAACTGTTTCTACATTGTCATTTATGCCTTTTTCACGACCAAATATCCCCACCAAGGGCCTGTGTACTGTCCCACCCCAGCACCCCTGTTTCACTCCACAGAGCCCGTAACCACCGTAACCTTGTTGGCTGGGGTAACAAAGCGCATATTGTAGAGGTGAAGTTAGAAATATCCCTCTGTCGGAGCTTTCTAGAAACTGAGGAAAACTGACGAAAATTGGTCATTTTCTAACGTGAATATCTGGAAAACCTGTGCCTTAATAACTTTGCTGTTACTTTTGTTTTGTACTGAGATTCTTCAAGAAGTGAACTATGTCACAGTCATTACCCTTTATATCACCATTTTCCGGCAATAACTGTTTGAAAGGTGTGTGACGGAAGCGGACATTTACCTACACGTTTATATTATAAACAATATACATCAGTGGATGAAGGATAGTTCGTATGCAATACGCCGGTAAATGTTTTACTTTCTCACCAACAAATTTTTTCATCAAATCGATTTACCGTGTAACATAAGCACTTAGGTGCAGTGAATCGTGATCGTAGCATAATTACTCCCGTCTCAAAGAACACTTTCAATACCAATACCATGATAACTGTTAGACGACCGCAAAAACTAACTTGATACCACTTCACTCACTCAATAACTATCTGTCGAGTTAATGAGTCAAAATATGTCACTGGCACAGATAAGTGCATAAATGTAAACTTTTAACGACATAAAAATAATTGTATTCGTATCAAACATCAAACAATGTATTATAAACGCCACCAAAGCCTGTTTCTGTACGTGTTTACATTTTCATGACTGGGCACAAATCTATGTCAATAATAAACATACGAATGGTTGGATTAAAAACATAGTGAACTCAATCCTAGAAGTAATATCACGAAATAGAATGCATAACTTGCAGGATACAGCAGATAGATCACCCAAATTTCACACGAACAATCCCTCGCGGGGATTTCCACTAGGCCATCACCTTCACTTATGCAAGAATCGTGAATAATTATTCCTTTCTCAAAATGGGTAATTACCCATTTTTATTATCATAATTCCATTCTGCGCCGTTTTACTAATTGCCGGAAAGCGTTTTCAAAGTCGTCGTGAGCACTTATGGTAAATTCGAAGCTTTTAATTTTCCCAAGTGTGTACCAAAAACATACGATACGTACATACAGTGAGATTGAAACCTTCCGTAGGATAACGAATGATATCTCCCTTAGTAACGACTGGTATCTAGAACCATAATCGCTTTTTTCGTTAAATCAAGGGATAACGTACGATATCTCATGAGCTATCGTGTATTGAGATACCGTTCGGTAAGTTGATAGAAACATGATTGCTCCATAGCTACTTACTTCGGTACGAGGAGATATCGTACGTTATCTCCTATCGATGGAGAACCGTAATTGACACCCAGACATTCATACTGCCTTTTGATGGAAAAAAGCATATCATTGGTCTAAGCCTTGAAGGTTACTGCTGGATGCATATAATTTTCGAATATGCCTACTTCTTCTGTTAAACTCTTTGTATGAAACTCAATGCCTAAAGCTCTAATGATACTGTTTTATTAGACCCTGCTAATCAAAGATCAAGAATAGTAGACTTTTTGAACATCCATCATGGTTTTTATGTACTCTAATGTCATTATTTTAAAATTTGGATTAAATTTGATCGTATTTCTTATAAGAAATGCCTTTCATTCTTTAATGGTTTTAAGTCTATGCTGGAACCATTACCTACCTTCTTTATCCACAGTTTACCTCAAAAGGAATTAAATGAGAAATCAGTCGACATAGGTAATATTTATTATGGGCACAATGGTTTTGTAGAATCAATAGTGGTCTTTGTTGTATTTCCTGTCAATCCTTTCAGTTAGCTGAATGAGCCAAAATAATGATCATGTGGCATTAATATTTACGACTGTTATTTGAAGGTGTAGCAAAGGAAATGCTTTGTGAATGTAAAGATTTAGAGTAGGTAAATGGCAATGAAAATTAAGAGAAGGAATATTAAGAGTTCTAAGGACAGGAGAGCGTTTATTAATCACTGTACGAGTGTTCATGAAGTGAAAGAGGTATGCGAGCATACAGTATTATGGAGGAATTCATTAAAACAGACTCCAGTTTGCCAGCATATCACCAAGGAAATATTTCTTTCACCGTGACTACTCACAACAGGTGGCAGAGCAATTGATATATGTACGTAAGCATAAGCATAATTACTTGAAAAAGTTCCGCAGAAGTTTCAATTCTCCACGGTAAAATATATCAAAATCAAAGGGTACAAAGAATCAAATTTGAAAGGGGCGGGCCTGCCTGGTTGGTTGCGATGCTAGTGCCACCTCGTGGTGCGTAACGGATACTAATTGCCCAGGTGCTATTTCCTAGGAACGTAGGCAAATGGTCTAACAAGCGACTGAACTGTGGCTGCTCGAGATAATACTGATCAATACTGATGACACTCACAAAATAAAAAAAATCTGCTCTTTCAGGAAATTTCACGCTCCTAGCCCTATAAATGTGAAACATATGAGAGATTTTGTTAACAATTATTTAAATAACTGCAGTTAACTGCATGTTTTTTGTATCATTATGGCTGTACTCCTTGTAAGCAATACGCCAGTTGGTAACGTATGATGGGGGAATGACTTTGAATCCAGAAATAACGTATGCCCACGCCTCTCTTGTGCTATTCATTTGAGCCCTTCTTTGGGTAATTGACCTTTCATTTAGTCTTTCGGATACATACATCAAAGCAATCAGTTTTACAGCTGGAAAAAATGGAGAAGGGCCACGGAAAAACCGGGAATAAAACGTTGCACTGCAAGTGCTGTTACATCCAGGTTCATGAGAAAGATATTTTTCAATTATCTTTGTCAACGAGTTTCATACCACATTAACATGGTAAACCCAGGCAACTCCCGCCTCTTTATTGTCTGTGCCCAAATGATGTCAATGCCCGTTCGTGGTCACCATCCTCCTTTCTGGTGGTTGTCTGACACAAGGACCCATGCTGGGTGTGTGCAGAGGGTAATTTCGGGAAATGCCAAAGCACGGAGGGTAGAAAATCCTCCACTCATCTCATGAGTCTCCAATACATAACTGTCCCGGTTGCTTGACTTCCAATTTATTGCGCTGTCTAATAAAGAACTCCCAATGCTGCTATTCATAGGGCACCACAACTGGCATTGATGAATTTTTAATTGCCTTCAGCGGTCGTCGTCGCTTCAAAATGTATATCCCCTGCAAGTCAGCCAAGTGTGCCGAATTTTCGGCACAAATTTGGCCATAATTTCGCCGCGGACATTTTCGCTCGCAACACAAGTGCGATAGGGAGATTTCAAAGTGCGCACTGTCGGCGATATTGCGCATTGTCGGCGATATTGCGCGACAAGAACAAGGTGCCCTACTTTTATAGTGAATTCGCATCTGGCGTCCTCTTTTCGGAACTTTGTGGCAATAGTGCTCCTCTACGCCACCGTCTCAACCAATGGCTGTATGAACAGTTCCCCTACTTCCCCCTTCTCCACTGATCCAGAGCTACTTCCCCTCCTTTGACTGCGCCAACTGGACGTTTCATCACAGCGGCCCTCTCCTCTGCCAGCCACCGAAGTGTGTACCTCGTCAGCAGGCATCGTTCATCAAGTTTCGGCAGCTAGCCTGCGGGCCTCATTGTCGTCTAATCATAATTGCAATTTAGTATATTAAATATAGTGTGACTGTTGGAAATCAATCCGTTTTGGTCATTTTTGACTCCTTTCCCACTGTATCAATTCATTTTTCCACCACGTTCGTCGCACAAGTAGTTTGAAAATGATGAGCTGGACAGACACTAAAACAGTTATCTGTATGATGCATAGTTATATACAGGAAAAGACACTGATGGGTCACAGGAAGACCATAAGTCATTGAAGCCTACTCAATCTGTTCTTCATCTCTCTGAGCCAATCATGGGGTACCATAAAAACATTACAGCAGATAATTGGTTCACAATTATTGAGCGGGTGGAAAAGTTGAAAAGGAAACAACTGTCGCACATTGGTACAATTAGAAAAAATAGAGGGAAATGCCCAGTAAGTTTGAGCCATCTAAAGGGCATATAGTGGGCTCTTCACTGTATGGATTCTCGGCTAACAGGACTCTAGTTTCCCATGTTCCAAAGAAAATAGGGCTGTTTGTTTGGTTTCCTCAATACATCACAAGGATAGCAACGACATCAATTCAGGGAAACCAGAAATTATAGCATTTTATAATGCCACCAAGGGTGGTATAGATACATTGGATAAAATGTGTAGTAGCTACTCATCCAGCCGAAGGACAAGGTGGTGGCCAAAGGTAGAGTTTTCCAGACTATTAGATAACTGAATCTGTTAATTAATTATCAAGTTTTCCCCATTAAAAAATATTTAGCCAAATAGTATGTATTTTAAGGCAAGATAGAGATTTCTCCAAGGATTTGTTGGTATCAGGATTCTCAATCTTTAATTATCCATAACCTGAGGCGAGTACTACTTTTACTTATCATTTTGAACTACCTTAATTGTACTAGTAGAGGACCACCACTCTTTCAACTACGTCATTTTCTGCGTTCAAAGGTTTAAAAACGTAATCTCTAGCTTGTACTCCTCCAGGCCATCCGAGGAAGCTCATCTATTCCTCCATTTACTCCAAATCTTCCCAGCATCTTTATGGAGAGGAAAATAGCAAAATCCAAAGGACCTTTCTGGAAAAACTGGAAAGACTCTGTGGGATTGAAGCAAGGACATCTGGTGACCTCTTTGCATGAATTTACACCATCGTGAAGTGTTGCCCCTGATTTTCTTTTAATTCTACTGCCTCCGATAAATCATAGAGGGCTAATGTGTCCTATTTGTCTCCAATGTACAACATATGTATATTGAATGCTTTAACTGGTGCAAAAAGTCCCAAATTATAATATTAATGTTCAGAGAAGTCCTAAGAAATTTAAATTCTCAACTGGATGAATAGAACGACTCAGACGTTACTTGGAGGAACTGAAATATCAATGAATTATCAAATTATTTATCTAATAATTAACAATATTTATCAAAACTTCTAACTCAAGGCAACCCAGGGTGTCCAAGAGAGAGGACACAAGAAATCAGAAAGATCTTTGGTTCACGACTGAGTCAAAAAGTGGCTCATTTGCATTAGTTGCTATACTTTCTTAGAATTATTCATATGCCATGATAATGGATGAAGAAAAAGTAGACGACCTACCACTCATTTTAAGTGGAAATAAATTTTTTAAAGTGATGAGTACTGAAGGAGACAAAGTAAAAGCTCAAAGCTTGGTGTGTGAAGCGAATCATAACAGAATTACCAAAATAAGTGGATTTTTGAAAGCTACTATGAACTTCAGGACTCACATAAAGGTAATCTATGAATGAATACATATTAAAAGGTAATCTATGCATGGGAAGCTTGTTATTATTTGATTAGAATTAGCATCTAAAAATGTGTTAACTTTGCATCCTGAACCATTCGGAATTTAAGTATGTCCCTCATTCACTCAGTAATTTAACTTATTGATATTGGTTCTCAGTTTAAGATTGTACAAATTGTCTTTCATTAGAGATTACATCCAGATGCAGTCCATAATTCGGAGAAATGGAAAGCTGAAATGGAAATACAAGGTAAAAGACTTAGGAGTAGTGGTGAACAGCATCAACATCTGCCCCTTAAACAACTGAAGCTGTATGACATTAAAAGACAAATAATCACAGAAAATTCATCATTGCAGAAGAGATTGGATCATAATATTTACAACTACATTGTTTGTAGTATGAGACCACTGTCAACAGTTGAGGAGCCACATTTCATTAAAATTATCAAAGGTTAAAATATTCATCATTTATTTTATAGTTTTACTATGTTTAGCTCCATAATTGATAATTTCTTTATTTCTAATAGCTTGTAGAAGTGGTAACAAACTTTAATTATGTTAGTTCGCAGGTTTCTGCGGCATTGATCAAATGATTTCAACATTTCTCGGGTTGCATCTGCGTCAGTTGTCATTCAGCACAAGTTTCGCCAGCTATCCTGCTGGCGAAACTGTTGTGCTGAATGACAACAAGTTTCCCTAAGTTTTTGGGGCAAGCAGTTAAACAATCTCACACCAGCATAAACAGGGTTTTTGCTGAATAAGGTGAGACTATGTGAGACCACCCTAAAATCCTTAGAGGCTCTAGTGTTATGATCATGCACATCAGCATTAATTTCAATACCAAAGAAGCTTTTATTTTGACAGACTAAAATGACAGTTGAATAAATATAAAGACAAGGTAATGTGAGAATTCCAAGAGATTTAAAATGTGTCTGGCAGCTACTTCTCCGTGGAACGTTTTTTAGTATCCTAATGGCCCATTTTTGAAGTTTAAAAAGCCTCATAGCATGATGAGAGTGACCCCAAACCACAATCCCGTATCTCAGTCGACTATGAACATGGGCATGGTAGACTGACAGGGCTGTGTTGGTATCTGTGAGACCCTTAATTCTTCTTAATAGATAACACCCAGTTGCCACTTTGGAGCAAAGGTTATCAATATGCACTTCCCAGGATAGCGCTTCATGCACATATAGACCTAGATATTTTGTTACAGCTGAAGAACATAAGATTTTACCATTTAGTCTAAGAAGAGGAGTGGACATAATTTTCCTTTGAGGGGTATGAAACTGTATAAATGTTGACTTTTTGTCATTGACAAGTACCCAGTTATCATCACACCATTTATTCATTGCATTGATATTTCCTTGCACTTTGTCATGGTTGAAATATTTAGAGTACAATAGCTGTGTTGTGTCATCTGCATACATAAAAACAGTACCACTATTAAAATAAGAGGGAAGATTGTTGATGTATATGAGAAAAAGAAGAGGACCTAAAATAGACCCTTGAGGGACACCTCTAGTGACTGTCAGAGGAGAAGATGTGTTGTAGGAACCTATAGTGGAAGAGTAAATACTCACTGCTTGAGATCTGGTGCTTAAAAAGGATTTTATCCAATTATTGGCAATTCCAGAGATGCCGTAACTATTAAGTTTATTAAGTAAAATTCCATGATCCACTGAATCAAATGCTTTTTTTAGGTCGTAAAAGACCCCTGTGACTGTGTTTTGCTGGTCAAGTTCAGTAATAACTTCATGAATGAACTTAGCCATGGCAATTTCCGTTGACCTATTTTTCATGAATCCAAATTGAGATCTAGAGAGTATGTCAAATTTAATTAAAAATGATAATAATCTGTCAAATATAACTTTTTCAAAAACCTTAGAAAATACAGAGAGAACTGAAATTGGTCTGTAATTATTCATATCATGTGGATCACCGTTCTTGAAAATGGGGATGACCTTGGCTACTTTCAATTTGTCAGGAAAAATTCCCAGTGCGAGTGACTCATTAACTAAAGATGTTAACGGAGGTATGATAGCCATTTTAGCATTTCCTTTCCATATGGAACCTGGTATATTGTCATAGCCAGAGGAGTGCTTCCTACTTAATTTAATTAATATGTTGTTAATTTCCTTCTCATCTGTGGGGTAGAGAAAGATAGAGTGGGCAAAATACTCCCTTGAGTTAACAGTGTTAGCAGGATAATTAGGTACGTTGTAGACAGTTTGCAAATCATTGTTGCTGTTAAGGAAGTTGTTATTGAGCAGGTTGGCTATGACAGTTTTGTCTGATATTAAAGAACCATCGTGAAGAACTGAGCTGATAGAGGATGTAGAAGTTTTTGAACTAGTGCAATTTTTAATAACATTCCAGGCAGCTTTACATGGGTTAGTAGCAGAATTAATGATGGACATATTGAATTTTCTTTTTGTCTCATCAATCAAAATATTGTGTTCACTTTTAAGTGTTTTATAAACCCTTTTTAGTGACTGAGAGCCACTTGATTTTAATTCATTAAAAACATGTCTTAATCGAGCAGATGAGGCTCTAATTTCATTAGTTACCCATTTCTTCTTTGTGTTAGGAAAAGTTTTCATTGCTTTTAGAGGGAAAGATACATCAAAGCAATACAAAACAGTAGCTAGAAAGTTATCGAATTTAAAATTAAAATCATCCCCTTCATACACAGAATCCCAAGATTGCTGCTGAAGTAAGCTTTGAAAATGTGCTTGTGATGGGGGTGAGAAAGATCGTCTATAATAAGCGTGAGTGGGTTTTGAGTTTGAACTAAAATATGTAGTGAACTCGATCAATTGGGCTTTGTGATCAGAAAAGAGAGTATCAAGGATAAGACTACCAGTTGAAGGCTTATCAGTGAAAATATTATCAATAGTTGTGGACGAAGATTGAGTTACTCGTGTAGGCTCATATACTGTAGGGACAAAATTAAATGATCTAAGTGAATCAAGTAGCAGCCTCGATTGAGTAGATGTCAAGCTGAAATCAACATTGAAATCCCCACAAATAATTGTGTTCTTGGCGTTCTTTACAAAGATTGGAACAACATTAGTTAGCAGATCCAAAAAAATAAAATACTGGAAGAGGATATAAAAATTATGTGTGAACTCACTTGAACAATTCCCTTCCACACTTGCTGAGAGTTCAGAAGCTGAAGCTTCCGAAAATGATAGTAATTTTTTTTACAATTAGCTTGACAAATGAAGCTGACTGTTCAAGACAAAGAGAGAAACAACTTTCAACTGTAGAGTGCAAGCTGGCACAATTCTTTAATGATAAAGGGAAAACCATAGACATCCTAAGTAAATATGGGGTTGTCAAAGAGGCTTTTGTTCAGTACAACACAAGCTTGTGTTCCTCTGCACCTGTGGAAAGACTGTTCTCTTTTGCAGAATTTATAATTCACCTTCAAGAGGTGCAATTTCTAATGAACTGTTGGAGGAATTAGTTGCACTAAAGGGTAATATGAATTATTGTAATGACTATTTTTGATTAAAGAAAACTTTTATAACTGACCTACTTGTTTTATTTTGTCAAAACAATTGTATTTAAAGTATTTTAAGTAAGGTAAAGTGGGGTAAGTGCGACCTCCCCTCTGGAAGATCGTTTTTCCGTTCTCAAAGCAGGGGGCACACATGCAACGTATTCCACACAAGGTAGTGGAACCAGACATAACTACTTTATAACACTAATCCCTTTAGTTCTCGTTCCACATGCTTACAAAATATACCCTCGAGTTCATCTCGTAGTCTCTTTTGGTAGTGAGGAGAGGTTACAAGTCAATGTCTTCAGAATCAACGCATTGAACATGTTAGGTAAGTACTTTATCATGTATTCACTTCTTGATTGATTACTTTCCCTCTCTTTATTTGAATTTATGGGACTCTGTGCATTACCTTGAGTTTTGATGGGAGGTCGCACTTTCCCTGTCTAAGAATTAATTTCTACCTGTTGGGGCAAGTGCAACCCCATAGCCTGGGGTAAGTGCGACCTCCGGTACCGGAGGTTGCACTTACCCCAGGTTACGTCGTATTAAATATGTAGTTGCTATTTAGCAGTTCTTGCGTTAAGATTTCTTGTATAAATGTTACAAAAATATTGTGGATAATAGACCTACGTTATTTAATTAGATTCTTCACATCAACTATTATTTTGAAGGTTTCTTTGATATAGAAAACTTTCTACAAGTAAGATTTCATAAAATAAATGTCTCGCATTATACTAAGACCAGAACAATTGTATCTTTGTAGGTGCCATAACCAAGTTTCTACCCAGGTGGAATTGTTTACGTATAGAAAAGTTAAACCTTTGACCTTTCCTGTGGCCACACGAAAAAAAAGGTTTCTTATTTTTAGTAAAAATATCGTGAGTCTTTCCTTAACTTTCTTTAAGAACATCCTATATAAAATTATTTATTTCGTGCCTATTGTGGGGGGTTACTGTCATAATAAGAGCACTAAATATTGTTGCAGGGTAAAATGGTACGAAATTACGTAAGAAAAACTCGAAGAAAATCCAAAATCTTTTTGGTCATAAGCGAGAGTACTTCAGGGAAAATCTTCTACCATAGATTCGTTATTTGATAAAGATGGTAAACTTGTCACCGAAAATATTGACAAAGCTAATGTGTTTAACTCCCACTTTGAAAGTGTTTACACTCCAGACGACACTGCATGTAATTTAGACATTCCATTCATTGAGGACCGATGAGAGAAATCACAATTCAATGCGCTGGGATAACTAAACAGCTACAATCGATAAAAAGTAATAAATCTCAGGGACCGGAGGGAATACCCGCACGCGTCCTCAAGGAGTTAGCACCACAGATCACACTGTTCTTAGCGATAATATTCAATAAGTCATTGTCTGAAGGAAAGATACCAATGGACTGGAAAACAGCAAACGTTACACCGATATTTTAAAAGGGAAACAGACATGACCCAAGGAACTATCGACCAATATCATTGACATCGATTACAGGCAAGATTCTCGAACATATCATTGTTAGCAATATTATGACTTTTCTGGACAGTCGAAACCTCGTGCATAATTGTCAGCACGGATTCTGGAAAGGTAGATCATGCAAAACACAGCTCGCGCTCTTTCTTCACGACTTTCTCAAATCTGGTGAATCGAAAAGACAAGTTGACGCACTATTTCTAGACTTTAAGAAAGCTTTTGACACGGTACCTCACAGAAAATTATTATACAAATTAAAGTCCTGCGGGTTAAATGAACAAGTAGTAAACTGGATACGTGACTTTCTGAGTGATCGTAAGCAAAAAGTAGTTCTTGACGGAATTAGCTCTGATATAGTTCAAGTGACATCAGGTGTCCCGCAAGGAAGCGTTATTGGCCCACTTTTGTTCATTACATATATAAACGACCTCTGCTCCCGAATTAGCAGTAAAATACGTTTATTTGCCGACGATGCTGTCATATACGGCAAAATTAGTGATCACTCTGACTTTGAAATTCTGTCATCGGACTTAAACAACGTTCGTGCATGGAGCAAAGAGTGGGGACTAGAACTAAATCTGAGCAAATGCACGGCGGTGCATTTCTTGCATAGGTCGTCCAACTATCCCCATGTATATGTTGTGGATGGCGTTAGCATAAATGTGACAGAAGAAGTGAAACACCTGGGAGTTACGATAACTTCGAACCTATCGTGGGGGGCACACATAAGAAATATTTGTGGCAGAGCCCTGAAGAAGCTAGGATTTGTCAAGCGTGTTGTGGGAAGATTTTCGGATGAAAAAGTGAAAGAGAGGTGCTATTTCACACTCGTCCGGCCACACCTTGAATATGCAGCGAGCATATGGGATCCGGCAGAGAAAGACCAAGTCCATGAACTTAATAAAATACAAAGGAAAGCTGCGCGAGTCGTCAAAAACTGCTATGGCCAAACAGAAAGCATTACACAGATTTTGAACGATTTAGGGTGGGAGCCGCTAGAGACTCGGAGACTACGCGCTAGGCTGAGATTGCTTGAGCAATTGAGAATGGATATCTTTCAGAGCGAAACGGAAAACATCATATTAGAACCACATTATATTTCCAGGTCCGACAGAATCGATAAATTAAGAGAGACATTTTGCCGAACGGATAGGTAAGGGCATTCGTTTTTCCCCCAAACAATTAAGGACTTTAATAAATGCTAGGCGGAACTTTGTTTTTTTTTTGTTGATGGCTGGTGTCCTAACACCCGCCACACGCCTTTTGAGGCAGCTTGCGGGGTAGTATGTAGATGTAGATGAAAAACCCTGAAGGGACTGTCTTATAGTAAGGATGACCTAAAGAAGGCTCTTGAGGAGATTAGGAGTGGAAGAATGGGGAGAAGATGTGCAAGCAAACATTATCAGATTCCTAAGGCTACTCTTCTTGACCATCTAGAAGGACGACGTGGCATCAAGTCTGCATCCTTTGGTCACAGCACTGCAATTTCAATTGCTGAAGAAAGGATATTAGTGGAAGGCCTGATGTGTATGGACAAATATGGATTTGGGTTGCCCAGAAAAGAGATTCTGGAAATGGTAGCGAATTTTGTTCGTAAAAATAACATAAAAACACCTTTTAAAGATGGTAAACCTTCGGAAGATTGGTTCCTTGGTTTTATTTAATGCCACAAACTTTCAATTAAGAAACCTCAAAGCGTAGAGTATGCAAGGAAGAAGATATGTGACCCTTTAGTGATGAATGCCTACTTTGATTTGTTGCAGAAGACAATTCATGAATTGCAACTTGATAATAAACCGGAATGTATATGGAATCTGGACGAAACTTCATTTTCTACGGACCCAGGGAAGACAAAAGTTGTTGGCAAGAGAGGACTCCCCTCAACTCATACAATAAGTTCAAGTGGTCGTTTGAACATCACTGTGTTACTGGCCGCAAGTGCAAATGGGATTAAAGCCCTTCCACTGATCGTATTCAAAGGGAAATATGTTTGGGATAGTTGGTGTGCTACAGAAAATACTGGATTTCAAGGAACTGCATACACTGCTACACGGAATGGATGGATGGAAACTGATGTTTTCCAAAATTACTTCCAAAAAACTTTCTTGCCTGCCATAGGAAATGAACGGCCTGTTTTGCTAATTTACGATGGACATTCCACTCATTTGGGAATAGAATTAATAAACTTAGCTCAAGAGAATGGAGAGAACATTTTAAAGCTGCCTCCACATTCTAGCTACCTGCTTCCACATCTTGATCTTAGCGTATTCAAATCACTGAAAACGAGATGGGGTATTGAGCTAATAAAATGGCAGAGAAAAAATGTGGGACTAAATTTACCCAAAAGTCAATTTTCTAGGCTAATTGGAGAGGTTTGGGTAAGAACTGGAGAAGAAGTTATCCGAAATGGCATCAGAAAAGGGGGTATTTTTCCTTTCAACCGTAATGTCATATCAGATGAGAAGTATGACCCATTAGCTTTGAAACGATGGAATGAGAAACAGATAGAATCCAGGTTAGTTTCAGTTCAGAGTTCAATTGATGCTGATGCTAATATATCTCTTGTATCATCTCATCCTACACCATCAACATTTGCTTCCAGTGAATCATCCACTGTGTGTCAGGATACAACACCATGTGAAGTATCATTTGAGGAACTTTTATTGATGACTGTCCATGCAAACACTTTAGAACAGGGAATGAGGGGAATTAAACGGAAAAGAGTGGCAAAAGGGGCAGAAATAGTAACAGGGTAATATATTTGTAGTCAAATGAAAGAAAACTTTCGTCGAAGAGAATCCAGCAAAAAAAAAACAAAAGAATAATGAAGAAAACTGCAGATGTAATCGCTGAGGACTTCAAAATTGATTATGACAGGGCATTGGGATTCATATCTTCTGATGAGGAGGATATAGATGATGTAGCGGTAATGCCTGAAACAGAAGATGGCAGATGTGAACAAAACTCAACAATTTTGGTTGCTAAAATTGAAACTGGAGATTGGATTCTTGCCAAGTTCAGCAGCAAGAAGTCAGTTGCTCACTATGTTGGAAAAATTCTGGAGATCAATGAATCAGGTGATCCCATGGTTTGCTTCCTGAGGACATGTTTTGGGACTGAAATAAGTTTCACCTATCCACAGAATGAGGATTCTAGTGAAATACCTAGGGAAGACATTGTAAAACTATTACCTAAACCCTCGGTTGGCCGTCGACGAAAGTTAACATTTTGCCTCTCCTTCTCGGAGTACAACTTAATGTGAAAAAAATCAATATTCAGTGTTTTATTCTATGAATGCCATGAGTTTATTTTTAATTTGTTTTTGTTCATATTAAGAACATATGGTACATTTAAGAAGCGATTTTTTGTTCATAAGAATCCATTTTGTATTCAGATATGCTATCACATATAAGATTTATATTATTTTTAACATTACTTAGCCAGATTTTATGCATATTAGCTTTTTTAATATGCTTTAAAATTAATATGTACGAGTAGAATATTGTAATTTCCATAAAAAAACATTTGAATAATATTCCATTTCTTTTCCAAATAACCAAAAAAATTTATCTACGTTATCTAAGATAAAAGTTGATTTCTCAAGAATGGTTAGACATAAAATGGTACTTTAAAAAGCAATGTAAAGCAGAATTTCTGGGCAAATCACACTTACCCCATGTACCTTGCAAGGCGAAAATATACTGCACATTAGCCATGGGACGCACTTGCCCCATGTACGGGGAAAGTGCGATCTCTTGACGAGTTTATAAGAAAAAAATTATAAAAATTACAACTTTCAGGAAAGAGGAATGTAAATCTCATTACCTTTTTTTGATGATTCTCGTGCATTTTATACATTAAGTTTCACATTTTTAACTTGCCTAGAAAACGTTCAAAAGTCAGTTAAAATTGATATGTGCTATTTAGCGGTCGCACTTACCCCACCTTATCTTATTATAAAATACTGTATTTTAATAAGAATAAGGATGTTTATCTATGTATTTTGTAACTGTATTTAAAATACTGCATTTTCAAGTATTTTGTATTTGTATTTAAAATGCTGGAGAGCAAGTATTTTGCCCAACCCTGAACTTCACAATGGGTAACTGATATGGCAACTGTCACCATGGAGAACACCAAAATTTTCGTGCATTGAAACGTTTTCAACTTTCTGTCATCATTATCTTTGGTTTGTAATTTTGCCAGCAGAGAAATGATTCATATTTGGGATATGGAAGTAATATATGGACCCCAGAGGTCAACGGGTCTAAGTGACATTTTTGAAAAAAATAAGTTGGGTACAGGAATGGAATGTGAAAATATAAATCTTTCAGGTGGTGAAGGGATCCAAGTGATTTTCTTGACAGTTGCTGCTATCTAGGGTAATGCCTCTTAACTACTTAGTGGGTTGTACCAAACATTTTCAACTTTGACTTAAGTTTTCTCTAAACAATGATTTTGTTACTTAGACCCCTTGACTTCTGGGGTCCTCATATGTTATATTGATTTGATTGAGTTTACTTTTAATGTTTAATTACAATTGGGAAAACCCAAAGGATAATGAGTACTTTGGGGAACAGCCGTGAAAGTTAAGGAACACAAAGGTGCCATTTGTGTTGCCTATCCGACAGGAACGGTCTAATGGTTTTATTCCCATTGTTTAGATAATACAAAAGGCAATTCATTCACGCTTTTGGTCACGAAAAATTTCCATAATGAAAGCACATATCCACCACACAGAAAATATATTGACATTGACCATTTGTATCAGAGAAGAAAGAAAAAAAAATTCTTATCCTTAAAAATTAAAACCCATGAAGCATGGTTTGCCAGTGGTTGATTGACTCAAAATTTCGTACACTACATCACATTTGCATCAAAAGGAAAAAAATGTCATTTTCAAGACCTTAAATTTTTGACAGTGAAATTTTGGCCCACCCTATTGGGAAGGCTAGAAAATGGCAAAGTAGAACCAAAATAAGGCGTGAGAATAGCAATGTGTATTTGTCTATCCAAAAATAAAAGCAGCCTCACAGATTTCCAAACCATGCAATCTTCACTTAATTTTGTAATACAGTAGAACCTTGATCTATTGTTTTTCAAGGGGATGGGCAAAAAAAACGATGGATGCGGGAAAACGATCTATGCGGGAAAAGATTTCCCGGGTGCCAAAATGAGATGAAAATGCGAGAATTTTATGGCATTTTCACAGTAGAGGGGAATCTTAAAGGAATTTCTTTTAAAAGCGGGAGAATTCAAAAAAAAAAAGAAAAACTTAGTGCATCTCTAATTTTTCGTTTGACTACTATCTGTTTAAAATATTTTATTAGCATTACATATCCCAATGTTGTCTCGGATGATAAAAGCAAATAAACAAGGTCCATTATCATGTTATTGGTTGATCCTCAAGCCTATCCATGCATAGAATTTTATTCGTTTCAAATATCCTTGAGGGTGAGAAGCGAGCATAAAATTGGTTGGGGAGGATGTAATCTTTTTTCGCGCTTTCTATTGTGCTCCGCTGATGGAGGAGTGCCACCCGTTAAATATGGAGCCAGCTTGACGCTACCAAGTATACTCTTGTTTATCTGGAGCAATCGTGTAACCCACGAGGCATCGAGCAAAAGAGGTGTAGCAGGTTATCGCCACCTGGTTCAGAGAGGCAAAAGTTAGCGGGCAATCGGGTTGAAATGAGAAATTCCGATATGGGCAGTTGGAGTTTGGCTTGGCATTACTAAAAAATAAATCATTTTGATGGGCCATAGTGCCTAAAAAAACAAAAAAAAAAACATTTTTGGCAATGCAAGCCCACGTCAGACAACGGACGATAAGGAACTTAGCCCACTCTCGCAGGACTTCCACTATGACAAACTATTGGTTGAAACATCTGCATTACATTCAGCCGTCTTAAAACACCTATTTTGAACAGTTTCGGCTACAGGCTCAGAAATAAATACTTCAGGAAAATGAATAGACATAAATACCTACTTTAACTGGCGAAACATGGAAAAAATATAAAAAGGAAAGAGCACAGAGCACCTAGGGTTTGGCCGCACTTACTAGAGGCCCGAGAAGTGACCATGACGAAGGTCAGGGAGTGACTGAATTGCCAAGGTTACAAGCCACGCCCGCTGCCCTCTGGTTGGTTCCGCGAGAGTCACATGACAAGAAACCCCACCTCCCTCCCTTCCCTCAGCCACTCCCCCGTTTAAGCCCATGTGGCCCACGTCATTTGAAATAATGCACTGGTTACATACACGAATTGGGTGAGACAGGTAATTGGGGGACCCTGTTTTCCGCCGGGAGGGACAGGGCAGGTGGAAGACCTTTGACCCTCACAACCCTTTCCACGGAAAGGGCCCCAACCACTGAGGGGTGCAGTAGTGGAACGTCAGTTAATTTTGTTAAAGTTTTTAATCGGCATAAATCTACAGAACAAGTATTATATGAAGTTTGTCCTTTATTTTCTGTTAAATTTGATACCAAACACCAAGGAAATCCGTTGACATTTACCCACATGGGTTATAATAGATTTCGATTATGGTGCTGAGAGCGAACGTATGACAACTACTGGTAAGATAGCATTGAGAGGATAATAGGAAGAAAGGTTGGAAGCTCCTGGCGAAGGAATGCGGCCACTAAAGAGCGAGGTAGGGACTCGTTTGGGTAAGAAAGGAGGAATGCCAATTGTTCTATAGGAAGGAGTTTGGGCCATAAAGATAAGAAGGGACTCGGATGGCAAGGGCTACCCATCCGTCCTGCGCGGCGCGCCACCTAACTCCCTCCCCCTCCTCCTTTCCCGCCACAAAAATCCCAAAATCTTACTTCGGTGTAAATTTTTGGTTTCGTCTTTTTCAAACAGTGAATGCGGGAATTGCGATGTGGGGACCGTGATTTGGAAACGATCGAAGCGGGAAAACGATACTTCAAGGAACGATGGATGCGGGAATTATTAACGTTATCAGCATGGAACTACATTCGGGACCAAAGACGGCGAATGATAGATGCGGGAAAACAATCAATGCGAGAATGATAGATCGAGGTTCTACTGTACATGTAATGGGTAGTACAATGACAGGTTAGTCACCACTCAAATAATGTTTTTTGTTTAAAAATTTGTTCTTTTGATTGATGTTAGTACAAAAGCACTTTCTTAACAGCATATTTTGTTCAGTAACAAATATTAATTCTAAGCATATCAAAAGTTTTGTAACATATATTTGCATTATATAGCGTTAAACATGGTAATAAGCGGTTTCTACAGAGGTTTGCATTAATTTAAATTGATAAATACACCCAAGCCAGCAAAATATCATGCATGTTCTTTCTTGTAAACTGTTCATCAGAAAGAAATCTCTATGAACCAATTTAAAAAAGAATCAATGGCCAAGAAGAAAGCATGCTATAGATAACTAAAAATTCTCTGGAAAAGGAAATTCTACCAGGTGTGACCCTCAAAAAGAAAATTTTTAATTAAGACTAGTTATATTTAAAAATTTTAAATGTAGAGTGAAACATAAGGAGTATATTTCTGATCCTATCTATTCACAGTCTGGAGCTAAAAATTCTCATTAGCATAAACTTACCACAGGTGAGACTGACACCAAGGTTGAGATTACTCCAGCCCACCTGCCAAGGTAATGGTCCAGACAACTGGATTCCAAAAGAGAGGGCAAGCATACCAATGCAGTTCCTCACCAAGACATACTTCCATATACAGAAAGTGATAGAAATGCTCACAGAACTCATTACAAGGGAAGCATTTCCCATCCTGAGTTTAAGGACTAACCTCAAGATGTGATATCCTATATTTTACCTGGCAAGATGGACTAAATTATAATATAACACCTCACCTGTCTCACATGTCTTTACCAGGTAGACTCTCATTCTCTGAGAAATATAAATGAAAAATCTTTAAATAGCTTTGGTATATTTTAAAAAACTGTCCTCAAGGACTACTTTTCATCCTTTTTTACCTATGTTTTCACCTGTTTATAATACCAGTACCAGAGATAATGGATAGACACTGAGAAAGGTCACCATAAAAGTGTTTTATACAAGGCAGTTCCACTGCGTTATGAACATTTGATACAAATTTAAGAATTTTGCAAAATACAAAAGCTGAAATTCTAAGCTAAAATAAGCTAAGGATGAATCAATGAAATGCCTTTGAGCAACTTACCTGAAAGTGACTCTTCATGGCTATCCACATCATCAACTTCATTGTCCAGTTGAGACATTCGTACTGCTGTTTCAGGCACAGAGCTTAAGTAGGAGTGATTGTTACGATGCACATGGTGTCGATAGCAATATATAATCAAAGCCAGCACCAAAAAGAATCCCATTATGCCACCTGCAACTGGTCCAACAGGAGTGGACCGAAATGAAGCATCCTCAGAGGGTGAAGGATCTGTAATAATAATAAATAGCAGTCATGAAAGCTGGGCCACTAGCCTCCCTAGTAATGGCTTTTGCTGGCCAATGGTGGACATCTGCGCATAGGGCTAACCACCCCACATGTAGTTAAACAGACTCCTAAGAATACCAGAAATACCACCCACAACCAGCCCCTCTCAGATGGGGGCCCTAAAGGAGTTGAGTATGGCAAAGAGAATATTCCACTTAGAACATTCCACACAAATTCCATAAGAATAAAACTCAAACCTAGTGGATGGAAGCCTGGAAGGGGCAACATCCTCATGTGCTACGACGCTAGTGAGCCCAGTCGCAGGGTAGCGCATGGCAAGGATGCACTCTTTGAAATGTGATATGCATCCAGAAAATGACCACCTGCCACAGCAGAATGCTAGCCTATGCCAACCACCTTGAACAAATGGAAACTTCCCACCAACCACTCGTTCAGAGGCCATATACACCCCTGGCCAGAGCCACCACCCTCCCCGACACAGGCAGCCTCTTCCGACTGGCCCTGACTTGACAGCCCCTGCCATGCCAGCGCCACCTCCAACCAGTTAGGAGGATGTTGATCATGCCAAGTCTGAACTCTGAGAATAGCTGATGAATGAAATCACCTATGATGACGGACAGTCCATGCAGAGAGACAACCATTGTCAGATCTCTCAGTGGGGTAACCACCTGACCCGGTTGAATGGTTCTATTGATGAAATCCTATTGGAGACGTTAGACCACTGGATGGCCAATTGTGTGGCCTGCACTGCTGCCAAAATAATGGCTCACTTCCATAAGACCACCTCTTGGGAGGGCAAAGTGGCAAAAAGGCTGGTATAATGGAAGGCCAAGATCACACTTGCATGAAGGCAGGCATGGAGAATTGGGTGTATGATGGAATACGTCACATCTGGGCCAACTTTTATACCCAAAGTTCAGTGCATAATATGCAGTCTCAGGTTCCACCACCAAATTCTGAATAAGAGCATGCTGCTTACTATTAACCAGCAAGCAGTCGATAGTGTATAGGCCCTCACCATGGTCCGTAAAAAACTCCTCAAGAAGAGTTAGGCCGTGAGGGAGAATTCTACCTTTCACCTTCACCCATCTCTACTAATTATCTAATGTAACCCACCCATTCAAGCAGCTGAACATTTCTGGAAAGATATCTATGAAATGTCAAAACCACTCAACAGAGACACTCTGGTCATAGGCCTCTTTAAATAGTTATGCAATCACCAGCTACATAATGTGAATTGCCCTCTTTCAGTCTCAGAGAGTGACACGAAGAAGGCCTTCTCTGGCAAGAAGGACATTTTGGCTCAAGCAATGGAAGCTGTGAATAACTTCTGGTGAGAGAAGTCTACTTCCACCCACCAACACCTCATGAGAATCTTCATGTACTTTCTCTCAGGTAGAGAAGAAATTCCACCAATGCTAAGGGATGGACAGCTCTAACACCTAAGAAGGGAGATTTGTCAAATCCTATAAACTAACAGTCTTATAACCTGCCTCAACACTGTTAACAAGGTGTTCACCTCCATCTTGAGCGACCTTATTCTTCACCATGCCCAGCCAGTGTGGAAGGCAGTACACAAGGGAGGGGGTAAAATCATGGATTCAAGGACAACCTGCTCATTGATATGCACATATGCCAGGATGCCATCCAGCGTAAGCGCAACCTATCAATGGTCTGGCTGGATATAAAGAAGGTATTTGACACCACTTAGCATAAGCTCATCATAGCCATGCTGAAGTTGATGTAAGTCCACCCACAGGTTATGTCCTGCACTCAATGCCTGTTAACGCTCTCGAAAACGCGATTTGTCCAGTCCACAGGTAAGCGGTTGGTTTTGACAAAGTTGGTAACATACCACTGTTGTATTTTCCAATGCGACAGCTTGAGTCCCACACCATCCTGCATTTCCCTCCGACTCTGCATGTCCTTAAGGTTGCGACAAGGTGGGGGATACATGTGAGGTGTGCCCGATGATAGGAAGCATAAGGTCAAAGCATAAGATTTCAAAACCTGAGAGTCCTCACCATAACCAAGTATTAGCCCAGTGCAGAGCTTGCTTGGCTCACATAGCAATCGGTTTGATTCTCCATGAAGGCAAGTTAAAAATCTTTTAACCACATTATTTTTTTTAACTCATGATATGGGGCAACTACTCTAATCTAAATATTTACTCTAGTTTAGGACTTTTTAAGGTGGAACTTGCCTTGGTAATTACGTAAATGATTCGAGATCACTCGTCTGCATTTCATGATCAAGCTGAAATTTATATGCATGATTGATGCTTTCATCATTAATTAAGTGATTTCACAACATATTGATGAAATATTCCTTTTCTTATTCTGGAAATGTAGCATCATGGAGTGATATTTTAGCTGTATACCACCATGATTAAAAATTCAATTTGAAGTCTATATGTAATATATATATATATTAACAGACACTCATATAAACCTCAATTGCTTCCAAAAAATGAAAGTAAAACTTGCAACACAGGTAATCAGCAAAACTTTCGCTAGCTGCATAATAACCTGTTAGTTTGCATAAATTAGAAAAGGAAGCATTAGGAACTGCATCATTTTTAACCCAAATGGACCAACTGTTTGATGTATTAAACTCTTCCAAAAGAATTAATTCCAAATACTTTAACAGGGCATGGATGGGAGCATATTACAAGGTAACTCCCTTCGCTCGATAGGGGGCTCCACCCCCTATACCCCCGGAACGGCTTCGCCGTTTAATTTGTGTTGGGTATGATAAATTTTCCTGAAAAAACGGCATCCTTCTAAGGGTTATTATCGTCGAAATCCATGTCGAAAGTGAAGAGTTTGACGTGGTGTCACATTCGGGCATCCACCATTTTGAAAATCATAGGTGTCATGGGCGCATCCAGGGGGAGTACCGCTCACTGATCGCTCGGTGAGCTAACCCCCACTCTCCCCCTGGATGCGACCGCTCACCAACTGATCACCGGTGAGCGGCCGCCATTTTTCTGAGCGTACTCGAGGGTCGCTCCTTCTCCCCCAGAATCGGTGATCAGCGCGAGTTCAACGTGGCTTGGGAAGAAGTGGTTACGCTGGTTTCTCATACGCTGCGAAAAGATGACTCAAACTTCCCTTGGTACCCTTTGTACTTTGGAAAAAGAGAAAGAGGTCTTTTGCAAACAAATCCCTCTGGAGTCGTGAGTTGAAAATCTTCTTCCAGCATGGAGTACTCTAGTGCAACTTACGATATGGATGGCATTTTTTACACTGTGAGCATCTCCAAAGCAAGGTCACCTTAATTCAAGATATTGCATTTTTTCCATGCCTTGCGTGGGCTTTACAAGTGACAAATTTTCATAACACAAGGACAGCTCCAACTTTTTGTGTTGCAAACTTGCTTCTCATTGGGCTTCGCCCTAATGAGCACGAAGTAAGAACCACGTAATTTTGTTTACGCAAGCAAATTGCAAGTCAGCTTACGAGTTATTTACAGAAGCATCAAGTATGTGTTTTTACCTGTTCTCCATTACGAGTATCTTACGCAGAATTTACGTAAAAATTAAATACTACTAAGACATTTTGTTTGCATATACATGCGCACCTCAAGTTTTCAAGAATTTTACATAAACATGATATTGTGTGCTGGCTGGGTAGTAGAAAGCTATAAAGTCACTGTGCTAACGAATTCGCGAAATATTGGTGCTATCACCGTGAGATTTTGGAGATGATATTGTTGTTCGATTTTCGCCGGTAACATGCATTTGTGAACGAGATTTATGAAGTTTTGTGGGGTCGGTTTTGGCCGCACCACGCATTATTTACACGGTGCAATGCTTTCCTTTTTCTTGTAATATTGGTATGGAATTGATGTCTGCATGTAACGATGTAATTCACAGAGTGATACCCACGCGAGTAGATGCAAGAATTAATGCGTGCATTGAGGTAATGAGTGGATACAGTAACCACCAAAGTTGGATGTTAATTCAGTTACTCAGTTGGATGTTAACATTTTATCATTCCTCCTATGAATATATATTATGGATTTGTATGTTTGGCATTGTTGCCTAGGCTACGTGTTGCCTACATTTCCACTTTTAGTTCGCCCAGTTCTCGGCGTCACTTCGATTATAGTCTCTTTAGTTGTTATTGTAAATAGAGGTAGTTAATTGTTGCTAACGTTAGACTGTGGTGAATATTCAACAACGATCGAGGAGATATGAATTACTTGATGCTTTAAATAATATCTTGCTATTTGTGTTACCTAAAATTAACTTTTTAAATGCGAAAGAGGAAATATCTATTACAGAAAATGTGTAAGAGGTTTATGAAACGTCCATCGTGTGCCGACGATGATGTTTGCCAGACTCTGATTCTCATTTGAATACATTGAGCCCGTTCGGCTTAAATAAAGAATTTAGAATGCCTTGTTTAAACAGAACTTGCTTCGTACCAGGCTGCAAAACAGGGTATGCGTCTACGAGGACCCAAATAGGAGACTTGGATTGTAAAATAAGACTGTTCAAGGCGGCAGTAAGTGCATTCCTGTTTACCTACACTGTAATGATGGCCATGGGGAATATACTCATGAAGTCACCTCGCATTACTATTGAATTTCCGTATATGTAGCGATATTCACCAAGTGCTAAGAAGTTAATTGTACATTTGTGTGATTAAATTTGGAGAGGAATTAAATATATCTGTTGACTGAATTTGCATTTGAACTTCCGTATTTCATCACAAGGTGGCACCACTTTCCAAAAAGTTGTTTGTTTACGGAATTCTAGACAACAGTTTTTGGCGACGAGATCATAATCCATAATATATATTCATGATTCCTCAAATCAGTTTCATCATTGCCTACTCATCAATGTATTCAGTGGCATGCCTTATGTTAATTAATGAACCTTCTCAGATATTTTTCTTTTCATTTGCCTACGATAGAATTGCAATGCATTCATAAACACGACTTCAAATATCCCACCGAAGTGCTCACCTCAAGTTTCCATTCAGGAGGGAACTGATCGCTCAGTGAGCGGTGATGTAGCTCTCTTCTCACCGATCAGTGAGCGATCACTCCCCCTGAATGCACCCAATATTTCGAGTACGGACCACCTATCATAATGTAAATTACGTTTAATTATTCACGCATGGTTGGAATAAAGGAAATTCTAGCAAAAATTTGATGTGGCCTTCTCATTATTTTCTACATACCATTGAAGAGCTTCATAATAGGTGTGCGCCATTTTGAATTTCCAAACCTACAGAGTTTTGCGTATGTTCGGGCCACGGAGTAGGATCCTACTCCGTGGTTCGGGCATCCATCATTTTGAAAATCCGAGACGGCAAGGTTATAAAATTTATAGAGTGCAGAGCACTTATCATAATGTATGTACTCATAGTTCCAGGTTCTCCCTTTCTTTGATGAAATGATATTGATCAAATTATTCATTTACTCCGGAAAAAAAAGTTTTATGAGAGAATGTGAGTCGATAGAAAATAAACCTCCGTCAAAATCCCAAAAAACCAATGAAAAATGATAAATAAAAAATTTGCACCTTGTGATTTTTCTCCACTGTTCCATTAAATTTGTACACGTACACCTTGAATTAAAACTTCAAAAGTACAGGGTGAAGAGATGTATTAATCCACCCTACATCACAAAATGTATTAATAGATTGTTCGCTCGTTAGTTCTCCAATGCGTATCGAAGAAGCATGAAGTCTCGCCGTGGGGAGGCCAGCAAACAAAGAGACCATATATTTACAGGCGACGGGGAGTTTTGTTAGGCAGGTCCCCTAGCCTACTGCCATGTCCTTTTGTACGTTTCACCGGTCCACCGTTCAACGCGGGGAAGTTTTTTTTAAGCAGTTCCCCTGGCCTACTGCGTAGTCGAAAGAGGACGGGTAGTTTTGTTTCGGCAGACACCCTAGCCTACTGCAAGTTGGAGTCAGGACTTTTGTAAGCTTCACAATTCCACTGTTCAATGCGGGGAAGTTTTTTTTAAGCAGTTTCCCTGGCCTACAGCCGACTTGAGTCAGGACTTTTGTACGCTTCACAATTCCACTGTTCAACGCGGGGAAGTTTTTTTTAAGCAGTTCCCCTGGCCTACTGCATAGTCGAAAGAAGATGGGTAGTTTTGTTTCGGCAGACACCCTAGCCAACTGCCGATCAGAGACATGTTGGGTCTGTCACCCTGACCTACTGCCATAGACCCCATGTTTTCCAGAGGAGTTCGTCGTACACGATATTCTTTGCGTGTGAGACCCCATCTCCAACTCTGGCGGGAGAGACCAGGGAGTCAATTACGGTTCTTTTATCGTTACGAGCTATCATTCGTTACCACCGGTTCCTCGTAATGTACGATACCTTCTCATGGAATTATGGTTCTTCGCCACGTACCATTCGTTACACTTCGGCAATCTTCGGGAAGATATCAGCTTTTAATGACGTAATCCTAGAAGCAGACGAAAACAAACAACTGTTCCCAAGGATTGACACGGCGGGGCTATGACAATTGACGCTCGAAAAGGAATCGGCGGAAGAAATAACCAGCGAAAAGGAAGGCAAACGAAAGGTAAGTCATCCCATTCATCCCAGTACTTAAACTTTACCGGTAATTGCACACATAAGTATATGCAAATATTAATTCCTTATGAAAATTCTACATTAATTTAACATTAAGCTATCGTAATATCTTTACGATTGGAATAGATTATGATTAATAAAAAAAGTGAAGATTTACAGCTCAACATTTATCATTAGTTTTATTGGATAGTATTCCTGTTAAAAAACACTCTTTTTCGCCCAATTATCTCCGGTTGTTCTCATAGTATTTTGTTTATATTTCTCGTAGCTGGAGTGACAAAATACGTCGCCGGTCCTCATCGGGACAGCTTATCTTTCAAACTGATTTTGTGTTGGATAATACCGATTTTGCATCAGCCCGTTTTCCAAATTTTGCACAAAAAGTGCAAATACTGAGCAATGCTAGCAGTTGGCAGATCAATCTAATGCTTTGCATTCCATAAAAACAAGGGTTTGAGTATAAGAAGGTGAGTGTTGATTAGTTAGTGTAATGCTACTGAATGATAAACTAATAATAATCCACAAGTCTATGATTTATAATAATTTATCCAGGAAGCATGCATTAACTTCTGAAGATTCTTACGCAATAAATGTGCTTCCATGTCAATTTTTATAATTTATTTGTGGGTATATTGATCATTATGTAAACATAAGACATTTTCAATTACTAAAAAAATTATTAATGTATGTTGACTTAAAAAACATTAGATTGAAGAATTACTTTTTGAAAGCCATTTTCCACAGAATTAAAAAATCTCTGACCCTGTTGTTTAATATTTGCAAGTTTGGCTACCTCAAATGTAGCATTAGAAGCTGCAGCCAGGCTCTTACAAAGAAAATGTGTTATGGTAAAAAATGACAGGTGCACGAAATCACAGGTAATGAATCAAGCCATCATCTACCAGCACCATTATTGTAGTTCAACAGACTAAATAGGTAATATAGAATATATTAGACTTTAGTCTTTAACATGTAACTCATTCATAAGGTAAAATGTACCACCAATATTTTACTGCCCTCAATGTACTTGAGAAATCATTACCACACTTGGGACAATAACATTTCTGAATCCTACCACATATTTTTATGATAGAAAAAACTTTTAAATCATATAGTTACTATATAACTGTTCAAATGAGCTATAAGATACCTAATATCACCAAATTCAATGTAATAGAATTATATTATACTCAAATGCTTTTTAACAATTATGAAGGTAGTAAAAATATGTTGCAGTCCTTGAGCTGATAAAATTTGTTGAAAAATCAAAGCAATCACTGAGAAGAGTACAATATGGAAGTTCCATCAATATTCAGTGTTGTTCAAATTCCTAACCGATATTATGTGTGACTTCGGTATAATCATTCATGAACATTATGACAGTTATTGTGACTCATCTGACAACCCATCCACCTATAATCATAAGATATTGAAAAACATTTCCTTTTAAAGCCATACACATCCTTGAGGATTCATTGCCTAATATATAAACCAATTTAAATTTAAATCGTGTCATACATAAGGGATTTATGTTCTAACTCTTACATCTTCAGCAAATTATAGAGATATGTACATTGATGATTGGATAAGGTTTTTTAAATGCAATAAATAATAGCTACAAAAATATAGGTATGCTATTAGGAATGCAGAGTGAAAAATCATGTAACAGGATTTCAAAATTTATTTTCTGATTATAATCAAGAACAATGTAAAAAGCTGTAAGTTCTTCACCCTTAGGTGGGATCAAGTAAGAATAAAACATGTTGCCAAACTAATTTCTTCAGCAGATTTGGAATGGAAGTTGAAAGTGAGACTAAATGTATCATTGGGTACAAGATAGGAGTAGATTAAAAACTCAAGACACATAGAACTCATATAAGTTTTTCGCCATAATTACTGCAGACAAGGAGAAAACTCCAGCAAATCCAGTAATAAATTATGAACGCCAAAATAACAAAGGATTGATTAGACGATAGCATTGACATAATGTAGATTCCCTATGACACCTACTACAAATAATCATTTTCTATATGATTAGTACCTATACACCAAAATACACTTTGGTAAATGTCCGCTTCCATCACACACCTTTCAAAAATTTTTTTCGACCCTTTCCACATAGCGTATCGCCGCGAAATTTTTGTGACTAAAACTAGAAAGATGCCGGTATGTATTGATAATTTTATTTTGGGAGAATTACTTCTGCACGGTAAATAGGAAATTTTATAAGCTTGAGGTGACGTTTTTCCCGGCCGCCATTTCACTGTTTCCACTTTTGAGCGCAGCGTGGCGCGACAGTCGCTGAGTTACGTTTACTCACTAATCGTTCCATGTTACTCGTAACCGCACAGAATGTCGTCGCTTGAACGTGATTATAAGGGTGGAAATAGGAGGTGTAGGCATGTAGAGACGTATATTTTCTAGAAAAAAATCTCCCTCGAGACGGTTGGTAATTATACGGTTGGTAATTATACGGGTGGAAAAGGCGCTTGACGCATGTAGAGACGTATATTTTCCGTGAAAAATCTCTCTGGAGACGGTTGGAGAATGGGAGAAAGCGGCTATGAGACATGGGGAAATGACAGAAAAAAGATAGAGAACGCGAAAGAGCGGAATTAATTGTAGAAAAAGGCGTAAAGTGGGTGAAGGGGAAGTTGGAAATGGATAAAAGGGACCTCATAAGTGAAAAAAATGGCATTAACAACTTCGAAAATAGGCATTTCGAGGTCGCGTACCGTCCCACCCCAGTACCCCTGTTTCACTCCACAGGGCCCGTAACCTTGTCGGCTGGGGATATAATAGGCATATTTACATGGCGTTATCGCAGCTGGTACTCGTAAAAACACGAATTTCTAAATCCAGGAACACTCCCAAGAACGCTATTCGTCACTTTCAACCCTCCATAGATCACGAAAACTGTTTCTACATTGTCATTTATGCCTTTTTCACGACCAAATATCCCCACCAAGGGCCTGTGTACTGTCCCACCCCAGCACCCCTGTTTCACTCCACAGAGCCCGTAACCACCGTAACCTTGTTGGCTGGGGTAACAAAGCGCATATTGTAGAGGTGAAGTTAGAAATATCCCTCTGTCGGAGCTTTCTAGAAACTGAGGAAAACTGACGAAAATTGGTCATTTTCTAACGTGAATATCTGAAAAACCTGTGCCTTAATAACTTTGCTGTTACTTTTGTTTTGTACTGAGATTCTTCAAGAAGTGAACTATGTCACAGTCATTACCCTTTATATCACCAATTTCCGGCAATAACTGTTTGAAAGGTGTGTGACGGAAGCGGACATTTACCTACACGTTTATATTATAAACAATATACATCAGTGGATGAAGGATAGTTCGTATGCAATACGCCGGTAAATGTTTTACTTTCTCACCAACAAATTTTTTCATCAAATCGATTTACCGTGTAACATAAGCACTTAGGTGCAGTGAATCGTGATCGTAGCATAATTACTCCCGTCTCAAAGAACACTTTCAATACCAATACCATGATAACTGTTAGACGACCGCAAAAACTAACTTGATACCACTTCACTCACTCAATAACTATCTGTCGAGTTAATGAGTCAAAATATGTCACTGGCACAGATAAGTGCATAAATGTAAACTTTTAACGACATAAAAATAATTGTATTCGTATCAAACATCAAACAATGTATTATAAACGCCACCAAAGCCTGTTTCTGTACGTGTTTACATTTTCATGACTGGGCACAAATCTATGTCAATAATAAACATACGAATGGTTGGATTAAAAACATAGTGAACTCAATCCTAGAAGTAATATCACGAAATAGAATGCATAACTTGCAGGATACAGCAGATAGATCACCCAAATTTCACACGAACAATCCCTCGCGGGGATTTCCACTAGGCCATCACCTTCACTTATGCAAGAATCGTGAATAATTATTCCTTTCTCAAAATGGGTAATTACCCATTTTTATTATCATAATTCCATTCTGCGCCGTTTTACTAATTGCCGGAAAGCGTTTTCAAAGTCGTCGTGAGCACTTATGGTAAATTCGAAGCTTTTAATTTTCCCAAGTGTGTACCAAAAACATACGATACGTACATACAGTGAGATTGAAACCTTCCGTAGGATAACGAATGATATCTCCCTTAGTAACGACTGGTATCTAGAACCATAATCGCTTTTTTCGTTAAATCAAGGGATAACGTACGATATCTCATGAGCTATCGTGTATTGAGATACCGTTCGGTAAGTTGATAGAAACATGATTGCTCCATAGCTACTTACTTCGGTACGAGGAGATATCGTACGTTATCTCCTATCGACGGAGAACCGTAATTGACACCCAGAACGTTATTCTGAGAATAGCGAAAGTTTCCGTTTTGCCGGGAAGTCGGACGGTTATGAGGCGACTGCTGATGGCCGTCATGATGACTCTCGTTCCGTTCACGAGTCCGTCACCGATATTCAAATTCCTCAGGACGAGGCAAACGGACCCGACCTTGAGACGCAGGACGTGATCAGGCACGCCTTTGCCCGTGGCCTGATTCAGGAGCTGAACGTCCACGTCTAGTCGGTCGTCGTCTTCCTTATCCACTGTCCGCGCTTCTCAACTCATGAATGTGACCGTCGGATGTGTCGAGGATACGAAGATTAACTTCCTTGACGTTCGCATTCAGAGTGGAAAGGATAGCCCGTCTCGCGCAAAGCTCGGGATCGCGGAGAACGGCGGGAGGGAAGACGTCAGCAATCAACTCTTCCAGAGAGGTGAGACATCTTATCCCGATCAATGGGATAAGCGACTCTTGTTCGCGGCCCTCTCCGAACGATATTGATGGAATAGTTCCGTTGCCTACCCCGAGGAGGAAATAAGAATAGTCGCCTAAGTTACCCGTCCGATGTGCTGTCGTCAGGGAAAACACTCGGAACAATCGCCACAGACGCGACGACCGAAGTGAAACTGAAGCGACATCGGTTGGTGTGCGCGCTTTTTCCACGACGGGTGCAATCTGACGAAAATCCCCCGAGCAGATGAAGATTTTTCCCCCGAATGGCACATCGGAGTTCATGAGATCTCGCAGGGACCTGCCGAGAATCTCGAAAAGGAAGCGATGTGCCCTCGGGGCCTCATCGAACACGATGACCGCGGCGGCTCTGATGAGGTCTGCTCGCTGGGATAGGTTGGTGATGTTCCAAACGCCGGTGCCGTCACCTAAATCTAGTGGGAGCCTGAACATGCTGTGGGCCGTTGTACCTCCAAGCATGTTGGCCGCGGCGATCCCCGAGCTGGCGACGGCAAGGGCGACCTGACGACAGCCGCGCACGTAAGCAAGGATGACACGAATGAGAGCGGTTTTCCCTTAACCACCGTGACCGTCCAGGAAGATGGTTCTTCGTCTTCTTTCTTCGCTGGGGTTGAGGGTGAGAGAGCGCACGTACTCGAAAACTTGGCGTTGGTCGTGGGATAACTTGGGCTCCCACTCCTCCACGAATCGTAGCTGGAGGTTTTCGCCGTAGTTGAGTAGCTCTCTGCCCAACTCCGTCGTGTCATCCCGCACGTAGGGAAGTCCGTGGTCAGTCAAACAGGCTCCCTGGAGACGAAGGCTACGATCGATCTCGATCAGGGAAAGTTTGACCGCCAGTTCCGGGTCATGAGGGTTCCGTTCCAAGTAAACTGCCCAAGGGCTCGTGGGTGGGGAATCAACAAAAACGACACACGTAGGCCTGACAAATTTATTTCAAAGATACCCAAAAGGGAGGACGCTAAGGCGGGAGGAGAGGAGGGTGAACGCAAGGGAAGTGGACACCAGAAGGAAAGGGGAAATGGAGAGGGAAAGGTGAGGCGGCGATACCTGCCTTGGGCCGGGCAGCCGATGACGGTGACCAGAGGCGTCGTGCCGTTGACGAGGGGGAGCTCCTCCAGGCGTCTCGGCAGAACAAGCTCGGCGGCAAGACTCCCCCGAGCGCGGACTCCGCCTCCACTTAAATACAGTCAATCCCATCGGACTCGGGGCCCATGCCCCACCAGAAAGGCCGAAAGCCCTCGGCCCAGAAGCACCGCTCCCGACTCGCTATCGGACGAGGTGGACGGCTCGTCCTTGCGTATCGCCACGGGAACCACTCTCCGGAGGATGGAGGGGGGGGCGGGGCGCTCGCTAAGAGGCACGCGGACGGCTCATCCTCCCTCCCTGCCGGCGAATCAAAGCACAGGGTGGTTTGGTACGGCGATGCGGTTGTTTAAACTTGCTGCTCTCCTCGCGGCGCGCCAGCACTCTTCTTCATATAGGGTGAGGTAGGAGTGGGGGGGGGGGGGTGTTTGCCTTAGCCTCCTCAATACAAGTATTTGCAATTATTTTTCTCTTTACAATCATAAATCCTTAATTGGTATCAATGAAAAAGATCAGGAAAACATCACAGTTATAAACACCCTTTTGCAACTAAAATAAAATACACAAAAAAAATTTAAACACCTTTTTGCAACTAAAATAGAATACGAACTGGCCCCGTGGGCGAAAAGCACCATAACTTGGTAACAGGCCAAACAAGATTCTTAACCATCAGTTCTAACAATCGTGCAAACAAAGGGAGTCAATACTATGGCAACAGTAGCCTTCAACATTACCGATTGTGACAATGACACATCGCACATATATATAATCAGATACTTTGTTGAAGTTAGGCAAAAAAGGTGATAACGAGACGACAAGGAAAGTAGACAAAATACCTGTTCCGTCTAAATCATAAAATCTAAAGGTTCAATGATTTACTTACTTAACAATCAGTAGCAAATCAGCGATTCATGGCATGTATGGCTTTGAACCGCACAAGTAAACAAATGACTGAAACACAAATCTTGGCCACCAAAGCAGCATTTTTGAATTATTTAAAAAAAACAAAGCAAAACAAAATAATAGAGGTAACAAACAATACTTTTCAGAAATTTTCACACGAAGGCATAGTCAGATTCTTACGTTGCCACCAGAGAAAAGAACTAAATAACAACTAATAACATGACTACAATCTTAAAGGAAGAAAACAAAATATCGGAGACGAAAAGATTGTACTCGCGCCTCCAAGTACTAAAAAGGCAAAGAACAGCAAAGGGCAAAACACTTCTAACATGAAACGAGACGAAGAACAATAAACCGGCCAAGTAAACAACTATAACATCAAGGTGGAAAAGGAAAAAACCGGATCCCACAGCTAGGAGGGGGGAGTAAAGTAAAGACTAACACCCGTAGAGGTGAGGCAGTCAGCAGTACCAAAAGGTAAAAAAAAACAATGGAGACCAGAAAGCCTCACTAGAATTAATACACGCGAAGAACAACCAGTCCCCGCTGGTCACTGACAACGGCCGCCCGCTCCGAGGCTGGTGCCCTGCCAGGTAGGGGATTCGGGAGTCTAGGTTTGGAGGAATGGGACAGGAATTTACCTTTCATAGAAGGGTTTGATTTGCGACACGTGGCACCGTCGCTTGGCCATGCTATTTTCCAAGTCTCCTAATTCTACCGTTACCGGTCCAGTAAATCTAATTATTTTCCGTGGGCCAGACCACTTGGGCAATAATTTAGCGGAAATTTTATTGACCGCTGAACTTATCGGGTGCGTTTTGTAAGCGACTGTCTGCCCAACATGAAAAGGCTGGCTCAACGTACTGGCATTGTAGCGCGACGCCACACGTTTGTTGGCGCGTTTTAAACATCTGAGGGCATCTGCCCATTTTTCTTCTAGATTTTCATCGCCTGAAGGTTGAGTGAGGTTTTCGTCAATCCCCCAATGAACGGCCAAGGGATGGTTGAGTTCGCGCCCGAGGAAAAGGCTGGCGGGTGTAGATCCGGTGCTCTCATGCTGAGCTGAGTTAAATGCAACCATAAGCGTGCCCAAGTCTTCATCCCACCTAAGTTGGCTATCGTGGTGATACACAGTTAATGCGGCCTTTAAGTTCCTATTAAAACGCTCTACGTGCGAAGGGTTAGGGTAATATGGCGAAGTGGTGACGTGCTTGATTCCCCATTTAAAACACATGTCTTTAAATTCTTTCGAGGTGAACACCGTAGCGTTGTCAGAAACCAAGATCTTCGGGAACCCGGCTAAGGCAAATACCCTATTATTCAGACACCGTACTGTCGCTGCGGCCGTCATATTCCGCATGGGAATAAGTATCACGAATTTGCTAAAGGCATCGAGAACGGCAAGAATTACCGTATTGCCCGAGCGCGTTCGCGTCATAGGGCCCACGAAATCAATATATATTTTCTCCCACGGTTTGGTAGCCACGTCGGCGGAATGGTACCCTACTTGAGTGTTTCTGGCGGGCTTTGCTCTTTGGCAATCAGGACAGGATTTAACATAACTTAATATGTCTTGGTGCATTTTTGGCCAGTAGAACTCGCGTGAGACCTTTTCTCTGGATTTTTTTATATCCCAGGTGGCCACCCAGTTCCGAATCGTGAAAATACAATATAACCATACGCCTTATTTCTTTCGGAACGTATACGCGATTACGCTTTGCTTTCGGACCGCGAAAAACCAGTACGCCCCGATTCATTTTGAAGTTTTTTATATTCTCTCCACGAGTAATTCTTTCTGTTAATTCGCGGCATTCTGGGTCCCTACGCTGGTGATCGATGATAGAGGTAAAGGCTATCGGCGTGTTTAATAATACTCCAATTTGGGGACCAACGCCTTTTTCTCCTCGGGGTTCCCCTTCGAATATCCTTGATAAGCAATCTGCCACAACATTGTCGCTTCCCCTGACGTGTTTGGTTCGAAATTTATAAGGGGATAAACGAAGTACACACCGTCCGACTTTCCCCAATTGCTTGGGGTGGCTGCGCATCCACGATAACGCCTCGTTATCGGTATGGAGTTCAAACTCTCTCCCCCGTAAATACTGATCGAATTTTTCAACCGCGAAAATCACCGCTAAGCATTCCGCTTCATAGGTGGTATACTTCCTTTCGGCCTCGGTCAACGTGCGGCTGGCGAAGGCAACGGGGGCGAGGCTGTCACCCTCCCATTGCGATAATACCCCGGCGACACCATTCGACGAAGCGTCGGTATGCAATATGAAATCCTTACTGAAATCCGGGACCCGCAATACGGGTGGTCTGGCCATTTTAGATTTGAGGTTTTCGAACGCGTTTTGTTGCGCCCGTCCCCACACGAAGGGGCAATTTCTCTTTTTCAACTGGTTAAGTGGCGCGGAGACTTCAGAGAAGGACGGTATGAAGCGTGCGTAAAAGCTACACATTCCCAAGAAACGCTTTACCGACTTCAGGTTCCGCGGGGTTGGGAACTCACGAATCACTTGAGCCCTCTCCGGATCAACCCTGATACGTTGGTTAGTGATGACATGTCCTAAATACTTAATTTGTCTCGCCGCCACTAATATCTTGGTCGGATTTACCGTCAGCTTGGCCTTTCTCAATCTATTTAAGACCTCCTCCTCATCATTAAAAGAACGGATATACTCGCGAACCCTCTTTCGTAATTCGTCCAACGTTCCCTCTGACTCGATCCCGAACCTCGTGCACAAGTCAGCGAGCTCTACTTTGGGAAGTCGATTTACCCACGCGGTTCCTGGTGGGAATTTATCCGCCATGACGGTAACGGGCCTACGGGTATTGGTCCCAACCACGCTCTGCTACCAATTTTAAACTGCCCAAGGGCTCGTGGGTGGGGAATCAACAAAAACGACACACGTAGGCCTGACAAATTTATTTCAAAGATACCCAAAAGGGAGGACGCTAAGGCGGGAGGAGAGGAGGGTGAACGCAAGGGAAGTGGACACCAGAAGGAAAGGGGGAATGGAGAGGGAAAGGTGAGGCGGCGATACCTGCCGTGGGCCGGGCAGCCGATGACGGTGACCAGAGGCGTCGTGCCGTTGACGAGGGGGAGCTCCTCCAGGCGTCTCGGCAGAACAAGCTCGGCGGCAAGACTCCCCCGAGCGCGGACTCCGCCTCCACTTAAATACAGTCAATCCCATCGGACTCGGGGCCCATGCCCCACCAGAAAGGCCGAAAGCCCTCGGCCCAGAAGCACCGCTCCCGACTCGCTATCGGACGAGGTGGACGGCTCGTCCTTGCGTATCGCCACGGGAACCACTCTCCGGAGGATGGAGGGGGGGGCGGGGCGAGTCCGATGGGATTGACTGTATTTAAGTGGAGGCGGAGTCCGCGCTCGGGGGAGTCTTGCCGCCGAGCTTGTTCTGCCGAGACGCCTGGAGGAGCTCCCCCTCGTCAACGGCACGACGCTCGCTAAGAGGCACGCGGACGGCTCACAAGTGATCCTCGCAAAGTGAGTTCCGAAAGGCGTCCCACAGAAGAGCAGCGGGGGCGCCCATATTGTAGAGGAGCACGAAGAAGGAACGAAGTCTGGGTCCGAGCATGAACTGAGACGCCTCGCGCAGCGCCTGGTGGTATTCTTTTCCGTCTTCTATCAAGCCGAGGTTACGTGCAACATCCTGGAAGGTGCGACAACTAGGTCCACCGAGTGACAAAAGATGTGCGTAACCGCGGCAAGGTGTGGACATGAGAAGAATCCGAAGGTAGTACTGTTCGCCTCTATTGGGCGATACCCATAACAGCCTACATACCTTCTCTCCACGCCGGCGAGTCGTCACGAAATGTTGGCCGTCTGGGTGTTCGTACAATTCCGAAGTACAAGGGCGCTTGGAGTGCACCAGGAAATTTTCGTAAAATGACTGATAGGACACATAATCGAAAATTTCGTCGTGCGGACGATTGAAGTAAATCATTAGCTTGGAGCTTGCTCTGTAGGTTGCATCGGAGACGTCGCCCAGCCGGTAGACGACACTTTGTTTGCCCTCCAGAAGCACGGGGAGACACTCAACGGTGGGCTCAGATTTAGAAACGGGAAGGTCCAAAAGACGCCAGCACGCGTCGCTGGCACCCACCATTTGCTTGGTCACGTAGGGCTCCACTTGGTCACGTTCTGGAGTGAACCGACCTTAATAAGGTACTTGAAGAGGTATTTAACGACGCGGCGAGTGGAAGCGAGCTCCAGGTTAATGTGCGCCTCGTATTTCAGAAGTAAGGCGGGATTGTACGGTACGACCCAACCATCGTGAACGGGTACTTTTCGGCGCCTGGATGATATGACGCCTCGAGTTTCAAAGTCTCGCCCGTACTGGACAAAGCCCCTTTCGTCCACATGAGTGGTCCGGCACGCAGGCTTGGGGAAGAACTTGCCGTAGCAACCCTTCGCAGAGTCCCAGCACGAAAAATCAGAGCGCTGATCGGTGCCGCAAGGGCCGTGGATCATGTGTCTCAGCACCAACTCCCTGAGCTTTCCTCCAGATTCAACTTCTGAGGGATGTCTGGATTTCGCAGTCTGTGAGACTGCACGGCGTCCCTGTTTACATCGGGTCGCAAGGTGTTACGCTTAGGGGCGTAATGCCGTGCGGCCTCCCTGTGAACATCAGGATGTTCAACATCGTAACGCCTTACGGCTTCCCTGTGAACATCAGGATGTTCAACAGCGTAACGCCGCAACGCCTCTCTGCTTACATCCGTATGCTCGACTACGGCGTTACGCTGTCAAGCGCGCGCATGCGGCACGGAAACACCATAGGCAGCACCAGAGCAAGAGTGATAAATCGTTGGAAATCAGGGGTTCTTATAAAATCAAAAGCCAAAGTCAATTGTGAATAGTTACCGTAGTTCAACTTAAACACCAAGAAAACAAAATAACCGACACATAAACACTACCAGAGATATAGAAATGACCAGCAGTGAAATATGTACATTTGCAGAGTGATGTCAATATAAACAAAGAAATAGTGATTTTTCAACTCCGCTATACGTTTTGGACGGTTAGCGCCATCTAACGGCGAAGATAAGAACTAACAAACTAGCTTTGCCCTACAGGGCGCGGGAAATTGAAATTACCGTGTAAACGAACCAACTGAATTTGACCGCGTATTACAACGAAACTACCGGGGGCAGAATCAAACGGTTTGCGTCAGTTGCTAGGCCGTTTTGTTGGCTACAAAAATTGACTGCCATACTTTCGATTTTAGCAACCGTTCAGACACTACAGCTTTAAACCCGCGAAAATTTTCACCTAAATTTCGAAATCGAGGGCTCGTATCGAAGAGAAAAATAAAAGAACCTACAATAAATGAATAATATATTAAAAGTCAGTTAGAAGTTAACTCAAATAATGAGGATCAATCGTATCCGGCGATAAAATCAGGAGGCAGAACCGTAAAATCGAGAAAAAATAGGGTAAATAGCCAGAAAATTCATAACCCAAGCTCTCGACCGATGGCAGTGACAAAAGGAGTCCTACCAGGTATAGTTTCCAGGTACGAAAGCATCATAGTCATGCCCAGGAAACAGATTATCCTCGATTGAAGTCAGGGGTTGCTATTATATTTGACGCCAATGTCAATTGTGAATAATTACATTGGTGGACTGTAATACAAAGAAGACATATTTACCGACTCAAAGACTCTAAGAGACATACATAAAAGACAAGGGGTGCAATATTTCGCCCATCTGCAGTGTTATCGATCTAAACGAAACGAAAATCTTAACGTTTAAGTCCTCTATTCGTTATGGACGGTCAGCGTCATGTAACGGAGAAAATAAGAACTTTGCCCTCCTGGGCGCGAGAAATTTAAACGACCGTGAAAACAAAATCTCAGAATTTCACCTCATGTTACTCCGAACTACTATACACCCCACTTCACCGGAATTTCCCCTTATCTTTAATCGCTTAAGTGCATTCCGATGTATCCCACCCACTCACCTCCCCCCGCCCCCTAGGTACCTCCAGTTCACTGCAATTCCCCCTCCCCCCTTATCTAAAAGTGCATTCCAGTGTATTTTTAAGTGACCCAGTGACCTGTCTGAGCATGTCATCTGTCAATCATTCGTCTCCAGCAAGTCGGCTGAGGGTGGTTCCTCCCTCTTCCTCCCACTCACCTCCCCTGCTCTCTAGGATCTTCGGTTCTTTCCGACAGAGACGCCGCTAAAATGAAGACGTGGGCCGATTGGAGATGACGTAACCATGTGCGGTGACCGGTGAAAACCCGCCTTCTCCTCATGTGCATTATATCCTTTTTATTTTCGATAATGGCGCGCTTCCGTCTTAAGTGCATCCGTTCGTCGTCAGCGGCTAAGATCTTTATCCCTCCGTCTTTCCGGGCGTCGCAGTGACGAAAGCAACAAAGTTACCGAACATTATATTTCTGATTCATCGCTTGATATTATTGGTCTTTAATCCGATTCAACATTTGATATTAATGGTCTTTAAAAACACTCTCCAATTTCTTAATAAATTGAAAAATTCCGCCAACATTTTATATTATTGGCCTTTATTCTGATTCGGCATTTGATATTAATGGCCATAAAAAACAGCCTCCAATTTCTTATTAAATAAAAAAATTCCTCGTAAAATCCGGAGGCATCAGACCGGAGTATAACAAATTAATCATCAAATTGAAAGGTTACGGAGGCGGGTATCAAGTGAAACATAAGTACATGCAACACGTTTATTTTATTATAATACACATAGTAATATCAGATTACAATTCAGTGTCAGTTAATACTAATCACAGCTATAATTATGAGAATAAAAAAGAAAAAACGTAGACGTCACAGTGAAATAAATTTAAACGCTGCACAATTCACACCGTTTGCTGCCCTCTGCACAAGTCATGCAAATGTTTTTGAAGACATCGTCCGCCCAATCTTCCTCCTCGAATAAATTTTGAAAATTATCACTGTTTTTAATACTATCGTCCACGCACGTTACACACCGCTTGCTGCCCTCTGCACAAGTCATAGACCTGTTTTTGAGGACATCGTCCACCCACTCTTCCTCCTCAAATAAATTTTGAAAATCTGATACACCATCATCCTCACTATCGGAGGTGCACGGTGCTGAAATGGTCGATACTGAGGCAAGCCCCAGCCAGTCCTCGCCAATCATCTCAACTATTTCCCTCCTCTTTCGGGAAGAAATTATAGGGCTCCAGAACGCAGCCGGGAAACTACCTGCTGGTGTTTCCGGAGAAAATAACGGAAGGCTGTTGTCTACATCTTAACTGTTTTCTCCTTCTTCCGGTGGCATCAAGAGGTCGTGATCATTTACGACGACGACTGAATTCGTACGCTGTTTAGATGGAGAGAAAAAATAATAATTATTAACGCCAATGTGGAACAAATCTTAAAGGCGGAGAATTTTGTGCGCTTACTACTCTCTGAGGTTGACTACGGGTGAGTGTCCTAGCTACAAATGTGGATAACTTCAGGACGGGCTGGAAGTATTTATGGAGAACAAACATTTTCAAACTGAGAAATTCTTTTGGAGAAGGCTGCTGGCGAGCATGTTTCGTCCGCGGGATGAAAAAAACGCGTCTTTTCCAGAGGTCCGAGCGGCCCAGTGGCGCCTGGCTTTTCCCCAGACCTCTTTCATGCTCATGCGCACTCAAAAATGGAATGCCCCAAATTACACGACATGAGAAGACTTTTAAGTGATTTTGTCGCAGATGGACTCCCCAAGGGTATAGGTTGGAACGCCTTCCACAATTGTGATCTTCATGAGGAAAATTTTCCAGATGACGAAGGAGAAAGCGAATGAATAAAATTCAAAAGAGGACATATTCTTTACTGTCAAAAGAGGGCATATTTTTTATTGTCAAAAGCGGGAAGAAAATAAAACTTATTTAAAATGATAGTTTAATTTTTAATTTTCCCGAATCGACTTTGAGATTTGTTAAAATGCGCACGCTTTCCTCGTAACCCCCTCAGTTGAAAATGGACTTCCGACTAAGGCATCCCTTTGCCGCGATAGTGGCCGGACCCAGCGGGTGTGGTAAGACAGTTTTTTCCAGTCGCCTTATAAAATTTCAGAAAGAAATGTTCGATGTCGCGTTTTCGGAAATTATTTGGTGTTACGGTGAATGGCAGCCATTTTATGATACTTTGAAACCCCAGGGTGTGTCCTTTCACGAAGGATTGCCTGATTTAAAACCTATTCCGTACAAAGCCGGTGCCACTCTAATTGTTATTGACGATCTCATGATGGAAAGCTGTCGCAATACCGTGGTGGATCTCTTCACCAGGGGAAGCCACCATAGTAATATGAGCGTCATCCACCTGACCCAAAACGTTTTTCACAAGGGCAAAGGCGCACGCGATATTTCGCTAAACACGCACTATCTGGTATGCTTTAAAAACCCCAGAGACAGGATACAGATTATGAGCATTGCGCGACAGATATACCTCAAAAAACCAAAATTTTTGCAAGAGGCTTACGAGAACGCAACTGAGAACGCACACGGCTACTTGCTAATCGATCTAAAACAGGCCACACCTGATGAATATCGGTATCGAACGGAAATATTTCCCGATCACAAAGAAATGTATTTCTATCAACCGAAAAAGTAAGAACGCCTTTTCAAGTAAACTATAGATCGCGAGATCATTTCTGATTTCCTACAGTTGCAACAATGCAGCGGATAGCTAAGCACGCAGACGTTCTACGTTATTTCACGCGTTGCAATCCGGTTATACGCACTGCAATACTCAGATCAGCAGACCTCGATCTCATTCGTGTTATCTGCGAAATCGTGGACAATACTCTGGACGGGTGTGTAAGTCTGACCCAAGCACAGAAAAAGCGTTTGTCACGACACAAGGTGTTGCTACGCAAAATTGCCAAAGGAAAAGGTTGTTGGAAGAAAAAGAAAAGAATTATCTTGCAATCAGGCGGGAGTTTTATACCTCTGCTAATACCTCTAATCACTAGCGTACTATCCAAATTTCTCTAAGTATGGAACACGCGAAGAAAATGGTGCTCGTTCCTCAATATCCCACAGAATGACAAATCCCACAAGTCCTATGACTAGTACATACCGGACACTCACCGATTTGAATCGCGAGATGCAGAATATCCTGCGCACTCCTATGAAATCAGACTATGAGAAATGGGCGGCGTACAAAAAATGCCTTTATCGGTACTTACATTTTTCTAGAGAAGAAAGAAAACCTTTATCTCTTCCCGTAATATCCGCGCTGACTGAAGAGCATTTTGATAACGACGATGATAATAATAATAATAATAATTCAGAGAGCGTCGAAGGAGCTGTGGAGGATATACCCGTTCCTCTGCGCTCTGAAATTTTATCTACTTTGCCAAGTAAATTTCGAAAGAAGGCTGAACTTCTGATTGGCCGCCTAATGTCGTCTGGTAATGTAAACTGGAGCCCCGATGGAACGGTATATATTAAAGGCGTCGTCATTCCGTGATCGAATATTATAGATCTCGTTGGAGACGCAATGAGAGCCAGAAAAATTGTCAACCCAAGAGGTGTCTGCTTTCGGAAGTTAACGTCCCGGATGAATTTATTGGAAATCAGGACCGCCTTAACCTCATTCGTCAGCACGCTTCGAGAGAGTAAAACACAGGTGGTAACTAGAATTCCGGGGTCTGTAAAGGGAAAAACTGTAGATCGATGGGCGCCATATACTTTTTAAAAATGAAAAGGCATCTAAACGCTATTCTCTCGAATATTTATTTCAATCCCGCGCATCCAGCCTCTTACGGCGGAGTAGAGCGATTGTGGAAAGCGACTTCTTTTTCAAAAAACGACGTCCGCGAATGGCTTCAGGAGCAGGACGCATATTCACTCCATAAACCATTGCGCAGAAAATGTAAACGAAGTAGATATACGGTTGACAACATTGACGATCTATGGCAGGCTGATCTCAACGACGTGAAACATATTAGAAAACAAAACGATGGATACAATTACATCCTTACGGTAATAGACGTGTTCAGTAAATACGCATGGGTGGTACCGATAAAATCAAAAAAGGGTGACGATGTTACACGCGCATTCTCTAGAATATTGAAAAAGTCGAAGCGAAAGCCCGTCAAATTAATGACCGATAAAGGAACCGAGTTCATTAATAACACATTTCAAAAATTTTTAAAAAAGAATTCGATCGGCTACTATCACCCAAATAATCCTGATACGAAAGCAGCGGTCCAGAGAGAAAGTGGCTCAAAGTCTCCGGCTGGGCTCGGCACGCCCTGCATCTCGTGTCCGCAAACTCCGACTTGAATTTAATGCGGCGGTACACGAGTGTGTTTATGACACCATCCTGGCATGCAAGGACGAAACCCTTGGTCTCTGACATTAGACCAGCGGAGCGGAGGAAGGCAAACGTCAACTCCTTCGATAGCCCAGGCTTCTCCATGTTTCGATAGAAATATCCATGCATGGGCTTATCTTTATTTGACTTGAGCAAGGTTTTCTGCTCGGCCTTCTTAATTTCGAGCTGAAGGACGTCTGCCTTCAATGACAAGATGAACTTATCGTTGTTGCTACCGTTTGATGTCGGTTCAAAGTCCATACCGATTTCGTCCGCTGCCCTCTTGGCAGCCCCTACTCCGGCACTTTCATGATCTCTTACTAGACTGAGCAGGGGGTCTCTGCTTTTGAGCACTCGGCATGCTGTTCCAAGGACCACTCTGTTGTGGAGACACTCCAGGCTCAACAGACCTCTACCACCTACACTGCGAGGGAGATACAGTCTGGCGACGGAAGATTTCAGATGAAGACTTCTGCAGATGGTCATCACTTTCCTCGTTCCACTATTGAGGTTCTGCAACTCATTGACGTTCCATTTAATGCATCCGAAGGTGTACAGCAGTGTGGGAACCGCGAACATGTTCGTGGCAAGAACCTTGTTCTTGCCAGACAGCTCAGAACTCCAGATTTTCCTGATAGTCTGTCTGTACTTGGCGGTTACTCTTTCCTTCACTGCTGCAACCTCCTGAATTCGGCTTTGGGGGATGCTAAGATATTCGTAGCTGTCATCGCCCTCAAGGTGGTTATGTTCAGGATGCATCTCACACCACAAAGAGTGCATCCTATCCTTGCCATACACCCCTTGTGATTGGGTTCGCTGGCAGCATAGCAGTAAGGAGGTCGCCCCTTAGGGATCCATCCACTCCATACGAGCTCCCTTCTTGGTGTTATTGTTATTGCCACACCCAACTTTATCATTACATATCATTATTATTATAGACATCTCATGTTTGTGCTTAAGCAATAAATGTTTGAATGTTTTCCTAATGGAATACCAGTAAACCATAACCTTTCCTCTTAACCCTTTCGTGCCAAAGTCTATCGAAGGGAAATGCTTTCCCTGCTACGAGTAGCATGAGAATTTTCTGTACTCCTTCTACGGAGCTCTTTTGTGGCAACGAATCGCTCGGGTATGCCTTTTGCCCGTATTGGAACCACACTCAGCAGGACACCATGCCCTTCTCCCGGGCACTCGGCTCGACCCCCCAACCCTTAGTGCCCCTCTCTCAGCAGGAGGTCACTGTAAGTTTGTTGCATTAAAGTTGTTTTTTTTAAATAATTCTTTGCTGTATACTTCAAAAACTTATACCTTTAAATGAATTTCTTATGTTATTCTGAGCATTTTACAATTTTAAACGAAATTCTAGTGTTAATATTAACAAATTTAGAGTTCTATTTAGAGGTCAAACTATTGAGAGTTCTACACAAGAACTCCGTCATTATCAATGCTAGAATTTCATTTGAAGTTTGCTAAGACTCAACAAAAAACAAATAATTCACTTCATAAGGTTAAAAATTTTGTTGAATTAAAAAATAATCGCCTTGCAAAACCATTGCAAATACAATAAATTAACCACGGGTTCATGCAGCAAGGAGGGCTACTAATGATGAGGAGGGTTGAGCTCACTTGCCGCGGAAAGGGCCTGGGCTGACCCTAAGCTGGGTCGCAAGGTTTTACTGTATACCTAGGATTATTGCTCCCATATCGGTCACTTCACTTCCCTCGCATCGGCTATATCCGGCATGAGGTCTTTTACATTGGTCTTTCTCCGTCGGCCATAGCCCACAATCATTCGTTTGCGCAGGAAAATTCACGTTGGCAATAGCCGATGCTAGGCACGAAAGGGTTAAAAAATTATGAAGCTTAAAATAAGAGAAAGCATTTCACCTTGGTCTTTCAGTCAAATTAGCCACTGTAAGTATGAAGAATATTACCTTGATTGATTATTAGAGTGAAATGTCCAAAGACAGATCTTTCCTGCCATTCCTGAGGATTTTTGTTAGTTTGGTTGGGTGATTTTAAGCAGGATATGTTGCCAGTGAATGGGAGATAAATGGTAAGAAACTCAGCAGCAGCATCAGCGTATACTTAATGAAAGATACTAGAGGGTTTACTGTCCCATATGACATTTGGACTACTGTCCATGAGTACTAAGAATGTCTTATGACTACTTGTTCTTCTTCCTTGTCCAGAATGTTGGTAAATAAGGCGATAATATGAAAAATGTAAATGGGTGAGGTAAGTTGGTAGCAATATTCCAAAACCTCAGTTCTTTTGATTAAGTTTTAAGTGTATAAGACGCCCATCTCACAGAAAATTATTGCCACAGAATAGAGACCTACAGAATCAGGATGGTTATTATGTGAGTCCATGTTCTACTGTGCTTTTGTGAAGGTCTCTTCATTGTTGAGGAGTAAAGAACTAAAGATAACTTTGTATTTACATGCTTCCTATTGCGTTATAAAACATTACATCAAGGATTGATGTTCTTCGGTGGTCATTCAGTAAAAAAAAGTTTTTTATTGGTGATGAGGCTATTAGGATTGGTTTGACATTTGGGAACTTCATAGTTAACACTAATAAAATATTGTCTAAATTGCCCCAAGAAACTGGAAATCGGTTATTAGGAATGAAACAGGAACTCCTAGAGGCAAAACGACGTTAATTTCGAATTATTAGACAAAAAATTAGTATCTCACACTTGCCAAAATACGATAGTAGGTAAAATCATAGAGTAAGTATATAGAGAGTGGCAAAGCAATGCTAAAAACTGGACATTAATTTTTGAGAACTTTGGGAAGAATATCTCAGGTGGCACCGCCTTATTGGAGGAAGAATTTTGGCTTATGGAGTAGGCCACTTGGAGGCGCTAGTGGTACTCGGTGATTTTGCATCAATTTACAGAGGTGGATTTACCATGGCTGTTGTGTGCTTTTAATCGAGTATCAATTGTTTCGCTGTTGCTATGATACATCGGTAAACAGTTGACTCCATGTTTGGTAATCGCGTGTCTTATCATATATCGAGTTTTATTCTGAAGTACTTTACTAAAGAAAAAATATACTTTGCATGAATCGTTTTTTTTTGGTAAGATTTCCCGTGTTTAATATTTAACGCTATTTCATTGCAAATTATCAATTCTCATGTGTTTTCATCTAAGAATACTAAATATTACTCCAATATTACTAACTATACTAACAAGTTTCTTTTAAATGGGTCAGAATTATTTCTGAGAAGAAAAATACTTAGGTTAAATCTTAGATTGGATGGCTAAATCTGTTAAGTAAAAGACTTTGAATAAATTGTGCCAAAATTTCCCCCCTCCCACTCTGTAAAAACCACTCCACCAGAAAAACCACTCATCGCAAAATACTCGCAAATGCTGTCACGACTATCCCCTCACGCATTGCTGCCTCGCATTTCGCTGTCTCGCGTCCGCTGTCCATGATGGGACAATCAACTCATTTTTATACTGAAAGATATAGTGCTGCACTCTTGTTGAGCGACTCAACGCTAGTGCCATTACCTCCACCAATCAACAAGGACAAGGATTTCCCCTACTATCCCCAACTCCTGCATCGGTCAGCTGACTCACCTCAATCGCCAGCCACATCGACACAGCACTTCGCCTGGCCTCTTTTGAACCTGACCGCGGCCGGAAAAGGACATATCTGCTTGGTTACAGTTGTGACTTGTGTTCGTCTGGTACAGACCAAGTTAATGGTATTTAGCCTACGGGCTTGTTTTCTATTGTAATAATTGTGGTTATATAAATACTCTTACTTGAAGTTAATCATAATGGCTAAGGTTGTTGTTATTTTTCTCTTGTTTCCACCCACCAATCTCCATCAATTCACTCGCGACGTCAAGTTTCAGCGGCTTGCGTAGCAAAATATCATTGAATATTAATATTTAAATGTCCATAACCACTGCTGTTATAAGAAAGCATTTGTTATTTTTGTGTTCTAGCGATGTATTATGTCTTAGCTAAAGAGACACAAATGTATCGTCAAATAGTGAATACCTATTATGACTTGAATATAACTATTACAAATAAATTTTCATTTGAACAATCAGTAAATCATATGCAAACTTTAACTATACCAATTGCATTTACTATATATATTTATAACATAATAGAATTTAGTCTTTCTCATCTCTTTATCAGAAACCTTTGAGTCCATTTGAATAGAAAACCTATGTTAGTAGCAACAGAATGACATTTGGGAGAATTTAGTAACTTTCAGTTGGAAACTGAACCCTCTTTAGTTGGAGTCCAGCTCTCTTTCAGTTGAATTTCGCTCCTAATTTTATTGGTGGATTCTGGTGATTATAAAACACCTAGACTCTAATATAATTATTGTCCCGTCGCTTCAGGTATTTCAACTAACATATGAAACAAGCTAATAATTCAACATAATGAGAATATGCTTCAGGCATTCAAGATGAGAGTGGTGAAGGTGCGGTGGACGGGAAAGAAGACGAAAGAGGAATTTCTAAATATGGTGGGCGAGGAAAGGAAACTAGTGAATGAAATATGGGATAGGCAGGGTAGGTGGCTGGAGAAAGTAGTGAAGGAAAATCGGTTGCTCAAAGACTGAGATGGAGAGAAGGATTTTGGGGAAGCAGGAAAGGGAAGAAAGAGAAGAGGTTTCAGGGACAGTTTGGAGAAGGGTAGATCGTATACCAAAGCGAAGAAGGAAATGCTACAGGAATGCAGTCTATTCAGGTTTTTCCCACATTGCTTCATTTTAATGGACAACAGTTTCGCTAGCATTACAGCTAGCATTGTCAGGTCCTGAATGAGCTGCAGAGATTCAATTTCCTTTATATACCTAATGCCTGAGCTAGTCAGGCGCACATTGATTGGCCAGCTGGACCTTTGAATCCAATTGTTGTAAAAGACGTTTGAACGTAGAGGAGAAAGGAAACCAAAGGAAGATCATCAGTTTGCTGGACGATCCAACCTACAAAGAACTGAATCCTATGGCAAAAATTCAGAGAAACATATCAAGGAACTCCTGAAACATTCTTCAATACCTCAGGAGGAGAGACGGCCACTACTCCAGTCAGCTCCTAAACCTCCATGGCTGTACGGCCTGCCTAAAATACATAAGGATGGGATACCACTCCGGCCCATTGTAAGTGCAATTGATTCACCAATGCATAAGCTAGCAAAGTATCTAGCCTGAAGCCTGCGGCCATTCTCAGGCCTAACTGCCACCTACGTGAGGAACTCCTCCCACTTCATTGAAATTATACAGAAGGTCAAGATTGCAGAAGATGATTTACTGGTCAGCTTTGACGTAGAGTCCTTGTTCACCAGGATACCAATTGAAGATGCCATCGAAAGTATTAAGACACTAACGGAAAGAGGACTTCCTAAGGATATTCCGAAAATGGTGGAATTTTGCCTAAAGAATTCTCATTTCTCGTGGAAAAGAAAATTCTACGAGCAATCTGAAGGGGCGGCTATGGGATCTCCCCTATCCCCAGTCATTGCAGACCTATATATTGAGAAATTGAATGGAAAGCCCTGGATTCTTATGATAAAGAACCAAAACTATTTGTGAGATATGTCAATGACACCTTCGTCATATGGCCACATGGGACTGAAGAACTAAACAAATTCCTACAACACCTAAACAGCCAAAATTGCCTTTCAATTCACACTGAAAATTGAAGTAAATAACAGACTTCCCTTCTTGGATGTTCTCGCCACCAAGAAATTGGATGGCAGTTTAGGACACTCAGTGTATAGGATGAAAATGCACACTGACTGTTATTTGAATGCCAAATCTCACCATCATCCTGGCCAAGAAGCTTCAGTCATCCAAACCTTATTTCACAGGGCATATGCCATCTCGGATGCAGACTCACTCGCCAGAGAAAAACAGCACCTCCTGACTATGCTCAAAATGAATGGCTATAGCCGACAACTGGTGAATAGAATCACATGTAAGGAAGACAGAAAATGTAATGCGCCCATGAAGAGAACCAGGGAAACCGAAATACAGGAGAAGGTAAAGGCATATGCTCTCTTACCATACGTCACCGGGACTTCACAGAGAATCACAAGAGTTCTCGCCAAGCACAACATCTTGGCGAGATTCAAAAGCAATAAGAAGACCACTGACCTCCTTTGAACCGAAAAAGATCGACACCCATCTGACCTTTACGAAGGAGTGTACGAGGTTACGTGTAGCTGCGGGAAATCATACATTGGCCATACATCAAGATCCCTAAAATGTAGAATGGAGGAACACCAAAGGGTGACCAAAAAGAAAAATTTTCGCCATTCCACGGTGGCAGAGCACGTCTGGTCAGAACCTGGCCACGTCATAAACTTTGAAAAATCTAAGATCATCACCAGAGAAAATAAATATTTCCCTCGGCTAATACGCGAGGCAATTGAAATAGCCAAACACCAAGAAAATTTCAACATGGAAGATGGTTATCCTCTCTCCTCTATGTTCAAACGTCTTTTACAACAATCAGATTCAAAGGTCCAGCTGGCCAATCACGTGCGCCTGACTAGCTCAGGCGTTAGGTATATAAAGGAAATTGAATCTCTGCAGCTCATTCAGGACCTGACAACGCTAGCTGTAACGCTAGCGAAACTGTTGTCCGTTAAAATGAAGCAACGTGGGAAAAACCCAAATAGACTGAACTCAGTAAATCACCACGGAAGCCTCCGTACCAATGCTACAGGAAGTTTACCCCCTGGAAGTGTACAAACCCAGGGGGGAGATTCCCTGACTTTTAACAAGACCTATCCTGACAGTCAGCATACTTTTTTAAAATGTGTAAAATGGAATATAAATCTACCAATTACTGTCAACATGTGTTTAGCTTACGAGACTAAGGTAATTCTGAAACAAGTCCATTTGTTACCTGTGTCCATGGATCGATCCATGGAGTGATCACTATGCGCTGTGTACTGCTCTCTTTAATATTAGCTGTCTACATAAAAAAATTATCATTTTTCATTAAATGTAAATGGCTGAATTAAATATGAGTGGCATTCATGCATCCACCATTGCAACAGGAAAAAACTTCTGCTTAGACATCAGCCGCAATTTAAATTTTATGACATGTTAACATGTCATAAACATGACATGGGTGACATGTTAACTACTTAAGTCTTGGGACCCAGTCCCATTGTCAAGTTTATCCATAAAAAACATTTAATTCTACGAAGGAACATCACCATGAGTGAATTGAGATTTTAGGTTTGAGTCAACGAAACCTCTCATTATACTAACATAAGACATATTTACCTCCTTGATCAAAGAAATAACTAACTTTCGAAAACTATCATTTGTGAAGATGAAATTTCCACTTTCCATTTCATTATTTTCTCTGAATAATTCAGGATAACAATAGTACAGGATATGTTAACGCAGTGGCATTCTCATTTTATATTGCGCATGTTGTCAGTGAATCTTTCGACATGACTTACATTTCAACTTATCACCCTACAATCACGTGAATTCAAACAATTTTGAGTATTACTTGGTTCAATTTAATGATCATACAATTTAGTAAACAACTTATAATATACATGAAAAGAGTCACTAACTATTCTTAAGTCATCTAAATTTTCCCTTAAAGTCTTGGAAGGTTTTACTACTTGACATTAAAAGGCACATTAAAATACATGTTTACTTTGGTCTCGAGGACTCATGTGGAGACGTAATGTAACAGGTGTTAAGGATGCAGATGAAACAATTTATATCTGACACTGGAGGAAAAATGCTGGAAATGAGTCACGGCTTTCTGCCCTTAAGTCCCAGGTTCGTGAAATAATTGCCTTTACACTAAATCGTCCCAGTCAAATATGTAACATCTTGCAACTGGCTTCAGGAGGCCCAATGGCCGTGAGGGTTAAGGCACTAGTCTACTATTGTTGAGACTGTTGACACTGGTTGGAGACTCGCTGGCAGTTGATGTTTTTTCAGTCCAATAATCTTCGGAAACCATGACAGATACCTTATTCCGAACTTGTACGACCGTAACTATAGCTTTTTTCCCTTTTAAACTTATTTTCTGGATTTTCAACTGTCCAGAGTTTCGTAGACGATTGTGGAATACACACTATCCTTTGCTTGGGAAGCTCGAATATTTTCTAATTTTCTAATCCGAGGATACTTTTTGGGGAAGGCATAGCTTCATTCGGTCGTGGGGCTTTTTGGAGGCCATTAACAGAAGACAAATATGTAAATGTATATCTTAAAGCTATGTGATTGGTTTAAATTTCCTAGAAATTGTGCTTCAAGGCAGATATTTTTTACTCAATTTTTCCTTCTGCTTGAATTCCCTTTCAACAACATCACATTCTGAGTGAGAAATCCAGTTTCCTTCAGAAAATATCTGAAGAGCATTGGACAACCTGCGTGTAGCTGTTTTTGGATAAGCTACGATAATAGTAATAATACTCCCCTCCACCAGAATTTCCCTCCTGTGTCTCCACTCGGGCGACTCGACATTTCATGAAGCATACATGAAATGAGTGGATCAGTTTCACTGTTGTTCCTAGGGGAATTTTCGAATATGAGGTCGGCGAAGCACTCTGGTGTTTTAGAAACAACTGCTGAGTCCAGAGCTTTGGGGATCTTTCAAATATGTTCTGTGAAGCAAGGAGAGGGTCACGTGTTTCAAGCTTCACATACCGGGATTACTCTTTCTTACTTTTTTAAAATCATCTTTCTCCATTGATATTCCGCATTTTTGGTCTTTTTGATGCTGTACTTTTGACGTGGGATTATTCTTTCTTACTTTTTTGAAATTATCTTTCTCCATTGATATTCCACATTTTTGGTCTTTTTGACGCTGTATCCCCGTCCCCATACCCAGTTGCCATGCTGGAGCATGCCATTCAGCGAAAGGCTCACGCCTCAGCACAATAAAGTATGGGATCTGTAGTGCAGATGAACAAGTCACATGCCAAATCGAATTCGAAACATGGGTAATTTTTTCCTGACCACTAATAAAATTCTCTGACTTTTCCCTGACTTCCAGACCAATTTTTCAGTTCCCTGACTTTCCCCGACTTTTCCTGACTTTCAAGATGTGTACCAACCCTGGATGCCTTGATAACGGTGCTCTGAATCCAATACGCCAACATTGTTGCTGTGTATTACACGGCGATGTTGATGCTTGTGACAATCAAATTTAGTTAAATAGTGAGCAGTAAGAAGAACATTTTGTAAGCTGTAATAAGGGTGATGGAACTTTAATTCGGAGAGAATTTCACCATGTATGTACCTTCAATGGTGAGCATAATCATTTAAATATCGCCATCCGATTGAAGTCAAGGACATTGCTTCGTATACTAAGACGAACCCACTTTTCTTATGAAGTCCGGAAGAGGAAAAAAAACGTCTTTAATTCGTGCAAGTATGGTGTACCATTTTCCCAACAACTTGATCAAAAACAAAAATCATCATCGACTCGAGCTTTATAAAAATGCTCAGGTCGAGTCAAGAGTTTATTTCTGAAACTCGACTTGAATTTAGAGCAGTTCACATATTCTGAGCAAACGCCATTGAGCAAAAATATACAAAAATGAAGCACAGCACATTTAAGAATAACTGTCTCAACTAAATGCTCCCCGGAGCGATGAGACATTTTAAGTACTTATACATGAAAGACATCAACTTTGATTCACAGAATGTCTTAGAAAAGAAAATGGAATTGTTTGGCAAGTGAACAAAATGTTAGGAAAAATTTAGGGTTTCAATAAAATACATGCGAACAACTTGGTGAAAGCAAGGTGCTGAAATCTCAATATGTACTAGGAAATTACACATACATGGATTATCCATCACTTTCAGTTATTCACTTGGGCTTCCCCCTCCATTGCCATGGATAATTGGTGCTCCACTAAATGTAGCTGTTGAATTAAAGCAATAAGGAACATCAATACAGAACATACCAAGAGGGCTGTCTCCATAAGGTGTCTGAGTCCCCAGCACACCACTGAAGCACTTTGCCTGCTGAGAGCAATAAGGCACTTGCAACGGTGTCTTGCCATCCACATTGAATTGGCACCATTCACAGCCAACCGCACCAAAGCAATCACTGCATAAACAAACAAAGTGCAATGAATGAATAAAGTATGCACACATTTATACCAGATGAGGTCCAAGTTATTCATGCTCAATCTTCATAGTACCTCTCAGAAGTGTAATATTCACAATTCAACAGGAAGCAAGGCTTCAATGAATCTAGTATGGCAGGCTTGTAAACAACCGTTCTGGACTGTTCAACGACATGAGGGCAGCTTGGATTCTTTGACTCCTTGTCGCCTAAATGCCCAGTGCACACATCGACTTGCAAGGGGCACTCACAGGGGCATTCACACTCGTTCTGCTCCATTCGGTTGCAATTGAGACACAGACGACCTTCCTGTTGTCAAAAAGATGAGCAAACAATATACGTATTACATAAGTAAAAAAACCTAGCTACATAACTAAAAACCACATTTTTAACCCTTTCAACGCTACGGCATAAATTGTGATTCCTTCCCGGTGACGAAGTTCATTTTTGGCATATTTACATTCAGCACGATGAAATAAGACACATGTCACTAAAAATTTTAATTTCTGAAGCCTATTTTTTGTAATTATAACTGTTTAAACTTTGGACATTCTAGAACGTCCTGCACCAATAGTAAGATGGTTGTGCGGGTTGCATGCATTTTCAGTAATTCCCCGTTGTCAATTTTACACCTAATAAATGAATAACAAACCTTAATTGCCGTGAAACTCATAATTTCATGAGTATATCCAGTTTGTAAACTCTTCTTGCACTTTGCACTCATTTGATCCTCTCTGTTATAAAATACTGGACTGATATCAATTAAATTTTATAGAATGCGATCTACTTTGAAAACTGCAAAAAAATTCTTCATTTGGAAGTACAACTGTCTTTTCGCTCAGTAATTTGATCGTGAAAATACTGAATACAAAATTTTAGTTCAGGTAATGGATTGCTAGCATCTTAAATTGAGAATTACCATAGTAAGCTATTGGCTGTGTTCATATAAGTACAAAATTCCAGCAGTCATTTTTAAAACTTAAAATCACCAATGGAAATCATAATCATAACTATACATCTGCATAGAAATTTGTTCCTGAAACTACAATCAATATTTACATAATTTCAGCATTTGATGTTCCTGTGATAATTTATGAAGCAAAATAAAATGCATAATGATGGGTTTCCCTCACTAGCTGCACAATTTGTGGGATTGTCCATACTGATCCCTCACTTGACACTCTAGTCATTTTCGATTTTGCGTTGTCCATTTCATATAGATGTGGATAGTGTCACCAAATTTGCAGTGTTCTACAATTGACAGAGGTATTCCAATATATGTACACCACAGAAAACTTGTCTTCAAAGAAATAAATGGTCAGATCCATCGATATATCGGTTTAGGGGTGGTTGGCCAAGTATTTTTGGGTAGAAAGGAAAAGTGGACAGAAGGAGACGGACAGTATGGAGACTAGTAAGCTTCAATTAAGCTTGTTTTGACCTTATAGGCTTGACATGTCAAGCTTGATTCAAGTATCTTGACTTGACGTGGCAAGCTTTTTTCAAGCCTGATTCCTGCTTAATTTGCTATCTGGGATTGCTAATAGGCAATTGAAGCCGGCGAAATAGTTTTCATTCGCTAAAGTCTTGGATTGACAAGGTATTAGGACTGAAATTATCAAATGAAAGGCATTGAGGGCAATTTATAACACTCGCGAGAAACTAAAAATCGACTTCGTATGCATTGAAAATTTTAAAATTCTTCGCAATGGCTATTTAAAAAGATTCAAAACAAATGTGATCATTCAAAACTAGGCTCATTGTGCATGCGTTCAAGAGAAACAAGTGAGAAATATTCTATACATCTGACAACAGGGAAACATTCGATGGTCTGCTGTACGATCGCCCAAATAAAATTGCTCGAAAGACTTTGCTTGAATGAAGTGAGCTCAATCGAAGGTGAACGGATCCCTAACGTTTGAACGTAAGCCAAGTAATAAAATCGGCCCCCTGGGGAGTTATTACGGAACTTTGGGCATTGATAAAGCCACTCTCAGCTGAAATATCTACTCCAGCGATTTCGGAACTCAGGGTGGAAATGTTGAGGGTGATCATAATCCAAATAAGAACGGTGTATGACAAGTACATGTTCGTTCAAGTCAGTACCAATCTCTCGAAAATAGGATACTGTAATTAATCAAAACAATATGTGTTATTGAAATACTTTTCCAATATATTACTGAACAGCAATCTAGGCCACCAATTGTAATTGTAGTCTTTTTAAATTGCTCTTCAAATATCAATCAATTAAGAAACCAAAACAAACCGTTCTTTGATGGAGAATGGCCGCTTTGACAGGTGTTTTGGTGTCGAAGCCAAGGATTCGGGCGTGAGGCAAAATATGTTCGAAAGTGAGTTACATAATAGGCATGAAGGTGCAGACATCTATCGGCAAGTGAATATGGAAGTAAAAAAATGAGTCTGTGGGTGCTCATAGGTTACTTCCAAGAACAAGCTTTCTTGTGGACGCATTTGGATCGTACGGGAGCAACCCGTCAGCTCTTCATGAGGATGAAGCTAACAACTCACGACGCCTGCATTCACTTAATGATTTACAGAAATGAAGGATTCGTGAGTGAGTGCTAATATGATCCAATGAATCATCAATGAAAATACGAAAGTATTGCAATTGTCAACCATTCGTTCCTTGTGTCGTGGCACCGCGTGCACCAGGTGCATGAAAGCCAGGTCATGACATGCACTTGTCCAATGTAATCCGCCATCTTGGGTCTAATTTTTGGCAGAGTTCAAATTCTGCATGCAAATCAATGGAAGAGATGGGCACAAAGATTCACATATGTTTCCCTATATAATTGAGGTAATGCCATGAAAGTTTTTGAGCTGACAGACAATACTAAGCGGCTTAGTGATTCATTTGGACTTTCAGTCTGACGCCTCTCGTTCGACTCCAGGAAAGTGGCAAACAATGCTTCCGACTCCACAATTCAAACATGGTCATAGGGACAAAGATTCATATATATTTCCCAGAAAATTTTAGATGATGCCATGAAAATGTTTGAGCTGATGAAAATATTAAGCGACTTCATGATTCATTCGAACTTTCAGTCTGACTGGCCATTCCAAGTTCAAATCGTTTATATTAATCGAAATTAACATGCTGGGCATTTTCGCTAGGTTACTCGAATGTATTATCTTGTCCAACAGACTTGTGATAATGGCTTTGATATTGATAAAACCATAGGAAATGGTCAAGTAGACAAGCACTTTCCATGTCACAACATACATTATCACTTTTAGCTTGCATCGGCAGAGAGGATATGTTGTTAAATCACAAGTACTTGATCATAAAATCCTTTTTGTTAACCATTTGACATGATTATCTGGCAAGTCCTTAGTAGTGTGTCATCTAGTACAATTACTTCGCTTACTTTTCACAATAAACTATTTTATCTACAGCAGTTCAAGGTAATATCCTTTCAATTCACAGTTATTATGAGGAAAAAGGGAAATTACGTGATATATTTAATGAAGGCACGTTCAAGGTAATTATAAAAATTACTATATCCATTTGCAACGTGACTGCTCATCCGAATAACTGCAATTAAATTGTTTTCTATCATCTTTATTTTCTCAATCACACTGCCAGTGTTGATGTTATAAAAACCCTGTACTGTGGTGAATTCTACTCACATGTGTCGTAGGCCACGATAATTTGAGGAATAGAGGAATGGATATTCAACCAACTTAAATACAATATTTCTCTTCCAAAAGAAAATGGTTAGGTCTTTGTGCAATAAACAGTGTAGGACCTATTGCAGACCACTCCTACAGTCCTACAGTGTGTATAACGTCTTTGTGAATTGAGTATGTTCATAATTCTGTTGTATATTGTATAAAAGAATGTCTCAGTAGGTCTGTGCTTTCCAAGGCCACTGTAAAACTCTTACAAAGTTTTTAAGTGCCTGAGTGAAAAATGTTATCGATCTATCAGTGTAATTATATAGTAGACTTTCTTTAAGGTACAGTATGCAATTGGATTAACTATAATGCCTAGTGTACTGTACTTTGAATATCTTCGATTAGGAGAAGATAAATTGATGAATATTGTTACATAATTAGCTATTATGTTTCATAATAGAAAAGGCAAGATATGTGGTTCATAATCTTTGATGAAAAGCCATCGTTAACTTTGCTAAACATATCTGTGGTTAGACCTTTTATTAGTGTATTCACTCCAATTTGTGAACCCAAGAATTTTAATGCTACCTCTTCGGAATTCTAGGTATTCTGATGCACCACCATTTCTGAAAAATCTGCCGCGAGTTTCTACTCCCCTTGTAGTTGACTGAAATTTCTTGCTGATAGTGGTGCTATCATTATTTACCAAAACTTCTCCACTAGTTCATTCCAAAGAGTACGACCATGGCCTCCTTCATAACAGGTAATGACATGGAAATGTGGCAATGCTGTGTCAGGGGTCCTATTGTGGAGTTCCGTTGCCATTGTGTTGTGCGCGAAACGTTAGTCTATGGTGTGAATAAAACTCTTTTACTACACGTTTACAGCATTATAATTGCATTATTTTGAAACGTTCATATTGGTAAGTGGATTGAATAATATTTTTATCGGTGCAACTTGGAATACGAAGTTTATTTCATTATTTGTGTGTGTGGCCAATTTCTGCACACAATGTTCTTCTTCGATAAACTTGATTCATGTGTAATTGAGGTAACCGCAATGTTGGCGATGGACTTAACATTGAAGTTGGTATGAAGAGAATGAGCTTTTGCGGTTTTGGTTTTGTGCTTTCATTTGACTTGGATATATTTGTTCAGGTTTTCATTCTAAAGAGTAATCATTTTACTTTTAAAGATGCCTCCGGGTTGTTGCATGCCTAGTTACAAGAGCAACTATAGTTCGGAGAAGGGCAATGGATATGTCAGGATGCTCTATTTCCCAAAAGAGAATGACGTAAGGAACAATGGATGAAAACTATGGGAGGTGGAGGAAGACCTGGAGCTCATCCACCAATTCAGAGGTGTGCAACAAGCACTTTGCTGAGAGGGATGTAGTCAGGAGTGTCAAGTACGATGACAAAGATGGGAATTCAAAAACTTATGAATTAGATCGCCCTAAGTTGTCCCATAGGGCAGTCCCTTGTGTTTTCCCATAGCTTCCTGCTTATCTGAGCATTGTAGAACCCTCAGAAAGGAGAGACCCCAAAGAGAAAGAGCCGAATTTGTGTCCAGACGCGAGTCTGTTGTGCAGGAATGGCTAGACTCTGAAATTATATTGGACTATCCAGTGTTCTTGAAGAATTATAGGAGTAAGTTGCTGGGCAGATTTAAGCAGTGGACCATTCAGGAATGTGATGATCTTCTCCTCCTTTACATCTTTGATGTAACTCCTGTGCCGTGTGTCCGAGTTATCATTACCATTGGTTCTACCCTCAAAGTCAGAGTCTTCAAAAAAGAACTTGAAGTAGGAAGTGCAGCCTTGGCATGGATTCTTCCTGATAATGGTAAGCTGCAGAGATGGTCGCAGATGGAGATCATAATGGCCCGGTATGCATCAGATGCCACTGATATTACTTGTGAAGATATCTTGGCAAATATCTCCAAGCAATTTTCTGTTTTAAGTGCCTTGATTGAAAGTGGAAAGGTATGGTCCTATTAACCTTCATAGTGAAGTGTTGCAAGAAGATGTACATCCTGCAGATACTGAAGGTAGTGATTTCACTCCTTTCTACCAAATTGTGAGCGACGATGATAGTTCTATCAATGTGGACAGAGATGTACTGATGTACAGTCAGATTCAAATGTATTGCAAAGAATTGAGCAGCGCCACTTACGCTTCTTAAGGAAATCGAGTTTCACTTACCACCCTGTTATTCTTTGCTACACGCCGCTACCTATTCAGCTGTTTATTTGCACGTATTCAAATGGTAATAGTCCAGCAATTGCTTGCATTGAGCTAATTTGTCATTACACTTTCGTTTCGCCTTGGATTTACGATTTCAGTGTAGGTAATTATTTTTTTATTAATCACATCTGTCATTCTAAATGAATATATTACATTGTATTTGCCCTATATTGTATGCCAGGAAAGATCTGTTTTGATAATAGTTTGGTGTCTCAATTAATCAAATTGTCGCAGCATGTCATTTTTATTCGAGCTGATCGTATTTGGTGTTCGGAAACAAGTCTATAATCCATTGCCCCGTTCATAAAACTAAGGCTAATATGCATGTACTTCGTGCTATTTACAAGTAGGTTTTGGTAGTTTTGATGACACGTTCTGTATACGTAAAGATGTAATACAACGTATTCAGAGCTGTTATCGTGTTGCTAACTGTGGGGATTATCCATTGAAGGTAAATGAAAAGTGTAGCAACGATTCTGGAGAGTGATAATTTTTTTTACCTTGACCATCGTGTAAATTCTTTATTACCTACTTTATTTTTAGATGGAGATTCAAGTAGCTACTTTCTGTGAAAAAGTTTTTATTACTAAAAGAAAGAGGTTAGCCGCGAAATAAAACACTCTCTTCACCCTTAGTATTTAATAACTTCACCTCGATTCTCTATCACACATTGAAGTCTTTTCTCCATTGACCCAATCACGTTCTGGAAAATCAAGGGTCGTTGCGATAATGAGTCCCATACTTCACGCACATGAGATTCCAGAGCATCTTCTGTCCTCTCGCCCTCATTTTCCCACTCACGGACAATGAGACCCCAGATATTCTCGATTGGGTTCAGATCGGGCGAATTTGATGGCCAAGGTAGCACTTCGATGTGGCGTTGCACCTCAAAAAACCTCTTAGTTTCTGCTGCTCTGTGGATAGGGCAGTTGTCCTGAACAAACACCACGTCCTCACCCTCTGGCATGACCTCGGATATGTAAGGTAATAAATTATTTCTTAAAATATCAACATACTCCATTGATCTCATCCTTCTGGGCTTTTGGCCGATACCCAACTAACGTTTGGCGAGTTATTGGAATGGGGTCGGGGTTTTGAAGCAAGGAATCATTTGTCCGAATCTTATACCTCCCCTGAACATGCTCGAGCAATGGTAGATTCCGAATTTGACTACCCAGGACAATACTCTGGAAAGCATCAATCTAGTAGCCGGGAGGGTTCAAATAATTATTCGTGGCAAAACCGATCCGAGGGGGGGAGGCCCCTCAGGTGTTGGGGGTGTGGTCAGGTAGGGCATGTGCAAAATAAATGTCACTACAATCCGGGAAACGAAAAGCCCGCAAGGCGTTGAGGTCACGAGGCCGAAGCGGGCGTATAATGGCCTTGTCTGGTCGGGCAGAACGACCCAAGTTTGGAGGTATCCCCACAATACCCATCGAAATCAACGGGATTGCTACGATGGCCCTTTTGGATTCGGAGGCCTTCTGTTCCTGCGTAGCAGAGTCGTTACTCACCCGTTTCCGTATAAGTCCAGGAAAGTTTAAAGGGGTATCGGTCGAGTGTCGCGGATTTCAATCAGGACAATGGCTAGTGACTAAGCAGGTATCCCTGCGTTTAAAAATAGACCAGTTTACATGGGAGCATAACTTTTTGGTCCTGGAAGACCCCCCAATTCCCGTTATCTTAGGAGTAGACTTCATGGAGAGATCTGGGATGAAACTAGATTTCGTAGAGTGCAGTTACTCATTTCAATTCCAGCCAAAAATATTAGGGTCGTTATTTGGGGGAGATAGTGTGGATGAAGAAGGTCATAAGGGTAACACCCAACCTAACTTAAATCATCTGGGTGTGGAGGAGTAGAGAAGGATAAGGGGGCTTTTCGGAGAATTCAAGGACGTAATAACGGAAAGATTGGGGTGCACCAACCTGATGAAATATGAACTGATACTATCCGATTCGGTCCCGGTGAGATCCCCCCCGTTTCAGTGCGCTCCACCCAAACTAATACAAATGAAAGGACATATCAAAGATCTTTTAGAGAAAGGCGTGATAAAAGAATCCGAATCTCCCTACGCAAGTCCCGCGTTCCTAGTGCCAAAAAAGGATGGTAAATCACATCTAGTCGTAGACTATCGCTGGTAAAATAACAAGGTACTCTTCAATGCGTTTCCCCTGCCCGATTAATCGCAGCCCCGATTAATGATTTAAAAAGGAAAAATCGCCATTTCTAATGGGGTCCCTAACAAAAGAAGTCCTTTTCCCAGCTTAAAGGTAAAATCTCCCCCCCCCCCCTCCGTGTTGCAAATCCTAGACTTCTCAAAAGAGGTTAAAATACAAGGGTGCCACGAAATTGATTGAAAATTATGAAGGAATTTCTTACCCTGGGATGAAAATTCCTAGTTAATTCTAATTTGCCGAGTAATGCAGTCTGATGCATTTTGGAGTGGCTTGAACTACCATTCACTAGTTGGATGATTGGCGGGCGAGCTTTCTTCGGTGTGCCCTTTTTTTTTTTTTTCTGGTCATAATAAGGAATCAGGGAATTTGTGTTACCCTTTAATTTGTGTTTAATTTGTACATATAGAGAAATTTAATAATTGTTTGGAATCGATGAAATTTCATTAGGTACTATGTAATTCTCCTTTTCGGAATGCTCCTAATATTTGGGGCAAACAATACCTTTAGACCCTCGTTGATTGAAAGGGTTTTTAAAATGTTATAATTCATTCATATTTTTTTTGTCTACTGGCTACGCCACATTGTATTGTGGTCGAACTTTATTTCCTTGTTGTCTTCTTTGAACAAAATTATTGTTCTTCTCTTGTTGTAATGCAGGCATTTGGTGAAAGTGGTGATGCAGACACGTAACCCTTTACCTACTCCGTACATTTTGCCATTTCTTACCCTTCCCCTCCTTGCCACAACCCTGCTCCAGCTCGCCGAGGCGCGAACGTGACACGGCAAGGCTCAGGAATAGTCCACAGCGAAGGAAGCCATGCTGAGGGACCGGTATGAAGGCCGCACTGGAATTACGCCACGGGGGTAATGGGGGAGGATGAGCCGTGGCAGCCTCATTAAAAGGGGGCGCAGCTTGTCAACAGCCGCTTCCTCGAGGGCGTGCCTTGGGTAGCCGGGCCTGGAGGTCTAAAGTGGACCGGCCCGGCATTAGACCCGACGACTGCCGAGTAGACACCCCCCCCCTCGCTCCATGGAACCAGACCTATAAAGTCCCGAGCACTTCTACGCGGGACGGTTTTCCATCCTTGACTTTCGGGCGTAGTGCTGTCCAGCTGCTGCCGCCGTCTTCCTGGTTCCAGCCCGTCGTCGCGCTCTGTTTTATCCCCCTTTTCTTTTCCCTTTCCACCTACCGGCCTACCCGTGTCACACCACCACCACGCCTTTGGTTGTTTTGTATTGTCTATTTAATTAAATTTTTCCGTCCACTTGACGGATATTCTGTGCACGCATTTGGTTTTTTTTATTTAAGTGAGCCCCCTGCCCGGGCGGGTGCATTTCAACTGGTAGCAGAGCGTGGTTACGTTGTTTGGTGTTGGTGGTACTGGGATATGCCCACTCCCGATTTAGCTACGGAGGAGGGTGTTCCTCCGGTTGTGGCGAGTCCCGTATTTACAGCTTCCGAGTTACCCACGGGTAGTAGTTGGATCAACCGGATGCCTAAGAGGGAAGCGTCCACAATGTGCAGCAGATTCGGGTTGAGCGCGGAAGGATCGCTGGACGAACTCCGTAGGAGGATCCGGCAATACGTTCGTTGGGTAAGTGAAGGGGCCGCAGGCGCGGTAGGGGACGATGGGGTCACTCAGGACGACACTGAGAACATTTCGGGGTGAAGCTCGAGGTGGGCCATCGCCGTGGCAGCAGCTCTCCGTTGGGAGCTGAAGTTCGGTGGCAGTGCCGGTGAAAGCGCCATGGGATTTCTTGAGAGGTATTCTGTGCACGCATTTGGTTTTTAAGTGAGCCCCCTGCCCAGGCGGGTGCATTTCAAATGCAGTTTTAGTAAATGAATCAACTAATAAAAATGAATGTTGAACACATTATCTGATGTTTTACCTGGTGTTTCGTGGGTGCCACAGTTGAATTCTTCCCTGCTGGTCACTCCTGACTGTTTTTTCATTACAAAAAATGACTAAATTCCAATAGGCTTCGCTCATTCGCGAATATGCCTCAGCAAACTGCAATCTTTCTTCACGGTGCCCTGGAGTCAATGCAGGTTTTATTGCCGGCCTGTATTTGTGGATACCTTCTTCGTGAAGACGTCGCCGTACGGTTGTACTACTGCAATTTATCCTCAGTTGCCTTCTGATGACAGCTGCTCCACCGCTCAACAAAGGCTGAGCCAAGCAGCTTTGGCGCATTTGTTGGTCTTCTTGTCTTGTACTGCACCGAGGCCGCCCAGATTTTGGTCGTGTTTTCAACTCCACATCGCCCTCCCTGTATCGCTTAATCAATCTGTATATGGTGCTTTGGTTAACGCCTAATTCCCTGGCAATATCACTCACAATCACTCCCGCCTTCACCATCCCTATAATTTTTCCTCTCGTTGACTCACCAAGTGGCATTCTGATACGTTTTTAAGTAAAATCAACGTCAATGCAGTAATTGAATACAGTTAAATCAACACGCTCCTTACATTCAGTCCACTAAATGCATCATGTTATGCGTTTGTTTATTATGATTCCTGTTTTATGAATATGAGATGTTGATTGTTGAGAGAGCTCAGTGGGGAAGACCAGAAAGACACTTGTAGCGGAACGAAAAGATACAATGATCGCCTCTTTACCGTTCTAGGGAAAATAAAGAAAAATTAAAAACTATTTCTCCAATGAGTTTGGCATGCCATGGGGAATAAGCTGTTTTCCTGGAAAACAAGCCTATTCTGTAACTAATCCAGGGTGGCGTAGTGGTCTACGCATTGGTCTTATGAGACAACGATTAGTGTTTCGAATACCGGTATAGACTGATTTTTTTTCTTGTGGTAATTTCTCCGTAAACTGGAGTTCAATAGAACCCTTTTTATGGTCCTACGTTTCATCTCTTAATTATCATAATTTTACCAAGACTTTTGAAACATTAATAACAATTCTTCATGACTAAATAATGATCTAAGTTCGCATCCCCCACTGGAGAGCTATACGAGTTTTGACTCTGTTTTTAAATCCCGGCCTTACCATTGTACAAAATTTTATACCTCCCGGTATCACCTAGCACTTTCTATGTGTATCTCTGGACCGGGTGATTTATAAACCAAGAGTTTGTCGCCACTAATCCTTGCACGAAATTCAAATGCCTTCTCAACCTCTGCCATTTCGTGTCCCTAGCCCATGCCCTTCCACTTTAAAGCAATGCATCCCTTTCTCAACCACTGCACACCAGTCGCCCATCACTATCAAGGCTTTGTACTCAGCTTTTTTCAACTAATCTCTTTTATTTTCCCTCAGATGTAATCTATCCATTTTCTTCCTCTCCATGGCTACTTTTAGGCATGACACCAGAACCATTACATACAAAGTCCGCTGAGCTTGTCTTCCAACCAATTGTATCCTGTTACTCACCTGCTCGATGTTTACTACTTTCTTCCCCAGTTTGGAATTTAATACCATACCTTCCCTTTCATCTCCCATACAGGAGATAACCCTATTACTTTGACTCCAAGAGTCCCCGTTATCCCTCCATCTAGCCTCGCCCAGCCCCAAAGCATCCATAATCCATAATCTGCTTCATTTTTTCTAGCTTCCAAGACTTCTTCTTCTTCCAAGACTTCTTCCAAGACAAGACAAGTGTCCTAACGTTCTTAGTTCGTATTTTACTGCTGCTATCCTCTTCCCCTTTTTCTTCTTTCTCCCTCTCCAATTTTTGTATTCTTTGCTGAAATATTTGCCCATGGATTTCGTAAATATCTAGGAACTGGAGCAAGGAATATCATATTATGTATTTCAGATTAATTCTAAATAAACCCTTGTTGGGCTCTTTGAGAATATACATAGAGAAGTCTGCGTGGAGAGCATTGAAGGCTTATTAAGGTGTTTAAATTTGCAACATGGTTTTAGTATCACTCAGTGGTATGCCCACTTGTAAAATCCCAGAGGGCAGGGGTATTGAAATATCAAACTAATTGAATCATAGTAAAGCATAGGTTTAGCAATAGTGCAAAAAAACAAAAAAATCCTGCTTACATAATAACTAAGTTCTTTACGGATGTCATGTTAGAAATATATGGTCCCGTCAAAGTTGACGAAGGGAAAGGCAGAAAGTAGAAACGTTGAAAATTTTAAAAAGGAGGGAGAGAAGAAAATCCACTGCCCGTAGATAATCGTTCACAATATTGAGAAGACATTACGAGAAATGAAGTCAGGGAATTCTGCGTGAGTGATCCTCCCATCGGAGTCGCCGAAGGCAAGATGAAATTTTTTCAACCTTATTCGTAGGATTTCTGAGTATTGCCAGAGAATTTTTCGAAACCTGAAATGGAACAATAATAACGATGTTTGCCAATAATAACTCGCGCTAATGAGCATGGAGATAGGCTATTAGAAGGGAGTTTAATGCAACTTTTATGAAATATAGGTGTAAGTAATGATAGCCGAGTGGGCAGTGAACTCGCCAGGTAATGAGAAGACCAAATTATTGAGCCTTTATCGATCATTGACGACTTTTTTAGCCAAAATATTATTTTTTTGGGACATAATCTTTCCACAAACTTCGTCCGAGGATTTTACCGAGAAAAAATTTTTATCGAATTTTGTTCAGATAATTGGCAATTTCGTGTGCCGGTGGTTCTGGATACTTCGTCTCCAGGTCAAGGTAGAGCTGACCTTAATGCACTTAGTCTATGTCTTCGTCCCAGCCGATGCATTCCAAATCCATTGACAATTTATTCTAAATTTTAGCCATTTGGTGCAATTTCTCTTTGGTTTGAGCCTCTTTTTTATTAAATAAATGAAGGTGGTTGCAAGTCCTATTCCCACTACTATAAGTGACAGTCAATACAACTAATTCAGCATCAAAAGACTCCATTTTTACATATCGCCTGTAATAGGTTTTGGACCGAATATGATACAACACGGAAGACAATATCTATGTATACAAAGCTTTGAAAGAGATAGGTTTGAACCAAACATTTGTGTCCAATTTGCACCGTGGGATATCGGCTAAATACACCCCAGAACGGCTAAGGAGACCACGACACAATCCGAACCCCGGTCGACGATGACACAAACTCCGCCCGTATGTTCAAGGGGAATTTACGAAGCCCACTGTTCAGGCAGTCAGTCCTACTCTGAAAGCAGACAGCCTGAGTAAAAGTATGCCAGCTGGATAACCGCAAGTCAAATCCAGATACTTCCTTAAAAGCGTCTCACCCCAGATTTTCGGGTAGTTTGAGCTGGTTTGAGTGAGATATTTCCCTAGTCATAATAGAGACGATATCCAGATTTAATTTTTTGATTCAAGCATTCTTAAGAATTTTGAATTAAATATTGCAATATTATTAGCACAATAGTATAAGTATTTGTGACAAAAATTCTTAGAAATGAAAAAATATATCTTCACAAGTCTCAAATTTGACTTATTTTTGCCCGCCATATTTTTGAGACGCCTTCACCTCAGAAAGTATTTTTGCGACCCTGAAAAAATTAGCGTGATTAGTATTCAATTATTTTTCATAAATAGTGGAGAAAACATAGCAGCTACATGCTGCTAATTTTTCGACGAACTCTTATGAGTCACAAATTCCTAATTTTTTCAATATTCTTCCTCTGGAGCGTAATAGCTGCTATCTAAAATAGCTAACAATTATAGGCAAATTGCTGGAGAAGTAGCCCAGCAAGAGGTTTATATTTTGGTATCATTGGAAAGATGAGAGTTATCTCATTAAAATGAGATCATGTTCACCAAATTGTGTGTGAAGTGACATCTCGCTTAACCCTTTCGCAGCTGTGAACGTAGTAGCTATGTTCGCCCAGTTGACTGCTGCGAATGTAGCTCCTACGTTCCATTGGCAAGTGGTTGTTCCTGCCCACACTACTGAACTTTCTCTTTTTCTGCGAATGCCATTCACCAAGTTCATTGTTATACACTGTACTAATCCCATCCCGGGAGCTAGAGTGACTATTGAGTTGCAGGTGCAACGAGAGGCATACTTTCTGTGCCGATGTAGGTAAGCGTTCACATTTTCGCCGCACAGGGGCTGGAACGTCTCTGCAGTTTGACTGCAGCGAAAGGCAGTGGTGTAGCTAGTGCGTGTGCCGCCCGGGGAGGTCCTTGAGTTTGGCGCCCTCGGCCCCGCTAAGAAATACATTTTGCACAGTGACACACTCTTTAAGTTTTATATGCGATAACTAGTTTGTGTACAATTATGATATTATTTTCACATGCTCAAATGTATTATGCTTTAAATACACACCCAACATTTGCGTACTTTAGAGGTAAGTGTTTAACAAAATAGCAAAAATAGAGAGGAAAATAGTTTAAAGTTGTACAAAATGAATATAATCTTTAATTCCGAAATTAAAACTACAAATGTCTACAAAGAAATTTTTCCTGCCTTTTTGTTTGCAAATTCTTCATTGGCCCTGTCAAAATTTATTTTGTCTGTCATAATTGTTGCTCTATAGGCAGTATGGCAAGATTTCTCTAACGCAAGGTGCTCATAGTAGATCTTAGGTAATTCTTGATCAGTTTTAGTTTGAAAAACTCTTCTCACAGGTAGCAACACTAACAGCAATTGTAAGGAAAATCATTACTTCTACATTTGGAACCGAATTCCCAAGGATATACTTTTGAATAAACTGCAGAAGTTCGAGGGGGCCTTCTTTCCTCATCTTTATTCCTTCTTCAATATCAGCAACAGCAATAAAATGCTGAAGTCTTTTTCTCTCATCATGGAACTGCTCTTAATCAATATCATCGTGATCGTGATCTATTTGACATTATATTTATATTCATCATCCAAAATATTCGACAGGGTAAGAAAGGCATATTTCTCAGCAAGTGCATGCAGCTGTTGAAATCTCGAAGTTAATTCTAGGATCACTCTGTCCTGTGAAGAGAACATTTCTGTCCTTAGTTTTATGTCATATGGCAATTCAGCATCCTGTGATCCTTCACCAAACATTTGTTTCTTCTTTTTGGGTCGACGCTGATGCTCCATGACTATTCCTAGATCGTTGCAAATTTCTTTGGCGTAGTTAAGACCATTATTCACTAGCTTGTTCCTGTTTTCAGATAGAAATATTTTTAATGCCCTGAGTTGTATATCACATTTTTGTATGTTCAATCCTTTGGTTTGGAGATAAGTCTGTGTCTCGTTAATTTCTAGAAGGACGGGTCCCCACAGGCCAAGAAAGCACAAAAAGGAAAATGATTGCAACGCTCCAAGTAGAACACCAGCCTCTGCCCTTGTAGTTGTATTTTCTGCATCACTAGTTTACATTTCTAGGGCACTTGAGATTTTTGAGTAATGTTTCTTTACAACACTTACAGCTTCTCCCCTCGCACTCCACCGAGTTTCTATTATGCTCTTCACACTTTGACCGGTGACTGAAGTTAGAACTTCCCAGTGATGTGTTGATGAAGAAAAAAATACAAACAAACGTTCCACGCATCCAAAAAAGGTAACAGAAGTCACGCCAACAGAAGCTGCATGAACAAATTCCTGCGAACCTGCCAAATTCAGCGAGTGATTTGTACAAGCGACAAATTCTGCTTTTTTATTAATTTCCTTGATGCGTTTCTGAACACCAGTATGCAGACCAGCCATCACTGCAGCGTTATCATATGCCTGCCCTCTACAGTTTTGGATATCAATTCCGTCTTTCTCTAATTTTTCTAACATCATCGTTGAAATATTCTCGGCAGTTTTACCCTTCGTTTCAATGAAATCGGCAAAGGATTACACAACCTTTACTTCATCACCATCGATCACAACACAGCATAAAACTTGGCTCGTTTGAACCTTATGTGAAATATCAGCAGTACAGTCAAATATCATGGAAAAGTACTTGGCTTTTTTACATTATTGATAATTTTGCTTCTTACATTTTCTCCCAAAATTAGGATGTAGCTAACTTTTTTCCCAGCTGGATTCTCAGAAGATGTTCACGTAGCACTGGATCATATTTTGCCTACAAATGCACTAGCTCTAAAAAATTTCCTCTACTTTCTGTTGTTTCAAGTTCAACATCGCACTCGTTTTTCTTATGATTGACTCCTTCTCGATGGCCTCGTAAAGCCAAATTCTGTTTAGCTAGGAATCTAATAATATCGAGCAATCTTGTAAGGATTGCCTTCCACTTATTCCCCTGGCTTTCAACAACTTCTTGTTCTTTTTTATCAATTGTTGCTCCACCAGCAATCCTAATTTCCAATTCCTTCCATTGTGTGAAATTTCTAACGTGATCTACACTGGACTCATGTTCGGATATTCTAGGATTCAGTTTTCACCATATATTGAATCCGTCCTCAGAATTAAATTTTGAGTTAATTCTTTCTGAAAACAGTTTGCAACAAAAGCAGTAAAGAGCTTCCTTGGAAGGGGAGTGCACCATCCAAGATCTCAATATTTTTTCGCCATTAGTCAGAGTTTTAAAAAACCACTCGCGAGTTAGTTTTCTAGTTTGTCCTTTGGTTGACACACCTTGACGAATTACTTCACCAAAATCATTATCTAGATTTTGAACCACCCCGACAGTCGCCGCCAAGGTCATTTGCGGGAGTTGCCAAGTATGCCCATCGAAATTATAACGAGTAATAAAAGAGAAACACAGAGATGTCTACCAAACCATGTCACGTCATTATCATTTCAAGTCTCACTCAACATAAAGAGTGGAATGATTGAATTATATATGAACTATACATTGAATGCTTCCTTTGTTGCGCGAACATAATTTATCGTCCAAATGATATCATCATCTTCTCTATCCGAATAGATCGTCTTGATATTAAACCATAAGGTCTTAAAACATAAAGTCTAAATTTACACAGTCGATCTGAGAGCATCTCCCATCTTAGTTGCTGCAGAAGACTTGTAAAACTAATGGAACTATATTAGTGACTTTAAACATATCATGCCGAAAACTAGCTTCATAGTTTAATCTGATATCAGCACCACTTTCTTTAACTCGCTCCATCTGAAAATAGGGCGATAGTCTGTTAAAGATATAAAATACTTGTATTTTAGAGAAAAATTAATACAGCATGTTAAAAAAAGATGAAAAAATTAGATCCAAGTGATGACTGATGAAGCTTAATATCACAAGATTTGTGATACAAATGACATGCCACAAATTCTACTCTGTTTTGACAAATAAAACATAAAGAAAAAACTCAGTGTAGCAAAAGAATGCTTCAGTGAATTAAAAATTTAATAGTATAATAGCCTTCTGCAGACCCCACAGTGCTGCCCCCTTAAAAGTGCGCGCCCGGGGCGGACCGCCCCCCCTAGCTACGCCGCTGGCGAAAGGGTTAAAATACCTTAAGCTGTTGAAATAAATAAAAATCGTTTCAGGATTATGCATTTTATGGACTAAAATTTTCTCCCAATTTTCAAAATAGCTTTATATTACCTTAATTATTTTGCAAACATTTTACATATTAAATGATTGTTAGGAGTTCTGAATAGAGCATGAAATACATTTCAACCAGCAGGTTGCTTCTCTCGGCTATAAGCAGTTAGCGATTAAGTCACATTGAGAGATTACTCAGATAATTTTGACAATTCAATGAAAGATACGGAAGAGAACAGCAACAACAATCTAAATAAAGGCACACGCGTATAGGGATGTTAAATGAGGTAAAACTTGACATCACCATTGAATGAAGACAATGAAATGGAGCCTAAGTAAGTAAAAATATGCGTCCACTCTACATAAATGCAAATTGTATTCATTCTCAAAGAATTTCCAAGCCCATTGAAAAACTCCCCTCACGGAGGAAAGACATATGACATGTCTCACAAAAAAAATTTACCAAAAAGAACGTAACTAATAAATTGAGTATGCTCAATATTATGATAACTCGGGATATCTTTTAAAAGGGGACAGGCCAACAGCATTTGCAATGGATTCAAGGATTTAAATATGAAAATTATATATTAAACCCATCAGACAAAGGCTGGTTATTGGCTACTAAATTCAAATAATTTAAACTTTGGAGGATTAGTCACAATATTAATAAATTGTCCAACAAATTCATTATCAGCCAATATAATGTAATATTAGCACCTCTAACAGATGATTCACTAATTGAACTCTAAATGGCGGCAACCGTTTAGCATACCGTTTTTTAATTGATGACCAAACCTCCAAAAACCCAATCAATTTTCTCAAATGCAATAAGATGATAATGACGAGATGACTGAGAGTGCCCAAAAGCACTAAAAGTAACATCGAAATGACAGTACGTTTTTGGCAAAGACAAAAATTTATTTCTGAATAACATACGGCTTACAGAAATGCTCATATTTCATCCTAATATCATAAAAATAACCAAAATATACCTAAATGTTTACGGAACATGAAGAAGTTAGGCCCCATGACCTGTTTTTTTAGGATATTCCCTCTAAATCAAGTAGGACCTGACCAAACATTTATATCATTCTCAGAGGACGAGGTTACAACTAGTACTGGCTAGTAATTTACTTAATCCATGAGGACGTTAATCAGAATGAAGAGGATAAATCTAGCTCATCAGCGTAATCAAGTAGAACAAATGCCTGCACACTTCCAGAGTTCTCATGAACGCCACTACTAAAATTAATATCATACAACTAGTACTATTCTCGTTATCTTTTACCCTGGCAGTTACCCCTGGCAGTCTTCTAAATATAAGTTCACGTAAGCGACAAGACATAGCACAAGCACTGCACAATATTGAACGTTTCTTCAAAGATATCAAAACCTACTTATAAATAGCACGAAGTAATGACATATTAACCTTAATTTCATGAATGGATTGTACTGGAAAAAACGGATGAATGGATTGTGAACTTGTGTCCGGACACCAAATACGATCAGCTCGAATTAAAATGACATGCTGCAACATAATGATTAATTGAAACATCAAACTTTATTATTAAAAACAGTTCGTTCCTGGAATACAAGTACGGAAAATAATACGTGATATATTCATGTAGAGTGACAGTTTTGATTAACAAATAATAATTATCCATATTAAAATCGTAAATCCAAACCAAAATGAAAGTGTAATGACAAATTAGCACAAAACAAGCATTTTCTCAACTATTACCATTTGAATACGTGCCAATATACAGCTGAATTTGTAGCGGCGCGTAGCAAAGAATAACAGCACCGTAAATGAAACTAGATTTCCTTGAGAAGTGTAAGTGGCGCCACTCGATTCTTTGCAATACATTTGAATCCGACCACACCTAGCAGGGTACTGTTCATTAAAAGCTGTGTCCAAAATTAAGTGTGAACTCTGTAACAGTGCATTATATGACAATGATGAAAGGGCCAGAGCATTTGTTGATGAAATCAACAGAGGTGGCTTGAAATTTCCTACTACATTTGTTGTGGACTTAGTTCAACACATGCATGCTATTATGCAGGGCCTCATATCAGAGAAATATGAAGTTCTCTCTCCCACATGTGCAGCACAGAAAGATCTACTGGTTGAATTGGCTGAAAGGGCATTGTTCAAAAAGGCCTTAAGACTTTTACTAATAGACAATTGCCCTTGTGGGACATGAGCCACTCAAATATTTAGAATTTTGGTGATATGCATTGCCAATGTTTCAATCAACAATTATGCCAAGGTTGTAAATGACATGAAACCTATGCCAAGGGTTGCAATTCTTCCAAAAGAAAGCTTAGCACTTTAATTTAGAATGCTGGGTGTAAATATCAATACCTATTGTTTTTACTTCTGTATATAAGTCTTCCCTGTATTTTGTAAGTAAACATTGGTGGTGGGAGGCCCCCCTCAGAAGACACCACCTTTTGGTGGTGAGGGAGATTGAGTGCTCCACAGATAATGAAACCAAAAAAGTTAAGATTTGCTCATTATGAGGTGGAATATGTAGATGTCATTCAAGTGGAAGTATGACAAAGAGTGTCCAAGAAGAGTTAAATTATAATCAGCCAGTACCAGAGTAAGATGATCACCACCAGTATGGGGAAGGAGAATGTGTTCACTAGAGATGGATGAACCTGATAATGGAGTAATAAATAAGTTCCATTTGCATAACAATATTTTGTAGAGATGTCCTACATGGTGTTATTTTTGCATTGTAATTCACTTTTTCCTGCCTTTCAGGTTGATATTGGAGATTTAAATTGCTTTAATATGCATAGAGATTGGAGTTTTTGAGGGTGACTTTGATGCATCGACTCTCATAATCAGCCAATAAATTTATTGCCACTCAGATGTTCTTTCTGTTACATATGATGTTGAGTGTCATTATTTTGAGAACACCACCAGTATGGGGAAGGAGAATGTGTTCACTAATTTCACGCTTAATTTTAGAATATTATTTACAAAGGCGCAGTGCTTGACATTATTACTGTATTTTATGCGACTGTACTCGCTAGCCTTCCCATCTTTCCTTCGTCACTCATCTTCCATTGACAGACCCAGGACAGACGACGCAGTGGCCAGACCCCAGTCCATGGAAAGGCTGAGGGACCCCAGCCACTTGGTATGACCCCTGATGTCACGCAAAGCGATGGTCCAAATTGCATGTCAAGGCCTGTTATGAGGGAGTCCATGGTATGACACAATTTAGTACTCAAGCTTTAATTGAAAAATCAGCAGCTATGAAACGTAAATTCTTTACAGAGCATATAATATGAACAAAGGACAGTGCAAGTCCATGGAACACACAAGAATTCCCATATAATGTTCATTATCAAGCATCACAAATATATTTGGAAGACTAGTTGTTTTTCAGAGAAAATATATCAGAATATCAAATATATTATCACCTATGTCTTGCATCTAGCATTATGACCTACATCACGTACATTACATGGGTATTTGGAGACAAGAGGAAACCCATTACATCCATTGGTTTCTTTATTTACCTACTTTCATGAGCAACAATGTGGAGATCAAGTAATTACTTCATATTTAAATATTATCACTGATAACCGAATTACTCCATGAACTTAGGGAACATCCTCTTAAAGATGAGCGACAGAAAAAATTCGTCTCAGTCAGGCCTCGAGGAGGTTATTCCAATCCAGTGTCCAACATTCCATTACTGGGCATTTTCTCCCCGATCTGACTCGCTGCAAACTTTCCGACGACAGTATGACTTCGCGCTTAAGACATAAAAATCTTCTCTCATACTCGGAGGATCTGAATTTCCAGGAAAGGCGAGTGAAAGAGGAGTGATGGCAGGAAATATGGGTTTCGGAAGAAGAGCACAAAGTGATCAATAAGAGAAATTTCGGTGATAAAAATATTGCATATTTTCAATACATTCTTCAAGCTCAGGATTGGTCTGAGGTATTTTATGCTAGTTCCTTTGAAAAAAGCTTTCAGGCCTTTTACTCTACCTTCCAATATCACTTCGATGTGGCATTTCCGCTTGAAACCAAGAAAATCCAGAATTGCTCTAAGCGTAAATCCTGGGTCACCAATGATATTCATTTTTATTCCAAAGTCCTTAAAAAGCTTGCAATTGAATCAAGAGCATCAGGTATTGAGGAATGTAAGGCACATTACAGAGAAATGAAAATCTGGTATAGGAAATTACTTGTTACCGCCAAAAGGACGTTTAATGACAACACATTATTTAATGCATGCAATAAAACAAAAGCTGCCTGTAAAATTATAAAGACTGCCAGAGGAAATAATAAAAATCACTCTCTACCTAACATTAAGGATACTACAACAGGCTCTCAAATAAATTACACTGCCCTAGCTGATCTTTTCAATCAACATTTTTCCAAAACCCCTAGCTTACCCTCATCCAATATTCCTTACAGGCCATCATTCACCATTCCTATGTCATTCTAGTCCTTGCAGAGAATCTGATCTTAAGTCAATCATTACCAGACTAAATCGCAAAGAAAGTACCGGGCCAGATGAAATAACTGGGAAAGCGATACTATCTTGTTTTGATATTATAAAATTACCACTAATACATTTAGTGAATGAATCACTAAAACTTGGTATTTTCCCAACGCCACTAAATAGGTCAAGAATAATACCTCTCTACAAAAATAAGGGTAGCACTAATGACCTTAATAACTATAGGCCGACATCACTACAGAATACTTTTTCCAAAATTTTTGAGAGAGTCATGTATACACAATTTATATCCTACATGGAAAAATTTAACCTCTTCTCTAAAGACCAGTATGGTTTTCTTCACGGGAAGTCCACCACGTCTGCTATTTATCAAGCAACTGACAATGTATTACTCTCCATGGATAACAAACATGAAACCTTGGGGCTATTCTTCGACTTCTCCAGGGCATTTGACCTGGTGAATCATAAGCTCCTCTTACGCAAATTAGATAGTATGGGCATCAGAGGCACACCCCTCCACTGGATTTCATCTTACCTTCACAATCGATCTCAGACAGTAAACCTTTTAATTGATGGCATTAAACACTCCTCTAATATCTATTCATCCTCAGTAGGTGTCCCACAAGGGTCTATTCTTGGACCTTTTCTATTCTTGATATATATCAATGATTTACCTGCAACTTTATCCTACACAAATAATATTACACCAATCCTCTATGCAGATGACACAAATGTGATCATCTCCTCTCCTTCACGTAGCTGCCTAATTGAAAAAGCTAGGCAAGTTACAGACATACTTGGTAAGTGGGCCAATGAAAACCATTTAATTATAAATGCTGAAAAAAGCAAATTGATTCATTTCTCCACCACTAAAAATCTCACATCAAGCTTACTTATTAAGAGCAATCGTAAATCAATTGAGCAAGTGTCTTCTCTTCAGTTCCAGGGCGTATGTTTGAGTTCAAATTTTTCTTGGACCCAACATACTGATCTACTAAGTCATAAACTAAGTTCCACATGTTACTTACTGAGACAACTTAGTAGTACGGTTAGAAAGGACACACTCCTTAGTCTGTACTATGGGGAATTTTATTCCCATATCCTGAACAGCATAATTTTTTGGGGTTCCTCTTATCTTAACTCATTGTGCATTTTCAGACTTCAAAAAAAGGCTGTCAGAATCATAGCCCTAAAACCATACAGACATTCTTGCAGACCCTTATTTAAGGAGCTGAGCCTTCTACCACTTCCTTGCATTTACATAATGATTGCAGTGTTGAACATCAAATTGAATCTTGGTAGCTTTCTCCTTAATAGTGACCATCATTCCCATCACACGAGGTGCAAACATGATATACACTACACAAATATACGAACAAACATCAACAAATCTGGCCCCAGGGAAATGGGGATACGATTGTACAACAAACTTCCTGCTGAAATAAAAATTATTAAAAATTATAATACCTTTAAAATATAATTAAAAAGGTTACTGCTACAAGGGTCCTATTATTCTTTGGAGGAATATTTATGTGAGTAAGGAAGGACTTGATGAAATGTTTACAATGTGTTTTTTTTTGTGTATTGGATGTTAATTATTTGTGATATTTGTTTTGACTGATTTAATATGTATTGTTAAAGTAACTTATGTCTATGATTGATGTGCCTTATATCATTGGACAGATGTACCTTGGTCTTTGGACAAATAAAAACTATTATTATTATTTATTTTTTTTTTTACTCCTGTAACTTTCCCCTCCGAGTCCCCGGCTAACATCAGGTATCATTGCCGTCATAATGGCCGAGAACTCGAGAGGGATGGTGCAGAGTTCGTAGCCGCTTCCGATTAACCCATCGGATCAGTGGCTACGCTGCGTTCGGGTCGTGCGCACGAAGCAGACGGAGCGACCCCAAGAGGACGGCCTTCTGCATGCGGGCTGCAAGTGATTCCGCCTGTGCCACGCAAGCATGAATATACTTGATGCTCTGTATCAGCGCGCCCTTGATTCCACCGAGCACAAGTATAACTAGGACTACTAGTTTTACAGAGTGTCCCGGGTACATCTGCCGAAGTTCGAACAGCAGGTCTTGATATTCCGTTCATTTTTCTGCCTCTTTCGACTCCAAGTTCATATCGGACAGAGCCGAAAACTCAATTACGAACATAGAACGGGATAGACGGTCGAGGAGAACGATGTCAGGCTTGTTCGCCTCCAACTGACTGGTGGTGGGGAATGAGTAATTCCACCAGATTTTTATTTTGTCGTTCTCCACGACGGACTCAATATCTCCAGGTGCATAGGGCAGCACATGTACTTCGTCGATGCCATAATGATGTCGGAGGTGGAAATAAACCACACGCAGAGCTGTGTTGTGCCGAGCTAAATACGCTGACTGCACGTAATAACTACAGCCGGAGAGAAGGTGACTCAAAGTCTCCGGCTTGGCTCTGCATCTCGTGTCCGCCACCTCCGCCTTGAATATCATTCGGCGGTACACGAGTGTGTTGATGACACCATTCTGGCACGCGAGAACGAAACCCTCTGTTTCGGACCTGAGACCCGTGGAACGAAGGAAGGCAAACGTCAGCTCCTTCGATAGCCCATGTTTTTCCATGTTTCGGTAGAAACATCCATGCATGGGCTTATCGGTATGTGCCTTGAGCAAGGTCTTCTGCTCAGCCTTTTTGACCTCGAGCTTTAAGATGTCTGCCCTCAGTGACACGATTGACTGTCATTACCATTGGATGACAGGTCAAAGTCCAGACCGATTTCGTCCGCTGCCCTCTTCGCCGCCTGGAAGAGGAACGCCCCCACCCCGGCACCTTCGTGCTCCCTTACGAGAGTGAGCAAGGGGTCCGTGCTGTTGAACACACGGCAAACTGTACCCAAAACAACTCTGTTATGTAGACACTCCAGGCTCAACATAACTCTACCGCCTACACTGCGAGGGAGATACAATCTGGCGACGGAAGATTTCGGATGAAGACTTCTATAGATGGTCAGCATCTTCCTCGTTCCCCGATCGAGGTTTTGCAACTCGTTGACATTCCATTTCATGCATCCGAAGGTGTACAGCAGTGTCGGAACCGCGAACATGTTCGTAGCAAGAACCTTGTTCTTGCTAGACAGCAGACGGGAACCTTATTCTTGCCAGACAGCAGACGGGAACGTCGTTCGTCATCTGACAGATGACGAACGACGTTCCCGTCAACGAGTTGCGAGTCTTCCTTGTCCTCCGATATTCTTCCTTTCGCCAGGTGGATGGATGCATACTTGTCCAATCCGAATTCCATCCCTATAGCCTCACTGTATTGATGTATGGTGTCCAGTGAAACACGCAGTTCTTTGGCGTTGGAAGCATACAGTTTAAGGTCATCCATGTAAAACAAATGGGTGACCTTGTATGGCCGCACATGTATCCTCGGCCTCGCCTCAGCTTGAAGGAGAGGGGGAGGAGGGAAATACAGAACAGGAGGGGGCTCAAGCTGTCGCCTTGAAAAACGCCACAGTGGAATGTCACCAACTCGGTGGAGACGGTCCGTTTGCCCGAAGTCAACACGAAGCGCGTTCTCCAGAGTGGTAACAGGCGTTGGATGCAGGACACAACCTCTGGGTGGACTTTCATCAACTCCAGCACGGCGATGAGAAGCTCATGCGAAGTGGTGTCGAAAGCCTTGCGATAGTCCACCCAGGCCATTGATAGGTTTCGCTTATGTCGGGCGGCATCCTGACATATGCACCTGTCAATGAACAGGTTGTCCTTGCATCCCGCGATTCCTCGTTTGCACCCCCTTTGCTCGTACACCTCCTCCCACACAGGCTGGATCTGCCGGAGGATAAGGTCGCTCAAGATCGTGGTGAACGCCTTGTATACAGTGTTTAGACAGGTTATAGGGCGATAGTTCTTCGGATTGGACAAGTCTCCCTTTTTCGGAATGAGAACCGTGCGTCCCTCAGTCAACCAAGGTGGAAATGGTTCTCTACCTGTGATGAGGGACGTGAAGATTCTGGCCAGATGTTTGTGGGTAGAAGTGAACTTCTTCCACCAGAAGCTATTCACGGCATCCATTCCTGGAGCCGCGAAATTCTTCTTGCCAGAGAAAGCGTGCTTCACGTCACTTTCCGTGACTGAAAGGGGTCCATCCACATTGTGTAGGTGGCGGTCGCAGAACTCTTTAAAGAGTGCGATGGCCGGAGTGTCTCCATTGAATGGCTTCGACGTTTCGTAGATATCCTTCCAGAAACGCTCGACCTCATTATTATTATTATTATTATTATTATCGCACATCAGCGAGTGTGGCACGTGGTACCGTGAGCGAGTTTTAACCAAAAATGAATAAGTTTCGTAATGGGAATGCTTCTTCAGACAGGGCCTGATGTTCACAATTTTGAAAATTTCACATTTTCGAAATGAGTCACGTATTCAGTATATTTTTTTCGTCGGGACTGAAAATTTTGCTTAGTGATAGCACACATACCAGAGATATTTATGGCTAGGAGATCCTGATTAGCCACAGACCTGTCATCGGGTTTTACAGGGATGGAAGTACTAGTACTGACAGAGACGTCCATGCCCTGAGGCAGGGAAAAACCTACCCAGGCAGGACAGAAATCTACAAACCTCGGATTAGCAGGCGAGTACTTAACCCTTTCGCCATTTGGGCCAGCAAACATTAATATCAATTTCTTTGCTTTACAAAAAATATGGACCATTTACAACAACTTTTTAGCAGAAGTTTGTAAGAATGAAACGGCAAAAATTTTTCCCACTCCCATAATGTTGTGAATTCTCCTTTCATATTTTCTCCACTGCTTTCTTCTTTACTCCATAATTTATGATAGGCCTGAAGAAGTAATTGAGCACTGTACACACAAAACCCAATCCTGGGTAAACGTATGCCCAGGATACCCCATGGTAATGACACTATGAAGACAATTTTTTTCAGCTAACTTACCGTACTGCAGGGACAGAAAGTGGTGACATTGCAGGTGGAGTTGACTACTCCCACAAATAAATTCGTTCCTGGTACAGCTGTAATCTGGAACTTTATACAGTGTTCACCATGCACAAGATTAGTCAATACACCATGCACAGAGGTATTGAATCGATAAAATCTTTGAATGGTTCGGTCAGAGAAACTGTTGCAAAGACTTTTCCTAACTAGTCCTAAGTGATTAAGCAAATCACCAGCAAGATTAAACTCTCCATGAGTGACGTGGCGCTGCTCCACCGGCCCCCCACTGCCACCAGGAGATATCAGACTTGGATGAGCCACCAAGTAGCCACGGTGATCCATGAGAAAGCACCGTATGCCAGTAGCAGATCTGTTGCAAAATGGAGCGGCTTGATGCATAAGCACAAAGAGAAATCCAAGAGTCACATCAGCGGCAACAACAGCTGCCACACTGTCCGACTCTTCATGCCTCCCTGATTCTTGGCCCTCAAAAACCACATGGCTCAAAGTAACAACATATCCAGCACCACCTACATCCAATCTTGGGCCAGTGACAATCAATCGGCTGGGTTGCTCGACAGCTTCCCAAAACCAAGCCCTCCTCGTAGGGTCAAAATCATGCTCCAAAATTGACCCAGGGAACATCTGAAAAGCTCCTCGAGGAGTAACTACATACCTGCAAACACAAGAGAAATAGCCACATGAGTAGATAATCTAATGGAGTGACTAGAATATATACATACGTTTCCTATTAGGCATATGGCTTAATGTTTTAAAAATATTTCTGAGCTGCTAATGCAAATAATGTGCATTGCTGAGACTAGTTTATTAACGATGAAGGGTCATTTCAGAGATCTCACTATGTAGGTATACATAACAACAATATTCAATGAAATGGTGAAGAACAACTTGGAAGAATTTAGTGCTAAAGTAAGCCTAATGCACAAGAAACAAGAATTCAACGTGATGGAATAGTTAAACAACTGCATTCGATTAAAAGTAACAAGTCCCCAGGTCTAGAAGGAATACCTGCATGCATGCTCAAGGAGTTAGCACCACAGATTGCACCATTCTTAGAAATTATATTTAACAAATCATTATCCGAAGGCAAAGTGCCCCAAGACTGGAAAATAGCCAACATCACTCCGATATTCAAAAAAGGAAATAAAAGTGACCCAGGAAATTACTGGCCTATATTGCTGACATCACTTTTATGCAAGATCCTCAAATACATTGTCATTAGTAATATTATGACACTCCTGGATAATCGTAACTTCTTGCATAGCAGTCAGCACGGCTTCAGTAAGGGCAGGTCCTGTGAAACACAACTTGCGCTCTTCCTAAATGACATTCTAAAATCAGGTGAATAGATTAAGCAAGTAGATGCAATATTCCTTGATTTCAAGAAGACATTCGACAAGGCTCCTCACAAAAAACTCATGTGTAAATTGCAATCATGCAGAATTAATAGATAAAGAGTGAATTGGATAAGTGACTTTCTCAGTGATCGAAAACAAAAAGTAGTTATTGATGGTTTTAGCTCTGATAATAATATTATGGAATAATGTGTCTTTATTGAGAGCGAATTTTAGTCTGTACAGTCCTCTCTAACAGTTAACTCATTTAACACGCACACAAATATCCAGGTCCGGGGCAGTGGATAATCTACCCAGGTGGGATTCGAACCCACGACCCTTGGGTTAGCAGGCGAGGACTTTACCCTGCCACCACCAGGGCCGAGAGTGGCCGTAGTCACATCTGGTGTTCCTCAAGGAAGAGTGATCGGCCCTCTTTTATTCATTACTTATATCAATGACCTAAGCTCCCGAGTTAGCAGTAAATTAAGATTATTTGCAGACATTACAGTTATCTACCATGGAATGAGCGAAGACCCAGGCTTTGAAGCTCTGTCATCAGACCTTAACAATGTCTATTCGTGGTGCCAGGAGTAGGGGTTAGAATTAAATATCAGCAAGTGCACCACAGTTCACTTCCTGCACAAGTCATCACAAAAATGCCATTCCTATCCTGTGGGTGGAGTAAACATAAAATCTCCAGATACAGTAAAATATCTTGGAATTACCTGAACTTCTGACATATCATGGGGATTACACATACAGAACATGTGTGTCGCAGCATTAAAGAAACTAGGGTTTGTTAAAAGTATAATAGGAAGGTCCTCGGATGAAAAAGTCAAAGAGAGATGCCTCTTCGCTCTGGTTAGGCCACACCTTGATTACGCAGCGAGCATTTGGGACCCTGGCAAATAGATTTAACCAAAAAATAAATAAAATATAAAGGAAAGCAGCGCACTTTGTTAAAAACTGCTACGAGCATAAATAGTGTCTCACAACTTTTAGAGGAATTAAGGTGGGAGCCCCTAGAGACTCAAGAGGCTTCACCCTAGGCATAGGTTGCTTGATAAATTCAGAACATATTTTTCAGAGCAACATAGAGAACATTATCACGACTCCTCACTAGATCTCTAGGTCTGACAGATGTGATAAAATAAGAGAGATACACTGCCAAACAGATAGGTACAAACACTCGTTCTTTCCGCGAACAATAAGCGACCACCATAAAAAATTAGGCTCCACTAAATGCACTCCTATAATACATGTCACCATTTCATCTCCAAAAAAACTTACACCTTTACACGGCTGGTTACCTAACACCCCCTGCCACACGCCCATGCAGTGGCTTGCAGGGTATTATGTAAATGTAGATATATCGCCGCACTTTCTAAGTAGTGACAAATTCCATTTAAGATTAGGTTGCCATTCATTTCTCAAATAACCCCACGAGAAATCATCAGTTATTTTAACGCCCATCGGCAGATTGTGGGGTATTATGTAGATGTAGACATAGAAATGTTTGCGAAAGTGCAACTGATAGAAATCAGAATGAGGTGACTTCATTTAGTACAGTACAGGACCCTGATTCCAGAATCCCGAAATTCAGAAAACACGGAGTTCCATACATTCAAAATTTAGTTATTCTTCCAAAAATACTATCAAGTACTAAGTATTACCATATTCTTCACTCGAAATTACCGTTCTGTGGGAATTTGACTTGCCACCACTATCATCCATGTAGGTGTTTCGCACGCATAGTCCCGGGTGCAGCCACACATGCAGCGTCCGCAAGGGAAGAAGGGTGTTTTGGCGAGTCGCTCGGCAAGGTGTTTGCCTCCTCCCGTGGGGTGTCAGTAAACTGGCACCACTGGCACGCATGAAAGGAGACGAACCCTCGCCGTTGTTCAGCAACCCATCCACACATTTTCCTTTGACTAGACCTCCGCTTATTTTACGCGGCATAGAGGATTGCAATAATATAATCACTTTCATAGGTTTGCGTGCTTAATGTCACCTAGGGGGTACCTATTTACAGAACCCATTACAACGGTGTTACGAGGTGAAAGTCGCTATTATTTCTACCCCTAGTTCTCATAGAGATCCAAGCGGTTACAGAACTCAAAAAGCCATCCTTGTCGTGTGCAGAATGGCAATAATAACGAGGCAAAATAAACACTCCTCAAGAGGGGTCTTTAAGGAAATAGCGATCTATTAAAAGAATCATAGTGTGTTTGCGCAAGGGTTCAATTTTGAGAACTCGCTAGGTATATGATAAAAATCAAAGGCTGTGTGAAGAATAACACAACAAGAAATAAGCGTTTATTATTAGTTACGCGGCAAAATATTTTTAAAATATTTCAGAGTTGTAAAGATGAGTATTGCTGAAACTCTGGTGTATTTCTGACGAGGTGACCTGGTGTGTCAGTACACCGCACATACCTCCTAGTGGTAGGTCACAGGCAACGGTATGCTGGCTCTCAAGGTAGTACTTTCAGAAGGGATCCTAGCTTGAGAAGAATAGTGAAAGCGGGCCTAGGGTATTACTATGCTTTGGTTTCTCTTGTGGCATACTGGTGAAAATGTGACAATGCACCGTAACTGTCAAAGGGGAAACACAGGGAAAGGGAACAATACACGTGGTGCAGGTACTGCAAAGGCTGGTAACCATACATACTTTATTACAACTTACTCAAAACAGTCACAAATTAGCCTCGGACGGCCGAAGCCACGATGGGCGGCAGAAGCTGAATAAAGTTGGCCCATCAAGACATGGATATAACAATACGACCTGGACTATCGGTTCTTGGAATAAGAGAGGAGTATATGGAAAGGAGCATGAGTTGTTGACTGAAATAAAAGTGAGACAAATGGATGTTATGTGTGAATGTGAAACTAAGCACAAGGGTCGGGATGTTGTTACTGTAGATGGCGGTGGTCTGGCACTGTGGTCAGGAGTTGGTGATTATGTACAGTGGCGGAAGAAATTAACGCAAAATTTTTCGCGCGCCAGAATGCGGCGTTTTTGGGAACTTCTAGGAGCAGTACACACTCCAAAGACTGGCAACACTGAGGAAAACATCGTCTACTGCAAATATTTGAAATCCGCAATGGAACTCACATTTGCTGGAGCGTAAAACTTAGTCATCAATCACCTCATTTTCGAGCTTTCTTCTCATATTATTCGCACATTCAGTCGCGGTGTATCGCTGTGTTTATATCAGCATGGTTCTTACGTCGAATGATATCATTTATACAGAAAGACTGGTCATAAAAAAATATTCACTATCCCACCCAATTCGGTGTATATGTTGAAATCTTCATCTTATCCCACCAAGGTCGACTTTCCGAGAATCTTTATGAATGACGTGTACTGTGTCTTTTTCACCGAAATGATATAAATCGAAATTTATCCGCACCAAATGTCGATAAAAAAGATTTAATTAAAATAAGTATAGTCTACGTGATGAAATTTTTCACGATTTTCCATTTGTAGATTGACGAAGTTCCTTAGATGGATATTTATTAAATTCAAAACGGATATTTATTGATGAATCGTTCTTGACCCAATATAAATCCGTTTTTAGTTCGTCAGAATGGGATTAAACTATGAAAACATACATAAATATATATAATTTCAAGAAATAAAAACAAATGTGCTCGCATCAATACCGAATAATCTAGGCATATTTTCCCGATATTTCTTTCATTTTATCACAGGAAGCTGGGTGACTAGCTGTCCTCTGTTAAGCTTTATCTAGTAACTGCAGGATATACGAATAAACATTCCGAAAAGTTTACCGAAATTAGGTTCAGTTATGGATAAACAACTCTATTACGTCTGACTGCATAATATCTTATATGCTTAGCTATAAATTCGCCGCACATTTAAAATTAACAGAAAAGCCTTTTAAAAGACTTCAGTTTGGAGTAAAATGTCATTAATGAAATAAATTAATAGGTAACGGTCAATGTTGTAGCTGTCAGATGTATTTGGCTAGCTAAAGAGTGGTCCGTGTTCGATTTTTAATGAACACAAATGAGTTTTTATATACGTTTTCTCATATTGGCGATATGAATGAGTGTAATGTGTAGCTGCAATGACTGGCTGATAATATGAATTTTTTTAAATACAAAAGATATAAAATTTGCCTAATAAAAATCAATTTACTTGACCAGAAATTGAATGAAAAACTCAACAATGTCTCGACCAGGGGTGGGGTCACGGTTTTTTTCTTTTTATGGTCGTTATCGTCATCCAAAAGGCAAGCCGCATTAGTAGGGCAATGCTCAAGGTCCTTGGAGCGCACTCCACTGCTATGTAGCACTGGGTCTTTCTTGATGACGATCGCATTTTCGAAATCATGAGCGTACTCGAACAATATTATCATGAAGAACCATGATTGCGATTCAGGTTTGCAACCCAGTAACAACTACTAAACTTTCTTATGTCAAGGTGAATTTAAGATGATATTCCGTATCCTTGCGGTGAATTTATTTGCGTCCGTATGCGTTACTATGAACTAAGTTACTTTTGAAATGAGTGGTGGTATTGTCTACGAACGTTTAAAATAACTAAAGGATAGGAAAAAGCATACTACTCCCCCGGAAATACAAACAGAAAGAAGTAGTTCTCAGATTTCACCTCATCAGACCATTCCAATCAAACGCCATTAGTTCCCATCATGCATGGGTTTGGAGGCCAGCTACCATAAGTCTGAGTTAAAGCAAATCTTGGAGGACTTTTGAAGATCCCTGGAGGTTCCCGTGTGTCGATACAAAGCTCCACCAATACTAATCCATTCAAAATTGGATTGTATGAAAGCCGCATTATATTGATTTGGGAAATAGTATGCCTTTAATAAGAGTTTACTTTCCCCTTGTGTTGCGGGCGATACCTTTTCTGCCATAGATAATGTTTCGGACGTCAGGCGTTTAACTCTCAGGAAAGAAGTGGTATTTGACTTCTCTTACGCCCTTTACAATATTTGACGGGTGATTCCGATGTTTTCGAAGCGCGACGAGCCTTTTCTTTCTGGTGCAGCGAGAATTTGAAACCTGTGCCTTATTCACAACAACAAACCACCCCGTCCATCACCACCCGGAACTTGGCTAAGGTTTACTGATGACTGCTTCATGGAGACGAGCGTCGATAGACGAACAAGCAGAGCGGACAGCGCAAGCAGAGATATTGTTCAAAGTTTTAGCGGCCTCTCCCTAAATTCTTAGGGGAAAAAAGATCTTATTAGCCCTTAAGTATGCCTCATTTTTCTCCCAGGTGGAGGAATCGGATAGTCGGTTTGTAAAAGGCAAAAACATCCGTCGAAAAATTACCCGAAGAGGTGTTGCGCCTTCGACTTTCACCCACTGAACTTTTATTTGGTGTTTAAAAGTAAAAAAACCTATTTCTCACTACTATCAAACCAAAATCATTAAATTTTTGTCCGCTATAATAAGAACTATGTTTATTCAAATGTTTATCAATATTCATTTTTCGTCCGCAACTAGGAATACTTGCGAGTTCACAAATGTCAAAATTTTAGGAGATGGTTCAAAACAAATCATGTAACATAGATGGAGCGGGCTGCACGGAGCGCAGCGTTCATTATGAGGACAATGCGAGAAAAAAACGTTTTTCGACCCCCTCAAACGAAACAACCCAGAATTAAGATGCAATGAGGAAAATCGTGGAGGAAGAATGGGAAATGAAGCCAGTAAGAGGAGACCAAAATGTGGACAACTCCATGCCACAAAGACTTGGTCAGGAAATCGAGAATGGAGGGGGATGGATTGATTATAAGACTAATAAACATCCACATTCTTTATGTAAATACCAGCATATTTCTTGATGATCAATTGCTGTGATCATGTGCACACATAACTCAAATTTAGAGAATTACGCATATATTTTACCCTTTTCCACTCGTTGCATTATAGTGTCCTTTTCAACATCCGTTAAAATACATTACTACTAAGAGATGAAATTTATGACCCTGTAAAAAGTCTTTTGATATCGTCACGTGGCGGCACTCACAACTTTAACTTCCATTGAAGCAGTAATATTACGACACATTTGAAGAGAAATAGACTCTTTAGGAACGTAGCAATCGTATAATCTTTGATGGTGCACATTCCTAATTTGTACTCCATTGACTACTCTGCGGATTTATGAGGAGTATACAAATGACCATAGGGAAAATATCTAATTACTGCTTAGTCTACATGGAAAAAGATTATTTTTAGTATTTTATCTCTTTCATAGGGGGAAATACGCGATGCATTTTTGTCGGAGTATTACTTACGCGTGGGTATAAAAGTGCTCCTCATAAAATTTAACTGCATAAGTTTAGCCAAACATTTTTCACTGCGAATATGTCAAAAGGTATTTAAGTGATTCACTAATTTAACTTATCCTCTAAGTATTATCCTCCATCCTATAAGTTGAACTGTTGAACTACACGGCTAATATATTGTTCATAGCAAACCTAGAAAACAATGCTGGGAAAGCTTCAAAAACCGTTTTAAAGGTATTTTGAAGAGAATTCCACACTTGTTTGGTCTCTCACTCAGATAAGTAATCGGTATTTACAAGTTCGGCAGATAGAACCAAACTCTAATTCCTAATAAAAATAATCGCCCTCTTTACTAAATCATATCAAAGTAATTTAAACGCGAATGTAGCATCAGGTAAGATCACTAAATCGAGTAACTGACACAATGAGAGATCCGGTCTGTTCCCTCCTTCATGAATAGCTTTTCATTGAGGGGTAAACTGGCAAATGAGTGGATATGAGCACCATACAACAGGCAGGACGTAGAAATCAAATGGGGTCGAGTACCCGAGAATCGGAAGTAAGAAGTAAACATCTCATTCGACGACCAAGGAGACCGCTCTGATTCTTTTACAAAGCCCGAATATGCGTAAAATCACACACTCATGGTTGAGGTCAATATCCATTCCCTGGGCCTTCCGCGGATTCCTGCGAAGTTTCGGCTGCAATAAAGTCACTTCGCGTAGATTAATTATAAAGGCACTAAAAGAGGCCACACCAGGATTTGAACCCGAGGCATTCTTGGCCGCAGACGAACGCTCTCCCTCCAGGCTATTTCATCCATCAAGAGAAAGCAGCGTCCAGTGGTTCTTACTATACAACGAAAAATGGGAATTTTAATGTTTCCTTTAAAAACTGGACCAAATAAAATGCTCTGGATTTTTAAAAGTAATTCTCAGAAAGTAAATAATATTACGTTCGGAGGAATTAAGAAATTTAAGTGTTTGGGATGACCTGAATGCACAAGGGCGGAAACTTACGTAGGGTTTTAAGGTATTGGAAATGCTTGTAAAGAAAAATTTTCTCCTCATGGAAACCATTCTATTCTACCAGATTTCCCATACTTTAACTTGAAATTCACAGGATATTACGACAAAATGTTAATTGTAATGCATCATATTTCTCGGAAGTAGGTTGAGGCCTATTAAAACGATGTTCATCCACAGCTATTCCCTACACGCGGAAATACATTTTATTGTTAGAGAATTTGATCTGGAGGATTGAAAATTTTTATGTCCCAACAAATAATGCTTTCATCTTATTGTTTCTTAAGTTTCAACCAAGAAATTTGTTTAAACGGTCCAAAGCTCTAAAAAAATATGGTAAGCATCTCTATATAATCAACTACGAATTCAGAACCTCGACTGGGTGCGGGTCAAAGCAAGCACAAACACGTTTATAACTCCCAGACGATCTTGCGAACGTAAACCTTATTAGTATGACTATTTACATGACGAGTAAAATCGATATCAATTCATAGAGAGTTTGAATATTCCCGGTTTCCATATGCTGTCTCAATGTTGTCAAGTTGTCGAAGGAAAAGCGATTTCAATTAGTTCCCGTGTATGCCGCATTCAGACGCCAATGAGTTTTGCGTTAATTTTTTCCGCCACTGTACACAGCAGTCAAGGTGTAGGACTCATTCTTAATGAGACAGCCAAGTTACTGGTAACGAAGTACAAGTTAGTATCCCCTAGATTGCTCTGGGTTTGCTTGAAAGTAGGTATTAGGAGAGTTGTGATTGTGGCGTGCTATGCACCAGTGGATGGAGAGAGTGACAGTGTGAAAGACGAGTTTTGGGAAAAAGTGAGAGAGGTTTAGAATGAATGTGACCCTGGTGAGAGAATAATTGAACTAGGTGACATGAATGGCTGGACTGGTGTGAGGAGGGATGCATCTGAGAGTGTGGTTGGGCCATTTGGTGACCCTCGAGTGAATGATAATGGTGAAAACTTGGTGAGTGTAAGCTTGGAAAAAGGATTGTTTGTCCACAAATGTAAAAACGACTTCGTTTTCTTCCACTGATTTATTTTTTTGGTACGACATGTTTTGACACATAGAGGTCATTTTCAAGTACAAAAAATTTAAAATTCAAGCAAATATATACCTGGAAGGGTCTTGGGGGAGGTTGGAGAAGGGTGGAAGAATGGGTGTTAGGAGGGGGGGAGGGGGAAACCCGGAGAGAGGTGAGGGACCCTTAACGACCCTTTCCAAGTTAACCCACCCCTCCCTCTACCTTCCATCCCCCGCCCCCACCTTTCTCACCAATGCGGTCCTCCTATGGGTTTTCCCTAATTCTCACCATAACCGCCACCCCTCACCTCTCTCCAGGTTTCCCCCTTCCCCCCCCTCCTAACACCCATTCTTCCACCCCTCTCCAACCTCCCCCAAGACCCTTCCAGATATATATTTGCTTGAATTTTAAAATTTTTTGTACTTGAAAATGACCTCTATGAGTCGAAACATGTCGTACCAAAAAAATAAATCAGTGGAAGAAAACGAAGTCGTTTTTTCATTTGTGAATATCAACTTCCACATAGTTGAGCCTGATACCATTGAACGTATAGGATTGTTTGTGTCAAATACATGGTTTAAACAGAAGAGAATACATATGTATACTTGGCAAAGGGGCGATCGTAAAAGCATGATTGATTTCGTTGTGTATGATGAGAGATTGAGGGAGTTAGTGTGGGACACGAGAGTGAAGAGGGGTGCTGAATGTGGCACAGACCACTATTTGGTACTCTCCGAAGTGAATCTGGGCAGACAGTGGGTGCCAAGGAAGAATATTGCACGTAAACAGTTGAGAGTAAAAGTGGAGAGGTTGCTGGAGAGTGAGGTAAGAATGTAGTATGGTTGCATGCTTGAAGATGCCCTATCCTTGAAGCAGAGAGAATGGGACGAGTATATCAGAAACGAAAATGTGAATGATGTGTGGGAGTGTTTAAAAGGAGTGATTAAAGAATGTGCTGCAAGTGTGTGAGGAAAAGAAGTGGTAAGAAGAATGAAAGGTGATGCTTGGTGGAATGAAGAAGTGAAAATTGTAGTCAAAGAAAAGAAATAGGCGTACAAGACTATGATTGTTGCCAAATCTTACGAAAAGTGTACTAAGGCATTTGAGATTTACAGAAAGAAAAGGAATGAATGCAAAATCATTGTGAAAGAGAGCAAGGAAAAATGACAGTGGATGAAGCTAGCAAGATGCAGAGCTATTTTGAAGGCAATAAAAATTGTTTTGGAAGTTTGAATGTTTTGGAAGTGGGTAACAAGGGCTAAGATTGGTGAAGGCAGGGGAATAAATTCAGTAAGCAACAGAAGTGGAGATATTGTGTGGGGTGTGAGCAATATCAGGAACTGCAGGAGGGAGTATTTTGAAGTATTATACAATAATGATACAGGCGCTGAGGATGAGCCTTGCAAAGAAGTATGTGAGAATCTGATGATGGAAAAGGAGATTAGTAAGAATGAGCTCATAACGGCATGGAGAGCATTAAAAAATGGGAAGGCTGCAGGCGTAGATGGGATATCCAGTGAGATGTTGAAGTGTGGGTGTATTTTACTCATTTGTCGTCTTTATGAACTATATAATTTATGCTTACAGGCTTCTGTTGTTCCAGTGTATTGGAAGAATGCAATCATCGTCCCATTGTACAAAGGGAGGGAGGAAAGACCGAATATAATAATTAAAGGGCCATTAGTTTATCGAGCATTCCAGGAAAAGTGTTCAGCAAAATTTTAATTGAAAGAGTGAGGAATATTACTTCTGACAGAATATGGGGTGTGAAGAGTGGGTTTATGCCTGGGAGAGGATGTAGCGACCAGCTTTTCTCGCTTCAGCAAGTGATAGAAAAATGTATGGGCGTCCAAATGAAAGTGTATTGTCTGTTAGGTGATTTAAAGAAGGCATATGACAGGGTAAAAAGAAAGAAGTTATGGAAGGTTTTGAAGGAATATGGAGTGAATGGGCAGTAATTGAATGTTATGATGGTGATGTACGATAATAGTAAGGCAAGTGTGAAAGTTAACAGGGTTCTGAGTGATTGGTTTACAATAAAACAGGGCATAAAGTAAGGATGCATAATGTTACCATGGCTGTTTAATGTAATTATGGATAAATGTGTTAGAGATGCATGTAGTGAAAATGACAGTGTTTTGGTTGTAAATGTTAACGTGCAAGTTCTACTATAAGTGGATGATGCTGTTTTGATCTCAGAGAGCCAACAGGGATTAGAGAAACTCCTAGATAAGTTTTGTGAATCAACAGAGAGAATGGAATTGAGGGTAAATGCATTCAAGACTTAAATAGTAGTTTTTGATAAGGAGAATGGGGAGAATAACTGTGTGATGAGGGCAGATGGTGAAGTAATTGAACAAGTGGATGATTTTAGGTATTTAGGTAAGATGTTTGCGAAAGATGGACGGATAGATGAGGAGATAAAGAGACATGTGAATGCTGGAAGGAAAGTGGTAGGTAGCGGTAGTCCAAGGAAACGAAAATCGCCATGTATACAATTGTACTTCTCCCCACTTTGTTGTATGCATGATTTTTTGTATCCATTTGCACTAGTACATGCATTGTGTAAACAAGCCTAAGCCATGAGATTAATTTCTTTTGCTTTTGGTAGCTTTTGGTAGCATTCACACATCGCTGCAGTACTATATAATCTGCCATGAAAGAGGTAGGAATTTGGATCAGAGAGATGCAGGGCAAGTGAGCCCTAAATCTTGGGCTCATTTGCCTAAGGGTGGGTATTGGAGGGGAAAGGATTCCCATGTGTTTGAGTCGAAGGTCAATGAGGGAGTAAAGATTGTTGCACAGGCAGCCAGGCATCCCTTTCCCATGCACATTGCCCTCACTTTGTCAAGCACCTTTCCAAAATCCACCAAGCAAGAGAAAACACCCTGGTTATACCCTATGTTTCTTTCTATTAGTGTTCACATAACTGCAAATGCATCCTGAGTTGACCTTCCTCTCTGACACTCAAACTGGTCATCAACAAAGTGGCAATTGGCCTTACTCTCCAACCCTTTCATTGATTATTCTAAGTACAAATTTGGCGGCATATGAATAAAAACTGATTGTTCCATATTCCTCGCATACCGACGCATTCTTTTTTTTCAGGATAGGAATCTGCACTCTGGCCATACTCCTTCCTCGTAGATGCATTTGGAAAAGCTTGCCTACCTTTTTTAACCTAAATTATTTGGCAACCTCGAAGGTATGTTATCTACTCCTACTGCTTTTCTTACCTTGATCTCTTTCAATGCTTTCTCTTTTTCACCGTAGAGTATCATTGGACCAGGTTATCCTCACCTATTGTTCTCTCATCCTTTTTATTTAAATTTGTCTACTATCACTGTCATAAAGCTCCTCCACGTATTCTCTCTACCTACCTTGAATATCTTCTTGCCCGATTGATATCCTACCTTTTTTGCTCTTAATCTTTGGTACCCTTTTTTCCTCTCTCACCACCCGATAGCAATATAATTTAATTGTATAATGCACCCTTTTCCCCTCAATTTGTCACTCACCGGAGTTGATGATTTAATTCAATGTACTTCATCTTACCTAGTTCAATATTGGCATTTCTTCACTTCCTTCTCTCCTCCATTTTACATAATTTCTTTGTAACCAACTACTCCTTCCCTCCCCTTGTTTCCATTAAACCTTTTGTTTTCTCACTGCATTCTTGAATAAGCAGTGAGAACATTCCCGTCTTGAGTGAGAGGGGTGTTTTGGCTCGTGAAATTGTTGGGCCCAAAGTAGGACCACTGTAACTGTCAAATTCACAAATAACACAACTTAATTTTTTCTGGGAATCATTTGTGCAAGAGGGATAAGTCAGTGAAAGATATGCCTTTTTGCTTAATTACAAGGTAGGCGAAGCAACTTAGTAGATTCGTGACCTAGTTGAAGAATAAATCACTAATTGTAAGGAATTTTACGCACTTTTTAAAAATATGACTCAAAGGTTTTGCATTACCAACATCACCATCAGAGTTCCCTGTCCACAATGCCATTTAAAGTCTGTAAGCCTCTGAATCACAGCCCTCAGAGGGTCCCGGGTGGTGTCAAGGAATCATCCAAAGCAAAATAAGAGCTAAGAAAGAAGGCATCAGCCTCTGCTTATCTCGGAATGATTTAGCACCATCAGTCAGGCAAGGGGAACCAGAGAAAAAGTATCAGGTTTCGACAGGTGTGGGGTGAAGAGCGAGCTAAGCCATGAAGACAATAAGGTCAACTAAATCATGGGTGTGCTGATAACGATGGGATGTGAGGGACAGTGATCCACACACAGCATGACATTCCTATTTATTCCTCCCAATTCTTGCATCAAACACCTGAAACCACTGCTAAAAATCTGCGATGTCATCCATGCTTTGTTTTTGGACTCATATGTACAGGGAATAGTTCGCTGTCCCGCAAAATGATCGAGGATGCGCTGACTAACTGATTATAAATGGCTTCATTTTGTTGCACTGGTCACCCATGCCAGTGTGATGTGATCTCCAATATTTTTGCAGGGCGAACCATTGAAATAACACTGATTCTAATGGAACATTTTCTGGAGATCGTAGTTTCTTACTACCCCCCATGGCATTTCCAAGTTTAAAGGCAGCAGTAATTTTGCCATTGTTTTCTAGAATTATTTACAAGGTGGAGCCAGTTAAACCATGTTGTCAGGCGATTTCCCTTTTACAGGCATTTTTTCTGTCACATTCCCGAATGGTTTCAAATTTCTTAGCCAAATCCAATGACTTTCTTTACTTTTCGATTGTAAGACTCATAATAAAAAGCAGTGAACTACAGGAAGTAGATCAGGATCAAGCTTTCCTAAATAACTGTCGTGAAGCACTTCTGGCTGCGTTTTCCCCTGGAATGGCAAGCAGCAAAACCCCTTTTCTTCATTATTCTCCCTCCTCCTACTCCTCACTCTACTCCTTCTCCCCCTCGAAGACCCGGGAGTCGCTATAACATAACATTTGAGCCATACAAAAAAACTTAGGAGTTCTTCTGTTCTTTTACCCTTTTGTCACTAATAGTTTTTAAAATAATAACAATATAAAAGAAGCATACAAATGAGTTTTATATCGAAGAAGTCCAATGCACTATGGCTATTTAAATGCTCAGCAGCATTTTGTGCTATGGGGATTGCTCTCTTGGATGGGGCTTAGCAGTGACAAGGTCAAAATGAAAATTTTTAAGAATACTTCTTACATTAGCAGTAGATTTCATTCATTAGCCAATGACTAACCCTGGTTGATTAGCAAAATAAAGTAAAGCATCCCACGAAATATTGTCTCTTACCTCCTTATAATGTACTTATTCAATTTACTTCTCTGGAACTGCTTCTTCCAATGAGGCATGATCTGCATTATTGCAGCCACATCATTGCGAGCCACAGGCTTTATTCCAGGAGTAGCAAGAAATTTAGTGGTGTCAGTCAAGTAGGCCATGAAACTCTGAACATCAATATGTGAAAGTTCATCTGGAACCAAGTACTTGAATGGAAATAAAAAGCAAGATGGAGAGAGGAAGAGAGTCCCAGCATCTGCAATGAAATCCATCAACAAGATTAAACAACTTAAAATAGCTCAAGAAATCAGTGACTTTAAATGAGTAATTATCAATAGATAGAGTACGAAGCCCATTTTATGATATACATTCTTTAAAATGTTCATTTTACTTAAGATACTTTACATACCTATTCCAAAAGTTCTCTAAGTATGTTAGTCAACCAGTTAATGTGAAATAGTTATGTTCAAAAAATTTTTTTAATGAACATGCAATGTTTCAAAGCTCCAGAGCTGAACAGATAAAAAGAGCTTGAAAACCTAGCTCCAATTAGGGTGGACAGCTTTAGAGCTTATCCGAGAGGAGTTTCTCCAAGCCTTCAAAGTCAGTATCTTGAGATTCTACAAGGAGCTCCACCTCTGCTTTTCACCCTATTCTGAAGTGATCTTGAAGCTACTTTGGGATAACCGCCAAACCTTGTCAAATGGAGCTTCAGCTGGCCATTTTCTCGAGACCATACTTCCTCCAGAGGAATCCATGAGCAGCCCCGCAATGTTTTGAAGATTTTTCACTCGGAGGTTTGTACTTGAGTGGCAGGGGTAGCCAAAAAACAAAAGAGTGATGCCACCAGCCTAGCACTTAGGCCATGCTTATAACTAAGCAATGTTGTCTGTGCTATAACTTTGTGCATTCTATTTTACTCAGACATAGGACCAAGGAGCTCTTGTCATGTGCAAAATGAAGTTATGCATTACATTAGAACTTCACACCTTGACCCTTCAGTACATTCCCCTACTCACACACAAGAATCAGGTTGCCGAGTGTCAGACACCCAGCATTATTTATTTTCTCTTTCATGAGAGCAACTCAAATTTTGAGCCATATTCTTTCTTAGCAACAGATTTATTAAAATGTATTCAACGAATATACAACCTAATTTTTTAAGTGTTTCATTATGCTTAATATTGAATCCTAAATTTATCAAATCCAAATCCCAAATATGTTATGTGACAGAAAGAATGTAAAAAGAACAAATAAAGAACATAATTTCTTTTGAGCAAAATTATGTCCTTTCTGTCACAAAGGCCATAAAAAGAACACTAAAGGATCATTCACCTGAACATAAAAATAACATAATTTGAGCACTAAATGAGCATAAAAAGAACACTAAACACTAGCTCTTTATTCTCTTAGGGATGTAACTGAATGCCGATTAGAAATACAGTGTTTCTGTGACACTTTTCCTGAACACCCTCAACAACAGTGCGGATCATGGACATGTAACTGTGCTGCTGAATTGCCCCGGCAACCATGAGTGACCAACCCAGACCGGGTCACTATGACCACTAGAACCTGGTTTTGCAGAACAGGTTATGTAATACTTAGCAGATGATGAAAGCGAAGTGGAAAGTGACATTGAAGATGATTATTTAATCAGAAGTGATCACGATACGGATACTGATGATAGTGGAGGATAAACTACAGATGATGATGACAGTGATACAGTGAAAGAAGATTTCCCCAAGCAAAGATGAAATTTTTAGGGGAGAAATCACTGTAGTTGGCCGTCCAGAGAGCAAAAGAGGAAAATTCGTACACTCATACTATTGTGCAACGTCACCATATCCACGTTCAAAATATCAGTGATAACATTGAGGACTACAGTAGAACCTCGATCTATCGTTCCCGCATTGATCGTTTTCCCGCTTCCATCGTTCGCTGTCTTTGGTCCCGAATGTAGTTCCATGCTGATAACGTTAATAATTCCCGCATCCATTGTTCCCCGAAGTATCGTTTTCCTGCTTTGATCGTTTCCAAATCACGGTCCCCACATCGCAATACCCGCATTCATTGTTTTTGAAAAAGACGAAACCAAAAATTTACACCGAAGTAAGATTTTGGAATTTTTGCGGCGCTCCGCAGCGGGAAAGGAGGAGGGGGAGGGAGTTAGGTGACACTCCGCGCAGGACGGAAGGGTAGCCCTTGACGTCCGAGTCCCTTCTTATCTTTATGGCCCAAACTCCTTCCTATAGGACAATTGGCATTCATCCTTTCCTACCCAAACGAGTCCCTACCTTGCTCTTTAGCAGCCGCATTCCTTCGCCATGAGCTTCTAACCTTTCTTCCTATTATCCTCTCAATGCTCTCTTACCATTAGTTGTCATACCCTAGCTCTCAGCACCATATCGAGATCTGATATAACCCATGTGGGTAAATATCAATGGATTTCCTTGGTGTTTGGTATCAAATTTAACAGAAAATAAAGGACAAACTTCATATAATACTTGTTCTGTAGATTTATGCCGATTAAAAACTTTAACAAAATTAACTGACGTTCCACTACTTCGCCCCTCAGTGGTTGGGGCCCTTTCCGTGGAAAGGGTCATGAAGGTCAAAGGTCTTCCACCTGCCCTGTCCCTCCCGGTGGAAAACAGGGTCCCCCAATTACTTGTCTCACCCAATTCTTGTATGTAACCAGTGCATGATTTCAAATGACATGGGCCACATGAGCTTAAATGGGGGAGTGGCTGAGGGAAGGAAGGTAGGTGGGGTTTCTCGTCATGCGACTCTCGCGGAACCAACTAGAGGGTAGCGGGCGTGGCTTGTAACCTCGGCAATTCAGTCACCGTCAGTCCCGTCAGTCACTCCCTGACCCACGACGAAGGTCTGGTGGTCATGGTCACTTCGCAGGCACCTAGTAAATGCGGTCAAACCCTACATGCTCTGTGCTCTTTCCTTTTTCTATTTTTTCCGTGTTTAGCCAGTTAAAGTAGGTACTTATGTCTATTCATTTTGCTGAAGTATTTATTTCTGAGCCTAAAGCCGAAACTTTTCAAAATAGGTGTTTAAGACGGCTGAAGGTAACACAATGTTTCAACCATTAGTTTATCATAGTGGAAGTCCTGCGAGCGTGGGTTAAGTTCCTTCTCGTCCGTTGTCTGACATGGGCTTGCATTGCCGGAAATGGTTTTTTTTGTTTTTTGGCAACGTGGCCCATCAAAATGATTTACTCTTTTGAAATTGGTGTTCATTTAGTAATGCCAAGCCAAACTCCAACCGCCGATATCGGAATTCCACATTTCAACCCGATTGCCCGCTAACTTTTGCCTCTCTGAACCAGATGGCGATGACCTATTACACCTCTCTTGCTCTATACCTTGTGGGTTACGCAATTGCTCCAGATAAACAAGAGTACACTTGGTAGAGTCAAGCTCGCTCCATCTTTAACAGGTGGCACTCCTCCATCAGCGGAGCTCAATGGAAAGCGCAAAAAAAGATTACATCCTCCCCAACAAATTTTAGGCGCACTTCTCACCCTCAAGGATATTTGAAACGAATAAATTTCTATGCATGGATAGGTCGGTGCGCGGGCTTGAGGATCATCCAATAACATGATAATGGACCTTGTTTATTTACTTTTATCATCCGAGACACCATTGGGATATGTAATACTAATAAAATATTTTAAACAGTTAGTAGTCAAACGAAAAATTAGAGATGCACTAAGTATTTTCATTAAATTTAAAAATTCTCACACTTTTAAGAGAAATTCCTTTAAGATACCCCTCTACTGTGAAAAGTTACCATAAAATTCTCGCATTTTCATCTTGTTTTGGCTCCTGGGAAATCTTTTCCCGCATCCAAGATTTTTTTTGCCCATCCCCTTGAAAAACGATAAATCGAGGTTATACTGTATTATAAATACTCATGTGAATCTACTTGTATTGGCAATAGCATTTTTAAAGGCTGGGCTGCAAAAAATGCACGAATGTCAATTGTCACTATTTGGAATAAGTGCATTGTGCTCCCATCATCAAACGGAAAAGTTTTTTATCCCTACTATATTAAGTTTGGCAGGTAATTTTTCATGAATCACATACAAACTAAAATTGGTGGAGTATTGGTGGAAATATACTCCTAGCTAGAAATATACTCACTAGGGTTTTGTTATTGGTATACTTTGCTTTCTTACAATAGCTGCATCCATTTTACTATCTATATCTTTATATTTTATATAGATCTTTCCATTTTAATTTTCCCCAGCTGTGGTAGCAGAAATGAACTTTCTTTTGCTTCCAGGGGAAAGCTTTGCTGTGGTGGAATTTTCTGCAGCCAATGGGTCACAGAGTATGCCGGAAATAGAAGTTGTGCCATGCGAATGATTGGAAGAGAATGGCGAAGATGGTGTGATATGCCTATGGCCTGACCTGAGCGGCAAAGCTCTCACTTCTGCCTTAAAAAGTACAAAAATTCCTGTCAATACTAAAGTTGTAAGTATAAGGGTGTGATAAAGAAAGTTTATGGTGAGAATTTTCCTTGTGGTGAAATATGGGTTTGAATGTCACAAAAGTCATACAACAACAGCAAACTTTGTCATTTCTTTCCAGATTCCTATGCTAAAGCAAGGGTGAAGCTGAGGTCAGCAGAAAAATATATGGATTTAGAGAGTGATGCTCATGTATTGTTTAGAAGTCAGCGGAGAAATAGGGGCATGATGAGATTGTCCAGTGACAGTGAGGAGGATCAGATTGACACTGCTAAGGATAAAAAAAGCACTTTATATAAAAAGAGCAATCAGGATAAAGAAGCCCTCTAGAATGTGTGAGTCATTCTACTCTGCTGAGAGTGATTTTTCAACTACAAGTGGTACCAGTGTACCTCAGCTCCCAGCCATCAACTTTCCTGGGAAAAAAATGGATGTGACAGATAATTCACCAGGTTTCACAAGAAAAGCCTGTGTCGATGCAAAAGATAGCAGTGCAAAAGATAGCAGTAAATAATTTCTTACACAATGGTTTTGACAACCCATCAGCTAATTGGTTTACAGTTGAAACATATTCCAAATTTATTAATCCTTCCTCCACTTTCTGTTTAACAAAGTTACCTTTAACCTCCAATTGTTTTAATCATTTTTTATCAGGATTCTTTATAGCTTTTATGGTACTCTGATTGTCTTCATATACTGTTCATTTTGAACAATAATATCTAAATCCTTTAACAGTTTGACTATCCAGAAAGCCTCAGCTGTCGCATTGCACAAAGACACAAACTCAGTTGAACTTATGGCGACAGTTGCCTGCTTCTTTGATTTCCAAACCACAGTATTGTTATAGATTTTAAACAAGTATCCTGATGTGGATTTCCTATCACTATCCCTTGCCCAACCTGCATCTGCAAATCCTATCAAAGGAGTGTTTATGTGAACTTTACTATAAAGAAGTGATAAGTCAACTGTTCCCTTTACGTATCTCAAAACCCTTTTAAGTGCCTGCCATAGTTGTAAACTAGGCTCATTTTGAAAGCGACTCAAGTAATAAACAGATATTGCTAAATCTGGTCTAGTTCCTACTGTTACATACATCAACGAACCTATTACTGACCTACACTGTCTTTCATATGACATGTCAACAATCATTTTGTTATCTTCGAGTTTGAAATTTGCATCCACAGGTGTATCACAGGATTTACAGCTTTCCATGTTAAATTTTTTAAGACACTCTTTAAGTGTATGATTTAACACTTTCCCGGCGAATAACATTTGTGTAAATTTCTCGGGCTCGCCACCGGGTAAGATATTCATAGGCCAACACAAATGCTATTCCTCGGGAAAGTGTAAAATCATACATAACAAGCCTCTACGGGGAGGATGTGCATCGCAGTATACGTAAATTAGAAGGACTGCGAAAGGAGAAGGCGAGACTCCTCAGCTCTCTTGCCTTTCTACAAAGATGCTGTGACGAGGATATTATCCCTACCTTTGCGCGAGTGAGGTCATCTGTAAAATCACCAGCTATGAACCGGATTTTAAGACGGACGAGAGTGGCTTTGATTCATGAGAGGATTCACGACAAGAGGAGATCACTCGATGTCAACGCCAAGAGGTTATATGCCCTCCATCTTCACCTCGCTTCTCTACTCTCACCTCTGGATTGGGAGTTCATTGATTGCATAACTTCTGCCATGGGAGAGGTGCTTCTCAGGAAAGAAACCAAAAGACAGAAGAGTAAGTACAATGGACTTTCATCTTCGAAATCTTCCGCCTTTCCCTTGGATCGCAAGTGGGTAGTGATCAATTTGACCAGTGAGATATTTGACGAACCTACTTTTTCGGTTCTGTCTAAAGGACTGAGTTTTACACCAACACCGAAATCCATCCCGTTTGTAGAATTCATTGGTGGAATAGAACAAGCGGTTTGGAAACTTCCAAGAGATTTAGCGGAAGAGGTGAGGGACAAAGTATCCATGATTCTGAAGAAGGCCGTCATCCCAAAACCCAATATCTTGAGAGAGGAGCTATCCGCACTTCAAGCCTTGTGCGAAAACAGGTCGATTACAATTTTACCAGCTGATAAAGGAAACGCCACTGTTCTTATTAATACTTCGAAATACCAACAAAAAATTGAAGAAATTCTTAAAGATCGAGCGTACCGAAAGTTAAATGGTGATCCAACAGAATCTGTTATGAGGAAGACAATCTCTTTAATTAAGAAGTCTGGTGTGTCAGAAGAAGTAGCCAAGAATATCTACCTCCTAGACTGTACGGATTACCTAAAATTCATAAGGAAGGTGTTCCTCTCCAACCGATTGTGAGTGCCATCGGATCTCCCACTTACAACTTGGCCAAATACCTTATGGGAATTTTATCTCCATACGTAGGTGTTTGTGAACATCACATTAAAAACTCTTCAGAATTTGTGAATATCCTGGAAAACCTTAGAGTGGAGACGACAGATATTATGTGTTTATATAGTGTTTCGACTGATTAACTGAAATAAAGTCTGGATGTTTTTTAATTGAAATTCCTAAGTAAACAAGATTCTTGTTTCCTGAATCTTTCATTCTGAAACATGTTTGAAGAAATTGTTTAACATCTTGTATTTCTCACAGATTCGATCCCAAAATGAGCATATTATCCACATATAGTAGCAGATAACATTCTCCTTTGCTATATAAACAGTAGTCGATTTCAGATCTTTTATAACCATATCCTGTGATGGTTACATGAAAAAGTTCATACCAATACATAGGTGATTTCTTTAGCCCAGAGACACTGCGTCAATTTTGGAACAAACCCTTCTTTTATTTTCAGTCCTTGTGGTGGATTTAAGTACACTTCCTCATCAATTTGTCCATACAAGAATGCTCCTTTTAGATCCATCTGATGCGTATCATAATTCCTTTGTGCAGCTACCGATTTTTTACTACTAGCATTATCCTCAAAGTTTGTAGTCTTAAAACTGGTGAATAGACATCATCAAACTGCTCTCTCTCTTGAAACCCTCATACTACAAGTCTGGCTTCACAAATTCTATCCTCTCCAATATCCTTCATGGTAAAATCCCACTTAGTATCCAACAATTCTGCATCATTTGGTTTACGACCATGTTTCACTTGTTGTTTATCCATGTTTCACTCTCTTGCAACACATTGATTTCATTTTGTATGGTTTTAACCAATCTTCCTTGTCTTCTCTATGCTGTATAACTCCAAAATTGATTGGTGCATTACCTTCATTTGTAAAAAATGCATATAAAGCTTCTTTACCCTCATCAACATCATCAAAGTCCATCACAAAATCATTTTGTCACTCGGGTTTTTTACAGATTCTTTTTTCTTCAGATTCTTTTACAGATTCTCTTCTTGTTGATTTTCTCCATCATCATCTTGACCTTCAAATAGTTGGTACATTGTCTCATCATGTTCTCTCCTTTTAATTCTTTCATCAAAAATAACATTCCTACCTATCACTGATTTATAGGTTTCAGGGTCCCCCAGCTTATATCCTCCCACACTATATTCAATCATAATCATTTTTCTTCCTCTGTCATCCAATTTCTGCCATAGTTCTTTTGGTACGTAGTTGTATGCCATACACCCAAATGTTCTTAGATTTGTCACATCAGGTTTAATTCCTGTCCACAGTTCACTGGGAGTTTTATCTTTGCCTACAGTTGGGCTCCTGTTTGTCAGGTATGCTGAACACAATACAGCATCTCCCCAGAAAGTTTTGTCCAACTTTGATTCTATTTAGTCTTTCTGCTACTCCATTCATTCCAGGGTTGTATGGAACTGTGTATTGTATCCATACACCTTTTTCCTCACAAAATCTTCGTAATTCACTAGGCATATACTCGCCTCCATTGTCACATCATAAATTCACTACATTTAAATTGAAATAACTAGTTACTCTAGCAGAATATTGTTTAAATTTGTCAGTGGCCTCCCCCTTTGTTTTTAATAGCAACACCATTGTGAAATGTGTAAAATCATCTATAAATGTCACAAAATAATTGTATCCTTCCCATGTTGTGGGCTGCATTGGTCCGCAAACATCACTGTGAATAATTTCTAAAGGTCTACTGGCCCTATGTCCTTTGCCATGAAAAGGATGCCTACCTGTTTTTCCTATGATGCAAGGTTCACATAACCCCTCATTATCATTAATATCATTTTCTCTTAAGCCTTCTACCATCCCTTTCTTTACTAATAGTTTCAAATTATTTGTGCCCAAATGGCCAAATCTCTTATGCCACAATCAACATTAGAGTCCCTATGTTTCACATAATTGCATTGTCCTGTCTCACATTTGTTCTCTGTTTCAATAGTAAACAAATTATCTCTGCAACCTCCTATTATCTTCAAACTACCAAACTTGTATATTCGCACTTTGACTCTTGAAAACTCAACCCTAAGACCACTTTGTTGCATCTTTGAGACAGATAACAAATTTTTCCTCAAATCAGGCATATAATAAACATTTTTAATAGTATGATACGTAGGTCGCCTTCCCACATGGCATACTACTTTCATGTTTCCAATACCAACTGCCTCCATGCACGTTGCATTTTTGGCTGCAGCAATCTCTCTAGGCTTTTTCAGTTCAATATACTCCTTACAATGTTCTTTAGTGTTTACTAAATGATCGGAGCACCCTATATCTATGCACCACTCTATTTTGTTTGTGTTATATTGACTTCCTTCACTATTTTCTACACTGTCTCTGTTCAAATTGCACTCAAAAACTACATTATTGTAGGATGAACCCTCTTCTTCTCCATGACTTTGGCCTCTTCTGAAACCTCCGCCTCTTCTGCTTTCATGTCCTCGATCACATCCTCTTTCTTAACCATATCCTCAGTTTTGTCCATATCCTCGGGTCGTTCTAATTTCATATCCGCATCCTCCTTAACCATAATCTCGGTTTTATCCATATTCATGGGTCGGTGCAATTTCATGTCCACGTCCTCCTTGACCATATCCATGGCCTTGTCCATATCCATGCACCTCTCCGTCATCAAATCTGTGTTCTTGTCTAAATCCCTGGCTCTTGTCCAAATTCAAAATTCCTGGCCTCGTCCTTGCATACAGTTGTTATTATAACCTCTTCCTTGATAGTAGCACTGGTATTTCTTATGCCCAGGTTTTCCACATAAGAAACAAGTAAATGCTGCACTGGATGCTGATGCCCTTTGTCCTTGGTCTTTGTGATTCAACTTCTTTCTTTTCTCTTCCTCTCCTAATAGTTTCTCCTTAAAAAAACTAACAGTTAGTGTGATACATGTCTCTAAAGCTGTTATGATGTTATCATATGTTTTAGGCATGGATAGTATGATATAGTTCACTTTTTCTTCCTCTGTTATCTCAGAATAAGCCTCTAGCAACTCAGTAAAAATAAACTTCACTGATCTTTGTGAAATGTTCTAGCAATGATTTCCTTTCATCATACTTTATGTCTAACAACCTTCTTCGTAAGAAGAGCTTACTTCTCGTACTCTTGCTTTTAAATGTGCTGGATAAATTCTCAAATATAACAAAGGCAGTCTTCTTATTCTTTCAGTACTCAAGATGACTATCTGCTATGGTCCCTTTCAACAGGGTTTGAGCCTTATTTTCTTTGGTCTGATTTTCCTTCTTTTCACTGGATTCTTTGACATATACTGCAGCTTCTACACCATTTTCTTTTAAAATACTTCTTATTCTAAACTCCCAACTGTTGAAATTCTTCCCTGCAAAGGGTTGAATATTTAATTTTTCTTTTGACAGCATCTTGTTTTATTTCTTAATTTCTTTTTCCTTCTTCAATCCTGATTGATGCCAGGGCCCATAACCCTGATGAAAAAACTATGTAGAAAGATCTTCCTTTGGGATCAACTTTTAATAAATTTCTTGTTAACAAAGAGGAACTTCTTTATTAACACAATAACTTTTTTTACGTATTGATACTATCACAAACAAAACAATCAACAACCGTATCCAAGTAGTCAACATCAAATGTTATGATTGTCAATATTCAACAGTCATCATGAAAACTATTTTAAATGATCGTTCTTTGAATTCACCTGCAGGAAATATCCATCATAAAAACAACTTTGTATCAATCCATACAAGTTGAAACCGTTGATAACCCGTTAATTTGAAATTGTTAATAGCCAGCATATTTTATGTAATGACCATCTGTTCCCGACGCATTCCCCTCTCCTTAAAATAGACCTCACCCAACCCAAAATCGTTAACCGCCCAGGTCACCTTATCCGTCCTTCACAGTAATAACGCACGCTCCTTCCTTTCACATTGCCTCAACATCCCCCTCCCCCCCTCCACTTTGTCCTTCCCCACCTTCAACCACATATATACCCAGCCACCTGTGAAATTTGTTACCTGATGATGGCACGAAGTTGCCGGAACCCAGGTCGTATTTATGATAAATTGTGTGGATTGAAGCAAAGTTATTTATATCATGGATATTACTCACTTCCACAGAGTTAAGCCAGAGACGATTACTTATGGAGGAAATATTTTCACTAGTTCAACAATTGAAATTGTCTTTGATCAACGCTGTAAGAGAGTATTACTGCCCTCAATTAGTTTAATGTTTGACTATTTTTTGTTGCAGGCAACCAGAGTCAGAGTAAGGGAGGAAATGATTTTGGAGCACGCCTTGGATGAAAAAGTAAAAGAGAGATTCTACTTTCGCTCTGGTTAGGCCACACCTCAAATACGCCTCGAGCATTTGGGACCCTGGTCAAATAGATTTAACCACAAAAAATACAAAGGAAAGCAGCGCACTTTGTTAAAAACTGTTACGAGCGTACATACAGTGTCTCACAACCTTTAGAGGGATTAAGGTGGGAGCCCCTAGACACTCAGAGGCTACACTCTAGGCTTAGTTTGCTTGAAAAATTCAGAACTGATATTTTTCAGAGTGACCCCCCTTCCGCTTTCCCCCACCCTTCTGCCATGACCTTAGCGTTTCACTTGTCATCGTTCCACCCCACCCCCATGTTCCCTTAACATTTGAGTGAATGCACTAGAAGGGTCTCCCTCAGCCCCTTTGACCCTTTACTCCATCTCGCATATCCTCTCTCTCTTTCAACCATCCACCCTTCCCTCATCCCCCCCCCTACCGAACTGAGTATACCCCATGATGTTTGAGTGTAGAACCTTTACCACAGGATGACGTTGCACGTCAAAACCCAGGTCGTTTCTCATAAAACCATGAGGAAGAACAGTCATAATTTATCATTGCGTTAACAAATTCCATAAAGTTATGCCTTAAACCACTAATCACTTCTACTTCCTTATTATAATACTGCACTAATACTTAATAGGATAGATGAACATTGACTGTACCAAGCTCTCCTTTTGTCATTATTAATGTTCAAATTGGCCTCGGCCATGAAAGAGAGCCAAATATGGGTGAATATATGGTTAATGATGCCGCTGAAAAATAAATTTATTTCTTTTTTCATTTTCAGATGTTATTCAGCTGCGGCACGAGGACAGATGTGCCAAGGAAGAAATCCTTAAAGCATTGCAAGATTATTTGAAGTACACGCCCATCCGCGGGAGAATAAGCAGTGCTTTGATAATGATTACGTTCATATTTGATAATTTAGTCTTTTGTTTAAATATGTCTTTCTGGAAATTTTGATATAATTATTTATTTAAACTCAAACATTCTGTCTGTGAATATTCCTCCCCAGAAAGTAATCTCACTCCCAGCTACGCACATGAGCAGAGCAGTAGTCGCCCTGAACTGCGCGAATGCCCATACAACATTGGATGGATGGTTTGACCATCTCTCACGTACTTGCTAAAATCTTTCTGGACAAATTAGAAAATGGCCTTTTCAAGTCAAAGCACTACCTACTCCAATATGTCCACTGCTATTACCAGTACGAGGACGACATTCTTAATGTTTGGACACGTAGTGACCATCAGCTTGAAATATTCCTTAATTTATTAAACTAGTAATACAAAAGTTCAAAATGGAGAAAAGTAGTAGTGGGAGTATACATTTTTTAGATTGAAGTATTTCATTAAGAGGAGGAGAACACACCATTGCCATATTCCGTAAACCATCCTACACAGACCATGCAATCCCATCCGACTCTGTCCACCACCACTCTCATAAACATGCCGCTTTCCATTCTCTGATTCCAAGATTATTTAGTGCACCCCTCAACCAAGTGAATTTCAATATTGAGTTGACGACTATTAAAGCACTAGAAGCTAGCAATGGCTACAGACCAGAATTGGAAGATAGAATTCTACAAAAGAAATTAAAACATAAAACCTTTTCAACCCTTATGTCCCTTGCCCCCCAGTCTTTAGATTCCCAAAAATGGTGTAAGCTGCCTTTCATAATTGGAATTTCCTATAGGCTAGCCAACCTGCAACTACCCCATCTGAAGATAGTCCATTATGCACAGAGGAATTTTAATAAGTTTCTCATCAACGTGAAAGACAAAAAGGAAGTGCTCAAACACCTTCCATTTCCATTGGTGATAATTTTGTAAAATGAGGCATTTCATGACAGCAAATATTGTAGTTTATCCACTGCTATGACAAAAACAACTTCTCCATTTTAAATTACTGTAGGAAGTATATGTTTAGACACATGAGCATGAAACTTAGCGAAGATATTTGCAATATAAGTTACAATAAATTAAAAACTTAAGCGTTAGTAGGAAATCCTTCTTTTTGCTAGGCTGAGAATTTATTAACCTTACGTTCGTAGACCACAACTCAGATAGCTGACCAAAATCTGTGATGGAACTGGTCAATAAGTAATTAATATTTCCTCTAATACTGTCTGCTGATACAAATTTTATAAATATGAATAAACAAACATTTGAGATGAATGCCCATGCATATGATACAGAATAATGATTTAAAGCTGAAGGTTATGACAATGAGCAAATATCGCCTACATAACTGCCTTCCTTTCAAAGACATATGCACTATATTTAGGATACTCTCATGTGCTCCGTTCTCGGTTTTAACACAGTTATGTATCCATAAAGAGTACTTTACTGTCACTTAAAGTACTCTTTTTATTAAAGGGTCAAGTATTTAAGTAACTATCAATGTTAGGTGAACTCTCCATGTTACCGAACATGAGATTCTTTTCTAGGTGATTCTTATAGTTCCGTCGAGGAACATAGACAAACCCAATAAACAGCTCGTGTGATTTTTAACCATTCTTTCCTTTCCCTCGGGAAAACGGCCGATGTGCCTTCCTGAGCTCAGGCTGAGCTTTTGCGCCTCTTGGTCGTCTGTTATATCTTAAAAGGTTTATCATCCACCACCCACACATTGGTCTAGTATTTCACCCACATTCATGTCCTCAGAGATGAAGCAAAATCTCGTTATGCCTGTCTAAATACTCCCTTGTGTCCCGAGGACCTTGAGGATGATTAGGTTACCAGGGAATTCATGAGAGGAGATTCTTGAATCATTCCAAGACCTCATAGTGGGAGCTTTATATGAAGGGATATAAAGGGCAATGATTGCCTGAGTAAATAAACAGCTTCAGTTCATGTGATGCAGAGGAAGGAAATAACACGACACCACTTTGGCTTGACATGAGAGATTTGCTTATCTAATGAGGATAACTTGGACTCCAATGTGGTCGGGAGATGGAGCGCAGCCACGGCCATCTTCATAGAAGGCCGGAGTGCTGAAATCTGGCAACGCAGCATGCCGGCCGGCTTTTTAAATTTCTCCTAGCGTTGTGGCAAAAGGAATCGTGAGTTACTTGAGGGTGGAGCGAAAGAAACAAATTAATGATGGTCCTGTTATTGTTGCAGAGGTATTCTGAAACATAATTAGCTACTCAATGTCTGGCTTCGCAACAATTACATTGTAATACAGAAATAAAAAGACATAAAGTGGACGTTCGTAAGTTTTAAAATTTCCACCCAACCTGTGGAGATATTTAGTTATGACCATGTTTGCCCACGCCTTGTCCTTTTTTTGCCCTCACTTCTAATGCTTTAAATTTAGTGCACCCTCCCTTTTCACCCATTTCTGGGGAGGACAATCGGAAGCAACGCTTTCTTCTTTCTTCCTCGTCACTTGAACTTTTTCCTCTTGAACACACCCTGCAGTAAAAAAGAGACAATATTTGACCACCTTGTTCCATTCTAAGTAATGAAAACGAAGGGTACCCTAAAAAAATAACCTTCGAGTAACCCAGACCATATGCATGCAAGTCCATAAAATCCTTCGGACCCCTATGCCTATTTCCCACAGAGTATGATATTGCACAACTGCCCTAGAAAAAGTTTTACTCGAAAAAGCTGAGAGGATAGACATGGAAAAGGAAGTGGGAGACCTAATTTGGATCCAGCAAATATTGTTTGATTCTGGAGGACATTTTTGAAGCGTACATCAGCCTCCTGAAAGAGGAAAATCAGTAAGTGCATTCATAGCATTCAGCCAATGTTTCTTCTTTTAATTCGTTTCTTCCTCGTTTAATTTTGAATTGTAATGCATCTTTTTTATTCCTATGCAGCTTTAAGTTTAAATGCCGGACAAATATTGTGTACCAGGCTGCAAACGCAACTATTAATCCAGCGGAAGTAATACCTATTTATCAGTATTCAGATTTCCAAAAGAAGCCGAAGCGAGGAAGGCTTGGCTTAGGAGCATACTGAGGCAAAACTGAGAGCCCACAGGTAGAAGTGATGTTTGTGAAAAACACTTCCAAGATGACAGTGTTTCCAGATTTGAAACCTACAAGAACAAGGATGGAACACTCAAACAGTATCCTCGTAGCAGACCAATTTTGTTACCTGGCGCTGTCCCATGAATATTTCCATCCTTGCCCACCTACCTGAGACTGCCGGAGCCTATAAACAGAACTGATCCAGAAATTTGCAGAAACAAGATATTTTGTGCAGAGGAGCGTAAAAAAGAAATCAAGCTCCAGAAAGACTATTTGAAAATTTTTTCCGCCTTGTGCAGCGAATACCAGTCGAAGATCCCCTTTTATCACAAGTGGATGGTGGAGATAAAATGTGACAGAATTTTTTTCTTTGTTATTGATTGTTCTACTGTGCCAAAAATTAGAGTAAGTGTAGAAATTAGTGCTGAGTTGGTGGTTGTGTTGTGTGTGAATGGTTTTATTCTATGTAAAGAGGAACTTCAATGGATTCTTCCGTTCAACAATAAGTTGGATAAATGGTCTCAACTGGAGGCCCTTTTGAACAGGTATGTTGACAGTCCTGAGTTGATGCCTTCGAACACTGCGTTAGTTGAGTCCGCCAAGAATAATCTGAAATGCGTGTCAAAACGTCTTTCTGCCAGCGATTCTATGTGCTATGACGCGCTATCATTTTTAATCAAACGGCTGGACTTGATCTTCATGTCAAAAAGGTATATTCAGTGGGCATGATAGTGCGCCCATTTATGATTTATCAGGCGTCATCGGCATGTTATGCGGCCTTACGGTCAAATACACTGTTGATTTTGCCTCACCCTAAATATTTGCAGCAATTGTCTTGTTCACTTAAAATCTCACCAGCCAGTGTAGAAGAAAACACACGGTATTTAAAATGCTGTACATCTAAACTGTCAGGAAAAGATAAGTTCATCGTGCTTCAAATTGACAAAATTTATGTCAAACCTTGTTTGTCTTTTAAAGGCGGAAAAGTCAGCAGATACGCCGTGAATAATGTAACCTCAGAAGCCAGAACAGTGGTGGTATTTATGGTCTCTTCGGCATTCGGAAATTTTAACACGTTCAGGACCGAGGACGCATACGCTGCGTCCTGGCGTGCGCCCGCCAGGGCCCGGCGACGCAGCGTGTGCGTCCGAGCGCTCTTAGTTTCTAACGGTATCCCAGAGCATGTGGTGAGCCGGGAAAGTGCTGAAAATTGCAGTGGGCCTCAGGGAAAGCTCAACCTTCGTAGAAGATGCATTGGCCTCTCGTTTTTTTTCCTAGTTTTTTTTTCTCGCGCCACTCAACTTTACGGTAAGTGTAAAGTTTTCTGTATTCTGTTATTAAGATTGATTTCTTTTACATTAATTGAATACCTTATTCAGCAATAATTGTTCTTTTTTTTTAGGTTCCTCAGCTTGTTTTATTTCGAAGAAAGCTTTTTAGGCGAAAAAATTTGGATAATCAAGGTAATGTCTTAAATAATTTTAATATTTTGTAGAATGCATTATAATATTCTTTCGCTAATTTCTCCTCCACGCTAACATATTTTCCTCGTGTTGCAGTCTGCTCTCTTCTTACCTTCTTCATTCCAAAGAACCTTCCGAACCGAAGGACCTTCATTCCGAAGAATATACATCACGCCTAATGTAAGTGTACTTTTATATATATTTAAACAACTCGATGATTATTAGATGCTAAATTTGACGTATTTAGATGAGTGATGATGACTATCTGCACGGTAACAAAAATGTAGCAAAAAGCGGGGGATTTATTTCAAAGGATTAGTTCCGTTTTGATCCATAGAATTTGTGGAAATTTATAGAGATTTATTGTCCTTTAGAGAGATTTTTACGAAAAAAATTTTGTGCAAATTTCCACAGAGAAAAAATCATCCGCCTTGACCGGGACCGCCTTGACAGGCGGATGATTTTTTCTCTGTGGAAATTCGCACATTTGTGCATTGCGGATGACTCCGTAAAAGTGGAACTTTTGAACTTTGAACTGGAAATAGTCCCGGATAGCTTAAAATTTGTCGAAAAAAATTTTACTTCGGTGTGAGAGTATTTTAGTGACTATAATAATTTTTGAGTGTCCTTTGCTCGTCCGAAAGTGCCTAAATATTTTTTTTCTAAATTACTCAAAATGTACAATAACAGACGATACGCATTGTTGAAGCTTTCGGGGTCGTTTGTGCGTCTTTTTTTCTCTCGTCTATTACCGGCTACACTAAATGCGTGTTGCTCGCATAAACTTTCGGTAATTTTCTGCTGCTGCACTGTGTGCATTTTGTATACAACTATTTTTGATGTGGAAGTAACAGTAAATTTCAAACAAATAATTTTTCCGTCGTGAATCATGAAATTCTGTACGTTTACCAATGCTTTGTGTACACATAGTAATATCTCGAACATTTTTCAGAGATATGTCTGACCCTGGAGCTGGCCCTTCTGGCATAAAGAGGCCGCGGAAAGCAGCCAAAGAAAAACTTTTGCTGGAGGACATATCAAAGGTGATGGAAGAGTGGTCGTCGGATGAGGAGTACGAGGAACTGGCCTACTCCGATTCCAGCGATGGCGAGTCCGGAGAAGAAGGAAGCGACGAAGGAGAAGATCAGGCAGAGGCTGGCGCGGTTAGACGGGAAAATTCACCGGGTCCTTCCCAACCCTTTACTTCTCACCCCGGCCTTTCTCAACCCCTCCCACATCCTGCACCCTCATTTCCACCCATCTGGTCGGAACAACCCCCATTCCCACCCCGACCACAATTTCCTTTCCGAGGATTCCCTGGCCTTCAGCATGCACCCAAAACTGCCAATCCCATAAGCTTTTTTTTATGATTGCCACCGTGGAGTTTTTCGACCTTGTTGTGCCCTCGACGAATGAGTACGGTAGCGTTGTTTTCGAATCCCGTAAGGGAAAAAGAGTTTTGCCGTGGAACCCTGTGACAGAGGAGGAAATCAAAATTTTTCTCGGCCTTCTGTTCCATATGGGTACCATCCGACTGAATAAACTGAAGGACTACTGGAGGAAAGATGTCCTCTTCAACATTCCACTCTTCAGTCATTGTATGTCCCGTAACCGCTTTATACGTATTTTGAGAGCCCTGCATTTCTCCAAAGTAAATGAAAACGAGTCGAGTGATAGACTCCGGAGAGTAAATCCTATCATTGATTTCTTCAACGGAACAATGGAAAGAATTTATTCTCCGATTAGAGAATTATCAATCGATGAGTCGATGATTTCATGGCGGAGTCGATTGATTTTTAGGCAGTACATCCAAGGCAAACGTCACAAATATGGCATAAAGCTGTATATGTTGACTGAGCCCAATGGTTTGGTTCTAAAATTCATGGTGTATGCAGGGAGCGGAGATAAGGATATTGGGGGGCCTGGTCATGTCACCAGTATCGTCAAGAAGCTGATGACGGAAAAACTGGGAGTAGGGCATTCAGTCCACATGGACAACATTTACAACTCGGTGGACCTGGCCAAATACCTCCTTTCCCAGAATACCTATTGCACTGGAACCCTTCGTTCAACCCGGAGGAATAACCCGGCGGAGGTTATAACTAAGAAGTTGAAGAAGGGGGAAGAAGTGCATAGGTATTCTGAAGAAGGTATTTGTGTTATGAAATGGAAGGATCGAAGGGAAGTTTTGATTATATCTTCTGAACACGGTGCTTCCATGGTAGAAGTCGAAAACCGCAGGGGTGAAAAAACAACGAAACCGAAAATCGTTGTCGAGTACAATAAGTCGATGGGAGGAATAGATCAACAAGACCAAATGTTGGCCTATTACCCAATCGAAAGAAAAACTCTCCGGTGGTACAAAAAGGTAGGTATTCATATGTTTCATTTGATTCTTTTAAACTCGTATAATTTGTACAACCGTGATCATAAAACCAGCTACTACGACTTTCGTTTAGAAATTATAAAATCCCTCTTGGCTTCCCGTCTCCAAACTTCACTTCCACCACCACCACCTCGAAAATCAAAAATCCACCTCCCATCCATGGTACCAAGAAACCCTGACTCAAAACGAGCGCTCAGAAAAAAATGTGTATTCTGCATCCAAAAAGGGTTGAGGAAGGACACAAATTATTTTTGCCCAGACTGCCCGAAACAACCCGGCCTCTGCCTGGAAGATTGCTTCCGCCTTCATCACAAATATTAGAGGATTTTTTTTATTTAGTGCTTATTATTGCATCAAATTTTCATGCACAACTTTTATGTATTATAACGATTATTTAATAGTTTTTTAATATTTTTATACTTCGAAAAAATAAATTGTTTACTATTCCATGACAAGTTTGTTTATTTATATGGTATATTATAGTTTTTAAATTTTAATAAATGAAATAACTGTGAATATTGTTATATACTCTTACAAAGCAATCTATTTTATGAAAGTATGTATTTATATACATGTTTTACTCCAAAATTATTTCCAAATATTATCTACGTCCTTCAATGCAACCTTTGTCCCGCATTTCATATCGGTAAATGCGCAACATCTCTCAACATTAGGATTATAGCCTCTGGTGATGCAATGACTCTTCTTCTTCCCCCTCCTAGTCCCCACTCACGCACGAGAACACGAGAACACGAAACCAAATTTGACGACCGCTTCTTACTCTCCATTTTGCACTCTCCCCCCCCCCTCCCCACCTACCCGTCGCCATCTCTCTACAGGTCAGGAAAAAAGGAGTTAGCAAAGATATTCGCTCTGGGCGCACACGTGGCCCAAGGTTTGAAAGAAGTTCACTAGCCTTCAAAATTTGCCCTCCCCCGCCGGTCTCTGGAATTTCCCTCTATTTCCTTTACTCTTCCTTCCGCCGAGACAAAACTCCCCCTCCCCCCACACCCGATTGTCCCTCCTTTGGGCTAATCCTCCGACCTGCCCTGTCGTAAAAGGGACAGACTGTGTCGTCTCTCCATCCCCCGCTCTGTTTTCACTAGCGCAGACGACAAAGGCATACCTACCATAGTCGCCGCTGAAGACTGCTGAAAACATCGAAATAATCGCGATGTAAGTGTGCGTCTCTCGCTTTTATGTGTGCCTATCGTGCTCGTCTATGCATATATAAGTAGGGACATTAATCCTTTTGGATTATAAGTTAAAATAAACATTAAAACCTAGTAGTTTCCGAGTAAAGAACATCCGAACCCATTATTGAGGCGCGAGTGATGACGTCACGGATGAAGAAAGACGGCGCTGCTACCCGACGACGCAGCGTATGCGTCCAACTTTTTTTTTTGTCCAATCATTTCAGATTTGCGTCAAATGTCTAAAAATGGCAACTAACGTACAGTAGAAGTGTATATGTATACCATATTAAAAAATTTTATGTTGGCCCCTGAGGAAAGATGTGCATATATGGGGTGGTCCTGAAAGTGTTAAAGAAGTGATTTCTTTCTTTCCAGTGAAAAATCTTTCGGGGAGAGAATTATGCTGTTTCACACTAAGAATTTTACCGCCTATCAAAGAATGCGGATTAATAACTGTGGCCATTATAACGGACAATAACAGGATAAATAGGGCCATGTTTGCTCAGCTATGCAAAGACTCACGATAAATTATCTTTCTCATTTGGAGATTCACGGGTATTTTTAATGTGCACATTTTTAAAGTATTAGAAATAATTGGATAAATCAAAAAGATATTGACAGAACGCTAACTTTTCCATCATTCGATACATTTGATATGCTTCACACTAAATTTTATGATATTGTGGCAATATACAAACAAGAAACTAACCAGCTTTTAAAAAGTGCTCCTAGTTTGACTCACAAAACAGTCTACCCCAGCAACCTAGAGAGAGAATGTTAATTTAGTGGCCAACATTTTTAAAGAAACAACTGAAACAGCATTGAAAATGAAATATGGAGAGCAATCTGGAACCTTTCATTTTATCACTTTAATCACAAAATGGTGGCATATAATGAATATAAAAAATCCCATCTTAGGGACTCTGAAAAGGCAGGATTTGTGCCATCCTTTCACCGATATGAATGATGAGAGATTGAATTTTTTAAAAGATTTTCTTGCCTGGTTTAAGAAATGGGATTCACTTGAAAAAAAATCATGTTTTACAAGAGATACGTGGAATGCCCTTTACCAGAGTACAAAGGCTGTTTTAATTTTCATTGAGTATTCTCTTAATGATTTGAATGTTGATTATGTACTGCCAGGGATATTGTAGATGGACAACCTAGAGTCAAGGTTTAGTCATTACAGACAATTGTCAGGAGGTAATTACAATATTTCCGCAATGCAGATATACGAGTCCGAAAAAAAGCTGCAAGTAATGAGAGCTATTGGAATTAATTCTGCCAAATATGGATCAGTAAATTTCGATCCCAGTTTACTATCAGACTCCACTGAATGCAACCAAACCTCCGTCAGTATTTCGTCTTTTGTTGGACTACTAAATGAAGTAAAAATATCCAATTTTAATGTAGATTCAAGTGTATTGTTGTATGTTTGTGGGTATGCCTCCAGCTCCAGTTGGATGTGAACAATGCAGGGACCTGATTGTGGGTTCTTCATACGACGACCCTTATGTTGCAACATTAAAGAGAGGCGGATTAACTGTGCTGTCCGATCTTGTTGTAGATTTAGGTTTCTTATCACACGCCATTATGCAAGCATTGATTTCCCAAGATTACGAAGAGAAATTTTTAAGTTGTAGGAACCAGAAGAAACTTCTCATAAAATTAATTGAAGAAAAGGTGGAGGAAGATTTAATTTTGGGCAATGTTTTCAATGATATATGTTCATGTGGTAAGCCATTTTACAAGTTATTCTAAAATTTAATTGGCACATTTAGCAATATTCCTATTAACAATTATTGCAAACAGAGATGTGACAGAATAAATTCTATGTCAGCTACATCAAAGAAAAGGAAAATAATGACGTTACAATAAATGATAATTAAACACTTAATAGATGAAATGAATCTTTATTTCTGAATAAAGAATCTGCCACAAACCCTGGAATAAGGTATTTTTTCCTCAGTGCATATTTTTCTGTCTCCATTTTTAATATTTTTATGAATTTACTTCCTCTATTATGTCAATTATCATTTAAAAGTGAGACTTTCGAGAAAGGAGCACCATGGAAAAATTGTGGAATCTGAATTATTACCATAAATGTTGATAACTATAGCCATAGGCACTCTTATTACCTACCAATGTATGTTTTCTCGGGTAGGAGAGACGGCCGACCCGGCCGACTGACGTCATGAGAGGCGAGGTTGCCACCCCGAGGACTCTGGCCTTCTATAAAGATGGCCACGGCACAGCCCAAACGAGTAGGGAAATGTCTTCCTTAATGCTCTACTGAATCTGCACAAATATTGTTGGCAGCTTTGTAAGGAGATGGAAACACTGGGGCTTAGAGAAATTTTTTTAATAATCCAACGGCATTGTCAAAAGTTAAATTTGGAATTGTTAAATATTGCATCTTTACTAAAACCTTCAACTAACTTCATTCCCATGAGATGGGATGTATCCTAGACTCATACAGAACAACAGCTGTTTTCACTCCGACTCCATCCCACTCCTCGCTAGCAGTATCATGATTCAAGTATTTTGTAAGACTAATGGTCATTGGAGTCAAAGATTATTTTCACAATGGACTAAATTGCATATGAAATTGAATATTTGCCACTTCCTAGACAAACATTGCAGAAAAAAATTATCGTTTTTGGCAGTAATATCACGGAAATCTAATGGCTATTTTTCACACTTTCTGACTTTTTTATGACACCTTCTGGGTGGTGTGGATTTTCTTTCCACATTGGACTGACACTAGTCTCAAGAGTTAGATTAAAAAATCTATTGTCATCAGCAGAGACTCTGAGGATTCTCAAGATATAATATTTCTCATGTTTCTAACAATTCAAGCCCTGCAATGAGTCATTAGTACCTTTCACATGTTGGTAGATAAAATATTAATTTTGCTGCTCCTAAACCTGCCCCACCCCTGAGAGATTTCAAGATGGGCGCTATTAATTTCACTCCTTCAGGTGGCTTGTGTAAAACTACAATTGATGCCATGGTTAAGTCGATTTGTTGTGTTTTTGCCCTCGTACATATCATGCTAAATGTACTGGACTTAATGATATTTCGCTAAAGGCTCTAACTGAGTGCAGGAATTTATTTTGGAAATGTTTTTCCTGCCGGGATTCGATTTGCAACATATCCAACATGGCGACCGACATTGAATTCCTCAAACGGGAATTAAATAACTTGAAAGAAACACGGAATTCTGCTTTCCCTAAGCAGAAGTCCGTTTCATTCATTGATTCTGCTAAGTTAGATCCTGAACAAAATAATCAACATGCGGAGTCTGAGAGGAAACCACCACCTGTGGCTGCTGTTTATGAATGACCAGCTACTTGTAACTCAGTATGCAAAGGCGAATTGTCTTCAACTCCTTCCTCTGAGTCTCCAGGTAGCCACAATGCTGATCCTGTGCCTGTGAGTGCAAATATTGTTTCCGCAGCTGCTGAGTGTGGTGAACCTGAGACAATCAACCAAACCACCGTCAATTCTAATGATGGCTTCCTTCCTGCAAAACAAAAATGTAAGCGTCGTGCCCCCACAGCTATGGGTTCTTCTGACAAAGATTGCTCTCTAACGGGTGTTCCATAGTGTGTGCATATTCATGTTTGGAACCTTCCACCAGATACGACAAGGGATAAAGTTCGTGAGTACACCAAGGTTCAAAAGCAGGAGGTCACTGACACGACAGTACAAATAGAACAATTAAAGGTAACCAGAGGGAATTATGGCTCATTCCATACCACAGTGAGTGAATCTCTTGGTGAACATCTCCTCAAACCAGATTTTTGGCCTAGAAATGATTACAGTAGACTTTCCTTATTACAAACAATGTTTATACGAATTTTTCTAGGGGTATCTAAATTTATGGTAAAGAAACGATATTATGAAATTACGCAATTACGAACCTTAGTCCCGGTCCCCACAGGAACAAAAAATACTTTAATAAGAAGTCTGTCACATAAATAACAGCATTCCTTCGGCTATGCACGACGCTGCATTATAAATCAGGAAGCTAAAATATATACAATGGATACCTCGAATAAGCTATTTAACTGGGTTGAGGGTACAGATCTCCCACTGGGTTACTGCACTTCGAAAGGAGTCTGAGAGAGCATGAGAGGTCGAGGAGGGGTGAAAGGGAAGAAACGAAAGATAAGGACTTTTCTTCTTCCCTTTCACCCCTCCCCAACATCTCATGCCCTTATTGTCCCTCTGAGGGTCACTCACCCAATAGGGGGTCCGGCACAATGCCCGGCTAATCCTTCCACCCCAACCAACTTCCCGGCCTGGCCTTGGCTCCACTCACTCCCTTTTCCCATCCCTAGCTCCCAACCCCCTTTCCAATTTGACCATGCTGTGGGCAAAATGTGTCCCTCTTCCCCTCAGGCAGTGGCAGCTTAGAGTTTCCACTAGCAATCGGCAGGGCAATCACTCGAGTCTGAATCGACGAAGTGTTATCATTGCTTTGTAATGACCTGGAAAACTCTCTGCTCGGGCTTGTGAGAATGACTATGCCGCATGTGAATTCTCAGCATCATGTTTCAATCGTTGAAAAAGTATCTTTGTGCGTACTGAAATTCTGGCCTCAAAATCCCTACACATCATACGTATGCATTGAAATTTTATGAAATTGTGGCACTCTTTCGCTCGTTTGGAGAGAAAGACGTCAGGTCTTCCGTTTAGATGAGAAAAATTTGTTATTCATGTCTTAAATTCCGTCAGTGAGAAGGCATAGCAAATAAACTCCACCAACATTATGAATGGTAAACTTGGATTTTTTTCCCTTTCGCTACGAACGCAACCGTGCTTACACGCCTCAGATTTTTCAACGGAGGCAGACTAAAGTCATTTGTAAACGATGTAGATTTTACTGCGCACGCACAGCAAGCCAACACGCCTTTGCGGCTGAGCGGAATACAAGCAAGCAAAAGAAACACCCAGAGGTAACTAGGCACCCCATCTCGTGGTGCGCCGGACTGTGTCCATGGTCCATTGTTTTTTTTACATTGTGGATTTAAGAAGACAATATGTTGAATGCTTGAAAAATATAAGCTCAGAAATTGTCTTGAATGTTAATTATACAAGAACTATGTTAAAATAAAGATAAAGTTCCATTTAAAATTGGTAAATTCAAAGCGAAACATAAGGATTGCACATAACATTAAGGTAGTAACGAATAATTAAATCATTAGCAAAAGTGTTATCAATTAAAAGTTGAACGTTACAGCAATTTTAAAAAATAACAAATAGGTTGAAAAGCTAACGAAACCTGTCTTCGTTAAATTTAATCGTTAATCCCAATTATGTTGATGAGGGTCGTGATTGCCTCCGCAACAAGTTCGAGGAAAACTGTCAGGCGTCCCGCTGACTTGGGCTCCGAGACAACGAGAAGCATTGGTGCCTGTGCAATTCCTTGTCACGAGAGAGTTCTATGTGGAGGAATATATTCACGGCGCTCATGGCAAGGGTAGGATTTTTCATTGCATGAACCGAGCATGAAAGGGTAAAAAAACACAGGTAGCATACAGTAACATCAATTGTAATTATAATTTATTAAAAATTGTCATCCTTGTTTTGAACTACATTATGTTTGCTGTTATTATGACCTGGCTTGGTTCTTCAATTCAATTTATTTAATGGTAACGCCAAACTGTGTATCAACTTCCGCTCAACATAGCGTGCCGGTGAGATGACACGCTTGCTTTTGGAGGACCCAAAAGCGAGCATTATTCTCTTCACTCGGAACAGTTGAGGTGGGTTTATCTTTCAAGGTCAAGGTTCCAGCGCAACTGTCCGAGCGTAAATAGGTAAACACCTTGAACCCATAGCTTTTCGTGCTGAGCGAGTAAAATAATAGATTATACCATTAAAATGCCACATATTACCTAGGTACAGTTGAATTTCACAGTCGTACGGAATTATCATGAAGATTATCGTTAAAGATGGGCAGGAATTTGGTCGATATTGCTGAAATTTCTTTAAGTTCTGTTATTTAATTTCGTAAAATCAATTCGATTCCTCCACCAGGTACAGAAACCCACGAAAAGCATGTGTAAAATTGTAACATCACATTTACGTAGAGTCAAATAATGATTTCATAATAAGGTCAAATAATAATTCAATATTACTAGGAATCGGGCGGGACCACTCACTAACTTGCGAGAAATCAAATTTTCCAGAAAATCGATATACTTAAATTCGGAATTATACTGTATTAATTTTGCCGCATGGTAATTGTACAGGCAGCCGAGCAGTTTTTCTGTGGAATTAATCTCCCAGCTGAATTAATTTCCCGGCTTACTATGATTACTAAAAAAATAGCGTGATGCATGATTTTCGAATAAAAATCAGACTATTTGATCTCACAACTTTGTGCATAATTTGTTATTTACATGTCTGATATCATTTCACAGCACGGCTGTAACACACAAACGATTAAACAGGTCAAAAAAGAGCAAATGGATATTTTTTGCAATGTTTATATAAAAACTACGTTCATACAAACAACGTTATTACGAACCGCCGATTTTTTGGTCCCATGAGCTTCAAAATTACGAGAGTCTACTGTATTTCGGGAAATTTTTTTTCCGAAACCTCACCAAAAAAACGCAGCGAGATAGTGCAACATTTAAAAGTTCTTCACTTAAACATTCAGTGTTTACACAACAAACTTCTCGAACTTGAAGTTTTCGTTTGTGATCATAAACCTGACGTGATTTGTATAAATGAACACTGGCTTGCGCCTAATGACTTAATCTCCTTCCAACTACCCGGTTACATTGTTGCTGGTGGTTACAGCCACTCTTACTGCCATTCTGCTTAAAAATGAAGGAGTTGTAATCTTTGTATCTGTAAACTTACAATATAGTAGTTGACTTGCCCTGCAGCCTCCTTAACGAAGAACAGGTTTTCGAACCCTGCTTGACAAGGATACATCTCAACGATATGGTCATCCTTATTGCAACTATTTATCGATCTCTGTCCAGCAACTTAACCATGTTCCTTGATAAAATGTTTGCTCTACTGGATGCAATCCATAATTCGGTTTATAGTCCTCAGCTAATCATAACAGGTGACTTTAACTGCAATATTCTCGGAGACTTGAGAGTAAATGCTTGATCTCCTTTCTTCATTTAATTTGAATTATACAAATAATGAACCCACAAGGGTGTGTTCAACATTGGCAATGGCCACTGCCAACATCTATACTAATTTTGATCTTGATTTGGTTAAAACTGATGTAATTGCATCACATATTTCTGACCACATTCCATATCTGTATTTACTCTAAATCCCACTCAATTTAGGGAATCTCTATGCAAGAGAGACTTTTCTGATGCCAATATGATTCTGTGATTTACTGAATTCCCACGATTGGTCCAGCATATATTGTATGTGCTCCTTTGATGATAGTTTTAATTATTTCTACTCTACTTATCTAAACTATTTTAAGTTCTGTTTTCCATTTATACCTAATAAATGTAAAAACTTATCTGCATCGGGTCATATAAAGCCATGGGTAACTCAGGAAATTCGTAGTTCATCTAGGTTTATGAAAGATATGGCTGCCTACTTCCAAAACAAACTGGATCCTGTTGATCAATTTGAATATTATACATTGAAAAAGAATTATAGAAAATTTCTCCAAAATGCTACAAGGACGTATAATAATCATTGCGTTTGTAATGCAGACAATAAAGCAAGGGAAATTTGGAAAATTATCAAAGAATCTAAACACCCTATCTAGCTCCATTCATGCAATCCAGTTTCCATGTCTATTTTTAATCAATGAATCCTAATGGCTAAGCAAATTTCCTCGTGCTCTTAAAGTGGCTTAGGTCATACCTCTGTATTAACCCTTCCAATGCAGATGACAGCCCAGGGCTCCCAGCCACGGGTGAGGATGGCAGCCGGGGGCTGTCATGGCCTTGGGCCTCACATGAATGGGTGTAACAGAACTACGCGTGTCTCTTTCGAAGTGCTTTCTCTCCCCTGCTGTGCAGTTGGTTCCTAGCCATTGGGTTGTGTGCTTCATTTCCAATTTTACCGAAATTTTGATTTCCTGTGGTTTTCCGAATTTTTGTGACTTTTAACGTGGATTTTTTTAAAAGTGAAGTTAAAATTGGAAAGTGATTTTATGTGATAGTGATTAGTAGATAGGAAAGTGATGATAAAAGTGAAGTTAAAATTGGAAAGAAAATTTTGGTATGTTTTTACTATTAGGACTCAATGCAATAGTATTTTATTCTGTTAACGTCATTATATAGTGTTTGTGATTGCCAAAATTTTGCAGTGACTGTTATGGATATTTTTACTGTGGTTCGTCGTTGCTTCCTGAAGTACTGAAGACAATATTTTTCTGCAACAAATTCGCCTTTTTAATTAAGAGGTAAGCACTAGAATACTTTTGTATTATGTTTTTCTATAATTTGAACAAATGATTTACACATTTCATTTTTGTCTTACGGTAAGTTATGTTTTCTGACCTATCAAAATTTGTTCTTAAAATGGCTGCTATATTTATCGACCACCTACTGTTATTTTTATCTTAAGTTATAAATTTTAATGCGATATAATTTTTTTCCATTTGAATTAATACTTAATGCAATATTATTTATTTTTTGCCTTTTCATCCGTTCACTTTTACTTGCATTTGGAACTGACATACAATTTTATTCTATTTTCCTTCAGGGTATTTTCCTCTGCTTTGATGATGACGAAAAGTCTGTCTCAGGCCATTTGTAAAAGAGGGAAAAACCTTGCGACAAAACCGGATGATGATGAACTACCCGGTCCTTCTGGACTCTCTGGTAAGCAGTATTTATTTAAATATTTTCTTGATGATTGTATACCAAAAAAAAAGAGTGTGAATATTTTCATCTTTATATTTTAGCCTCGCAGATGAAAAAGCAACTGAAGAAATCGCTTAGGGAGGAAGAAATATGTACTCTAGCCATGGATTCGTCGAATGACAACTCTTCGAGCGGGTCTTCAATCCTATTTGTTTCTGATATGGGAGAAAGTGACTCGCAAAGTGGCGATGAACCCTGCACCGCAGAGGCGGCAGGAGCACAGAGAGCTGAAGGTGCCGTTACATCTTTGGCGGCCTGGGTCCCTAATCCCCAGTGAACAAGAATACCCTTGCCATTTTAGGATCCCCTGGTCTCAAAAAAAGGCCATGTGGTTCGACCGCCGGGGACTACTTTTCCCTTGTGTTTACTGACGAGGTTTATGGCCTCATTCTTACTGAGACAGAGAGAAATGCGGAGTGTATCTTTCTCCATAACCCATTGCCCCGCGCAAGAATTACGGACTGGAAAGCAATAGAGAGAAACGAGTTTGAGGTTTGGTTGGGCCTGCTCTTCCAAATGGGAATGGTTCGTACTAATAGAATGTCTGACTATTGGAAGAAGTCAATATTTTTTCAGTTTTAAATTATTTCAGCAATCGATGCCAAGGGATCGTTTTCTTGGGATATTGCAAGCCCTGCATTTTGCAAAAAAAAAACCCAATGAAAATGATCCTATTCCAACTGATCGCCTGTATAAGATTAGACCCCTTTTGACTTGTTTTCAGCAAGCAATGGCAACATGTGTTTCCCCCGGATGGGAATTATGCATTGATGAATCAATGCTACTCTGATGAGGGTGATTGATTTTCCGACAATATATGCAGGGAAGATAACACAAACATGAAAAAAAAATGTACATGCTTTGTGAACCTACAGGGTTAGTCCATCGCATGATTGTTTATATGGGCTCCAGGGACAGTGACGTGGGTGGACGCAGACATGGTGATAAAGTGGTATATAAAATTTTGGAGGATTTCAAGAGTAACAGGCAAAGTGTTTTCTTAAACAATTATTACAATAATGTTCCCCTAGCTAGGGATCTTTTGAGAAGTGGAACATACTGCACGGGTATCTTGCGAGCTAAGAGAAAAGAAAATCCGAAAGAGGTTTTCAGGCACAAACTGTCAAAGGATGAAATTGTGGCTCGTTGGAGTGAGGAGGGGATTTGTGTCTTTTGCTGGTAAGATACGAGAGACAACTTCCTCATTTCCTCCGAGTACGGAAGCAACCTCGTGCCAACTGAAAGATCAAGCAGAGGTAAACCGGAGGCCATAGTAGAATATAATAAGTTTATGGGGGGAGTAGATCACTGCGACCAGTTGCTGTCATACTTCATACTACACCTGCCAGCATAAAGCACTAAAATGGTACAAAAAGCTGGCGATACATCTGTTCCAAGTCATGCTGGTGAACAGTTATATTTTATATAACACATACAGTGGAAATAAGAAAAACCTGTATGACTTTCGAATGGAACTCATTGAGTCCTCACTGTCTAGTAAGTTAAGTGCCTCGCCCCCATCGCCCCAACCAAAAAAGGATCTCTCCCACTTTCCGGCATTAGCAGGTGGTGGGGAGAAGGGCAAAAAACCACAAAAAAGATGCAGAGTGTGCTACTCCAAGGGAGTGCAAAAAGCTGTGATATATATATCTGCCCTGACTGCGAGGGTGAGCCCAGACTTTATTTGCACCCTTGTTTTCAAAAATTTCACCAAAATATTTAAAAATTTATGTACATATCTTGTGTTATCACATGTTTTCTTGACAAATTTTAAAGTATGGCACAGAAAATTTTGCTCGATATTAGTTTTATTTTCTTTCTGGATACATCGGGTATTTCACTGGAATAAAATTTTGTATTGCTAGTGATTTTCAAGATTTTAAATGCTAAATGTTTTCCGGTGTTTCTAACAGTAAGTTATAATGGCTAAAATAAACTACTGATTCAAATTGAATTCTCTTAGTTTTAAAATTTCATGTACCAACACATTGCTCATATCTGCCAAGTCAAAATCTTCTGTAAAATAGCTTAACTTTCTTATCGGAAGAATAATACTGCATTTTTTGCACTCCATATAATTTCAAGACATTTGATTGACTGGAAGTACATTTATCCATTTTTTAGCTTAAAAATTGATAAAGGAATAATACACATGTCAATGAAAAACGCTAATACGGATAAAAAGCTGGCAATTCGTTACCGCGGTAGATTGGTATCCTGGACTTTGGCAGATTTTCATAATTATCGGACGGATATGTAAACATAATACTGAAAATTCTGAATACATATACAAAAAAGAGACAATGAGCACAATCGAAATGATAACAGTAGGAAGCAAATTTATGATGGTTAGGGGTGATAATTGCTCGCTACAGTAGTAAAAAAAGAGGGTGGTGGGAGGAGGAGGTGTCTTGCAACACAGGAAGAATGAGTGAAGCTGGGAAAGAATAACTAAAAGGGATAAACTGAGGTATTTATTGGTCCAAAAGAATTACTGCCATCTAAGTGGACTTCAGAAGACAATGGCCAAGAAACATCATTCTAATGGAAAAGCCAGGTTTGCTGCTAGTGGTGAAGATCCAGCTAGGGTGTCTGAGTGAATAAGAATGATTTTCTAAAAATTATACAGCCTGAATGCAACTTTATTATGGTAAATAAGTACCTGAACAAATGTGCAGGCTTTGGTGAATGCTAATACCTTATGTGATAATTACAATTTCTGAAGAAAGATCGACATTATCATCGACATCATATATTTTATTATGCTTTCATGAAATGAAAAAGTTTGCTGAACTTGGCCATACAAGTTTTTCATATAATGTAGTTGAAAGAAGATGGTGAAAATCATATTTCCCCAGTAACATTTAGAAAATCATTTGAATGAGACAAAAACCTTCAAAGTAGCTACTTCAAAACGAAAAACTGAGTATTTAAGGCCAAAACAGACAGTGATATCAATAAAATATAAATTGTTAGTGTTCTTATGGAAAATCACTCAAATCATAGACATAAGTGGACAAAACACTGCCCAAGTATTTTGATTCGAACAACTTGGCATAGATGAATCCAATATCTTTAAATATGGGAACTTAACTGAGATAAATACATCTAATAACAAGATTTCCTCAAAATATTCAGCAGGGGAAATGATGCTGTCTCAGTAATGCAGGTTGCACCATAATCAAAACCCTCATAGGGTGCGGACAACATCCATAAATTAAAAAAAAAATTTAAAAAAAAAGAAAAGTGTATTATAATGATTTTATGCTAATAGTACGCCTAAACTATGCAAAAATAATTGAATTGTGCACAAGAAAAGTTTCCAACACCAGCGAAGTTTCCTACTCAAGGTGCCGCATTGAAAGGGTTAAGGGAAAGACAGTAAGCAGCTTATGAGTTCATATCGGCCTATTGCCTTCTTAAATCAGTGGAGAATACAATCATATACATGTATCTATGATGTGTTATGTACATAGCAACTGTTATTGTTTACTTGAAAATATGTGTTACAGTTGATATACTCTATGCATCTTATGTGTTGCTGATTTTAATACAGTTTATTATTGTAAAAGTCTCACTTTTTCTCATTAAAACCATAAGAGGTTGTGGGCCTTTGAGAAAGAGTTGCATTATCAAGGATTTGTGAAATGGCCAATACTCACAAGAAATATGGGATTGAACAGTTTGTTGGGAAAAATTACAACCACTGGAAATTTCACATGGAACTTGTGCTGGAGAAAAATAAGGTACTAAAATGTATTCAAGAAGAAAAAAACTAATCCAGATGCCGCATTTAAGGAACTGGTTGTTACGTTCCGATCAATTATTGTTCAATGTATCGGTAATTCTCAGTTGGAGAATGTAATAATAACTCAAGTAATCCCAATTATTTTAAGAATAGCTATTTCAATACCTCAAGTAAAGGAAATTTTCAATTCAAATGTCATCAATGTGGACAATTTGGACACATGAGAAAAGATTGATGTGAAATCGACAGAGGTCATAGGAATCAACCTCACCATGCAAGTTCAGAAGAAAGTCATAACTGTGGAGTTTCATTTTTAGTATCAGCTTTAAATACTGTAACAGTCAAAAGAGACAACACTATATCTTGGTATGTTGATTCTAGTGCAACCGATCATTTAGTAAGTCCTGAAAAATATTTTACTGAATTAGTTAATTTTGAAGAACCAATTAAAATTTGTATTGCAAAGAAATCTGACATATATTTACTTGCTACAAAAATTGGTAATATTAGCGTAAAGTTGCAGCACAACTCAAGTATTATTTATGCTACTATCAAAAATGTCTTGTATTCAAAAGATTTACGTCATAATTTGCTATCAGTAAGCAGCATAGAAGAAGCTGGTTTTCAAGTGCTTTTTGAAAAAGCAAAAGTTGGAATATTGAAAATTTTTAAACCGTTAGCTTTTGGAATAAAAGAAAATAGTCTCTACAAACTGACCCTGGAAATAGCATGGGAGAAGGAAGCTAATTTCAATGAAATTATTAGGGATGTAGATTTATGGTACAAACCCATGGGCCTCCAACTGCCTGGTGGTGGGGAATGAGTAATTCCACCAGATTTTTATTTTGTCGTTCTCCACGACGGACTCAATATCTCCAGGGGCATAGGGCAGCACATGTACTTCGTCGATGCCGTAATGATGTCGAAGGTGGAAATACAACACTCGCAGAGCTGCATTGTGCCTAGTTAAATACGCTGATTGCGCGTAATAACTGCAGCCGGAGAGAAGGTGACTCAAAGTCTCCGGCTTGGCTCGGCACGCTCTGCATCTCGTGTCCGTCACCTCCGCCTTCAATATCATTCGGCGGTACACGAGAGTGTTGATGACACCATCCTGGCACGCGAGAACGAAACCCTCTGTTTCGGACCTGAGACCCGCGGAACGAAGGAAGGCAAACGTCAGCTCCTTCGATAGCCCATGTTTTTCCATGTTTCGGTAGAAACCTCCATGCATGGGCTTATCGGTGTGCGTCTTGAGCAAGGTCTTCTGCTCAGCCTTTTTGACCTCGAGCTTTAAGACGTCTGCCCTCAGTGACACGATTGACGTGCCACTGTCGTTACCGTCGGATGACAGGTCAAAGTCCAGACCGATTTCGTCCGCTGCCCTCTTCGCCGCCTGGAAGAGAAACGCCCCCACCCCGGCACCTTCGTGCTCCCTTACGAGAGTGAGCAGGGGGTCCGTGCTGTTGAACACACGGCAAACTGTACCCAAAACAACTCTGTTATGTAGACACTCCAGGCTCAACAGACCTCTACCGCCTACACTGCGAGGGAGATACAATCTGGCGACGGAAGATTTCGGATGAAGACTTCTATAGATGGTCAGCATCTTCCTCGTTCCCCGATCGAGGTTTTGCAACTCGTTGACATTCCATTTCATGCATCCGAAGGTGTACAGCAGTGTCGGAACCGCGAACATGTTCGTGGCAAGAACCTTGTTCTTGCTAGACAGCTCAGAACTCCAGATTTTTCTGAGAGTCTGTCTGTACTTGGCGGTGAGTCTTTCCTTCACTGCTGCTACCTCCTGCATTCGACGCTGGGGGACGCCGAGGTATTCGTAGCATTCGTCATCTTGCAGATGACGAACGACGTTCCCGTCAACGAGTTGCGAGTCTTCCTTGTCCTCCGATATTCTTCCTTTCGCCAGGTGGATGGATGCACACTTGTCCAATCCGAATTCCATCCCTATATCCTCACTGTATTGATGTACGGTGTCCAGTGCAACGCGCAGTTCTTTGGCGTTGGAAGCATACAGTTTAAGGTCATCCATGTAAAACAAATGGGTGACCTTGTGCTTCCTGTCACCAGGAACACCGCACATGTATCCTCGGCCTCGTCTCAGCTTGAAGGAGAGGGGGAGGAGGGAAATACAGAACAGGAGGGGGCTCAAGCTGTCGCCTTGAAAAACGCCACGGTGGTATGTTACCAACTCAGTGGAGACGGTCCGTTTGCCCGAAGTCAACACGAAGCGCGTTCTCCAGAGTGGTAACAGGCGTTGGATGCAGGACACAACCTCTGGGTGGACTTTCATCAACTTCAGCACGGCGATGAGAAGCTCATGCGAAGTGGTGTCGAAAGCCTTGCGATAGTCCACCCATGCCATTGATAGGTTTCGCTTATGTCGGGCGGCATCCTGACATATGCACCTGTCAATGAGCAGGTTGTCCTTGCATCCCGCGATTCCTCGTTTGCACCCCCTTTGCTCGTACACCTCCTCCCACACAGGCTGGATCTGCCGGAGGATAAGGTCGCTCAAGATCGTGGTGAACGCCTTGTATACAGTGTTTAGACAGGTTATAGGGCGATAGTTCTTCGGATTGGACAAGTCTCCCTTTTTCGGAATGAGAACCGTGCGTCCCTCAGTCAGCCAAGGTGGAAATGGTTCTTTACCTGTGATGAGGGACGTGAAGATTCTGGCCAGATGTTTGTGGGTAGAAGTGAACTTCTTCCACCAGAAGCTATTCACGGCATCCATTCCTGGAGCCGCGAAATTCTTCTTGCCAGACAAAGCGTGCTTCACGTCACTTTCCATGACTGAAAGGGGTCCATCCACATTGTGTAGGTGGCGGTCGCAGAACTCTTTAAAGAGTGCGATGGCCGGAGTGTCTCCATTGAATGGCCTCGTCGTTTCGTAGATATCCTTCCAGAAACGCTCGACCTCATGAACGGGTGGCGGGGATTCAACAGCAGGCGGAAGAGGCCGAAAGAGACGGGACGGCTGAAGGAGAAAGGTGGAATTCTCCCTTACGGCTCTACTCCTTTTCAGGAGTTTCTTCTTGGCCGAGGTAAGCGCCCGTACTCTATCGACCTCGTGCTGCTTAATAGTAAGCAACACGTTTTTGTTCAGTGTGTGATGGTTGAACCTGAGGCTGCGCGCAATGCGCCGAACTTTGGATGTAAAGGTTCGCCCGGCAGTGATGTACTCAATCACACACTGAATCTTCGACGCCTGCTGTCGCGCCAGTGTGATCTTGGCATCCAGCTTTTTCAGCCTTGCTGCCGCTTTATCCTCCCGAGAGGAGTCCTTTCGGGGGGTTGCCAAAACCTTGGCCGCAGCGTAGACCACGCAATTCACCGTCCAGAGATCTGACGTCTCTGTCAGGATCTCGTCGATGAGTCCATTCATTTGGGGCCGATGGGGCCGTCGATGAGTCCATTTATTTATTATTATTATTATTATTATTATTTGAATTCTTCACTTCTCAGCCTTTTTAAGGGCTGGGAAACATTCACCTATCCCGGGTGCAAGGCACCAAAGGGATTAGGCTCAAGTACTATTTTAATGTTCATTTAAAAATCTTCGTACTATGGAGCACGTGTTAATTATTGCGGTTTTTTGAATTTTCATGTACAAATGATTTTATATTCCTATTATTTCCAAGCTTTTGTGCAAGCTTTTTGGTATTACACCAGTCGCGGATATTATTATTGGTACAATTTTAACTGTTTTTTGGTTCCATATTTCTTTTATTTCTTCAGCCAGAGGAATATATTTCTGTATTTTTTCATTGTATTTAGCCTCTAAATTTTCTGTATTTGGAATGGATACATCTATTAAGTATGTTCTTCGGTCTTGTTTTAATTGAAGAGTTATATCCGGTCTATTGTTTGGGCGAGGGCGGTCCGTTATAATACTTCTATTGTAATATATTTTGACAGCTTCATTTTCTATTACAGGCAGTGGAGTCATTAGGTACCATGGTTTAGTTTCATGGGATACATTGTACTTATTAACTAATGCAAGATATATTTGTTTGCATATATTATCATGTCGTTGCGTGTATTCCACGCTTGCTAGTACACTGCATCCACTTGTGATGTGTTCTATTGTTTCTGACTTGCTATTGCATTTTCGGCATTTGTCATTCACGTTGGGTTCTTTAATTATGAATTTACTGTAGTTTTTTGTTTTAATTATTCTATCTTGTATGGCAATCATAAATCCTTCTGTTTCTGCAAAGATATCTGATGTTAACCATTTATTTGATGCCTTTTTGTCAATGTGTGGTTGCAGAAGATGGTTAGCATGCGTCCCATGTAGCGTTTTGGCTCTCCACCTCTCAAGCTTCGAACTGTCAGAATCTTTTTGTATCACTGTATTTCTTTTGCTTAGTTGTAAGGGAGAGTTATCTATTTGTATTAATACTTTATGCATTTGGGATTCTTTTTCTCTCGAGTAGAAGTAATTTCTTAAATTTTCTATTTGCGATTGGTGTGAGTTTTTTATGTCGATAAAACCTCTTCCTCCTTCTTTTCTGGGCAGCATTAACCTTTCTATTGCAGAGTGTTGATGGTGCTTCCTATATTTAGAGGCTACTGTTCTCATTAGTGTATTGAGAGAGTTGAGTTCCGTATCCGTCCATTTAATAATGCCAAATGAGTAGGTTAGAAGTGGTACTGCAAATGTGTTTATAGCCATTGCTGTATTACGTCCATTGAGCTCTGTTTTTAAGACTTTTGTTAATCTGGTTTTGAATTCACATTTTATTTCTTCTTTTATCTTCTTGTGAGCAGTTATTGGATTTTGAATGAACCCGAGGTATCTGTAGTATTCATCTACCTTCATAGGGTCTATTACCTTTTCACTCTCAGTAGCATATTCTTCATGTTCTTTTACCTTTCCTCTTATGATACAACATGTTTTGCATTTTTCCACTCCAAAACTCATGCGGATATCATTGCTGAAGATTTCTGTGATCTTAAGAGCATTTTCCAATCCTACTTTTGAATCTGCATATAATTTTAAGTCATCCATATAAAAAAGGTGATTGATTCTATAGCGGCATCCGTCTTTCATTATCGTATATCCATTACCAGACCTGTTTAACATGTTTGAAAGAGGGTTTAGGCTCATACAGAACCATAGGGCACTTAAACAGTCACCTTGAAAAATACCATTCCTTATTTGTATATTTCGACTTAGGTAAATCTTACTAGGGGTTTTGAGTTGGAGCCTAGTTGTCCATGTGTTCATAGTTCTTGTAAGGAATTCGATTAAGGTAGGGTCCACCTTATATATTTTAAGTACTTCAATTAACCAAGGATGAGGGACACTATCAAAAGCTTTTTGGTAATCAATATATGCACTATACAGATTTGTTTTATTAGCTTTGGCATGGTTGATGATGTTTTGGTCTATTATCAGTTGCTCTTTGCATCCTCGACTTCCTTTTTTGCATCCTTTCTGTTCTTCCGTCATTACTTTATTTACCCTCAAGTGTTCGTCTATTTTTGATGCTATGACAGATGTCATTATTTTGTATATTGATGGTAAACAAGAAATGGGTCTATATTTAGAAGGATCGGTGGTATTTGCATCTTTTGGTATCAAGTATGTTAAACCCTGAGTGAAAAAAGTTGGTAAACTCTGTGGATTATTGATTGCATTATTGATTAATTGTGCTATTTTTTGGTGAGTGGCAGGTAAACTTTTATACCAGTAATTCTGTATTTTATCAATCCCCGGTGCTTTCCAATTCAGAAATGTGTTGATAGCCTCGCTGACATTTTTCTGGTCAATGGTAACTTTTGTCATTGGGGTAATATTTAGCATGTTGTCATGCTCCGACTTTATCCATGTAGCTTCGGAGTTATGTTTCTTTGGGCTAGACCATATGTTTGACCAGAAGTTTTCCATGTCATGAAGTACTGGTGCTTTTTGAATTTCTATTCTGCCTGTTCTTAGTGAGTTGTAGAACTTCTTGGGGTTGTTACTGAATTGTATATTTTGATTTTTTCTATTGAAACTTTGTTTGTATCTTTTTAACCTATTGGAATATGCCAAGAGCTTTTGTTTTAGTGTATCTAATACAACTACTAGATTTTCCTCATTGTGTTGATATTTTTATTATTATTATTATTATTATTATTATTATTATTATTATTATTATTATTATTATTATTATTATGATTATACTCATTTTACTGTAGTGTTTCTCGTGAAATCAAAAGATGAAGACTTAAGTTTTTTAAAAGGAATGAAGCTAAGATGACAGCTAAATTTGGATCTAAAATCTCAGAATTGGGTGGTGATTATGGTGGAGAATACACATCAAAAGAAATGGCTAATTTTTTCAATGAAAAAGGGATTTTTCTCGAGTATACAATCCCAGAAACTCCAGAACTCAATGGAAAAGCTGAAAGATTAAATAGAATTGTATTAGATCAAGGAAGAGCTTTAATTTTGGAATCTCAATTGTCAAAGAAGATTTGGGGTGAACGTATTTTGTGAGCTGCCTATCTTTTGAATAGAAGTCCAACAAAAGCACTTCAACATACTACTCCAGCAGAATTATTTTTTGAAAGAAAACCAAAATTGGAAAATATTAAAGTCTTTGGAAGTCTTGCATATACTCATATACCAAAAAGCAAAAGGAGAGGAAAATTTGATTCTAGAGCTGAAATAAGCATAATGATTGGTTACTCACACAATGGTTACAAATTGTGGAATCCTATAACAAAATAAGCCTTTAGTGCAAGAAGTGCAATATTTGATGAAAGAAAAATTATCAGGAACATCAAAATTGTCAGGAATGCAGCTACAAGAAATAATAATAATTTGTCTTTTATTATGAGCGAATTTAGGCCATAACAGTCCTCTCTTACAATTAGCTTGAATATGATGGACACAAACATCCATGCCCTTGGTGGTGAAAAACCCACCCAGGCAGGATTCAAACCCATAACCCTCTGAATAGCAGGCGAGGATTTACCCCTCCGCCACTGGGGCTGACATATGACAATTATGGAAATTAACAATTATGAAGAACTTCAAAATGAAAATCAATTAGATTTCACATTAGTTATGGATGTTGATTCACAAAATTTAAGCAGTAATGATGATAATTTTGAAGATGCTCAAGCAGTTCTTAGTGATGGAGAAGAAGTAAATGGAATTGAAAACATTGAAAATAATGAACCACAAAATGCACTGCCAATTAATCCAAACGCAAAGAAACGCCCAAGAATAGATTACAGGTAACTCTCGTTTTACGCACGTTCGTTTTACGTATTTTTGCTTTAACGCACTGCATATTGTGATACTTTCAGAATTTTGCATTCGTGCATTTTTTTGCGTTTGAACTTCGTAGTTCGTAGTTAAATATTTCGTTGCTCGCTAAATGTGCATCATGCGCATTTCATACCTCTCCTTGGCGCAATTATCATGATTATGATGCCGTACCTCGTGGTATCTCGCGATGTTTGGGCTGTATTAGTAGTTTTTTAACACAAGTGGAAAATATAAACATGTCTTCTTTGAGAACAGCAATGAAGAGACAGAGAAAGACAATATCTCTAGAGCTGAAATTAGATGTAATAGAGCAACTTGAAAAAGGTGAAAGGATTACAGATATAGGTAATCGACTTGGGTTGGCTAAAAGTACTATCGTCACAATTCGCGAGAATGCGGAAAAAATCAAAGACAGTGCTAAGTCTGGAACCAGCATAAGTGCCCAAAGATCCTCATATTCAAGAAGCAATGCATTAGAAAGAATGGAGAAAATGCTCAGCACCTGGATAGAAGATTTGAATCAGACTCATATGCCTGTATGTTTATGGTGCAAGCAAAGGCACACTCTTTACATGAAGAATTAACGAAGGAAGAGAAGAATTCCAAACCATTCCATGCTAGTTCAGGTTGGTTTGCAAACTTTAAGAAAAGATATAGCTTCCATAATATTAAGATGACCGGGGAGGCTGCATCTGCCGACAAATTTTCTGCTAAAAAATTTGTTGAAGAATTGGAGGCTCTGATTGAAAAAAATTGCTATTCAGCAAAGCAAGTTTTTAATCTCGATGAAACTGCTCTAAACTGGAAAAGGATGCCTTCCAAAACCTACATTTCCAAAGAAGAGAAAACTGCTCCAGGCTTCAAGGCTGCGAAGGACAGATTCACGATCTTGTTTGGTGGTAATGCCGAGGGAGATTGCAAATTGAAGCCAGTGGTAGTTTATCATTCATTAAATCCCCGAGCTTTTAAAGGTTACGCAAAGGACCTATTGCCAGTCCATTTCTATTCTAATTCTAAAGGGTGGATGACTGGAACTATTTTTCGTGATTATATAATAACAAAACTCAAAGGTGAACTTCAGCAGTATTGTGCCAAGGAAAATATACCATTCAAGGTATTAATTTTAGTGGATAACGCCCCTGGACATCCTCCATCAATTCAAGATTTGGAAGAAGACATCAGTTTTGTGTTTCTGCCACCGAATACAACGTCGCTAATCCAGCCTATGGATCAAGGTGTTATTGCTACGTTGAAAGCGTATTATTTGAAAAAAAGTTTCAATCTCATGTTACATGAAATGGAGGAGAATAATGTGAACGTTAAAGGGTTTTGGAAAAGTTTCAATATTCGTGAGGCCATAATGCTCGTTGCCGAAGCATGGAATGAGATTCCTCAGTCGTGTATGAATGGTGTTTGGCGAAAACTATGCCCGTATTTTATATACGACTTCAGGGGTTTCAGTGTTGAGGCTGATTTAGTTGAAACGAAAGAGAAAATTGTGACTTTAGCAAAGAAAGTGGGATTTGCATACATAGAGATGGAAGATGTAAGCGAGGTATTAGCCGTTCATCAAGATTTATCAAATGAAGACTTGATTGAACTTGAACGAGAACAGCGGGAGGAGGAACCGGAGCCGGAGGGAGAAGAGGTAACTGCTGATAACGAAGAGCGCAAGCTCACTAGCAAAGGATTAACGAAAGCATTTAAACTCATTGAGGAAGGCTTGGCTATTTTTGAAGAAGATGATCCAGACACAGAAAGATGCGCAAAAGTTAGGAGAAATGTTCTTGCTTCCATGGCATGTTATTCCGAAGTGCTGAAGGAAATGAAAAAACGTGCAAAGCAAATGACAATGTTTTCGTATCTAAAGAAAGATGCATCTGTATCTGCCGAGCCATCCGAGCCAGATGGGCTTGACCCTCTCATGTAATGTTTATTCATTAAGGTAAAAATATATAATTTTCCTGAAATAGTATTGTTTTGCATTTAAACAAAAGGTATTTTCATGTGTGAACAAATCGTGACCAGCGGCTGCGAAATGCTGTTACTCGAATTATTTAATCGGTAAGTGCTTTTTATGAAAAATATAGCGTAGTTTTAATCATCCAACAACGCGCCAGGTTAATGAAGTAACCAAAAGGTAGTCATAGTATACTGATATTTAGTCGTGGGTTACAAAATAATTCAAGAGAATTCAGTATGGAGATTCAATTTTTGATTTGCGAATTTTTTATTTACGAACGCTTTCTAAGGAACGTAACTCGTTCGTAAATCGAGAGTTACCTGTATAGGGAACCTCCTAGGAGCAGTACAAGAAATATAAACCCACCTAAACATAATACTTATTATAGAGTGACTCATAAAGCTATGCATGCTGAATCTTTTATTGAGAGTGTACCTGAAACGTTTGAAGAAGCAAAAAATAGATCAGATTTTGATTCATGGAAAGAATCAATTAATGAAGAAATTAAATCGTTAAACAAAAACAAAACTTGGGAATTAGTGGAAAAACCAAGTGATGCTAAGCTTATAGATTCAAAATGGATTTTCAGAATTAAGAGAGATGAAAAAAGAGAAATTATCAAATACAGTAAAACCTCGTTAATTCAAAATTGAAGGGACCAAAAAAATTCGACTTCGAATTATCCGGGTTCGAATTAAACGTACTTTCCGAAAATAAATACATTCTGAATTTTCCAGAAAATCATTGGAAAACTACATTTTTTATCAACAGGCACAGAATACACGCTATTCGGAGTAGTTGATGACCACAATTCTTCAATTTCGTGAGAATAAAATACTTCGAGGTTATCCGACTTAAGATAATTTGGAGAAGTACGCTTTTTTTAGACGCAATTGCACAAAAAAAATGATCTTCGGGCATGAATCTGCAAGCAGTGATTCACCTGTCAATTGTTTCCAACATCCAACAATGGCGCTGCGTGTTGTGTCAGCCCGCAAATATTGAAATGCCTGCCACGCATGTCCATGACGACAATTTCCTGCCTCACTGAATTATTCATCCGTCAATCACCTCAATCTTCACACAAATTGAACTGCGGATACAGTCGGCTTGAGTAAATTTGGCGAGATAATTTTTCAACGTACAAAAGAGGCGATCTTCTGCGTCCACGTTTCATGCTTCATAATCCAAGTTCTTGGCAAAAGGAGCACCATGCATCGATCTAGTAGCACAGCTTATCCATCCTTACCATCGATGTGATGCTCCATGGACCTGTACTGGGTCTCAATCAGTCAAGTGCCCATGCTTTCTGAGAATGCATTACGTGTTCTTCCCTTTTGGATGGAGAGAACGGTAGAGCCATAGCGCATCAACTGAAGGTCAGCTAGGGTCTCCCCTCCCTCCCTGAGGACGGAAACCCAGGAAAAAATTATGACGCAGTTTAGGAAACTCTCCCCTCATGAGCAGTCCCTTTACCTTCTCCCTCTAGTACCTAGTGATTCACAAGAAGTGTGGGGGAAGAGCAAATACATGATAAAAAAATACAGAGAAAGTTGGCAAATAAAGCTCTCCAGCAACTATGGGAAGACACAGGAATCTGAGGATCAAAGCGGTGTAAGTTAGAGAGGTGGTTTTCCGATAATGCACATGCTTAACCAGGAAAACGGATCAAGATCGTCTCTCTGGACTATTCCACCACTTCTTGGATTTCAAAGAATATATTGAAGATTTTTTTGGTAAAGTTTTATTGGAAATGAAAATGGCTATAAATGTTTGAATGACCATTCTAGCTACCAGCTGCCTAAAAACACATTACAAAAGTTATTTTTTGGAAAAAAAATGAATCTATAGTTGTTTGTTTACTTTTCTTTTCGTAGAGTTCGTGCACATGTTTAGACAGAATGCTCAAGGCTTGGGAAAGATTTACATCGGAATTTAGTCTTTCTCGTAGCGCCATTTCCACCATCGAGATAGCAGAAAATGCCTCTTTACGAGTCACTTGAGTATTTATGAGATGCTCTTCAGCCTCCTCTTCTCCATCCGAATCACTTACTTCTATCCTGCATCTGTCACCATCGAATTCATTAGACTTGGCAACCGTGGTCTCTTCACTCTTCGAAAGTGGTGATCACATTGTCATCGCAACGGACGTATTCCGGAAAATTAGTTGGACACTCAATTTCACCATGAATTTCAGGCCAGTCGAAATCTTCACTTGAGTCACTTACGTTTAAAGCCATTTCTTCCCCAAAACCATGTTCACGGAAGCAATTTGAAATAACAGACGAGAAAACTTCATTCCAAGATGCACAGATATTCCTCATCACATCCAGCACGTTCCACTTCCCAATGTCTTGAACAAGAATATTTCTTGCGGTCTCCCTGATCATGTACCACACCAAGTTCTTTCTATGCGATCTCTTGAGGCAATAAATAATTCCCTGATCAAGAGGCTGCATGTAGCTAGTGGTGTTAGCGGGAAGGAAAACGACTCTAATATTATTTAGATTGAGCCTTCAATGCTGTGAGCAGTGCACTGATCTATTAAAAGCAGAATTTTTCGATTCTGGCCAGCCATTCTTCTCTCAAAACTTGTAAGCCACTCACGTAATAAAGCCGCGGTCATCCAAGCTGTTTTATTGGCACGATAACCGCAAGGAAGGGTTTGAATTCCTTTGAAACACCTAGGGTGGGCGTATTTTCCTATCACCATGGGCTGAAGTTTTTCGGTGCCATTGGAGTTGCAACACAGTGCGACAGTCAGCCTTTCCCTGCTTTTCTTCCCTCCACGGCATCTTTCTCCTTTCGCGGAGACCGTCCTATCCGGCAGAATGTTATAGAAGATTCCACTCTCATCCATATTAAAAATATCTTTTGGAGCATAGTCCTGAAAAATTTTTTTGACATTTTCTCGCCACCTTTCAGCAGCACCTACGTCCAGTGATTTGCCTTCTCCAGACACACACAAAGACACAATATTATTCCTCTTCTGGAATCTCTGCAGCCACCCATTGGAGCACTTAGATTCTTCGCCTAATTTAAGAGCGATCATTTCGGCCTTCTCTTTTACTAAGGGACCAGGCAGAGAGATATTATTTGCCCTACATTGGAAGAACCAATCCAACAACTCGCTCTCTGCCTTTACGTGCTTGGCTCCCCGATTTCTTTTCTTCCTGCCGTCATCCTTTCCGCTTTCTGCTTGTGATACTATTGCATCACGATTTTTAATGTAAGTCGACAGCGTTCATTGCGGAATACCGTAGTGCTTTGCGATTTCCGTTTTTGTTTTCATCCCTGTATCCACCTCACAAAGAATATTCATCTTCTCCATAAGAGTCAGTGCGTTGTGTTTTCTTTTGGAAGACACATCTGCACCGGTCTTTCGTCAATAAGGGTAATCGTCAAAGCAATTTAAACCTACAATGGAGGAATAAATGCCTGGCTATAAGTGAGAATGAAGCTAAAACATTTACTCAGGCGAATAAAACAATTCAACAGAGAAAAACAGTACTGGGCTCAATCATTATCACCGTATTATTAAGTTCCTCACATTCAATACGAGTGCCGCTAACATTAATGTGACATGACAGCAGAGTATTAAAATGTTTAATGCTAAAATTACTGTACCTGGTCAATACTAGTCTCTGCAGAGGTGGATAAAAATGATTACTTTTCCTTTCACCTGATAAGTCAAGAGGTCAACGTGACTTCCCTGGAGAAGGTCAAGTCGTCAGGTGCAGAACCCTTCAGTCGGGGTCGTCATGGATTATGACCACCAACCATCTGCCTTGACAGTTCGGAGAGAAGGGAGGCACCAGAGTGAGAGAGGGGAAGGCAACAGTCTATTGGGCTTGGGCAAGAGAATGGAAGGCTGGCGACCGAGCAGGCAGGATAGGAAGCTTTTCGCAGCCTTCTCCCAACAGATGCCTCTGTTCGCAGCCTGCGGCGCCCAATGTAGTTCCCGGAGTCGTCTGTATTGGGTGCAACAGTCGCGCCGAGGCTCCGTCCCTTGCCAGTGGAGGGAGGGGTGACGGAGAGGAGGAGAGCCATCGCTCTCGACTAGAATTAACTGACATTTCCAGCTAATTACCAAGGGTTGTAGCTGTGACGGTATCGTGTTACCCAAGGGGAAGTGAAAAGAAGACTTTGAAGGGGTATGACTCAAGTTATAGCTGGTATTGGCATGGTTAGGAGACACTCTCACGGTCTACGACCCTTGCCGAGAAACGGAAGTACCTACTCATGAGATATGGGGAGAACAGCTTAATTCCAAATAGATATGTAGTAAAGGTTGGTTTTTTCAAGAGTGGGACAACGTAAATCACTTCGAAATAAGCGCTTCCAACCTAGTAAAATGCGCCGCCGCCGCCAAGGACGACTTCGAATTAACTGTTAAAATCGGGAGTCACGTGGCGAAATGTGACTTCGAATTACATGTTAAGCAGTATTTCGAATTATCCGTACCATCTAGCATGCAATTCCCTATACCGTTTGCTGGGGACAGCTCACAACTTCGAATTAAGCGGTATTTTGAATTAAGCGGGTTCGAATTAACGAGGTTTTACTGTATAAAGCTAGGCAGGTTGCGAAAAGATTCATGCAAGTAAAAGGATTTGATAATGAAGAAACTTTTGCTCCAGTGGCTAGAATGAGTACAGTCAGAGTTTTATTAGCAGTCATCTACATCTACATACTACCCCGCGACCCACTGCATGAGCGTGTGGCAGGGGGTGGTAGGTCACCAGACGTGTAAAGATGTCAAATTTTTGGAGGTAAAATAATCACACGTCCTGTGGGAGTGTATTTGGAGGAGCTCAGTTTATATTTTGGTCGCTTATTGTGCGTGAAAAAACGAGTTTCCGTAACTATCTCAGGCTCAACAGAGATAGGTATGGTTCCGTACCTCACTCCGGCAGAGTATCTCTCTTACATTATTGCATCTGTCAAACCTTGAAATGTAGTGAGGCGTCATGATAATATTCTGTGTGTCGATCTGAAACACACCAGTTCTGAATATCTCAAGCAGCCTATGCCTAGAGTGCAGCCTCCGAGTCTCTGGGGGCTCCAACCTTAACCCCTCTAACAATTGTGTAACACTATATGTTCGTTCGTAGCAGTTTTTAACAAAGCAAGCTGCTTTTCTTTGTATTCTGTTATTTTTTTTGGATAAATCCTTATGACCAGGGTCTCAAGACCAGTTATTCTGTTTTTGCTATTTCTGTTCACAAAAAGAGCGAAGTTAAGATGCTCGTCCCAATCGGAGTGGTCTTGAGAGATGTAGTGGGAGATGACAGATGCGAATGATTGGTGCGCCCGTTCCAAGCGACCATTTGCAGCTGGATTGTACGGCGAGGTGAATATGGATTTAATATTTAAAATTTTGCATACACTGTGCATTAAAGTAGAAGTGAAATTTGCGCCACGATCCGTCAGTAGGTACTTTGGTACCCCATGGCAACAAATGACGAGTTCGACGAAGGCTCTCGCGACATTTTCTGCCGATTGATTCGGTATTGCGATGGCTTCTGGGTACCGCGAGAAATGGTCTTGGCAGGTTAGGATGTACTTATTTCCGCGGGAGGATCTCGGTAACGGGCCCACTATATCCAATGCTATTTTTTCTAGTGGGTAGGTGGCTTCAACAGCTGGTTGCGTTGGCAATTTTGGACTTCCCGCCTTGCGTTTCTTACACGCTAAGCAATTCATAACGTACCCCCGCGTGTCAGAGTAACATCCATCCCAGTAAAATTTCCTTTGCACTATCTCCAGCGTCTTCGTTTGACCAAGGTGGCCAGCCAAAGGGTTGTCATGGCATCGCTCCAAAATATGATTTCTCATTGCTTTCGGTGCGCATAATAGGAATCTTGGTTCCGGAACACTGGGAATAACTTTATACAATAGTCCCTTGTCATCGTAAAAGAATGATGGGTCATGATTTCTGGCCTGATGATGAAAAGCCTTTAACTCTGGGCAATTTGACTGTGCTTGGAGGATCATGTCTTCATCCCACGTTGGCTCATGTGTGACTTCTTCCATTTCGAGAGAGTTAATCTCGGGCGTTATGCGTGAAAGAGCATCTACATGAGACATCTGATTCCCAGGGCGATGCTGAATATCAAATGTGTACTCCGATATTTCCATTATCCAACGCGCTAATCGCGGTTTTGGCTCCTTAAGCGTCACTAGCCATTTAAGTGGCTTATGGTCGGTATAGAGGATGAAGGCACGACCAAGGAGGTAGACCCGGAACTTTTTTATCATTTCTACCACAGCCAGGCATTCAAGTTCCGTAGCCGAATACGCTTTCTCCGGTTGGTGCAACTGACGACTTCCGCAGGCCACAGGGTACTCGCCATCTTCGAATTGCTGCGACAGTACTCCACCCAAGGCTTGCTGCGATGCGTCGCACAGTGGTCCGAAATCGGAAAAAGCCGGACAAAAGTCCAAAATGGCTTTTTTTGAGATAGAGACTTGAAACTTAGCGTAAATACTCATAAATGATTACCAATTATAGATTTATATGCCATTTTACAAAAACACGACTTGTTACCGAGATACAGTAGCCCAAACATGACCAATTTTTCAAAAACACGCGCGATCTCGTTTTTCTTCGAAAATCTTTGAATATAAGTAGGTGGTGTTGCGTTAGTATGATTTTTATGGAATAAAAAACGCTATATTCCTTTGACTTGGTGCTTTGCCTATATTTTCCATGACTTTTGAAGATTTTGACTCTCATTTGTCTGGTTTTGCAACGCAAAATGGCGTACCCGTTTTTCACGTGAAATTTAACATAAAGTAGACATTATCTTTCGTTTACGAAATATATAACTCGGGAAATTTACATCACAGTGTAAAGTAGAGATTTCTTAAGAATACTAAGCAGAAGTCTTGGAAAAAAGTTTGCGACCAAGGAAATGAGAGCGATTTTTCGATCGCGCGTCAAGGCTGAGCTACACGACGCGGGACCCTGAGGCTCGGTAACTGCGGTCGATTTTTCAAGTTTTTTGAAACTTTATTCTTGAAAATCGTCATTTAAAGCACGGCACGTAGTCAGTATTGACCTAAAACACTATACTGAGGATATTACCAGGATTATGGATCGATTGACTACACCATTTCACGCATTACTCTAGTGAAGATGCTAGGGATTGGATATTTGTCGGAACCATCCCACGTATAAGAAATATGCTTCGGGTATGAAGTAGGGTTAAGAGATTAAGTCGGCATGCTAAAGAGAGAGAAATAAACTGTTTCCGGGAAAGGCAACAACCGATACTCTTTTTCCCTTTCCACCCTCACCAAGGGGGGTCGCGCGGAAAGGAGCGTTTTATGACGACGCACAGCCTTTGACGGTATTTAACGGGTTCTTCCACAAGGGTTTCCCCTTTTCAATTTGACCAAGATTCATACACTAGGGGAATGTTTTAGGGAAAAGGAAACAAAAATTACTATATCTTTGAATTCATGATTTATATATTATTATAAAATAGTAAATTAAGATTTAACTTGACTAGGGCAAATTTCACTTTTGGTCGTCCATCGTAAAGAAAATATACGAGGCAACATGTCTGATAAATGCAAATTCAAAATCAAATCGAACAAATGCAATGGCAAAAAGTTTGAAAACTGTTTGCTAAATCCGTAAAGAAATATTTTAATTAAAAAACAAAATAGCATCAATGGAATACCAAGCATCAGCAGAACTTACAAATGAAATCAATGCGGAACCATAAATTAGAATATAAAAGGAATACATGTTTTGGGAGTCACCTATTACTGTGCTTTTTTTAAGTTATTAAATTGTATCTTTTCATTTACAGAATTTCAACCTTCAATCCTCCGATGAACTCATTTCGTCACTAGGTCCTGATTACTCTTCTTCACTATCATATAAAAGCAGCAGTTCTCTTAAATCTATTGGCATTTCCCTTGCACTCCTCGGAGTTGATGTCAGGGTGGAGGAAAGAAATGGATCAGACGTTAACTACAGTCTTTTGAAAAGGTCGTCATCGTGGCCTCTCTGGAGTGCTTCCTGCTGAATCTCCGGCGGAATTTACGGGTGTCCTTATTCCGGGCTTCCATTGACTCTTCAGAAAGTTATCCCAAGGGAAGAATCGCCTCTTTTGCAATGTCGCTTCCATGCAGAATTACCTTATGTACCGTGGATGGCATATAATACCAGGGATACAGCTTGATGTATAATTCCGCAGTTCTCTCGTAGTAGTCCGAGAAAGCTGTATAATTAAGAATTATGCCACTGGATATTGCCCTCAGAATGATGGAAAAATGTTTTATGAGATCAACATTGATACCTGTAATTAAAACATGATAAATTAATTTACTGCTGATGGTACATTATACCTTCCTATGAGAACTAATAATTTAGATGAAATATTTAACCAGTTTAATTGCAAACACATGCGTGAAGTTTACATATGCTTTGCTATTACAGTGCACGTTTACTCAATTGCCTGTCAAATCAGCGGCCAAGTCTGGGGAATCAAAGAAACGCCTTGCCGTGTTACCGTCATTCGTGTTACCTGATCCAGGCCTTGGAACATCAACAATCCACCCCATCCTTTCTCTAAAAGCCTTCTGAATTCTTATTTTTCTCTGTATAAGCAGTGTTTTGAGATTTCCTCGGGCCTGTAAAGAATTTTGTTCGTAATTCAAAGGCATTTTCACCATTGAACCAGATTCCAGCTTGTCTGTATTCATTTTTACCTGCCACTTTTTGAACTCTAGTCTGTACGATATGTGTAGCACACATTCAAAAAACCGGATGTAGCAATGCATGGTTGACAATCCAAAAGAATATTTAGTCACATCTGCAGGTCGATTCCTCATTGCCTTCAAATCATTCATCTCCGTAGCTGTTGCTCCTCAGATGTAGCACCTCATACTCGGATTGTCAGTTAATGCGTTGCATGCCTAAAATAATCGTATTTTAATTTTTTTAATCCATAAGCACTACCATGTTCTTGTCTATCACAATAGAAATCTGAATTTTTCTTACTTTTCCATTTATCATGGTTAGCAGCAAGCTGAAATTGACTGAGTAATTTCCATTGCTCCAATTTTTCAGCCCGTCAATCTGCCTTTGAATGTAAATACTTTCCTCATTAGCAAGTTCCGTGGTTTCCTTCAGCCACCGGAGGCGAATAGGCCGGCAAAATTTGGTTGATGATGGGCGAGGATTTTTCCAGATTATTTCACCTAAAACAGCAGACATGTAATTAAGTACTCAATTTTACTACAGTCAGATTCATTCGTCATAAGCAAGATATGCAATTTGAAACGCGTCAAACTCTTACCATTTTCGTCATTCAGCAAACGAAGTGACACCAGGGAGCTCATAAATAAATATTCATCGGAAGAATCCGCCTGTTCCCAATACTGTTTATATTGTGAATGGCCCGAACTCCCGTCAAAGCCATATTTGCATATTAAGGTGCAGTTCACCTCATTGCTGGCCGCTAGAGCAGTGGATTCGCATGTCAGTATCCTCGATGCAGTGTGGTTTTATAGAGCCTGTAGACTCACTTCGCATACATTTTCTGTAATGCGTATTGCTTCTGGGTATGCAGCACTTTTTGCGGTTAACACTCGTGCGTAGCTGGGGTACAAGGAATGTCCCTAAGTACGAGCGGAGCGCCTAAATACATTGTACTGATTTTTAGTCAGCCCAATGGTTATGATCAAAGATAAAGCCTCCTCTGGAGACATCTCTTTCTGCACCTCATCACTCTTCCTCCACTTAGTAAGTACTCTCTTAGCTCTAGTGGGAGTAGTTGTCGTTACTTCCGTAATTAACTGTGCGGCTGCAATATCTCCTTCCTCCCTTAAACCAAGAGAGGTTGCTAATGCCAGCTCAGCTACTGAGGAACAACTTTTAATATTTTGAACTTTCCTTCGTTTAGAATGGCCACACGAAGAAGTAAAATTTTTCTCGGGCCGCCCCAATAAACCTAATAAAGCAATAATTGTAAGATATAGAATAGTGTATACAATTTATAAGATTTAGAATAAGTATAGATTTTCAGAAATATAATTTTCTTTAAAAGTTCAAAACATACTTAAATATAATACATACCAGTTGCCTTTGAAGTACCAGGAAAGTATTGACGGACAACTTCAGGGAAAATAATTGGCTCTGCGAGCCATGCGTCACATCGCACTAAAAATCTTTCATTATTCCGGCATCAATGTTTCCACATTTTTTCGTAATAAGGGCAGAATCCCAACCAAAGTAATTCACGGAGATCATCAAGAGCATCCTCATAGCTCTCTACATTTAATCTCCGCGACAAAAAATCCAGCAAGTGTGTTTTTTTCTCGCCTGATGTCTTTCCCTTCATTTCTAATACTTTATTATATAACTCAAAACGAGTAATTTGGTTTTAATCCATCGCTACGTTAGAAAACGCTCGAAATCCTGTGCGGGGATTTGAAAATTAGAAATATGTAAAGAGAACACGCATCAAAATCATAATTGCCATGATTTATGAGGGAAGAAAAAAGAGTAAAAATCGATAAGTCATTTAACAATTTCGTTGAAGTAGTACGCAAACACACGCGCCTTTGAAATGGAAAACATAAAAAAACTCACCTTGCAAAAATTCAAGCTGGAAAATCACTGCGCTGTTCAACTCCGGGAATAGCTAGTGGGAATTCAATAAAGCCCGAACCAAATCACAGGAACATGAACTTGAGAATTACACTACAGCACGACACGACACTAGGACAACAAGCACGACACTTCTTCACAGATTCCAAAATAAAACTGCAAGTTGACATGCATTTCTGCCGGGGAAAGGAAAAACCCTTGTGGAAGAACCCGTTAAATACCGTCAAAGGCTGTGCGTCGTCATAAAACGCTCCTTTCCGCGCGACCCCCCTTGGTGAGGGTGGAAAGGGAAAAAGAGTATCGGTTGTTGCCTTTCCCGGAAACAGTTTATTTCTCTCTCTTTAGCATGCCGACTTAATCTCTTAACCCTACTTCATACCCGAAGCATATTTCTTATACGTGGGATGGTTCCGACAAATATCCAATCCCTAGCATCTTCACTAGAGTAATGCGTGAAATGGTGTAGTCAATCGATCCATAATCCTGGTAATATCCTCAGTATAGTGTTTTAGGTCAATACTGACTACGTGCCGTGCTTTAAATGACGATTTTCAAGAATAAAGTTTCAAAAAACTTGAAAAATCGACCGCAGTTACCGAGCCTCAGGGTCCCGCGTCGTGTAGCTCAGCCTTGACGCGCGATCGAAAAATCGCTCTCATTTCCTTGGTCGCAAACTTTTTTCCAAGACTTCTGCTTAGTATTCTTAAGAAATCTCTACTTTACACTGTGATGTAAATTTCCCGAGTTATATATTTCGTAAACGAAAGATAATGTCTACTTTATGTTAAATTTCACGTGAAAAACGGGTACGCCATTTTGCGTTGCAAAACCAGACAAATGAGAGTCAAAATCTTCAAAAGTCATGGAAAATATAGGCAAAGCACCAAGTCAAAGGAATATAGCGTTTTTTATTCCATAAAAATCATACTAACGCAACACCACCTACTTATATTCAAAGATTTTCGAAGAAAAACGAGATCGCGCGTGTTTTTGAAAAATTGGTCATGTTTGGGCTACTGTATCTCGGTAACAAGTCGTGTTTTTGTAAAATGGCATATAAATCTATAATTGGTAATCATTTATGAGTATTTACGCTAAGTTTCAAGTCTCTATCTCAAAAAAAGCCATTTTGGACTTTTGTCCGGCTTTTTCCGATTTCGGACCACTGTGCGTCGGTACAAAGGTTAAAAGGTTTCGCGAAATCTGGGAATCTAAGGGTTGGGTGCGAGGAAAGAGAAAGTCTTAAGGATTCAAAAGCCTGCTGCTGATCATCTTCCCAATTAAATTCACTGCTTTTCTTAATCAATTTCGTGAGATGGCGGGAAGTATTAGCGAAATTAGGTATAAATCACCTATAGTAACCCACCAAACCTAGGAATGACTGTAATGTCTTAACGTCTCTGGGTAATGGAAAGTTTTTAATGGCCTCCACTTTTTCCTCATCGGGTTGGATTCCATCAGCCGAAACCAAATGTCCCAAAAATTTTACATTTCTTTGAAAAAAGTTGCACTTCTGTGGTTTTAAACGTAGATTCGCACTCCTGAGCCTACTGAATACCTCTCTCAGCCCATTAATATGCTCTTCGGGAGTCGAATCATAGCAGATTATGTCATCAAGATAACAGGCACATCCACGGTTGATTAGGCCACTCAACACTTTTGTCATTAAACGCATGAATGTGGAGGGTGCGTTAGCTAAGCCGAAACTCATTCTGTTGCATTGATTGTGTCCATTCAGCGTACTGAAGGCCGTGTACTCTTTGCTTTTCTCTTCCATTTCCACCTGCCAGTAGCCACTACAAAGATCCATTGTGGAAAAATACTTCGCCCCACCCAACTGATCAAACGTCTCTTCAATATTAGGCAAGGGGAAAACTTCCTTCTTCGTCACGGAGTTTAATGCACGATAGTCGATACAAGGACGATATTGAGTAGGGGTGCCCGGGGGGGATTTTTTCTTGACTAATATGATCGGAGCTGCCCATGGACTCGTGGAAGGTGATATAACGCCTTGAGAGAGCATTTCGTTAATTTCCATTTCCAAAATAGGCCGCAGGGCAAGAGGGACGCGATAAGGATGTTTTTTAATGGGTTGAGCGTCACCGACATCAATTACATGTTTGACACGGTTTGTGCATCCAAGAGGATTACTTCCATGGGCAAATATATCGGAGTATTGCAGTATCAGGTTTTTTAAGGATTCACGAACTTCATCCGGCACGTTTTCTAGCCCAAAAAGTGGCAACAGTTCTTCATTTGTTCGTTCTTCCGGCCACAACTCGATATCTCTTTCTTCCTCGCCATTAATGGATAGTACATGGAACTCATTATTTACTTCCTCCACTGAGATTGCTGTGCCACCTTTTATGACCTGCTTGGAGTCAGTGGGATTACAAAGGAGAATGTTCATCGTGCCGTCATCAGATACTTAAGAAATAGACGGGAGCACAAGCGTTTTTCCCTCCGCGGCACTTATGGAGATAACCCTTCCCGCCAAGTCCCGATTGCAAGCGGTGGTTAACAGTAATGAATTGGGTGGAATATTTAACCGTTTCCTAATGTATGCTGTTTGGCATGCCTCCTGCTGTCCGAGACCGGCGTCGGCAGCCGAAGCAGTGAACTCGTAATGCACCGTTTTTGGTCCAGTTGATCCATCTGTAAAGTTAAACTCCTCATTCCCTATCGTTGATTCATTCAACGGCTGGGCCCACTCGTCGCCCATCATTCCCTTCCTTCCAAGCGTAGCTTGTACTTGCCTTTCGACTGGGAAGATGGCGGTTCGCCCCAATTCCTCGTCGGCACTCAAAGTATAAACCCATTGATTAACTGAAGGCTCAACCTCTTCATCGCCTATCATTCCCTTTGTTCCGAGAACATCTCGTACTTGCCTTTCGGCTGGGAAGACAGCGATTTTCCCCAAATCCTCTTCAGCACTCACATTAGCTACCGATGGATTAAACAAAAGATCAGCCTCTTCATCGCCTATTCTTCCCTTTGTTCCGAGAGCATCTCGTACTTGCCTTTCAGCTGGGAAGACGACGGTTTGCCCTAACTCTTCAGCGGCACTCAGAGCATTATTAGGCCTAGCCATTGACGACACTGCGCAACCATTTGCTATCCCGCAGTCCTCGTCCGCTTTAGGCATGCCTTCCTTGCACTGCAAATAATTTCTTGCATCGATAGAACTTCCCAAAATTTCATTCATGTCATCCTCGGGCTCATTAAGACCTATCAGGTCGGTAGTTGAGGGTTGAATCTTCAATGGTTTTAGTGGTTCTGGCAGTGAATTACGCTCGCTTAGATTCATTGAGTCGAAAGACAATAATTTTTTATTAAAATTTGAAGCGTTGTGGGTCAACTGTTGGTTCTCATTTTCACATTCCCATTCCTGGAAAGATATCAAGTCTATTTTTTCGGAGGATTTTCTCTTCGAAAGTAGCTTTACTTCATGCTCGGGCGTTACTTTCATTGTGCTACGGTCTAAGCAAATTTGGCTCCCATAACGAGTCAAAAAGTCCAAGCCAATGATGCCGTCATATGTTGTCATTCCCAAATTGACAACCAGAGCGTCGTGTGGAGACGTAATCGATCACAAAGGGAATGTTACTCTGCCCTGAAACTTTAAGTAAATGGCCTGATGCGCTCTTAATAGGGCGATGGTACGCCGAAACGGGAAGCGCATGAAATGGAAATATTCGGGGTTGCTCCGTTTCCCAAAGTCGTGGAATTATGTTTAGTCGGGCAATCAAGAAGAGGACGGTGTCCGATCTGTTTACATATTCCGCAGCAAATTAGATGGCAATCTCTTGCAAAATGTGAGGTATCACCGCAGTAAAGACAGCGCTTTGGTCTGAATCGGCAATCACGGGAGATATGGCCTTCGCGTCCGCATGAATAACAATTCCGGTTCCCATTCGCCCTCCTCGTGGAATTAGAGGTATTCATAGGGGCGGGAGGAGGTGCTTGGTGAGGTAAGGGGTTTTGGTGGCTTATATGGTGTATCTGCTGGAAGTGGCTTGAGGAACCCGGGAAAGTAGGCTCTGGCTGGGCAGGGTGGTGAGGTATCTTCATGGTGTTGGAGGCTCCGCATTGGCACACATGGTTGTAGTCCACGTCCGTGCGTCTTGCCGCGCAATTCCTTGCATTAAATTCCTCATTAATAGCAAGCTCCTCTGCCTCTAGGATGGTCTTAGGATTCGTTACTTGTACAAATCGGCCGATTTCCTCACGTAAGCCTACCAGAAATTGAGTTAAAAGTCTATGTTCCACGAAGTCTTTCGTTCCCTCAGAGGTAGGGTTAGGAAACGATTCCCGTAGCTGACACGCAATTTTTCTTAGCCGGGTGGAATACACTGACACGGATTCAAATTGTTGCTGTGCACAGTTTGAAAATAACCTCTCCAACGATAGTGGGGAAATGCGGGTAGCGAACCTTCGTTTCAGATATGTGGAAAGTTTTTCTAAGCTCTCTACAACATGGGGGTTTACCGTCACATATTCGGCTGCTGAGCCACACAATCGCAAACGCGCAACACACACCGTCTGATGCTCACTCCACGCACTGAGTTGACTTGTAATCTTCAACGCCTCAATAAAAGTTTCAACTGACACATTGTCATCGCCACTGAAATTTGGAATGCGGTACACGTGGCCTCCTAACGTGTTTGTGGCTGGGGTGGACTGGGTGCTGCTTCCGGGGGTAATCTGATTCACACTTGAATCGAAGTCTATCAAATTTGACACCGGTTTCTCCATAGGCAAAGTTTGTGGAAAGAGGGGATTTGAGGAACATCCGGAATTATAAGACATCATGCAGAAGTGCAAGCAACGATAACAAAACAATAAAAACAAGAAATAAAAATCCTTACTAAATCGGCTTCTAAGCGATGCACTAACAGAAATTTAATTTCTGTCTTTTACACCTGACACCAAAATGTCGTGCGGCCCTACAGGGTTGGGAGCGTTAAAGTCAATAAGAAGCCGATTGGTGGCACTGATCTTTAATTGTATCACCTCAATGGTGGCTCTGGGTCCCTGTCGCTAGATGAGGCTGGGAAGGGACGGGAATTGGTCTGGTCCTGTCTCCGGTGCCGGCGTCGAGGTCCGTCGCGGCTGACTGACGGCTTTAGGGTCTTCCCTCGGTGTCGGTCTCTGCTCCGAGAAGGTCTTCGTTCGACGCCCAATTGTCAACTGCCTGCTCTCGCGCCAGCGACGCACCCCCTACGCACCGTTTGGTCAAGGGGGGGCGGAGGCAACCTTCGGGCAGGTTGCTGACCCGGAGGTCGCCTCCAGGGTACGGACTTTCTCCCGAAACGCCGGCGAAAGGGTGATGATGAAGGCCGCGAACACAATTGTTCCGACGGCAGGAGAGCGGGCGCGGTCCTTGAGGAACCCACCCAGCTAAGGAGACCGCCCTTCGGCAGGTCACCAACCCAGAGCTCAACCCAAGGATATGGGTATTCTCTCGAATCGCCGGCGAAAGGGTGAATATGAAGGGAGCGAGCACAATTGTTCCGTTGAAGGGAAAGTTGAAAGGGCCCTTGGAGAAATCGCCCTGCTAAGGGACCGCTCACCCCTTCTTGACGGGGAGGGAGGAGGACACCCTCGGACAGGTCGCCGACCCAGGGCTCGGCCCAAGGATATTCTCCGAACTGTCTAAATGGTGATGACGAAGAGCCGCGGACTTAGCGTCGGTCGTGGGTGGCACTTGTGTCTTCCCAACAGCTGTGCCGCATATGTTCTGTATGTGTATTCCCCACAATATATCTGAAGTTAAGGTAATTCCAAGATATTTTACTGTATTTGAAGATTTTATGTTTACTCCACCCATGGAGTAAGTATGGCTTTTGTGTGATGACTTTCGCAGGAAGTGAACTGTGGTGCATTACCTAATATTTAGTTCTAAACCCCACTCAAGGCACCACGAATGAACGTTGTTAAGGTCAGATGACAGAATATCAAAGTTTGGATCTTTGCTTATTTCACGGTAGATTACTGTATCGTCTGCAAATAAAATTAATTTACTAATAATTCGAGAACTTAGGTCATTAATATGAATAATGGATAAAAGAGGGCCAATCACGCTCCCTTGAGGATCACCGGATGTGGCTCCGACCATATCAGTGCTAAAACCATCAAAAGCTACTTTTTGCTTTCCATCACTGAGAAAGTCCTTAATCCAGTTCGCTATTTTTTTTAATAACTCCGCATGAATACTATTTAAAAAGAGTTTTTGTGAGGAACATTGTCGAATGCCTTCTTGAAATCAAGGAATATCGCCTCGACTTGCTTATTCTATTCAACCTGATTTTAGGATATCATGAAGGAAGAGTGCAAAGCTGTGTATCGCAGGAACTGCCCTTTTGGAAGCCATGCTGACTGCTGTGTAAGAAGTTACGATTATCCAGGAATGCCATAATATTGCTAATGACAATATTTTCGAGGATCTTGCATAAAAGTGATGTGAGCGATATAGGCCTATAATTTCCTGGGTCACTTCTATTTCCTATTTTAAATATTGGTGTGACATTGGCTATTTTCCAGTCTTGGGGCACCTTGCATTCGGATAATGATTTGCTAAGTATAATTGCTAAGAATGGTGCAATCTGTGGTGCTAACTCCTTGAGCACGCGTGCAGGTATTCCTTCTGGACCTGGGGACTTGTTACTTTTTATCGAACGCAGTTGTTTAATTATTCCGTCATGCTGAATTGTTATGTCCACCATTGGCTCGTTAATGTCCGGAATGTTTAAATTTTGTATTGTGTCATCCTTAGTGAATGCACAATTAAAGTAGTGGTTTAATAAATTGGCTTTATAGATGCTGTTGGTGACCATTTTGCCGTTTGTATGCAATAAGATTCTACTGTCGAAGATTTACCCTGAAGCTCTCTCGCGTAAGACCAGAATGACTTGGGATTTTTATATAATAATTCACCTAGAACTTTTTCTTGAAGTTTTGTAAGCTAGTGCACATGATTTTCTTCGTTTTTGAGCACTGGGCAACGTAAATTTCTCTCGCTGCAAGTTCCATTGCTTTGTTACCAGACAATAGAATTTTTATATAGGTTGTGTAATTGCCTTTGTCTCCTGAGCTCTTGCCTTACTTCTTGGTTATACCATCGAGGTTCTTCACTCTCTCGTTTGAATGCGTGTGGAATATATTTATCGATTCCTTTATGTAGTATTAATATAGTAGTTCCAAAAAATATCTCCATGATACTTCGGTGCTCTTGTCCTTCATTGTGGCTACGAATTTCGTGAATGAAGCTTCTGACATCTCTCCTAATTTTACGTAATCACATTTTTCAAATAAGTAGACTTTCTGTTTAGATTTTACAGTGGACTGACTCTACCACTGTTTTCAAAATTGTAAAATTACTTTATGATCACTTGTGCCTTCGAGGATATCGTCATGTTAACTCATTGTAGGGTGACTAATGGCTAAAAGATCTAATATTTTATTACATCTCGTAGGTTTATTTACAACTTGAGTAAGAGAGTGGTGTAAAAGTACATTAAGTAAGGCCTCGCTTATGTCACGCTTCCTCGAACTTGGTTCAACACTATTGGTTTTCCAATTTATAGCTGGGAGGTTGAAATCCCCACCAATAGTTATTAAGCTTTTGTTGTCTCTCAAGGTAAATGATGATAACTGAGTTTCTAATTAGTACAAAACGTCTAATTTGGAATCTGGTGGTCTGTAAAATGAACATATATGTATATTTCTATTGTTTTGTTGCTTAATAGTACACAATACGCTCTCTATTTCATTGTCGTCTAATTTGTGTTTGGAACTATTCAAATGTGATTTAATTGCTATTAATACTCCGCCGCCAGTCCTATTTGGTCTATCCCATCTAAAGATTTTGTATCATGTCGGAAAAACTTCAGCACATTTGCTCTTTACACTGCGGAAATTAACTATCACTAAATTTATGACGCATTTAGCTTGATGATTGTTGGTTTGCTGTTTTCTAAGATTCCACACATTATATTTTAGATGTTCTCTGAAGCCACTGAGAAGAGAGTTTTTCTTTGAAGATATGCATTTATCTAGAGAGCGTATGTTGGAATTATTTTCGCTATGGAAGTAACATTTATTCATTTGTGCTTCTCTTAAGTTTTATTGCCAATGAAGGTTAGCGTTACTCAGATTTACTTGGAGGCTGTTGTTGGGTGTATACTTATGAATCCCACTGAATGACCTACTCATTAATGATATGAAACTCAAAGTCAGACAAATGGATGTCAAGTCAGCCCTTCTTCATGGAAATATTAAAGAAAACATATACGTAAAAAAAGACAAAAGGATTAGATGAGAAGAAAGATAATAAATATGCAAATTACTGAAATCTCTTTATGGATTGAAGCAAGCTCCTTATGATTGGAATGCAAAGTTCAATGAATTTTGTAAAAATCAAAAACTAGAAAGGTCAAAATATGATCCTTGTTTATATATAAGAAGAAATAATGGAGGAATTTATACCTTTTACACTATGTTGATAATATAATAATTGCAAGTAATTACCAAGAAGAAATTGAAGCAATCATAAGTAAACTGAAAGAAAACTTTGAAATGAAAGATTTTGGAAATTTGAACTACATACTTCCCAGGAATTAATACTGAGTGGACTAAAGAAGGAATTTATTGAAATCAAAAACTGGACATCATTAACTTGTTGAAACAATATAACATGGAGGATTACAAGGAAACTAGTACACCAATGGATCCAAATACTTATTTTGATAGTGAAAATAAGGGAAACCAAGGAAATATTGAAAACAAACCTTACAGAGAATTTATAGGATGTCTGATGTATGTAATGTTATGTTCCAGACCTGACATAAGTGCAGCTGTTAATTTATGGAGCAGATATCAAAGCAAACCTTCAGAAGATTTATGGATCTCATTTTTTTTTAATTAGATATTATCAGAATTTTAAGATATTTAAAAGGAACTTTGGATTACAAGTTACGATTCAAGGACAGAAATCGGAAATTAGTATGATTTGCTGATTCAGATTGGGCTGGAGATGTTACAGATAGAAAATCAACTTCAGGTTTCTCATTTAAAGTTTTTGGAGCTTCTGTTTGCTGGCCAACAAAGAATAAAGTACATTAAAGTACAATAAAGTACACGTAATGTATTTGCCATTTGTAATAAATGCCAATGAGTGGACGACTAGCACGGGTGCCCTCGCAGTCAGTTGCTTTTGAGTGATGAACCACCATGGGCACGTGAAAGTCGTGTGTGCTCATCCTGATGTTAAAAACGTTAAAAACTGTGTTATTTATTACTGCCCCGGCCTGCTCCAATTGTTACGTCTTAAAATGTAACAAAGTGGCGATGAGATAGTAGAATTCATGCATGGAAAAGTGCATAATGGGTATATTTAAAGTAATTACCGGCAATTGCCTTGACTGTGGGCGTGTGTAGCAAGGTGCATACGCATACGTAAGACCTAATAGTTCGTCAAAAATACAGTAAGGTGTATTTTGACGTCAAACGTGTTAGGCCCAGCTTGTGTAGTAGGGTGCACAAGTTTCGGTCAGTGAATGGAATTAAACCCAGTATACCTAGAGTCATTATTCAGCGGCTCACACGGACTTGGCAGGATGGCGGGTGTCATAGGCAGCGTTGGACAATACGATAGTGCGGAGGAAACTTGGGAGTTCCTACATTGAATGGTTCGAACTATTCTGTGACTGCAATGGGATTAAGGACGAGAAATAGGTGTCTACGCTGTTGACATTAGTGGGTGTGAAAATGTATAACCTTTTGAAAAATTTATGTTCGCCGGACAAACCAGTATCAAAGACATATAAAGATATTGTGAAGATTATGGAGGAACATTTGAGCCCTACTAATGAGTGAAATAATGATTATGATTTAAGTCAGCTGTTCACAATTCAAGATAACAGAAAAATTGTTAACCGAATTAAAGTGGAGCCTATTAAAGTAGATTTAATTGTTGAGAATCAAACGGTACATTTTGAAGTGGATAGTGGTGCCTGTGTATCAGTCATTTCGAATGATTTTTATAAATCGCGACTCTACCACTTACCCTTGCAGTCAACCAACTTGGTTCTGAGTTCATATACAAATGAACAGTTAAGCCTGTGAGAAAAATTGGTGTTGTAGTAGAGTACCGAAACCTATCCAAAAATCTAGAGTTGTTTGTTATTGAACGAGGTTCTACCCCTCTGATGGGTCGAGATTAGACTAGAGAGTTGCAAATAACAGTAACCATCCCACTACCTGTAAATAGTGTTTATATAGGCCCAGAACAGGCTGTCAGTCAGAATAAGCCTAGCAAAAATAACAATGATAGAGTGACGCGTTTGTATCAGGAATTCCCTACTGTTTTCACTGATAAGTTAGGGTGTTATACTGGGGATCCAGTTAAGCTAATTCTAAAACCTAATATAATGCCGAAGTATTGTAAGCCTAGACCAATCCCTTGACATACTTAAACCTGCACATAGCTCAGAGTTTGCGACACCTGTGGTGCCAGTTTTGAAAAAAAAAATGGTCAACTTAGACTTTGTGGGGGACTATAAAAATACCTTGAATTTGTATCTAGAGGTAGACCGACATCCTATCCCTAGAATTGAGGACCTTTTGAATAGCCTTAACAAGGGGGAAACTTATTACAAAACTGATTTATCACAAGCTTATCAACAAATTAAGATAGATAAGAGTTCTAAAAAGCTTTGTACAATTGGTACACACAAAGGGTTGTTTGTGAACAACAGAATTCCTTTTGGTATTTCTAGCGCACCGGGCATTTATCAGCGTATTATGGAAGTTATTGCAAAACATTCCTGGTATTGTTTGCTTCCTTGATGATATTTTTATAACAGGGGTTGATCAAAATGAACATATGAAAAATCTGAAAGAAGTGTGTACTAGGTTAAGCAACCATGGGTTAACAGTAGGTAGAGAAAAATGTCAGTTTTTCTGTAAATCAGTAGAGTACCTAGGTTATGTACTTAGCAAAGAAGGCCTTAGTACTGCTCCTAGCAAAGTGGAGGCCATTGTAAAGGCCTCAGTGCCTAAAAATGTGTCCCAATTAAAAGGTTTCCTTGGCTTAATAAATTATTATGCAAAATTTGTACCGAAAATATCAACCATTGCTACACCTATGTACAATTTGCTGAAAAAAGGTGTAGAGTTTGTGTGGAGTGTCAGTTGTCAAAAAGCTTTTGACACAATCAAGGAGCATCTTGTAGCAGCTCCAATATTAGCTCACTACAATCCTGACTTACCCTTAAGACTGTATACTGACAGTAGTTTTTATGGGTTGGGCAGTGTTCTGACTCAGGTACAAAGTGATGGTAGCGAAAGACCGATAGGGTATGTGTCCAGGCTGCTTAGTTCTACGGAGCTTAAATATTCAGTGATTGACAAAGAGGCTACAGCTATCATGTTTGGAATAAAAAAATAGAATCAGTATCTCTTTTGTAACAAATTCACCTTGGTAACAGATCACAAACCTTTATTATCTATTTTTAGTCCTAAGAAGGGTTTGCCAGCCTTTGCAGCATCTCGCTTGCAGTGTTATGCTGTGATTCTAGCCTCATACAATTTAAATATTGAATATGTTAACACTAAAGGCAATGGCTCAGCTGACAGGTTGTCTAGGCTACCACTTAATACACAAGAGTTAACAAAAGTGTTCGAAGATACGGAAACAGATGGCCTAAACTATTTTGGTAATCATTTGCAATGTTTTAAAGAAAATGAAATACCTATTAATTTTAAGGATTTCAAAGAAGCCACTCAAAAGGATCCTGAGTTGAGTAAAGTACTTAAGTTTGTTATGTTTGGTTGGTCTAACAAACTTGATGATTGTGACTCAAACTTAGCAGTTTATTTCCAGAGGCAAAGTGAGTTAACGGTGGAGCAAGGTATGCTCATGTTGGGTTACCGAGTAGTTATTCCAAAAACTCTGAGATCAGTAATACTAAATGAACTTCACACAGGTCATCTTGGAATTGCAAAAATAAAATCAATCGTGCATTCTTATGTATGGTGGCCTGCCACTGATGAAGATATTGAACACCTAGCTGCTAGTTGCTCATTGTGCCCACTAGAACGTGCACTTCCTCAAAGAAGTAAGTTGCATGTGTGGGAATATCCCAAGTTGCCTTGGCAACATTCACATTCTAGACTTTCTCGGGCCACTTGACTCAAAACACTACTTGATAATTGTGGATGCTCATAGTAAATAGGTAGAAGTTGAGCCAGTCAGCAGCACTTCAGCGCTGCAGACTATACCTAAATTGAGGAGTTTGTTCGCAAGATTTGGGTTACCTGAATGTGTAGTATTGGACAATGGTCCGCCTTTCAATTCTTATGAGTTTTGTCAGATATTGAAGGTAAATGGTATAAAACAGATTCTTTCTCCACTGTACCACCCTTCCAGCAATGGTCAGGCAGAAAATTCAGTTAAAACAGTCAAGAAACGGTTAAAGTGTGCCTTGAGGTATAAAGAAAATTCGGAAATTGCTTCAAGTAAATACTTAATAGCCTATAGAAATGCAGTGTATAACACAGCTAACGAAACACCTGCCCAGTTAATGTTCAAACGTAATTTTCGTACCAGACTAGATTTTTTGAGACCTTCTGTCTCAAATGTTGTTCAAACTAATCAAGAAAAATAAATTACTAACAACAAAAGTAGCCTAAACACTAGAGAATTTTTACCAGGACAACCAGTCCTAATCAGAGATTATAGGAGTAAGAATAAATGGGTTCAAGGTGCTGTCATAAAATCCCTAAGCCCAGTAACCTATTTGGTTAAGTTAGGTGATAACATCATATGGAAAAGGCATTAGGGGTCGACGGGGCACCGAAATTTTCGGGTCGGGTCGGGTCATCGTCCTGATCCGGCCTTCGGGTCGGGCCTTTTCAAATCTCGGGTCAAAATCGGGTCGGGTCAAAAATCGCGAGAATTTAATACATCGCGAAAGATATTTTACTTTTCTTTCTTCTAACTTCTATTGTCTTTGGCAAAGTTTTAAAGCTTTTTTGGTCATTATTTGAGACAGCACTCTCAAAATATAACTTATTTCATACATTTTATGTCATAAAAGGTCGTAAAATACAAGCCAGTGAATATTTCCTAAGTAAATGGCGATCCTGAGTCGGCGATTTCCCATGTCGGCGATCATAGATTTCATGAAATTGCCGCCCAGTTTAGAAAAGGTAAGTAACGAAAAAGTTGGACATTTTTATATTAGAATGTAATATTCGGAATTCGCTGACATTAGAAGACTAGCAACAACTAAGGGCGCTAAAGGCAGATATTAGTTTCTAATATCTACGCAGTTGTGACGACAGCCGGCCCCATTGCGTTTCAGTCGCAGTCCGTCACTTAATTATGGAATAGCAAGGGACTAAGCCTTTTCCCAAACAAAAATTCACGGGTTATTAGTATTGACTTCCATATTTTCAGCTGAATATACGATATTGGGATGCAATATTATTTCTTTCCTATTAAAAATAACTTGACGACAAATGGGATACGGCATATTTTCCATATCGCTTCCCTGTTGGCACCTCCGGTAACGAATAAAATGTTCTCGGCTTGGCACCAGGTCAGGCTGAAAAGTTTTTAAAGCCTAACCCCATAACGGTTTGTGAAGATAAATTAAGATATTTCTATCATTCCTTTAGTTTACGAAGACATAGGTGAAGGGGGCTCCCAACCTGCTTTTAAAAGGCCGTTGCAGATGTCAATGCTGTTGTCAATGCGACTACGACTTTATCTCAGCAGCTGGTATCTTGGAAAATTTTCCCATTGTAGTAAAAGGTTTGTTTTTTGACCTGAGTGGAATGAATGTTTATAGGTTTATTTGTAAATTTATAAAAAAATAGCCAAACTTTCCATTTTTGCCTATTTTCAGCGGCTATTTGCGAAGCCTAGAATACGAAACGAGGATTTTCCTTCCACCCTCATCAAAACTTGATCCTTCATCTACCCATTCATATAACAACTGTTGATGCTACCCCAACTCCTGCCCTAACGCGTTCCACCCCCCTTGTTTACAAAACTCCAGAAGGGTTCGGTGTATGAGCAAGGGCGTGGGTACCATAGCAGTGTCAGTTTACCCCTCGGAGATAACAAATCTCAATTGAGTCGACCGAGAGTGGCCGGAAATATTCTTTCTGAACGTCATGGAAAAGGCTGTAAGAAAGTGAGATATCGAATAGGATATACCAATTTTCTACGGGGAATTAGGAAAGAAGGCACAGAAAAGGTACTAATGTTGACGTTATTTGCTTATTTATTACCATTACTTCATATAAAAATTCTTTTTTTAGCATTACTCATTTATGAGCACATTTAATGAGCACGGATGATTTTTCCTCTGCGGAAGTTTCGCGTTTCTGTGTACCTTGCCGTTGACGCTGTAAGGGTAATACCACGGTTAGTTAGCGGCAATCGCTAATAAATTTAACCCGATAGGGAGACATACCTACCAGATTTTAATTTAACTGCTATAAACGGCAATGGATACATGCAATTCATAAGGCCTACCCCTGCTGCTAAGGAAAGCGAATATGTGTTCTCAAAGGGGTTCACCGAAAAAAAATCTCAGTAACTCAGTGGCCGTGAGTTTGGGGAATATACAGCCATAGATTTTTGTAACAATTTCAAAAATTTCTTTCCTAGACTGAAATTTTTATATTTAGCCAGGTCACGAAGGCATCCCTTTGAATTTACGACACTGTTCTCAGTCCTAGAAAGGATAATTCTCCCGAGACTTATTTACGATGAGGATCTGCTTCAGCATTATCCTTGCGTGTGCTTATCAGCTCCGACTGCTAACGAAAAGTATCAAATTTTGCTTTCTGCCCTTCCGCGGCAAACTCCCCCCCCCCCCCCTTCTTCGGATTCGGGGCACTCAGGTTTGTGCTTTACGAGAACCGCTAAATAGGGACATTCAATTGCTAAGGGGAGGTGGCCTAAAACATCATTGCAAATGCAAGGTGGGAGGAATCATTCATCCATTGTGGAAAGTGAAAACGATGCCCAAAGATTATACAAAACAGGAAGATTTGAGATTTTTTAATTTGGTCAGAGATAAGAGAAGGTCGGGTTGTCGACACCTCGAGTGACAGACGGGGAGATATCTCTACTTCTGTTCACTCATCAAAACAAACCACTTGGGAGGGGACCCGGGAGATGCTCGGCCCGCTATCATGTTAAATCTATAGTAGAGGTTGAAGAGAGAGAGAGGGCCTTACCTTTCCACTTTTTTATAACGCCCCTTATGCGGGGAATCGTAGGCCTAAACAAAAAATACGTTACATCTGAGAATGGTCGCATTTCTATGCTGCTCGAGCAGCCTTATTCTCCCACCCAGGAAATTCCTCCGCCTTTCAATGACGGCAATTCGCCGGTCCCTTTCTTCTCGTCGGTCCCTTTCGGTCTCGTCGCTCATTGAGGCTCGTGAAACCGATATCCAAGTCTCTTTCATCTTTGATGTGTTCTTTTACAATTCTCCAAAAAAATACTAATACGAAAAATGATTTATTTTTTTACCTGTCTACGCCTAATATTTTCGCCGTCAATTTACGTGGTGGGTGTTGGATGATAAATTGAACACCATTTTATCGAATGACCTCATTATCTACCTCGATGAGCTAAAACTTAGAAGATCATGTAAAGACTTCACATCTGAAATGTCATTACCGAATTACTACTTGATTTCTTTTGAATTTTATTTGTATAAAGAAGTACGAAAAAGGAAAATAGTTTCAAATGGGCATTGCGGAGATATTCAGATCCAGCGTTCTCTATGTCATTAATTAGTTCTTTCCTTTCGCCGTCCCGACTTCCTTCCTTCCTAATTTTCCATACGGGAAGCATAAAACAAGAAAACTAAATACGGTCGACGCGTCGACTTACTGGAAGATTATTTAACCCATCACTTCAATCGGTCATTCATGATCACTGCTACAATGAATTTAAATAAACCCACATTTAGCCACCTTCCAGTTTTTATTTGTCTCAACCGGTTTTAACGCCACACTCCAGTCGTTTTTAACAGGTCTGGTAAGAAACATGGTATGCTGCAGTTTTAAATGAAAGGATTTCTTCGAAGAAATTGAGAGAACGCTCCGTGGGGTTCTTGGTGCAATTGGGGTGCCCTGGGTGAACGAACTGGAAGAAAAAGGGGAGAACCAGGGGGGCTATTTTGTAAATTCGAAAACTGTTTCGGCAACGGATTCGGCAACGAATTCGAATTCGAACGCCTATTCGAAGTCTTGCCGAAAGTGCGCTTATATGCGACCGCGTAAGCACTTTCGACTCGCCAGAATTCGATTCGAAAGAGTTGCCGAAGTGACGCAGTAACTTGGCGAAGAGAGCCGAAGCAAATGATGACGTCACTGTTTTCAGCCAATGAAATTTCAGAGCCAGCGTTCGGTACCGCCTCTTTTGACATGGATAATAAATCACAGAAAGGTAAGCTACCTGTTCATTTATTTGTATTATGTGTCACTCCCGTTGTTGTTATTTGCCGTTAATTCATTGGTTCGTGTCTTTGACTTTTATTGAGTTCTTGTCTGCACATAATCGCGAGTAGTCGCGCTTAATTATAACAAAACACGTATTTCAGAAGAAGGACGTATCGTGTGGGCCTTGCATGGGTGCAAACGGGAGCAGTAGGAATTAGCGTTTGAATTAATATGGCATAAATTAATGCTGTATTTCATTTATGCACAATCATAAAATGTTCCCGCTACAAACTTTGCCAGTATAATAGTTGTTGTCGATGGAAAATATGTGTTTTATGGTAAATATTGCGTCATGAACGGAAAAAATTCTATGCTGGATTGCTTGGACTGGAAATCAACTACCTATTTACTTTTTGTAAGAGACACGATCATTTATATATCTATTGAATTAAACTAGCGGGACGAAGTACGCACGGGTGCGTCTGAAATATTCCAAAATAGATACGCTAAATTATGTCCGCTCATGTTGAAAGTAGGGAAGCTTTTCAGATTAATTGTTTTGGAGCTTTACATTCCTTGGGAACAAAAACCCATTTCGTACAAGTCACTATTTGGGAGAGATCGTATACATAACGTGATCTTAACTTAATTAACTTGTCAGAAAAATTCATCTAAGTAAAATGTATTTTTTATTCATTCGTTTATTTACTGGCTAGTTGAATCGTTGCCATATCAGCGAAATGCCAATTTCTATGCCAGCTGTTACCCAAAAAATGCTTCCGTATGGTAAGTTTCTTTTTCCACCCAAACCATTATGTAGTATTGGTTCACTGAATACGCTTGACTGCCAGTACAAAGATTGAATTTTAATTTTAAATCTGCTGTATTTCTGCTCACAGTTTTTGTGCATTCTCACATCCTAGCCATATTATTTACTTCTGTAGCGAACTAGTAGAAGAATTGTGTAGCGCCTAAATCGTCCAGTGCTCTTTATTTCCTTGGTGTGTATACTTATTGTGAAATTTTAGGGAATATCCTGTGGTGACATCGTTATGATTCTCAGCATTGCATTATGTCTATGGTGTTTTTACGTCTGGTGTCATGTCCATGCACACTGTTTCTCAATCTAAATTTATCAAGGTTGTCTTTTACTTAAGTCAAACAATGATAAATGTACAAGCTAAACACTGTCATTACACTCAATCTCACAAAGAGTGGACGGCAATGGTCCTGTTGGCCAGAGTTTGAGATGATCCTAACTGCTTTCATTTGTATTAAAAGTAAAGTTCTTGTGCCACTTTCATGTCCCCAGAGCCGTAAGTCATAGTTTAGGTGACTTTGAAAGAAGGCAAAGTAAGTGAGCCTCACATATTCCGATGAAACACAGTTTTTCAGTCTCCTGAGTAGGAACAAACACTTGGAAAGTTCTTTGCTGACTTCAGTAATGTGACAGTTCCAGGTAAGTTTACTAGCAATATTGAATCCAAGTAACTTGACAGAGTTATCAACTTAACCAACATTTCTAAGATGACAAGTAAGATGTGTTTTTGCAGAGTTAATTAGTAGTTTATTAGCCGAGAACCAATACCTGGCTTGCTCTTCCACATCACATAGTTCTTCATGTGCCTGCTCAGGATTCTCACACTTGCTAAGAAATGTAGTGTCATCAGCATATAGAAGACAGTCAACAGATGTTACTTGGTAGGTCATTAATCATTAGTAGAAATAATAATGGACTGAAAACAGACCCTTGCGGCTGAGTGAACTGAGTAAGTTATTTCTTTCCAGATATATGAGTATTTGAGCACTAGATATAGCCTCAATGATTTTTCCTATTACAGGAATGATAGAGATGGGGCGATAATTCTTAGGGTGATTTTTATCACCCCTCTCATAAATAGGTGTCACCTTAGAGTATTTTAAAGCATCAGGGAAATGTCCTGACTGGAAGCAAGAGTTGATGACCACAGACAATGGAAAGGAGATTTGCTGTATAATGGCCTTTATAATGTTATTGGAGAGACCGTAGATGTCTCTACTTTTTGATCCCTTAAATTTAGGAACTGCTTTGACTATTTCAGATGGTGTAACCCACTTCCAGCGAAATTTTTCAGTGGGAGCAGAAGATCTATTGAGGCAGCATTTAAAATCTAGGTTGGCACTGGATATGTTTCTAAGAGTATTATCAATGGAATGCACAAAGTGATTATTAAATTCAGAGGGTTTGATTGGGATATCTTTAGTAACACTAGTTGAAGGAGTCATATTCCTGATGACTGACCAGGCTGCTTTAGATTTGTTTTGGGAGCTGTCTACAAATTCTACATTAGCTTTGCATTTTGCCCAAGAAAGTTTGTTTTGATAATCCCTTTTCAGTTCCTTGTACAACTTAATGTTAGTATGAGTTGGCTTATTTTTAGAATCTTGATAACTAAGCAACAGTTTTCCACGAAGATGCTCAAGGTCAGGAGTAAACCAATTTGCCTTTACATTCCTGGTTTGCTTAAGCTTGATCAATTTTTGTGGAAATGCTTGGTTACATGCTAAGATAGGTAACTCTATCAAAGAACAAAGTAAATTTTTGTGAGCCATTACCTGCAGTGAGTAAGGAAACCCAATCCATTTCAATGAGTGATTTTTTAAACATTTCTTTTGGGCTTTAAGTAATTGGCCACGCTAAGATAATTTGATCACAGTACCTACTCAACTGGCAGAATATTCAATATACTAAAGACAACGGCACTGTGGTCAGATATCATAGGATTAAAAACATTAAAAGAATTTTCATGAGGATAAAAACAAGTGAGAACATTATCCAAGCATGCAGAGTTGCTGGTTGGTTGATGGTTAGCGTAGTGCAAATTAAAGGACTTGAGTAATACATCAAGTTGAGTTTTATATCTTGAGTTATTTGACAGGTCAATATTCAGGTTCTCTTATCTCTGCAACGAGATGAAGGACACTTTTGAAGCACTAAAACATATGCCTTCAATATGTAGGCCAGTTACTTTCACCATTGGAAAGAACTTTCGTTTGTGTATGACACAAGGGACATTCCATTATGTCACTTCAGTTTTATTTTAAACCTATAGAGAGAAACTTAGTTTTTAATTTCTGATCACTAATACACTTTAGGATTTCAGTGTAAAATATTTATCCTTTCTGCATTTTAAGGCAATATGAAATCATATGGTAGAAGTATAAATTTCTTTGTGATTTAATTATTTTTTCATGTCGACTGCAAACATTTCTTCAATTAGTTAATTTTTCCACTTGCATGATAAAGAGATGATTATAAAAGCACTAAGTATTTTAAGAAAAATGAGCATACTTTCACCTTGATGATAAATAGCCTTCTAGTGTCTCATTATTTCATTTAAAAAATAATCATTTCCAGATACTTCCCTTGATGAGAGGCTTGTGATAACCACTGAGAAGAGGGCACAGGCATGGGGGAAAATTTGAGACTGTGACAGAAGAGGTGAAGATGCAATGGAATATGGAATTTTGACCATTGTTTGAATTAAGGCACATTAAGTTCTCTTATCTCTGCAATATGATGATGGACACTTTTGAAGCAGTTAAAAAATATGCCTTCAATATGTAGGCCAGTTAATTTCACACTTAGAAAGAACTTTCGTTTGTTCAATGTGATCTAATAAAGTTTATTTTAAAAACCCTCATATGACTTATTGGCACAAGAAATCTATTGGTAATTGCTCTTAATGTAGGCATGAAAAGGGAACGACCTTCCTTCATGGTCCAGCTATGACAATATTTTACAATACACTTCCTTCTTCACCTCCCTTAAGGAAGAGGCAAAGAAGGTGGCAGCTGAGTAAGTTGAATGAACTGTTATGACAGTGGTATGAAATATTCATCCAGCAGGTATTAGTTTAAGGGTTTGATGGCCGATAAAACTTAATGGTCTACTACTTCTAATTACTAAGGACTATGCATTTCTAATTACTAGGAACTACTTTATTTTCATACTTTTGAGAAATGGGTTACAGTTATTTTTTAAAATATTCATCCGAGGCATTAGAATTGTTGAAGTTGTATCACAGGCATCACCTTGCATAAAGTAAGAGATTACAGTACGTATTTCACATTTTCATCAACTATAAATATCAAGTTTCATGATTAAGCCACTGTATATTACATCAATCATTGGTACAAGTAACCTATCAGTCATTGATCCTAATGTTGGCATGAAAAGGCAATGAACTTCCTTCATGGTCTAGCTACAAATACCATGCAACTTATTGAATGAATTTCCATTTTCAAACAGCAGGTATCATACATTCCTTAATACCACCCTAAATGCCCATTATATTCCACCCTTCTTTAAATATCTCCCTCACTCAACATTACTTAACGCAATTTCTTTCTTCAGTCACTGTCTTTAAGGCCCACCCCAAAACCCTCCTTTTCAGACTACTAAAATATTTGTTAACAACCTTATTCCTATCTCACCTTTGGCATTGCTTTCTTCATTTTTCTAACACTTCTATCTTACTGCTCTTAATGTTCTATTCCATATCCATTAACTAAGCATCAGCATAAGGTCCTTTTCTATTCATGTATGAAGGCATGAAGGTTTGCATGTAAATGTAAGCATTGCTTAATGATCGACAATATATATTAATTATGACCACCATCATGACATTCAAAACTTACAATGCATGCCCTCATTTTCACTCACACTTCCAGATCATATTCTGGGTAGCCGACTTGACTACACACAGGCATTTCAACCTTGGTACATCGACATCGCCTCCCCTTTTTGTCAAAGGTACAATTGTTGAAGAGTTCTGACAGCCCAACCACTTCTTGTGGTAGATGTTAGGCTTGCTGGTTCCCTCAACAGCACCTCTTGTGAAAGATTCCTGCATAAGTGAGCATTATTGCCTTATGATATTACCTTTTATATATCTTACCCAGTACAATCCTAAGAAACCTATGTTTTTCAACTATTACACCTGATTCCCATAACATCCAAGGCATATAGAATGTTGGGTTTTATTTGTCGTGCATGTAAGGATTTTAAAAACATCCACTGTCTGAGGATATTATATGTGTCTCTTGTCAGATCAATCTTAGAGTACTGTTCAATTGTGTGGAATCCATTTTAAGGGAAATATGAATCATCCATGGAGAGGGTCCAACATAAATTTTTAAGGTTTGCTTCAATCAAATTTTCTATTCCCAGAATGAAAGGAGAATACGACAGTGTAATGAATTACTTAAACCTGACTAGTCTTCGATGTAGAAGAAAACAATATGGTGTTATATTCTTATATTATGTCTTGAACAATTACATAAAATGCTCAACTCTATTGCCATTTCTCTCTCTTAGGGTACCTTCGGTAAACACAAGACTGAGCAATTTGTTTAATGTACCCTATCTGCCAAATAACTATTCATTCTACATGCCACTGTACCGTGCAATGAGAGATGCCAATGAAATCTCAAGGGACATTGAATTTGTTAATTCTTCCTCAAGCACCTTCAAACGATATGTGAGAAGCAATGTTCCTTGAGTGTTTGCCTTTTTTTTATTTAAGTCATATCCATATTCTCATTTAAAATTGCCTTATTCAGTAGTGAATGTATGATGTTCTTGTTAGATTAAGTCATATCTATTTTTTTTCCTCTTACTCTTTTTCTTTCTCTTTATTTTTAAGCTTACCTTCATATCCTTGATGTGCCTTTACTTACTTTAAAGCTGCTATTCCTTGTTGCCTTAATACTTGTACTCAATGTATAACTTTATAAAGGGTTTTATATCAACCCGTTCAATAAATATATTATTATTATATATTATTCCCAGTTTTCATTTTTAGATGCTTTCACCATTACCCTACTGCCTTCCACAATTTGAGCTAATTTGCGATTTGCTGACCTATCATAAATCTCTTTCATTTTGGTCTCCCAGGCGCATAATGCTGCATGAATGTCCTCCTGAACTTTTGGCATAAGTGCTTCAGTAGGAACTTGAAGTCTTATTCTCAAGTAGTTACTAAATAGAATTTTTACAGGGGAGACATTTAGCCCTTTCACTAGAGTACTTATATACTTGCAAAGCAAATCTCTGAAATCTATCCCAGCCTCTTTCCTTTTCCATTATATTTGTTTACTTATTCGCACTCCTTTTTCAACAAGGCCATTGCTCTGATCATGATGTGGGATAGACAGAGGATAGATGTTAGGCTAGTAAAATAGCTGCCTGGCTGTTGTGTATGTTCTCTCAATACCACAGAGACATTAATATAAAACCTTTGACACTTGAGCCTGCAATGCCTTTGGCAAAATGTTCCAGGTAAAAATGTTAGACCTGTTGCTACATCCTCTGAAACTTGTCTATCTGCTATGGAAAACTAATATATAATCTACTAGTAGTGGATTTAGCTTTAGTACTGTAACTGGATTTAGCCTGTCTGGATTTTGAAGATGCATCAAATGCAGACACAGAATACTTCCTGATCATATGTCAGTCTTTCAGAGTGGCGACATACTTTCAGGGAAGCTACCAAGCAATTAGTTTTCCCTGGGTGTGAATTTGATTGGTAAACAAGTATTTCGAAGCCTCATGACTCTTTCAGTTGGGTAAACGACTATAATAACTAGCAATTATACAGTATATTATCACCAAATCAGCTTACTTTATCACTTAGGAGACAATTCACGGTAAGAGGGTGCCGGCCAAAACTCGATGAGAATTTGATTAGAAAACCAACACAACGTATTGTGTGACAATCGTCTGCGTCTGCCTTCGTTAAAATGTTAATAATTACGGTATGCTATCAATTGAAGTCGCCTAAATATTTAACAATTACTATCATGGCACAAGGGCACCTACCTCAGACAATGTGTACGATATTTGATAGGCAAACTAGCAATTTGAAGCCTGTGACTCCTTACGCTGGTTTAACAACTCTCACAACTAAACAATAGACGTTTTATTATCACCAATTCACAACTTTAGACACAAAAACAACGGTAAGAGAAATCCAAACAACACTTCCACTGCGAGTTGGTACGATATTTTATGGGGAAACAAGCAATTCGAAGCTTGTGACTCCTTATGCTGGTTTAACAACTCTTATAACTAAAAAAATAGACGTTTTATTATCACCCAATCACAACTTTAGACACAAAAACAACGGTAAGAAGAATCCAAACAACACTTCCACTGCGAGTTGGTAGGATATTTTATGGGGAAACAAGCAATTCGAAGCCTGTGACTCCTTATGCTGGTTTAAAAACTCTTATAACAAAAAAATAGACGTTTTATTGTCACCAATTCACAACTTTAGACACAAAAACAACGGTAAGAGGAATCCAAACAACACTTCCGCTGCGAATGTCCATATATGTTTTATGGGGAAACAAGCAATTCGAAGCCTGTGACTCCTTATGCTGGTTTAGCAACTCACAACTAAACAATAGACGTTTTATTATCACCAATTCACAACTTTAGACACAAAAACAACGGTAAGAGGAATCCAAACAACACTTCAGCTGCGAATGTCCGTATATGTTTTATGGGGAAACAAGCAATTCGAAGCCTGTGACTCCTTATGCTGGTTTAGCAACTCACAACTAAACAATAGACGTTTTATTATCACCAATTCACAACTTTAGACACAAAAACAACGGAAAGAGGAATCCAAACAACACTTCCACTGCGAGTTGGTACGATATTTTATGGGGAAACAAGCAATGCGAAGCCTGTGACCCCTTAGGCTGGTTTAACAACTGTTATAACTAAAAAATAGACGTTCAATTATCATATGGTCAATTCAATTCGCCACTAACGACACAAAAACAACGGTAAGAGTAATCCATATAACACTTCCGCTGCGAATGTCCATATATGTTTTATGGGGAAACAAGCAATTCGAAGGCTGTGACTCCTTATGCTGGTTTAACAACTCATAACTAAAAAATAGACGTTTTATTATCACCAATTCACAACTTTAGACACAAAAACAACGGAAAGAGGAATCCAAACAACACTTCCACTGCGAGTTGGTACGATATTTTATGGGGAAACAAGCAATGCGAAGCCTGTGACCCCTTAGGCTGGTTTAACAACTGTTATAACTAAAAAATAGACGTTCAATTATCATATGGTCAATTCAATTCGCCACTAACGACACAAAAACAACGGTAAGAGTAATCCATATAACACTTCCGCTGCGAATGTCCATATATGTTTTATGGGGAAACAAGCAATTCGAAGGCTGTGACTCCTTATGCTGGTTTAACAACTCATAACTAAAAAATAGACGTTTTATTATCACCAATTCACAACTTTAGACACAAAAACAACGGAAAGAGGAATCCAAACAACACTTCCACTGCGAGTTGGTACGATATTTTATGGGGAAACAAGCAATGCGAAGCCTGTGACCCCTTAGGCTGGTTTAACAACTGTTATAACTAAAAAATAGACGTTCAATTATCATATGGTCAATTCAATTCGCCACTAACGACACAAAAACAACGGTAAGAGTAATCCATATAACACTTCCGCTGCGAATGTCCATATATGTTTTATGGGGAAACAAGCAATTCGAAGGCTGTGACTCCTTATGCTGGTTTAACAACTCATAACTAAAAAATAGACGTTTTATTATCACCAATTCACAACTTTAGACACAAAAACAACGGTAAGAGGAATCCAAACAACACTTCCACTGAGAGTTGGTACAATATTTTATGGGGAAACAAGCAATTCGAAGCTTGTGGACTCCTTATGCTGGTTTAACAACTCTTATAACTAAAAAATAGACGTTTAATTATCACTGGGTCAATTCATTTCACAACTAAAGACACAAAAACAACGGTAAGAGTAATCCAAATAACTCTTCCGCGGCGAATTCGATTCGAATACTGAGAATTCGAAGCCTCATAAGCTTTCGGCAAGGCCAGTCGAAGTTCGAGTCGAACTTCGTCATTATCTTCGAGAGGAAAAGCTTACGTGGTCGCACATTTCGTCCAACTCTTCGGTTGTGACGTATTTTCGACTCCGGCTGCCGAAACCGAAACCGAAGGGTCGAATTCGAAGCTTACGTGGTAACCCCCCAGGAGTATTTGCAGGGTTACGGTGCGGGGAAGAGAGCGGAAATGGGTGGAGTAGTATGTGTGACGGTTAAGATGTGTCTTCACAGGGATAAAACCAATCGGAACCATATGGTGTACATTGGGATACGGGCTTTTTTAACAAATTGGGACCATGTCCCTGAGTACCCGACTTTCTTCACACTTTCTTTCAGTTTACTCACCCAAGCAATCCCAATTGTACCCTGAACCCTTCTAGAACGTTCTCCTTCCCATGTCCTCGCACCCTCAGAGAATTTCGTAGTTAAGACCTTGCTATACAATTTTTATTGCCAGGCGTCTTTAGAATGACGTGAGTGTGGCGTTGAAACGGGTTGTGGTCAAATATATACTGTAAATACAATCATTTAAATGTACATTTGCAGTACGGTTGTATGAAAATATTTCATGTTGAAATATATTTCTGTAAACATGTTTGCAACAATGATGCAATATCTAAGTTATTACATGAAATTAGTTTTCACTGACCTCAAACATGTACATGCATTCATTTTTATTTGAATCGTACTGAAAAATCCAACGACTAGCGAAAAATTACGTAATAAATATAAAAGATTAGTACTTGCAACAATACAAGGGAAAATATTAAGCTCCTTACACTCTAACCTAAGACTTGTTTCTTAGTGACCCTGAAAACGTACTTGCATAGCATGTCAACTGGAATTGTACTAAAACATCCTAGTGCTCGCAAAAATTTACACATTTTTGCAAAAAAATTAGGTTTATTAAATTCTGATTCCATATACGTTTTCAGTGACTTCAAAAACATAGGGATGCAAAATTTTGTTTTTCGCATAACTTTTGCTCATTTTGGCCACATTTTAGGGTTTTCGAACCTTTGTGCGACGGTTTGAGTCATATATTTGAGGAATTCACGCAGGCGAACCCATTACTTCACCTAAAGATGACGCGATGCGACAAAACGTGGGTCGAGGCAAATAAAATCACTATGGTTAGCAAAGTTCTCTTTCCACTCCTAAAAAACAAAAGATACTTCTAGTCTTAAAGCGGTTGGAAATTTACTTCTGGTACTGGGAAGGTGAGCCATGTGTTTACTCTCCGGAGAATGTTCCGAGTGGGGGCATAGAGGCGTACACCTAAGGGGTTGCCTGAGCTAGGGAGATTGGTGAGGATATGGTAGATGAAAGAGGGGAGGTAAGGGGGCTTGGTTTTGCCTGAAGATGAGTTGGGGGAGCATGTTTTTTTACGACGCAGTAAGGCACCGACACGGAGGGGAGGGAGTGAATGGGAAATGCTAGGGGGTGGAGAGGGTGTCGAAGATGAAGAGAAAGGGACAGGCTGTAGGAAAGAGTAAACAATAATTAGGAAGGAAAAGTCTCTCCGGATGGGATAAGGGGAGGAGGACTAAAAGGTTGGAGGAAAGTTCTCGGTGAGAGTTCCGCTCTGCCTTTTCGCTATGAAACTTCCAGCCTTTGACCTCCCTTCCCCCCCCCCCCTCAACAGCTTGTTCCCCTCCCTCTCAACATCTTGCGCCCAACCCTCAAAGAAAATCGTAGATCCGCCCCAGCCAACGGCATTACATTACGCAAATCCCTCTTCGTGCAGTGAAAACTGAGATAAAGTCTGTTCGCAAAAATGAGGACAACATTTTAATAAATTATGTTATAACATTTAAATTTCACGAAAAAATTGATAAAGGTTAAAATATGGACGTGGTAACTTTTAATTGCAATCAAGTCAAAAGATTTTGGGTTTAGTAATCCTCGACATTTGGATATTGCATCTAGTGAGAAATAAAAGGACTCCTGTTTCCCTTTTCTCTCAAAAAACATACTCTTATCTTCTTTCATTTTTTTCCTCTTCACTAACGTGAACTGAAAAATGCTACATTTTGATTTCAGTTTCATAAAAATCGGCCTGGCTGCTCTTTAGATAAGAAGTCAGGGAGAAATACTTTCTGCGCTCTATGCAGTGGGCCTTCGATTAACTTATTAAATTTCGGATCTCATACCACAGCAGATGACAATAGTCCCAGTCCAATATCTACACCCCTGATGCAACAATGTCATGAGCTTAATATGACTCCCAGTTGTAGAAAATCATATGTGTGAGCAAAATGTAGCAATTTTTAAAGACTCGAGCAGGGCCGTTGTCTGCGAGAGCGACAATTGCGAGAGGGGAGGATAGGAAAGGGTGAGAAGAGGAGGAAAGGAAAGGGTGCGTAGGGGAGGGAATGGTGGGTGGGACCTGATCGGCGAAACGTAGGTATAGGTATCTACTACCTAACCTACAACCTACTACCCAAAGCATCATTTTAAACCTAAGAAGGCCCCCAGGCTGATTGTTATAGCCTAATACAGCAAAATGTTTAGGCTGATTAAATAGGCTTACTTAAGGAAAAATTTCATTTCAATATTTTTTAGGAACCTTTTAATTTCTAAGAGTCAATTGGACTTCACTATTTTATGTTTCAAAGGCTTAAAAGTTGCCCTAGAAAAATTAATATAGACTAACTACATGGATGGTGTTTTTCAGGTAAACTTCAGCTAGAGGCTTACACAAATGAGCCACAAATACAAATAAATGATGACCCATTTCAGTGGTGGCGAGATAATAGCTTCAAGTATGAATAAATTTCACCACTGGCTCAAAAATACTTGGGCATCCCAGCCACAGAAGTTGCATCTGAAAGAGTGTTTTCTTCAGCAGGCAATGTCATCACCAACAGAAGAACCAGGCTTTCGCCAGAAAATGCAGAAACATTAGTGTTCTTACACCAAAGTTTAAAAAGTTTGGATGTGTAATAAACTTTTAGAAGACAGGAATGCTGTTGTTTTTGAAGTGTTAAAACTCTCCTTTTTGTCAGATAAGTTTGACACTAAGGACTTCTGGTAACACTCCATATGTTAAAGTTACTTTCATCCTCTGTGGTATGAGTGTAAAAAAATTAGGTTTAATTATTTTCATTTCTGACAAAGTTACTAATAATTTATAGATTGTGTAATTAATAGTAAATAGCTAGGCAATAACTTGTTTTACCCTTAATTCATTTTCCAACTTAGTAATGTATTTATTTGTGTTATTATTGAAGTCAACTGTTTTCAGGTATTTGAATTTCTATTTTGAGTCTATACACTTAAACTTTAGTCCATCATGTGGGTCTAGACTGTTTCTTTTTCTTTTATTTCCTTTTATTGGCCTTCATAAACATACTTTTTGATATTTCTGCATAAGCTTCTGGAAAAAAATTACGATCAAATTATAGGATGCGACCCGACCCAAGACCCAACCCGACGGTCAAAAAAAATACCTGACCCGAACCTTAAAATTTTGACCCGTCCACCCCTAAAAGGCATATTGATCAATTAATTGGTTTGCAAACTAATACAGACACTGATCATGAGCCAAACAATGCTGGTTTTGACCCTGATGAGTGGTTGTTGCCCAAGCAGACCACCAGTGTCACTAGCACTGCAGATTCACCTAGCGGCATCAGCCCAAGTGACAGATCAGCTGTGACAGTATCACCAGCAGGCAGCAAGTCAGTTGTGCCAACTGAACATATGACTCCTGTAAAACACTCTCCAGTCAAAAACAGACGATACTGTACCAAAGCGAGACTGTAAACCTGTATCTAGGTTGGATTTGTAAATAGATATCACTATAGTGGAATTGAGTTTTGTTTAATTTCACATTCTTGCTACTGTATTTCTAGTTGGAAACTTATTTGAAAAAAAAGAAGTTTTGTTTGATTATTGATTGTCTTTGCCCATTGCCATTATTATTTATCATACTTGTTTGTGTCTACTAGTCATGTTTTTTTTGTTATGTTTTCTCTCTATTTGTCATTATTTGATATTGGTTAATGGTTATATTTCCTATGTAACATTATCCTTCATAAAATTACTTTGTCTGAATTAAAAAAACATTTCCAAACTCGATGTATCAGTGAATATTTTCTGTGTAACCCAAAAAAGGGACTTCATTATTATTTCTGGACTTTATCATTGTGAGTCAAGACTTAGGGGGAGGAATGTAATGTATTTGCCATTTGAAATAAATGCCAATGAGCGGACGATTTGCACGGGCACTTGCACGCAGTCAGTTGTTTTTGAGTGATGAACCACCATGGGCACGTGAAAGTCGTGTGTGCTCATCCTGATATTAAAAACGTTAAAAACTGTGTTATTTATTACTTCTCCGGCCTGCTCCAATTGTTACATCTTAAAACGTAACAGTAGCAACATCCTCAACAGATGCAGAATATATTGCCTTATTTGAACGACTTTGGTTATCAAATTTATTTACAGAAATAGGAGTTACAAAAACTCCTTTTACAATTTATGAAGATAATCAGTCATGTATAGCAGCAACAAAAAGATGGGAACACAAGCGAATGAAACATCTTGATGTCAAGTATCACTATATTCAAGAACTCATCAAGCAACAGTATGTAGAAATTAAGTCTATTTCCACTACAAATCAAGTTGCTGATATTTTAATGAAGTATCTTAAAGGACAACAATTTTTCAATTTGAGAAAAGAACTTGGACTACGACAGTATTATGCAGAATCTTAGATTTAAAGAACATGTGTAGATTGAGAGGGAGTGTTGAGAATACAATCATATACATGTATCTATGATGTGTTATATACATAGCAACTGTTTTTGTTTACTTTAAAATATGGGTTACAGTTGATATACTCATATCTCATGTGTTTCTGATTTTATTACAGTTTATTATTGTAAAAGTCTCACTCTTTCTTATTACAACCACAAGAAAATCAATGTGGAAAAGTTTTCGAATTAGTTTTTCATTCTCTGTTGATAACATACTTGAACTCACGTAACTTATTATCCCCATATTGGCTTGGTTTTAGAAAACTGAGGTCCACCACCTCAGCTACTTACCACGTTGTAAACCAAGTATTATCTGATATGGACCACAGATTAGAATCTTTAGCTCTACTGTCTGACTTCTCCAAAGCCTTACATCATGATAACCATCATCTATTACTGCGGAAACTGGAAGACTTTGGCATAATGGGCAAATCACACAAATGTATCAGGTCTTATCTTACAATTAGTGATAGATATCAGAGTGTTGTCCTCACCAAAGAAGGATGCAGTTTTGTAGCACCTCCCCAAAAGGTTGTCATGGGTGTACCACAGGGCTGTCTTGGGCCCAGTGCTGTTGTACATTAACAATCTACCACTCCTATTAAATTCTGTGCCTGGAGTTCTTCCAGTATTAAATACAAGTGATGCCACTGTCTTAGTATCTGCCTCATTGCTTGACAGTCTAGTTTTAAGAGCAAATAAGGTCTCCTACATGAGTGGTGTGACAACAACTTTCTCCTTCTCAATGTTGAGAAATCAAACTTGATCTACTTTGCAAACAAAAATAAACCTCAAGCAGTTATTAGCATCGATATTAATGGTAAACCCATTCCTCAAAAAATTAGTTCTGGTTTCTTGGGAGTTACATTAGACAGTCTGGTTACTTGGGAAGGTTATATCCAGAAACTTTGTGGGAAACTGAGTTCTGTATGTTATCTAATTAGGTCCATTCGTAACACTGTTAATAATGCTGTTTTATTATCTATTTATTATGTTGAGTTCTATTCACATGTCATTTTCAGTATTCTCTAGTGGGACCCCACACCCAATGCCAGAGTGACATTTAAAAATTCAAAAGAGGGTCACAAGGTTGATGTGCAATGCTGCATCTAACTCCCCATGTCGTCCCCTCTTTAAAAAACTTGGTTCATTGCCTCTACCTTGGGTATATATATTTATGGCAATTGTCCATGTCAAATTATACCTACCTATACAACAAATAATAGTTATCATTCTTATAATACAAGGAACTCCACGGATTTCCATCAAATATATGTAAGAACAACCAACTCTGCCTGTAAATCATATGGGCCTTGTATTATACAACAAGCTTCCTCGGGATGTCAAAAAGGTAAATAATTTGGCTCAATTTAAACATATACTTCATCACTAAATACAGAGTAACATATTCTATTCTGTGGATGAATTTCTCCATTGATTGTCTTAAGTTGGAAAAAATCAAACTGATAAGATTATTTTTTAAACATTTTAAAAAACTTAGTAAATTAACCAAAAAATGTGTTGTGAGGCAAAAACTTCTAAATTACAGAAAGATAATGGAAAATACTTACCAAGCGTTGCCATTTGACGAAAATGACGACAGATTGATATTTTTGAGCGATCCAATAGATCCAAACGATGATAGACAACATCAACTGTGCGAGGCAAAGGGATATTTTGAACTCTATGCCGGGGATTCCCATTGTGTATGGTGGCTACAACAATGACATATGGAGCATCCACAAGATGTTGCCAGGAATATGTAATCTGTAAATTACATCAAAACCCATATATATTACAGACATGATAAATGTAAAACAATATATGACATGACTGAAATAAAAATGGAAGCTTATTAAAGAGAGTAATCAAGGCCAAAAGGTTACAGGCAGAATGTGAGAAAAAATAAAAAATTGGCCCAATAGAAACCATGTCCATATTCTCACTATACCAAAAGGAAAGCAATACACCAACATGGAAATACATGTATGTAATAACATGTCAGTGTATGAGATAGATTATGGTTACTAGGAAAACAAGAAAATGACTACAAAATATTTAGGAAAGAGAGGCACTATTACTCCAGATAAGGAGAGTTGCTATGAAAATATTCACATCCTTGCACCTGCTCTCGAAGGATGAGGTTGTGCCAGCTCAGCACTCTCAGAACCAGAATGGTGATGTCACTGACCTTCTGTGTTTTATAAGAGCCTAAAAGCTTGGACCCTTACTATTGTGTTAGCAGTGATTGTGGCTGTAGCTAGTGATCTCTAGTGTATATCTATCAGTGTTTTAGCATTATCATTGTGTGTGTGTGAATCCGGATGACCAGCGACCCAGGCTGTCCTCCTAGCTTCTGATAGGCCGTCACGGAGAAGTGAACCGGGTAAGTAGATGCTCCAAGCATTTTCTTTCCTTTTATCCTTAAATTATTCTATTATTCAATTGTGTTCATCGATTTAACCTCCGTTGTCTTTCTTTGGAAGTGCTTAATATAGTTTACTACCTTATAAATTTGTTTATCAATTACTTAACTTTACTAGTGTATTAGCGGTGAATTCCTAATCTCTTGTCATTAATAATAGCCGTCCAACTTTTCCTACATGCTGCATTCTATTTTTCCCCTCAACTTTTCGTCCACTTACTACTGCGAGAGTTCACCTGCTCACTCAACCGTTTCCATTGACGTCACAACCACATCGCGCAACATCATTTACTTTTCCGTGTAGGATACCTGCGCCATTTGACTACTCTAAAGACACTCTACCAGACAAAAAATATCGTAGTATTGTAAAGCCAGTAGAAAAGTGTGGCTAACTGCGGGACTGCAGTTAACCTCAACAGCAAGGCAAAGAGCGACCTCCTGGAGGCCCGCGTTGCCAAGCTGGAGAGGATGGTTGCAGATATCCACTCTCGCATTATGGATTGTGTGGACGTCTCGAGCGTCTTCCTCCTGGACCTTTCACAGCACCAAGGTGGTGCCCTGGAAGCGCTCGGGTGTAAATTCAGGTGGGGCGGTCGAGGGGGTTGAGGTGCGACCCCTGAGCCTGAGGACAATGCCCACCCGGAAGCCGGAGTGGATAGTGCTGCCCCAAGGTCGGGGGGCAGCGACGTGGCCGAAACGAGGTAAGGCGGGAGCAGAGGCTGCTCAAATCCCCATATGCAACAGCTTCACGGTGCTGTCGGAGGATGCCCACGAGACACCTGTTGGATAGGACATGAGTGCACCTCCTGAATCAAGTGATGCTGCTCCCAAGGTTAGCCAGACAGGGAGGGTGGAAATTTTATTGATAGGGAGTTCGAACGTCCGGCGAATTGTGCCCTCACTACGGAAGAGGGCAAGGAGAGACGGAGCAGACCAACGGCTCACCTCCTGGTGTAAACCAGGACAATTGGTACCCAACACCACGGCTGCGATACGAACAGTGGTGAGAGATACGGGCTGCTCCAGGCTGCGGGTGGTGGCACATGTTGCCACTAATGATGGGTCTGAGCATGGAGACAATGAGATTTTGAATTCCTTCAGGGAATTAAACTCACAGGAGGAATGCATCCGGATGGCATCGGGTGCCGATTAGCGACTGTCCATTTGTACTGTTGTTCCGCGGACTGACCAGGTACACCATGTTTGAGGCAGGATTGACTGCCTGAACAGAAGGCAGTGGGTTTTCTGTGTACGCATAGGAGCAGAATTTGATGATCTTTGGCCAGTACTCAGATCGTTACTTAAATCATAATCATTATTTCCCTCATTAGTATTAAGGCTTCCAGATTTACTTTCTTCAACATAATGTTGATTACCACTACCGCCATGCTTGGCCTGCTTACCATTCTGTGAACCAACCTTGTTACCATACTTAGGCCTTGAATTTTTCACATTAGGTTGAGAATTAAAGGACTTACTTGTATTTCTGGCCCGACATACCTTCTCTAAGTGACCAACCTTTTTGCAAAAATTGCAACTATAGGCTCTAAATCGACACTCTTTTTTCAAATGTCCTTACTTCCCACAACAGTTACACATTCGTTCACTTGACTCTTTCCCTCCTCTTCTGAAGGTCTGCTGTTGTTGATATTGGCTGGGGTGCTGTGGGGGTCGAGGGCCTCCTCTGGTGATGGAGTGAAGTCTCTGTTGTCCACTAGACCCTGCCTGTGAAGCTAGCGTCGCCGCATCACGATCCGCCGTCTCCATGGTCATTGCAATTTGAACCGCCTTCTCATAGGTTAGGTCTGGTTCACCCAGGAGTCTCTTCTTGATTGATTTGCTTTTCACTCCACTGACAATCCGGTCTCTCAAATAGTCCGGTAACTTGTCTTTGAATTCGCAGTGAGCTGACAGTTGCTTCAAATGCACTACATACTGTGCAACCATCTTATAATCAAGTTGATTCCGTAAACTAAACTTGTACCTTTCAGCAATAAACGAAGATTTTGGGCTCAAATGTTCCTCCATAATCTTCACAATATCTTTATATGTCTTTGATACTGGTTTGTCCGGCGAACATAAATTTTTCAAAAGGTTATACATTTTCACACCCACTAATGTCAACAGCGTAGACACCTTTTTCTCGTCCTTAATCCCATTGCAGTCACAGAATAGTTCGAACCATTCAATGTAGGAACTCCCAAGTTTCCTCCGCACTATCGTATTGTCCAACGCTGCCTATGACACCCGCCATCCTGCCAAGTCCGTGTGAGCCGCTGAATAATGACTCTAGGTATACTGGGTTTAATTCCATTCACTGACCGAAACTTGTGCACCCTACTACACAAGCTGGGCCTAACACGTTTGACGTCAAAATACACCTTACTGTATTTTTGACGAACTATTAGGTCTTACGTATGCGTATGCACCTTGCTACACACGCCCACAGTCAAGGCAATTGCCGGTAATTACTTTAAATATACCCATTATGCACTTTTCCATGCATGAATTCTACTATCTCATCGCCACTTTGTTACATTTTAAGACGTAACAATTGGAGCAGGCCGGGGCAGTAATAAATAACACAGTTTTTAACGTTTTTAACATCAGGATGAGCACACACGACTTTCACGTGCCCATGGTGGTTCATCACTCAAAAGCAACTGACTGCGAGGGCACCCGTGCTAGTCGTCCACTCATTGGCATTTATTACAAATGGCAAATACATTACGTGTACTTTATTGTACTTTAATGTACTTTATTCTTTGTTGGCCAGCAAACAGAAGCTCCAAAAACTTTAAATGAGAAACCTGAAGTTGATTTTCTATCTGTAACATCTCCAGCCCAATCTGAATCAGCAAATCATACTAATTTCCGATTTCTGTCCTTGAATCGTAACTTGTAATCCAAAGTTCCTTTTAAATATCTTAAAATTCTGATAATATCTAATTAAAAAAAAATGAGATCCATAAATCTTCTGAAGGTTTGCTTTGATATCTGCTCCATAAATTAACAGCTGCACTTATGTCAGGTCTGGAACATAACATTACATACATCAGACATCCTATAAATTCTCTGTAAGGTTTGTTTTCAATATTTCCTTGGTTTCCCTTATTTTCACTATCAAAATAAGTATTTGGATCCATTGGTGTACTAGTTTCCTTGTAATCCTCCATGTTATATTGTTTCAACAAGTTAATGATGTCCAGTTTTTGATTTCAATAAATTCCTTCTTTAGTCCACTCAGTATTAATTCCTGGGAAGTATGTAGTTCAAATTTCCAAAATCTTTCATTTCAAAGTTTTCTTTCAGTTTACTTATGATTGCTTCAATTTCTTCTTGGTAATTACTTGCAATTATTATATTATCAACATAGTGTAAAAGGTATAAATTCCTCCATTATTTCTTCTTATATATAAACAAGGATCATATTTTGACCTTTCTAGTTTTTGATTTTTACAAAATTCATTGAACTTTGCATTCCAATCATAAGGAGCTTGCTTCAATCCATAAAGAGATTTCAGTAATTTGCATATTTATTATCTTTCTTCTCATCTAATCCTTTTGTCTTTTTTTACGTATATGTTTTCTTTAATATTTCCATGAAGAAGGGCTGACTTGACATCCATTTGTCTGACTTTGAGTTTCATATCATTAATGAGTAGGTCATTCAGTGGGATTCATAAGTATACACCCAACAACAGCCTCCAAGTAAATCTGAGTAACGCTAACCTTCATTGGCAATAAAACTTAAGAGAAGCACAAATGAATAAATGTTACTTCCATAGCGAAAATAATTCCAACATACGCTCTCTAGATAAATGCATATCTTCAAAGAAAAACTCTCTTCTCAGTGGCTTCAGAGAACATCTAAAATATAATGTGTGGAATCTTAGAAAACAGCAAACCAACAATCATCAAGCTAAATGCGTCATAAATTTAGTGATAGTTAATTTCCGCAGTGTAAAGAGCAAATGTGCTGAAGTTTTTCCGACATGATACAAAATCTTTAGATGGGATAGACCAAATAGGACTGGCGGCGGAGTATTAATAGCAATTAAATCACATTTGAATAGTTCCAAACACAAATTAGACGACAATGAAATAGAGAGCGTATTGTGTACTATTAAGCAACAAAACAATAGAAATATACATATATGTTCATTTTACAGACCACCAGATTCCAAATTAGACGTTTTGTACTAATTAGAAACTCAGTTATCATCATTTACCTTGAGAGACAACAAAAGCTTAATAACTATTGGTGGGGATTTCAACCTCCCAGCTATAAATTGGAAAACCAATAGTGTTGAACCAAGTTCGAGGAAGCGTGACATAAGCGAGGCCTTACTTAATGTACTTTTACACCACTCTCTTACTCAAGTTGTAAATAAACCTACGAGATGTAATAAAATATTAGATCTTTTAGCCATTAGTCACCCTACAATGAGTTAACATGACGATATCCTCGAAGGCACAAGTGATCATAAAGTAATTTTACAATTTTGAAAACAGTGGTAGAGTCAGTCCACTGTAAAATCTAAACAGAAAGTCTACTTATTTGAAAAATGTGATTACGTAAAATTAGGAGAGATGTCAGAAGCTTCATTCACGAAATTCGTAGCCACAATGAAGGACAAGAGCACCGAAGTATCATGGAGATATTTTTTGGAACTACTATATTAATACTACATAAAGGAATCGATAAATATATTCCACACGCATTCAAACGAGAGAGTGAAGAACCTCGATGGTATAACCAAGAAGTAAGGCAAGAGCTCAGGAGACAAAGGCAATTACACAACCTATATAAAAATTCTATTGTCTGGTAACAAAGCAATGGAACTTGCAGCGAGAGAAATTTACGTTGCCCAGTGCTCAAAAACGAAGAAAATCATGTGCACTAGCTTACAAAACTTCAAGAAAAAGTTCTAGGTGAATTATTATATAAAAATCCCAAGTCATTCTGGTCTTACGCGAGAGAGCTTCAGGGTAAATCTTCGACAGTAGAATCTTATTGCATACAAACGGCAAAATGGTCACCAACAGCATCTATAAAGCCAATTTATTAAACCACTACTTTAATTGTGCATTCACTAAGGATGACACAATACAAAATTTAAACATTCCGGACATTAACGAGCCAATGGTGGACATAACAATTCAGCATGACGGAATAATTAAACAACTGCGTTCGATAAAAAGTAACAAGTCCCCAGGTCCAGAAGGAATACCTGCACGCGTGCTCAAGGAGTTAGCACCACAGATTGCACCATTCTTAGCAATTATACTTAGCAAATCATTATCCGAATGCAAGGTGCCCCAAGACTGGAAAATAGCCAATGTCACACCAATATTTAAAATAGGAAATAGAAGTGACCCAGGAAATTATAGGCCTATATCGCTCACATCACTTTTATGCAAGATCCTCGAAAATATTGTCATTAGCAATATTATGGCATTCCTGGATAATCGTAACTTCTTACACAGCAGTCAGCATGGCTTCCAAAAGGGCAGTTCCTGCGATACACAGCTTTGCACTCTTCCTTCATGATATCCTAAAATCAGGTTGAATAGAATAAGCAAGTCGAGGCGATATTCCTTGATTTCAAGAAGGCATTCGACAATGTTCCTCACAAAAACTCTTTTTAAATAGTATTCATGCGGAGTTATTAAAAAAAATAGCGAACTGGATTAAGGACTTTCTCAGTGATGGAAAGCAAAAAGTAGCTTTTGATGGTTTTAGCACTGATATGGTCGGAGCCACATCCGGTGATCCTCAAGGGAGCGTGATTGGCCCTCTTTTATCCATTATTCATATTAATGACCTAAGTTCTCGAATTATTAGTAAATTAATTTTATTTGCAGACGATACAGTAATCTACCGTGAAATAAGCAAAGATCCAAACTTTGATATTCTGTCATCTGACCTTAACAACGTTCATTCGTGGTGCCTTGAGTGGGGTTTAGAACTAAATATTAGGTAATGCACCACAGTTCACTTCCTGCGAAAGTCATCACACAAAAGCCATACTTACTCCATGGGTGGAGTAAACATAAAATCTTCAAATACAGTAAAATATCTTGGAATTACCTTAACTTCAGATATATTGTGGGGAATACACATACAAAACATATGCGGCACAGCATTAAAGAAACTAGGTTTTGTTAAGCTTAAATAAGGAAGGTCTTTGGATGAAAAAGTAAAAGAGAGATGCTACTTTGCTCTGGTTAGGCCACACCTTGAATATGCCGTGAGAATTTGGGACCCTGGTCATAAGGATTTATCCAAAAAAATTAACAGAATAAAAAGAAAAGCAGTTTGCTTTGCTAAAAACTGCTACGAACGAACATATAGTGTTACACAATTGTTAGAGGGGTTAATGTGGGAGCCCCTAGAGACTCGGAGGCTGCACTCTAGGCTTAGGCTGCTTGAGATATTCAGAATTGGTGTGTTTCAGAGCGACACAGAATATTATCATGACGCCTTACTACATTTCAAGGTCTGACAGATGCGATAATATAAGAGAGATACTCCGCCGAACAGTTAGGTACGGAAACTCGTTTTTTTGCGCACAATAAGCAACCACAATAAAAACTGAGCTCCTCTAAATACACTCCCATAGTACATGTCACCATTACACCTCCAAAAATGTTACGGCTGGTGACCTACCACCCCCTGCCTCATGCCCATGTATTCCCAAATTGAATGATAATAAGCGAGTAGGGATGGGATGAGAAAACAAATATCACAGTACACTTCACACACAGGTTTCACAATAAATAACTCCAGGTTACCATACTCTCAACATTACCAAGGTAACAGCAACTTCCATATTCATAGGAATCAGTACACCAGTGAATACACATAACACCTCTCCTAAATTATATAATAATAATAAAGAATACCATTATATAAAATCTTGTCAAGTGGCTTCACTAGGCACGGGTTCTTCCCAAAAAAGTGTTAGTTTTTAATCAACGAGTATTACACAGCACTACTTATACCGGACTTGTAGTATTGGCAAAAAAAATAGGTACAGTAAAACCTCCCTATAGTGAACCTTCTCATATCGTAAACCTCCGTACCTCGTAGAAGACATGAGGTCCCGTCAAAATTACATGCAAATTGATAGGGAAACCTCTACTTAACGTACCTCTATGATTCGAAAAACCTCCTCACATCGTACCGAGACAATACACCCAAGACTCCTCAACTACCACGGAATGAAATACTCAGCTGTAAGTGTACGCTTTACACTCAAGCCTCTTTTCAATACACTGGGAATGCTACCACTCCTTACTAATGTAATAACCGTCTCTTATGGTCATTTTTATTCATTGCAAGAACAGTGCATACTAAGGTATCAAAATTTAGTATGAATGGAGGTCGAGTACATAGCATAGCAGTTAAGTCATTCATACAATTGTGCAGGCATTCTAACTTGCTGTTATACACGAAACAATTTTCCTAATAGCGTTCATGGTAAAGGTTAAACAATTAAATATTCCAAGCAAAATGGTTTTACTGCCTTACCAACAGATATCTTCCGCGTGACTTCATTCACATCCACATAGATTAATCATTCGACTGCATAATCGCTTCGGTATCCAAAGATTTGAAATAATCCAGGATCCTATTGCTAATTTACTATGAATTAAACCATATATGAATTCATTTTATTTCCAAATCCCCTTGCGAATCAGGCTCTTCCCATAGCCTTGTTTTTTCCTCGCAGATCTTCTATGCTTCCAGCACTGCTTGCGCTTCACGACATTCGTCTGTTTAGCCTGAGCATTCACGCCGCGAAATCTGACTCCAACATCAGGACGTCTTTTTGTGTCATTCTATCCGTCAGCCCATATTCAACGTTGTAAGGTATTTGAGAAAACGTAGTAGCTGATATGCGGTCAGATGATGAAATATTCCTATCGTAACACACCGCTAGACCACCATTCTCACCAGTAAATCACGTCGCTTCGCAGACCTAGCAGTATTTCTTTTGCAGAGTAATTCTCTGGAGCTCAATCTACGTGCATTATAGTTTGGAGAAAAGCATTTAGGCGACACTATCTACGAACACGTTCAATTTATTTAATGTGTAATTACTGCAGTAATCACGTGAGTACTTTTTAATTTTTAATAACCTTTTATGTGCTTCATTTTAGTGCAATAAAAATGATACATTATTATGTTTTAATTAATTACTGCGAAGCTTATTCATAAATTTTATCAGTTTTTTTCAAGTAATATTTAAAAAAATAATGGAAAACACGAAAACAAGTGAAAATTACTGGATTTATTATAGGTTGAAGATGGATTCAACTTATAAAAAAGGGTGGCTGATTAAAACCGAGGAAAAATTAGCGATTTTCCGAGCCATTGACGAGGGGAAGCAGAAGAAAGACATAGCACTAACCTTTGGGATACCACCATCTTCCCTGACATCTATTTTAAAGAACCGTGAAAAAACAGAAGAAGCTGCACATCGAGGCAATACAAATAAAAAACCTCAGGCAGTAAAATATGAGCAGCTAGACAAGGGGATTTTCGATTGGTTGATGGAAGGTAAAGCCAGGAACATCCCCATTTCTGGAACAATTCTGCAGCAGAAAGCAAGGGAAATTGCATTGCAAATGGGAATTGACAATTTTCAAGCTTCCAATGGTTGGCTGCAAAAATTTAAAACCCGGTGGAATCTCACAACTTTGAAGATGTGTGAAGAAGAAGCTGATGTTAGCACTGTTCTGGTAGAAGAATGGAAACAAACTCTACACACAATTTTAATAGGATACAAACAACGTGACATTTTTAATGCCAATGAGGCTGGTTTTTTCTATAACCTGCTCCCAGATAGAACCCTATGAGTACGAGGTGAACCCTGCCATGGTGGTAAGAAAAGCAAAGAGAGGTTCACAGTTCTGTTTTGTGCCAATTCTGATGGCTCCAAGAAATTCGAGCCTTTTGCTATTGGCAAATATAAAAATAAAAGAAATAGGCTCACGTTACTGAAACCTCTTCATAGTGAACCTCCATATATCCAAATGCCAAAATTTTGGTCCCTTCCGTTACGATATACAGAGGTTTAGCTGTAACTGGTAATTTTGACATAATTTTTATTAATTGAATCCAAATTAACACAAAACTGACCTAACTATTACAGTTCCTCTGTAAAGTGGGGGAAGTACAATCCAACCAAATAAATATTTATGAAAAAATGATCACCAATAATTTTTAATCAACATTTAGTGGTGTGTAACCAGTGAATGACTGAGAGTAACTTTCTTTTTAACTTGTATAATAATTTGTTTTATTATTAATAGTATATTTAAGGTAGGGTGAATAATGTCATATGAAACAATTCATTTTCCCTTACAATAGAAGTACATCATTATCGATCTTGGACAGAGCATTCATGGGCAGAACGTCGTCGCTTCCTTAGGGGCTGTCCATAATCCACGTAGACAAAAATAGGCCACTTTTTGACCCACGATCATGGACACTCATAGACTTCATCCGGATCCCCCCTGTTGTCCACGTAGACTTTTCTTTCTTGTGAAAAAAGCGGTGAAACGGGTTACTAATTAATTGTGATGGGCTTGCCGTTTACCGTGCCATGCCGCGCCAAGCAGGCACTGAGCAGGTGGCACCAGCCATCGACAAAACATCCTCGAAACCGTTTGCAACACTAAGTGTGCCATGGCAATGTCACTCCCACTGCATCATGTCCACCATTATCTACGTAGACATCCGTCCAACCACCCAACATGGACCATCATTGACAACCCTCATACCCCCTCCCCCCTTCCCTCCCTCCCTGTTTGGTGTCAATGTGGATTATGGACAGCCCCTTACTAGGTTTTGAGAAAGCATTTGATATGGTTGACTGGGTAAAATCAATGGAAAAGCTGAAGAAATTAGAGGCTGATAGGAGGGACAGACATCTCATCCAGATGCTTTATACAAACCAGAGGGCACAGGTTAGAGTATCCACTCCACTGGAGAATTACGCAGTACCAATGGCATTACTCATCTGTTCTTTTGTACAGTTTCCACTAATCCTGTTTGAATAGATTCTAACTCTGTTGCAACAACAGGGCTGGTAGAGTACCTGTCTGTGAATCCTGTATTGCCTTTCCAAGCTTAGGTGTCCAGTGGCCTGACAACAACATTTTGACAACATTTTCTTGCCCACAAAATATATCAAAGTTCCATATATGTCCAAAATCTGATTCTGATAACATATACAGCCTTTAACTTTAAGCCATGTCTGCTTGGTGTCTGTGGCATATACTGCTTGAAGCTGCTGCTGTTACTGCTGTCTTTCTCGAAACGCACACATGCCTTCATCAATGGTGACATCTTCTGAGGGATAGTATACCAGTTTGAAAAGTCTGCAAATGGCTTCAAACATTGGCCAGACTTTGTGCAAGGGATCATACCCAGACTCGCCTTTTTTCTTCATGAGGCTGTTGTCATTCAGATGATAGTTAGCCATTACTGATAAAAATCAATTTCTACTCATTAAATTTGGGCAGAAGTTACATATCACTGGTCTTGTGCTCCAGTGCCCTGTCATTGCTGGTTATTCACTGATGCTCCAATGAAAAATAATGGAAATAAATTTTTTATATCACCAATAATTACAGTTTTCCATTGCGCTAGTTTATTGTTTGGTAATTTCTTGTTTCTTCTCCTTCTTATCTGAATTGTTTGCTCAGTATACAGATTTGTCTGCAGTTGGTATGGCTGAAGAGATCCTGATCAACTAAGTAATACAAAAACTTAAAGACTGTTTTCATTGAGCTCCGTTTCCTCAGTTATACTGGACTGGCCCATGAAAATAGGAATGTTTGGCATTCGGTCAACATCATTCCAATCATGCTGATGTACTCATCATCTTTCGGGCATTCCTCCTCTGCTTCTAGCCCCTCTTCTGACCATTTCATGAGCCCAAAAGGGCGCAAAAGCTGATGCAACATCACCTGCACTAGCGTCATCATCACTACTGGAATTTGTCAGAAACACAAGAATCAATACTTTTAGATGGCATAACCGCCAGAACTTTCGCGAATATACTTATACATGGCTATGAGAAAAATAAATACAAAAAAGTAAGGGGTTCCAGAATCCAGAGAATAATCGAAACGTGTATTTCTAACCAGAATCACACATATCTGTCATTTCTTGAAAATCTGGATTGTCATCACTATCGTCTTCTCTACATTCCGCCCAGTCACGGTTAAGTTCTTTCAAAATATCTTTGTCACCCAGTGTATCACTTGCATTGCTGAGCAAAATGAAAATCACTCAAGAAATTCTCACAACATGACACACCAACACTCAGTGCAGGATGGAACATGAGCAGGATTGTAAACAAAAAATGTGCACGATGCAATCCGTGGTGAATCGGGAGATGTTCGCACAGAGGCTGCGTTGCCCAAGCACAGTAGAGAGTAGTGATACACGAGTATGATCACACGAACTGCCGAATTTATTTGCCAGCAGACCAACCATGCAAGTTCCACTGTGACCACAAACTCCAGGCTCCCAAGGTACACGGTTGTAAAAACCCAAGCGTCACCCAGGCCAAGGGCCAAAAACTCCCAGATGACAAAAAGGGTCACTGCACCCTCAATGAACAGTTCTTTCCACCAAAGAGTTCTCACTCCAAAAGGATGAATGCTTATTGTTGGTGGGCACAGGAAAAAGGGACCAGCCAACTTCTAAGACAACCCTACTCCATGGGGCAATAGATTAGATGACACTTGCCGCCAGACCCGACGGAGGGATAAGGGTGTGACCCAAGATTGCCAGTAGGTACTGTATACATATCGTCATCAAGATGTAAAGTGGATGCTTCTTCCATCTGGTGGATATGATTTTCAAGCGTACAAAACTACTAGATTAGATTAGATTAGATTAGATAAATTGTTGGTGGAGTTCCTCCAAAGAGAACCTGGGACACCTAGACCTATTGGTCCTTTGTGCAAACCACCATTTCTTGGTTACCCGTAGAGTCCAATGGCCTTGCTGAAGGCCAGCATATCCTCTATAGGAGTAACCCTAATTTCAGCCGGATCGGGAAAAGGAGATCCTAGATGCCTTATTCTGGTCCTCATCAAGGCAGGGCAGTCACAGAAAACGTGTGATGTTGTTTTGTCCTCTTATTTGCACCATCTGCATCTGGCGGAGTCCATATTACAAACCTACTACATAGCGTATTGGAAAAGTCCACCAGCGTACTATTAGAGCTTTACACATATACAGCCAATAAAACATTAAGTATGTACTATTACGTCCTTGGCAAACTTCAGAAAGTTTACTGGGGCATAATATTGCGTCCATGGCATGCAAAGTGTTAATTAACCGAGTTTATTTCACTTTTGGTGCAGAGGTTAAATTCAAGCGCAAGATGGACGCAGCACATTATATAAATACATCATGAATTTAAAAATTCTTTTGGAGATTAAAACATTATAGAATGAAAAAACTTTGATACATAATATTTCTATCCTAATTTCAGATTTAAGCTCCGATGACAGATGGTAGTAAATTGTTAAGCCCATGGATATTGGTCCTTGCCTAGCAATGGAGGTCCTTACAAAATGTTGATGGAGGTCATTATGCCTTTTGGTATTGTGACTGTGAATACTGTTGTTAGTTACATAGTTTAATAGATTACCCTTGGCAGACATACAAACAACGTACACGTAAACACACGGGATCGGTAGTAAACCAAGTTTCTTAAACAAAGGGAGACAAGGTGCATCAGCTGTAACATTGCTTATTAGCCTTACTACATGTTCCTGAATCTTAAAGATAATGCTAGCATGGGGGAGGAACCCCAAAACAGAATACTAAAAATTACTTGTGAGTAATATTCACCGTAATACATGGCTAGCAGCACATCAAGACTTACTGATCACCTAATGCTTCTAATAAGGAAACATTGAGCTTAGATTACTTCAGAGTTAACAGATGTGTTTATCCCATGAAATGGTGTGATTCAGCATTATTCCAAGAAATTGTGTGATAGAGATTTGGGGGATACAATTGCCATTTACATTCACCAGTATTGGGGCAGGGGCTTAAATATTGGTGGTGAAGTATATAAGACCAGACTTGTCGGTGTTCAGTATTAGAAGGTTGAGGAGGCACCATTCAGATATATATCAGTTTATGTTACCCAAACTATAGTAGAGAAGCACTTGTGGGTTGCATTTCAGCAATTCACCGAACGTACTAACCAGTAAAGCGCCCCAAATTTAAAACATAGTAAACAAATAATTTTACCTGTAAATTGGCCCAATTGTACAGGGACCATGAGAAATCAACGTACTAAGGAGGAAAACAATCTAAGGAGGAACGTCGTCACTGGATTCTACTGTATATCCAAAATTGTGATACAAATTCATGTTAAGTGGGGCATATGCAAAAATTAAAAAAATTTGAGACCATAAGCAGAGGTTGCATACACCAAGTGGATTCATCATTACTAGACATTAGTACTTCAGTTTTCCCAAGTAAATATGAAATTCATTACTTTCAAACTTATAAATTAATGTCCACTGCAAAATAACACTAAAAGAATTACTTCATTATCATGCCCACCAGGAATAAATGGCAAATTTAGCAATCACCATGAACATTAAATATGCAAGGAATCTACCATTATTATTAAAGTATTCTACTGGTAAAGGTAGGTTTTGTTGAAAGTCAGAGAATCTCTTCCTGGTTTTCTACACTTTCAGGGGCCAATCTCCCTCTGGTATATCCTTTTTTGCCTCAGCGTACGATCTACTCTTCTTCATCCCATCCATTAAACCTATTCTCCTTCTTCCTCTTCCCCACTTGCCCAACATCCTTCCCTCTATCACACTCTTGAGCAACCCATCGCCCTTTATTACACCCTTCAGCCATCTACCCTGCCTATCCCAGATTTCATTAAGAAGTTTCCTTTCCTCACCCACCATCTCAAGCACTTCCTCGTTAGTCTTCCTTTCCTTCCACCAAACCTTCTCCATCCTTCTCCACACCCACATCTCAAATGCCTGCACCCTACTCTCGTCCTCCTTCTTAATCTATTCCCTTAAACCATTATCTCATCCTAAATGCACAAGCAACTTTACCTTTTGGAATGCAAACATGTGCATTTAAAAACCTACATTTGTTAACTAATTGAAAATTAGCTATTTCTCCTCATTCATTTTAAAGGCAATGTTATAAATAAATTTGTTCTGACTATGGTTAGCATTCATAAATTTACCAGTAAGATGAAATTAACCCCACTTTCCTAAGATAACACCACCTTTAGAATACCCCTAATTACATAAAACTCTTTATTCTTCAAAGTATTTACCAATGGATACCACAGGATGTTGAAACCTAGATACATAGAAAAAACAAAAACTAAAGAGGGATTTTCATATTTGTTGCACATTTTCCTCATTGTATGATGAGATATATCTCATGTCACTGTTCCTCATTCTGAAGCTAAGTTTGGCATGGACAGCAGTAAAGCATTAAATAACATTATGTCAAGGTTATTTTCATAAGCATTTTTGTTTACATTGCAGAAGGGTTTCTTTTACCTTAACTAGTAAAATATAACAGCTCAAGGCTTGTCTTTTTATGGATGTACTTTCTCAGTAAATATTTATGATAGTACCATTCCATTAAGTCGATGCTCACCACTTTATGGTATTGTATCAATATTGGCAGAGTTATGAAATTAAGTCAATTCTAAATACTCATGATACTGTCCAGTATTGAGTGGCATCAAGGGATCAACAAGCATTGGATCCCACCCCCAGTAAAAAGCAAAGCAATGCAGTTCATGATAAACAAGATATGTAAATGAAAGTCGATTTCTTCACAACTCACTACTAACCTTAGTTTTCCCAAAGTTTGGCACAGGAGCTTTGGTTTTGTATGGTAGCTCAGCACTTCCACTAGCTTTGGTTAGAATTAAACCATGAATCTTGACAAAATCAGCAACATTCTCCACATTGGTAACATTAGTGAGCATGGGTGGCTCCAATGCCATAACAGGACGGGGGAATGAGGGATGCATAATTGTAAACCCTGAAACAAAAAGGTTTGTTTTCAAAATGAGCTCATTGAGTATATGCTTTCAAAGGGATTCATTAGTGCCGGGGAAGCAGGCACATTCAAACACTGCCTCCCATGCATCAGCTCTAAGAGTTCGGCATAAACACTAAAAATACATCTTCTTTGGATGAACTGTAGTAATGGGTTAAGTCTCAAGAAAAACATTAAAAATGACAGAAAAGACACAGTTCCTCAACTTTATAGGAAAGTTTACCCAAGTCACATGAGTAATACACAAAGGTCCTTCAACAGCATACATCTATGCATCAAATTCTCCATTTATATGCAAGTTGCCCCTCATTTTTTTTAATATCAGGGAATAAATTCTCGGTCATGATTCTTCATTACTCCCAAGAACTATACACTGCCAGAAAACAACCCAGTTTTTCTCAGCTATTTCCATTTATTCTCAGCTCAATGCCTCCAGCTACTAAGACTCCACCTCCAAAGCAAAAGAAGAGCTTAGTATCTCAAGTGACTCCTTTTTGCAGAGCTCATACACTACACTCAAAAGAATAGTACTCATCCCAAAATTCTAGATTTCACTGCAATTTCCATCATTGAATTATTTAACCTTTTGCACTCAGATGTCAAGTGTGACTCGAAACGGTTAACACCGGTAACAGCTCATTTGTCAAGCCACACTCGACATGGAATTTTGCCGCTTGGGATGGGGAGATTTGGTGTTTTTTTTATGAATTGCCATTAGCATGAAGGATAAGGAATAAACTATAACTATGATACATGGATTTTTTATATATAAATTATGCGTATTGATAATATAACTACACAAAAATCCCACCTAGAACCAATACCGTCACCAATGCAGACAATTGTCTGTATCTGTTTACAGTCTTGTTAGCGGCTTTTAACTTCAGTCAGCTGCCTATTATTTCCTGTCTTTAACGTAGTCAACATCTTGAGAAGGATGGTCCATGTGATGGGTCACGCTGATTCCCTCATCACATCCCTTGGTAAACAACGTAATTATGCATATTCTCACAAAGGGAGCATCGAATTCTTGCGCATAGGATACAGACGAAACTTGATAGGCAGGAAGGGATTTACCTATCACCTTCTTCTCTCAGAGGTTTTTGGTTAGATTCTATGAACCATATCACAGGTTTTTATGAGCCCCCATCATCTCCCCTCAGTAAACAACCATATCACCGTTACTCTCACAGAGGAAATATCAAATTACTGCACATCAGATTCCGACGAAACTTGATAGGCAAGAAGGGATTTACGAATTAGCTTCTTTTCTCAGAGGTTTTTGCTTATGTTCCTAGAAGCTTAGGCACGTCTTAGGTTTTTATTAGCTGCCATCATCTTCCCTACGTAACATACACTCTCACAAAGGGAATATCCAATTACCATGTCCACAGACGAAACTTGGTATGCAATTAGGGATTTACGAATAACCATCTTTTTCCAGAGGTTTACTTACATTCCCAGAAGCATATTGCAGCTGCTTTCACGAAATGGGGTTCTTTTCTCAAACGATGCTTCACTTGTAGTTGGATGAATGCTTTATCTGCGAGTAGACGTGTAATTAGAATGAGTTTCCACTCTTGAGGACAGATAAGTTTACCAAAGTATTTGAAAGCAGAGACGACGAATTTTAAATTAAAAATGAAGGAACTACTGAAGAAGATAGTAGAGACGATAGTGAGTTCTCTGATCCTGCATATGAAGAAGATGAACTTAGCGCTGGTCCGAGTGGAAATACGGAAAGGAAAATATCCCGGCATTCACCCAAAGATCAGAGTGAATGCACTGACAGTGACAATGATGTTGAATTTGTGAAGACAAAAGGATGATGCACAATTGTTTACTCCAGTGAAAGTGATGAAAATATAGGGAAAACACTGTGAAATGTGGTGTAACATCGAGTGACACAAATGTTTATTGTGGAAGACCAGAAAAAGAAAAGTGGGATGCGGTATCTGAAAATGACCAAGACCCAAGAAGAATCCCCTTCTCAACTGGTCAGATGCATGTTGGGCCTCAAGTTCCTAGTGAATGCGCCACACCAATGGATTCATGGACAACTTTTCCAGACACCTCATTCCTAACAATATTTGGAGAAAAAGTATATGGATGAAAGAAAAGACACAGAGGGCCCTCAAGTTGAAGACAAAGAAAAGTTTCGGGAGGCAAAGGTGAGATCCTTCAACAACTCTCATTTGATATGCAATAATTTGATTGAACTTATCTCAGTCCATGGAATAGAAATTTATATGGATACCGATTTTTCGAATGCCCTTTATAGCCTGTTCATGATAACAAACATCTCATTTTATCCTATTTTTCACACATCTTTATTTCGTGCTTTAAATCCTTGAAACCAGACAACAATTTCACTGCTCCGCCTCAAGCATTCTCAATAAGTCAGTTATACAGATTTAGAGACATGATTTCATATTTTTCAGGCAATGAGGCACAGCAAGAAAGAACTTTCATTTGGTCAGTTAGCCGTGTAAACCTAGAATTTATTAAGCTCAAATGACTGGAAAGCCATCACGAAGATGGGGTGAGCTTCTTACGGCTAGACAATGAAATAAAAGAGAGAAAATCTCCAAAATCCATAAACAATTGGCACCCTTCGTCAAAAAACACCAAATTTACTGTGTTGGTATGCTGGGAAAAAATGGTGACAGGGTGTCCACAAAAGTCACCATAAAAAATTCAAGCATAATTCCAGGTTTTCAAGGCTAATTTTTTTTAATTTCCAGGGTATATTATCACAGTTTATATAAGGCCCAAAGTGATATTTTTCATGTTTTACAAATAATATGGACTTTCCTAGCTAAAAACAACCTAATAAAAATATAGATATCAAATAAATATAAATAATTAAAAAAGAAAAAGTGGAAAAAACAAAGTAATAAAATATGTTGTTTTATTGACAATAAATTCACTCCTGTGAACATGCGACCAGGCAAGCGATCACCTTTTAAGGGTGGCGAGGTTGCGGTAACTAGCCCCCATCAGAGTCACCTTCCGGGAGCCTGTCCTTCCCCTCCAGGGAATACCAGGGAAAGTCTCCTAATAAACACAGTATGAAAGTGATTTTGGTAAGGCTGCCACACCCATGCTCAAGATTCTTCATAAGTTTCCAGAAGATATGAAAGTACTGCCATTTCAGCTTTACTTTGACAATTTGTTTACTGAAATTCCTCTACTAACTCACCTCAAAGAGCGAAGATATGGAGGTACAGAAACGATTCACAAAAACCGAATTCCTAGAGATGTCTCAATTACTCCGGTAAAAACTATGAAGAAGAAGAAAAGGGTGTCTCTTCATGAGATTACAAGCAGCAACGAAATCTCAATAGTACGCTGGGTTGACAACTCAGTTCTGACAATCGCATTGACGTTGTATGGTCAAGTCATTCAGAAATATAGAAGCTTTTTCAATTTATTTCCAATTGTATTTCACAACTTGTATTGTATTTAATTAATTTTATAATTTAACCATGTTCTGTAGTGTTTTTTCCAAATTCTGTTGCTTCGTAACACGCACTGAGTTTTACTGGGTGTTCTCTTGCATTTCGAAGAGTACGAATTGAATTAAAAATTAAAATATTTGTATATTTAATTAAAAATAAGTTAATAAATATTGATAAGTCACTTATAATTTAAAACTATATTACTCTTGATTTTTTGTGTAAGATGAGTAAACCGCAAGATAATAAAATAAAAATTTTTCATTTGGAAATAAATTGACCACACAACCGCCTAGCATGACCATATGGTCACGCCCTATACCTCTGCAATTTTGAATCCTATTTAGCTAAAACTTTGTGATATTTAGATTTTTGTGCTCTAAATAGTCACATGTAAAAATCAAGAAGATCGGACAAAAAAAATTTCCTCGGCGTTAAAGGGTTAATTGGCCATTTTTCCGACTGATCGGTAGCGGCTATTCGGCCGATTAATCGACTTTGATAATTGGCCAATTATCATATTGCTGTAAAATATAAGACTAGAAATGGAAATTATATATTTCTGATTGATCATCGGGTTGTTTTGGGGTCCCCTTAATTTTTGGCCACCCTGTGTTGATGCTGCAAGGGTGTCTTCTAAGCCCCATCTCGCATTCAATTCACACTAAGGACCAGTCTGAATATTGTTTCGTGAAGTTAGGCTCCCTCAATACATCGTCTAAGGACGCAATAGATGCTCCGGAAATGAAACGGTGTGTGGCGGGAGCGAGGGAGGCCAAAAATATGGCTGCCAGGCATTTAACTGTAGGTTGCTTATAATCAGCCGATTAATCAGTATTGGCCGATAATGCTTGGCTGATTAATCGGTAATCGGTAATCGGCCATTTTGTTCATCAGTGCAACCCTAGTCTTGAGTTCTTGAGTGGTGCTTCCAGCCGCACGCTGCTACAAGTGACTGTGTGGCGCGGCTAGCCAAATCAGTTACTTCTCAAGATGGAGTCAAGCACTTCTTACCGCTTAATAGCCACCACCAGTTGCCCATAGCACTTAGTAAGCGCGCCACTGACTTGAGGTGGTCTGTGATCTTGTTTAAAGCCGCTACATACATTCCATCCTGAGCACCCAACTTTTGGGGCCGACGGTTGGAGGGACTCTTGACGAAAACAGTCAGAACCAAAGATTATAATACATAGTCAGAACCGTCGGATGGGTGGTCGGTCTTTCCAGACCATCCAACCACCGACCACCCAGATTTCTTTGGCGTCGCAACATCTGTGGCACAGTCGACCGACTCCCACTTCCAACCCATCTCACGTTACCCGTTACCCTGTGGATTTTCATTGGGAGCCAAAATTCGTGCGATTACATTCTTGACTGAAAGTTATTTTGTAGCTTGGTCTGGTCCGGTGACCTGGTTGATACTTTGAGAGCAGGCTTAGCATAAAGAAATGGGACTCCTGAGGTGCGATCTCTAATTGCTGAATAATTGATACACGCCAGCTGTCTTGAAGAGAGTCATGGAAGTTGATAAAATGTGAAGCAAATGTTGACGATCTGCATGCTCACAATCCCACCAGCTTTCAATCATCTTTCCCTGTGATTTACACACTTCAAGCACGGGAATGGTTGTTTTTCACCATATTTGGTGTTATACGGTTTTGAAAGTGGGCTTAGTTGGCAGCTAGAAATCTTGTAGGAGACGGATCTGATGTTGGAGGCCTTCGCCTCTTGTACTCTGGCAGGGTCACTTTCTCCAGAATTTCTTCCACCAGATTCTCACTAAAGTCATCAAATGGAGCGATTTTGCCATTGGATTATTATACAACAAGTATGAGTTATGATGCACCATGTCCATAATGTAAAAAAACAACTTTTCAGCAGCCCATAGCACTGCAGCGCTTTATTAGAAAAGAAGCTAGTTGCTGATCTAGTCTATCTACAGTATTCCTTTGCCTGTTATAATCAATGATTAATTAAGGCTTTACGACTGGTTCCCTTGTTTTGGCAGAACACTTGCTGGTGTCAGTGATTTCAATTTCCTTATCATATGTTGGTCTTCCTTCTTTTCCCTCCACTTGAATGCTGCTATCACATAGCAGGACATTACCTTGGCTTCAACTTCCTTCACTGTCATTCACTGGAGATTTTTTGATAAGTTCTTTCAATTGAGGTGAACAGTCCCTACTGCAGTGTTTTCTTCAATTAGCATTTGAAAGAGCGCAAGTGACGTGTACCAGTTATCAACAGCTAACCTGCTCTCTAAGTAGAAGTAAGGCTTCAATACCTGTAACATTATTGACTCACTAGAAGGAACTTCACTTGCTGCTTCTAGTTTGTTTTTCGCCGATGCGCGTTCTTTTGTTCCGTGCTTTTGAATCTCCCTCCTCGACCTTCCCCTAACCTTGCTCATCGTGTCGTCTGGAGGGGGGAAGTTGAGGTGTGCACGCACACCTATGAGACAAGGGAGGGGCAGAAGTCAGCGGGCTTTCGTCGCAGGGACAAGTGGCGAACGTCTCCACAGTTTTCTTAACTTTTGGGGCGGAGTCCTGATCGGGGTGGCATGCCGATGGCCGGTGAGTTTATTCCCATTCCCTATTCTTCCCTTTTTCCTTTATTATTACTTTAATTAATTCTCGTGGGTCAAGCGTCACGACTTTTCCCAGCCACCCGTGCCTACAATTTTTGGTGCCAAAACCCGAGACCTTCTCCGGGAGTTTTTCGAGGGAGTTCATTTCATTCTTTGAGTAGTCTTTTCCTTTTGTTCTTACAATGCCAGTTGAAGGGGCTAAAGGTAAATCACCGGTCACACGGGAGCAATTTGACTTGCATTTAAAGTTATTGCATTTTAAACGTGATCAATTTAAAGCTACAATTAGTGCAGCATTTTCGCTTTCTGAGGAGCTCAATGCTTCTGGTTTGGAGATTTTCAACCATTCCAAGTTACAAATATTTCTAGCACAATGTTCTCCACTGGAAGTTGTATATTCAGCATTTCGTGATGCTCAAACCGAAATGTTTCAGTATTGCAATGTATGTAATCAAAGCGATGCATGTCTGGTGGATAGGAGCATTGGCGAGGAAGTGGAAGAAAAGTATTATTTTATTCTTTCCATTTTTCGTACAGTATCGAATCCTCCCACCGTCAATGAGTCTGCTCAGTTGGTTAATGAATCCGTTCAGGGTAAAAGGTCTCGTCTTCCTACCATTGAATTACCTCGTTTTTCTGAGGCATTTTCTGATTGGGTAGGATTCCGCGATTTATTTCAGTCTGTAGTGCATGATAGAACAGATATTTCCTCAGTTGAGAAATTCACCTACTTAAAGGCGGCTCGTCAAGGTAAAGCCTCAGCGCTTATCGCTTCCGTCCCATATGTCGAAGCTCATTATAATTCTGCTTGGAGGGAGTTATGGGGGCATTATGACAATCCTAGGATCCTCAGATTTGATTATCTTGATAGAATCCTGGAATTTCCCGTTTAATCGATGGGATCATTGTCTTCCATGCCATTATTTGTGAACACGTTTTCCGAAATTCACGCTGCCTTGGGCACTTTATACATTCCTAATTTGGGGGAATTTATTTTGTTCCGATTAGTAGCACGTGTCGTTGAATCAGAAACTCTGGCTCTTTTCGAGGAGACCTTGAATAATGAGCCATTTCCCTCTGTTACTCAACTTGTGAGCTTTGTGAAAAAAGGATCAAGGTTTTACAAACCTCATTTGGTCCCAATGTGAAAGATTCAGTTTCTCGCCGCAAATCCACACTCACTGCAAAGGTCGTTATGCCGATTTCCATAGACAATACCCACCCGGTTAAGGAGAAAGGTGAATGAGTCAGTACTTGTCCTTTGTGTGGGCTTCCTCATTCTCTAGTGAAGTGCCCAAAATATGTTGAAATGAGTGTTACGGATCATGCGTGTTTTGTATGCACGAAAAGGCTTTGCTTTAATAGTCTGAAGCCAGGTCATTGGGCTCCTAGGTGTCAGCATAAAGGCATGTGTTGCAATATTTGCAAAAGATATCATAACACCACATTGCATTCCGAACTGAACTCTAGGCAGTCTCCAATTCGAGCGTCAGCGTCACCAAGTCGGGCATCAGCGTCACCAAGTCGGGCACCCGGGTCTCCGGTGCGTTTACAATCGCAAATTTCTTCGACTGCCCTTTCGTCTTGTGTTCATTGAGACCCTGCACACTTGATTGTTCTCAGAACTGCGTTAGTTCATGTGCGGAATGGTAATGGATCAACTGTGCCCCTTCGTATAATGATCAATTCTGGTAGTCAAGTGTCTGCTATTTCCGTGGCAGCTGTTCGGCGGTTGCAGCTCCCCATGTCTCCTTATCATGGTTCTCTAGTTGGGTTGTCTCAAACCACTCTAAGGCGGCCGGAGGGTTGTATCACTTTGTTGCTCTCGCCGATTCATGATTCATTGTTGGTGTTAAATACCAAGGTGGTAGTCCTTCCTCACTTGACCTCCAAACTACCGCCAGTCCCACTTCCACCCTATACTCGAAGCAGTATTTCTCACCTTCATTTGGCCGATCCGGACTTTGATAAACGAGATTCGGTGGATATTATCTTGGGAATGGATTTATTCCCAAAGATCTTCCTTGGTTGGCGGAAAACTTTTGATAATTGTGATTTAATTCTAAATGATTCCATTTTTTGATGGATTTTAATGGGCAGCATTTTTGATAGCTCTTTGAAAGTTCCTGCACATGAAACTTCTTTATGCATGGTGGAGGAAATTCCGCTAGTCAAGCAACTAAAACCATTTTGGGAATTAGAGGAACCCACTATTAGACATCACCCTTGTCCAGAGGATGAGCAATGCGAGAAATACTATGTAGAAACCATTTCGCGAGTTGAAACAGGTCGGTATAGTTTCGCTCCATTTCAAAGAGGATTTTGCGACCTTGGCTGGATCTTACAATCAAGAAGCCAAGCGTTGGTGGAATCTAGAGCAACATTTGATTCGCAAACCTCTTTTGAAAGAACAGTATGACCAATCCCTCAAGGAGTATTTTAACCTTGGACATATGTCCCTTTCAACGTGTCCTGGTGCCTTTTTCATTCCCCATCATGCCGTGACGAAAATTACTCAGTTGGGATCTAAATTGAGAGTGGTTTTCGACGCGTCCTCTAAGGGCGTTCAGGGAAAGTCCTTGAATGATTTGCTGATGACCAGTCCTAAACTTCACAAGGACATTTTCAAGATATTATTAGGATTTCGCGTCCACACAATAGCTTTCACCGATGACATTGTCAAAATGTATAGGCAGATTTTGCTTTCGGAAAACCACCATAAGTTTCAGCATATTTTATGGCGAGAAAATCTGACTGAGGAATTAAAATCTTTTTAGCAGAATACGGTAAAGTATGGTGTTGTTTCTTCCCCATTTCTTGCAATCCACGTCCTTCATCAATTACTCAGAGACGAGGGAAAAGATTATCCCTTTGCTTCCGCGGTGATTTCACGCGACACTTACGTCGATGACATTGTAACGGGAGCCTCTTCCCTCGATGAAGTGCTAGCATTAAAGGGTCAACTAATTGATTTATTATCTCGGGGGGCTTTCCTTTGCAGAAGTGGGCAAGTAATTCTTCTCAATTTTTGACTCAATGTCCCCTAAACGAACGAGAGTCTACATTTGACTTTGATGTGCCTGACCATTCATGTGTGAAGGTTTTAGGTTTTTATTGGGATACTTATCACAATGTATTTTCCTATCGTGTTACGCTGGATCATTCAGTTAACACAAAGCGTGCCGTTCTATCTAATATCGTGCGAATTTTTGACCCATTAGGGTGCTTGTCTCCTACAATTCTAAAGATTAAGGGTCTAATTCAATCACTCTGGGTCCTCAAATTAGGTTCGGATGATTCCTTGCCATTATCAGCAGCCTATCTTTGGCATGAATTTTCCTCTCAGAGTCATTTGATTTCCCAAATATGTATTCTGCACTATATCGGCCCATCTACGTCTACTGAGCATCAGCTCCTTGGATTTTCTGATGCTTCTGCAGCCGGTTATAGGGTTGTGGTATACCTGCGCATCATTTCTCCATAGGGAGAAATCAAAATTTATTTTCTGGCAGCTAAATCGAGGATCGCTCCATTAAAGACAATCACAATCCCTAAACTTGAATTGTCAGCCTTGCTATTGCTTTCACGACTGCTCTCTAATATTAGTAATATGTTTCGGAATAGAATTTGTATCCACAAAATTTTTGCATGGACAGATTCTCAGATAGTTTTATCCTGGTTAGCGATGCCACCTCATTTATTAAAAATTTTTGTGGCTAACCATGTATCTGAGATAACTGAAACAATTCCTTCTAATTTGTGGGGACACATAGCCTCCGATGAGAATCCCGCCGACTGCATTTCCAGAGACCTACTACCCAAGCAACTTCTCAATTTCCAGTTGTATTGGTCCGCTCCTCCTTTCATTCATTTAAGTGAAGCACAATGGCCCAGCTCTGATTTTGTACCTGTTGCCACAGATGAGCTACAAGAGCCGAAAGGGGCTTCACTTGTCATGGGATTGACACAGGTGGATGAATCCTCTGTTGTGTGGTTGAAAAACTTTTCCTCTTTCGTTCGTTTGGTAAGAGTGACCACTTATATTTATAGATTCTTAAATGCTTTCAAGGGTGAGCAGTTCCAACCTCACACACCCTTGTCCTCTCAAGAGTGGACACATGTCTTGGAAAAGTTGGCTCACGCCATGCAAATGGAATATTTCGCATCTGTGTTCGATTCAATCAAAACTTGCTCCCTACTTCCTCAGTCAATTAGTCGATTACGACCCTTTGTGGACTCGACAGGCGTAATTAGGGTTGCGGACTTAAAAACTCCTCCTTATTGACCTTACCATGGCCCAGCCCAATTCCCCCTTTAGTCTCTATGATGGGCCTCTGAGAGTGAAGATACTAGTTTAATTCCTTCCCCTCACCTTTGTTTAGTGTCAATTGCAATATTCCGAGAGCATCCCAATGCGGTCAGATGATCATTTTATTTATTGTAGCGACAATTTTTTAGTTCGGCATTTCTATACTTCTCCCGCGTGTTTCGCCTCTTCAACTGGCTAATATTTATAAAACATTAACTTTGATGTTAATTTCATTGGAAATTCACGGGGGACGGGATGTTTGTGCCGATCGCATTCTTTTGTTTCGTGGTTTTGAATCTCCCTCCTCAACCTTCCCCTAACCTTGCTCATCACACCGTCTGGAGGGGGGGAGAGGGGGTGTGCACGCACACCTACGAGACGCGGGAGGGGCAGAAGTCAGCAGGCTTTCGTCACGGGGACGAGTGGCGAACGTCTCCACAGTTTTCTTTACTTTTGGGGTGGAGTCCTGATCGGGGTGGCATGCTGACAGCCGATGAGTTTATACCCATTCCCTATTCTTCCCTCTTTCCTTTTTTATTACTTTAATTAATTCTCATGGGTCACGCGTCACGGCTTTTCCCAGCCACACATGCCTACATAGTTTCTTACCGGTGTGAATTGCGGACCCCAAGGAACTTTCACGAATTTCATAAAATTTTATGCCAAATCGAGCTCCCTTGTTATGATTGTATTGATTGTCTCCCATGAAGCTTCATTAGGCTTTCTTCTATGGCAAGATTTTATGGAGGATTATATATGAACTGAAATTTTTGGTTCACGTTATGCACAAGATTTGCATCGCCAGTAAAATATAAAAACTTGGTTAACAAAATAAAACATTACTTTACCAAAAAAAGGAGTTTCAGTGACCACTCGCAGACTCTAGTATTTCTGAATTTTATTTTTCTTCACTTGTGCCATCCAAACACTCACTGTAAAACAGAACAATCTCTTCAGCAGATGCTGAGAAACATTCCTCTCTCAAACTGCTTTTGTGGCTCATATTTCCATTCAAAAACGACTCTGCAAATTGATTAGTCTTACAACAGATCGCTTCCCAAAATAAGGTTTCACAAAAGTGTAAAAAATCACGCTCATAGGCATTACCAGGTAAATTTCGAAGCACTCTTGCATTCATGCCCGGTACACTACATATTACAAAGTTTTTTACATTGCCATTACTGGTACTCCACTTCCAGCAGTCAAATTCTTCCCGTTTCTCGATTGGTTGATATTCCACCTCGTCTTCACTACTATCTTCTGTTAAAAATGAGATATTGTTTGTGTCGGGAAGTTGAACCCGCGTAATGTAGAAACTAAGAAAAACATTAAGGCTCGATTCTCTCTCTCGGGCGTATGTTTTATGTAGCCTACTGAGTCATGGTAACAGTAGTTACAGACTCAAGATGTTGTTACATAGAGAAATAAATGGTTTAGTGAAAGTATCTCCCCGGTGTCTTCATAATTTATAATATCTTCACTATTTGTATCCCTTTGAGCACTGCCATCTATACCATCCTGTTCATCGGATGAACCTTCCTCTGCACTACTGCTCAAGCTACCACTCTCAAACAGAGCACACTCTGTTTCATTATTCTAGTACCATTTTCCCTTTCTACTAGCCATTTTCAGGAGAACAAGTACAAAGGAAATAATTTCACACATGATGCCAAACTAACCATCTGCAAACAAAACTTTGGGCTTATAAGCCATTGAAATTCTAGAAGGAACTGCTATCTTACACTGTAATAATTTATAATGAGGCATAATGAAAAGGAAAATGATAACAAAATATTTGCTTCTCGTGATATGCTGTTTGCAGCAAGATGATGTCATATCATTCGGTACATCCCATAATTCGGAAAACAAAGGTCTCTTCTCTAAAAGTCAGGTTTCATATAATCAGATGAAAGAAATCTGATTGCCAAAAATTGCAGTAAGCTATGTGAGAAGAAAGAAATCACCTCGAAGAAGATTTGCTACAGAGTACATACAGTGCATAGAGTAAACAACACCACGGTCGGCAGTGATGGCATGCAGATGGAAGTGATTGAGAAGGAGACAAACTATCTGCGTACGAAGCACAGGGAAGGTTGATATTCTAGAATAAACTGCTGACTAACCTTGTGATGATTCTGAATGAAGTGTAATGGAAAACAAAATTGAAAACTAAGAAATAGCTTCTCATGAACAGACATTCACAGATGTTCTCATATCATTAGGTAGGTCTGACTCCTCGAAAAAGAAGTCGTCTCAAATGAGCATGCTTCCTATTCTCAGACAAAATGAACACAGAGGCGAACAAATCTACGATAAGCAATGTTAGCAGAAAGCACTTTGAAGATGATTACTCATATGATGGCTAAGGAGTGCCTATAAAGCAAGCGGCAAGCTCTCCACACCAAGCAGTGATAGCAGGCGTGCAGCCGTGGCCATGAAGGAGGTGGCAGATTTATAACATCACGATAATGAGCAATATTAAAAAATAAAAGGGGTTCACATGCATTTTACCTATACATATAACTATCTTTCAGCAAAACAACAGTAAAGAAATTTCCTCAAAATTTCATTCCTTTAATTAATTATGCAAGTTACTAGACAACGCTGCATACAACCGGCAAATCACCAGCTCTTTAATTTATGCCCATGTCAGGCAGGCCGGCAAATCGCCTTCTCTTTCAGCCAATGGGTTAAGGAGCCATATCACTTTCTTGGCAGGTAATGTGCTATAACAATTAATTAAGATTCGGGGGAGGGCTCATATTTTTCCAAGTTTGCGAATAAACACTTATAAAAGCCTAATAAAAAATCACCCAAAAAATAATTTTTGAATTATCATTGATGTCCTAGATGTCCAGCCATGTCCTAGATGCCTTGTCATGGATGATCCTGGCTATTTGGGAAAAGAAATTTACACTGACTATTTAGAGAAAGCTGCATTATTTTGTTAGAGCTGACTGGCATTAGCTGTCCATTTACAAATACAACTTTAAATGCTGAAGGAATGTGTAATAAATTATGGGTGTAAATATTATCTAAATAGGAAAATATAATGCATGCGCAATAGCAAGCAGATAATAAAGTGAATCTATTGTGAAGTGAATCCAGCATAAGGCAGGGGTTTACTGTTATGAAATTGCAACCGCTACTAAGTAAGCATAGATATATTCCCTTAAAAAATTAGAGAGTCAAATCTCAGTCAATACAGCTCAACATACCTTCTTTATTGATGAGAAATGAATATGTGCTGCCATAGTTGTTGAAATATGTGATATCTTCCATTAAGTCACTAAGGTGAAGATCCATTCCAACAACACCAACAACGTCATCCAAATGGAAACAAGGCTTCGTCATACTGATCACAATTCCTGTAAAAAATGAGAGATTGGGTAGCAGTCTTGAAATAAGGTGTATGCATTTTTAAGTTCAAATACAGGCATAGGCAGGCACATGATACCTTTCCCAACTTTATCCCAAAATGGTAAGGAATAAAGGGGCTCATTTTTGGCAGTCACATTGAAAACCGAATAAAATTTTCCAGCAATCAAACTAAGATGCTTGGTTGAGTTTACAGGCTGAATGACTCCTTTTGTTGCCTCAATGCTTTTAGATATGTTGTACTTTTGAAAGTTTTGCTCAGCAATATCCTGCAGAAAATCCTTCTCCAGCATCAGTGGTTTACCATCTAATGCAAAAAAAAAACATTGACACAAAAACAACAAACGCAAGAGGCATAAAATGATCATTTTTGTTTGGAAACAAATACATACCATCTATGACAGCACATGTATCAATAATAATAGAGATATTGGTACTCAGACGACCCTCAGCAATGGTTTCCAGAACAACCTTGGCATCTTCCAAGGATGACAAGAGCCCACGAGAGATATAAATGATGAGAGCTTCAGAGACATCACTATTCTGGGCCACTTGCCTCATTAACTTGAATGCATGCTCAAAACCCAATGAGTGGTTGGTTGGGGCTGAAATAAAATTCATCTAGTTCACATTTTATACGGGAAAGGTAGCCCAAAATTAACTGAACAAAATTATAGAACAAAATACCATTAGATTTCTTCAATGCTTCGATGAATCCATCAAAATGGAACTTTGTTTCATGGGTGGCAAAAGGTAGAGACTGCTGGGAACAATTATCATTGCCAGGATACAAGACCACATCAGATACTGCAATGACTCCCACTTTGTCATAGAAAGACAGCAGGGCAATCAAATGTCGGCCTGAAAACAGAGAACTAATCATGCAGTCCTGCAACACCAGCTGAGTTAAATGGCAGAGAGGAAATAACACTTCAATGCAATGAGACACACGCACATGCAATATGGTATTCCATCCATTAAATGGGTGCAGGAAAGGATTTTTAAAAAAGAGATTGAGAAAATGAGACTATAGGAGGCAGATATCATTTACAAAAGCTTTGAACAGTTCCTATAAAATTGGTGCCAAAGATTTCCTTAGAGTCACCACCACCAGACACTGATGGAATATGTACCCATAAACTTTAACATGGCAAGGGGTGGACAATAAGTGGGCATCGACACCAGCAGAGGGAAATCTCGAAAAACCAGGACACAAAGGAAATTTGACCTTCTTCCTTCAGCTATCACAGCCATAAACAAGATATCAAAGCCATTCAAGACAGACACTCTAGCATCCACCCCCTTTCAAGAGTACTGTGATTGTCACCCAAGTGACACAAATGAACCTCTTTCAGCAACTGAAGGCAATGTAAAGAATGCAGTCTCTGGCCAGAAGACATCCACTAGTAAACATCCAGCCAGAATCTTTACATCAATTTTCCCACTCACAGAATCCATACAACCTGGGCCAACTGAGATTCACAACCCTGTCCTCCACAATAGTGCAGTTAACAGAAATGCATTGGTGAACACCTTCCATACATAGGGAAGTAAATGAAATGAAAGACCAAGTCAAGATGGTAGCCTTTGTTTACACCATATGGTTGAGACAACTTACTTCTCATTCGTTTCTTTCCTCAATCAGTAGCATAGTTAAAATATGGTGTTTTATGGGGTAACAGTATTAACAAGGCATATTTTTTCCACTATAATAAAGCTGATTCAATTATTTTAAGCACAGTAAAGGGAGATGGAAATGGGATTTTAACTTGAAATACAATTGATTTCCATACAGGTTTTCCTGAGCTCACTCCCATCTGAGATAACTTCTCAAACCTTTCAGAAAAATCATATGGCCTTGCATGATTCTCCTAGCCTGCTGTTTGTTCTTTTTAGTTTCTTAAGCATGCCTGAGCAACAATCCTTCCTTTCACATTGATTTATTGGCATATTTCACTAAGTTGTTAGTCATGCTTTCCTACAGATATTGTAAAAATATAGATACTTTAGTAACATATTGTTTGGCCATGATATAATTCTCTTGGTACATTGATTTTATTGTTTATGCAGACACTGGGTAAAACTTTTTGATTCAGGAGGGCTATTAAATAATGCTGTGTTCAGGCATTTCAGAAAATAAGTATTGTATTTCATCACTAGAGGCCTTGACTCATACCAGCTTGACCCATACCAAAGCATTCTTGCTTTGGTATGGGTCAAGCTGGTATTTGCCATACTTATTAGGAGCTTGCCATACCTTAATGTTTGACCCAAGATCATTCAATACCAAACATGTTTATCCTTCAGTAATGACGAAAATATTGACTTGACCAACTCTACACTATTCTACACGTTCAACTTTTTGCACACTACAGCACATATTCTTTGCAGCAATGGAAACACAGAGGAAATGTACGCATTTCCATAGCGATATGGTTATAATTTACCAAAATTGGTTTGTAAAAGTACTGCATAAACTACAACAATGTTGACACATTGGATTCAGAGAAACATTACAACTGCATCTTAGATTACCTCAGATTACATAGTTCAATTCAGCAATGATCACACCCTTATTGAAACAACTTCCGTAAATTGGAATGCAAGTATCATTAACACTGTTGCAGTTTAAACCACAAACAGCATTGGATTCTGAGCAATGTCAGCAACTCAGCTTAATTTTCCACCAATCAGATAGATCAATCCAGCCACGATCACACCCTTAAGATTATTGCAATATTTCATTATCCATTATTTATTGCAAGACATTATTTGTTAATACCAGCTACCTAAGTTCAAGTGAAAGGATGTATTCAGCTGCAGGAAATGTAGATAGTGTAAGAAGGGGAAATCTCCAGCCTGAATATAGTGTGTGGATTGCTTTCCTGAGTTCAAGTTTATAATTTCAATTCAACTTTACAGACATTTACTCATAAAAGAAAGTTTATTTAATAGAAAAATTCATATTTCACTGATTCATTTGGTTTTCTCATCATTTCATAATGGTTTGGTTTCATTTAAGTTATACTTTTCTTATGTTTCACTACAAATTCACTTTTTGCATGCAGAGTTAATGAGCACTACAAAATTACAGAAGAGGATGTTTACTTTTTGTTTATTAACTTTTTAGAAAGATGCCAAATTTATTGACTTTAATTGCTCCTTTCCCAAACTGTCTCTTTTTAGATTCAGGAAAGGTTTTCTATCAAAATGGAGTATTTTGTCCTAGTTGTTGAACTGATGAAAATTAAGAAATAAACCTTCAACTAAACACGTGTTTGAGGGATACTAAAAAACATACTATAGCAATGATGCTTGAACTTGACTCAAGTTGAAAATCTGGTGCTTGCAATTACTTAGTATTAAGGTATTTGTTTTATTTTAATACAATGTAATAATTTGTCAGAAGAGGGTGTCTTTGAATGCTTGACAGTGAATGTTATCATTAATAACATATCTTTTGTGCTTTGCTCAATTTACAGGGCTCCAGCAAGCCAATTCTCAGTGTTTGTACACAAATTTGACCTCCTGCTGGACACTTTGTCCAGATCTTACCCTTGCCTCCCTCTAATTATAACGGGTGATTTTAATGTGGACATGCTAACAAAGAGTAATAATAGCAATATCTTCATAAACCTACTGGAAGCCTACAATCTCAACTGCCATCTTCGAGATCCTACACGTATTACTAACCATTCTTCTACTCTTCTGGATAATGTTATTTCTAATTTTAATATTAATCTTGATCAGACATCCATTGTTGCTAGCCATATTTCAGACCATTTACCTGTTCTAGCCATATTTCCTGTTATCTCAAAAATAGCCCATAATGAATTCTACAGGCACTCCTTTTCTGAAGCCAATAGATCTCATTTTGCTGATCTACTATCATGTGAAGTTTGGTCTGAGGTATTTGTGCATGAAAATTTTAATGATAGTTTTAATTATTTCTATGACAAATATTTATACCTGTTTGACATAGCCTTCCCTAAGAAACAACTTAAAACTCCACAGCAGGGACGCCGTAAATTATGGGTCACTGATGAAATACAACAGATGTCATCTCTCCTTAAAAAAATGTCTATTACTAGTAAAAGTGATGTTAATGAGCATATGAAATACAATTTTCTTAGGCTAAAAAAGAAGTACCGCCAAATCATCAACCAAGCAAAAAGATCCTATAATGACAATAGAGTTAGACATGCCAACAACAAATCTAAAGTAATATGGAATATTATCAATGGCAGCCAAGACAGAGTATAAGTCTTCCGCGCCACCACCATTAATGACGCCAGAGGGGAACATAATTACTAACTATTCACAGCTTGCCTCTGACTTTTTAGAGTTATTTTTGCAACAAGAAGTTTCTTCAACCAATGCTGCACCTATTAATAATTGTTCTATTCTCTACCCAGCCAATACTAACAGTTTATTTCTTTTTCCTTGTACAGAGTCTGAACTAAAAATTATTGTCCAATCTTTTGGTTCAAAATATAGTGCTGGAGTGGATGAAGTTCCTGGCATTGTGATAAAATGTTCTTTTGATCAAATAAAACAACCCCTTCTGCACTTAGTCAATGAGTCCCTCAAATTAGGGATTTTCCCTTCTCAACTGAAAACAGCCAGGATTATTCCTCTTTATAAAAACAAGGGAAATAAGCATGACATGAGTTCATACCGACCTATATCCTTACTCAATCAGTTCAGCAAAATATTTGAAAAAGTTTTCTACAATAGGCTTATGCTTTATCTCGAGAGACACCAATTACTCTCACCTTTTCAAAATGGCTTTAGAAAGGGAAGATCAACCTCCTCTGCAATTTTCCACATGGTTGACCATGTTCTAACTGCTCTAGATAAGAAAAAAGAATCACTAGGGCTCTTTTTTAATTTTTCTAAAGCTTTCGATAATGTAAACCACCAAACACTCCTCACAAAACTCTAAGGTTTTGGAATTAGAGGCATTTCTTATAACTGGCTTGAGTCATATATACTTAACCGTAAACAATTAGTAGATATTGTTGTTGGTGGGACTAAATATTCATCTCCTCATAAAATGTCTATGAGTGGAGTTCCGCAGGGTTCTGTCCTTGGGCCAATTCTTTTTTTAATATACATCAATGACCTTGCAGATATGATCAGTTCTATCCCTGGCACCAAACCAATTCTATATGCTGATGATACTAACGTGATTCTTCATGCTCCCTCTATCACTGATTTAACATCCTGTTGTAATGCAGTAGTGCAAAAACTACTCTCTTGGTGTCAGGAAAACTATCTAAACCTGAATTCGGAAAAATCACAATTAATTTACTTTTCCAATAAAAATAAAAGAAAAGTTGACCTACACATTGAACTAAGTGGCAGCTGGATCTCACAGACATCCTCGGCAAAATTCCTGGGAACTGTTATTGACAACCACTTCTCTTGGGCAGAGCATATTAGAATGCTGGGTAAACGACTCAACTCCATCTGTCACCTAGTCAGGAATATTCGATCCACAGTGTCACTGGATGTTTTACTCAACATTTATTATGGGGAATTTTACTCCCACATTATGTATAGTATTTTGTTCTGGGGTACCTCTACCCATGCAGAAACTATATTTAAAATTCAAAAAAGGGTTATACGATTAATTGCCTTCGAACACATAAGAGCACCTTGTAGACCCCTTTTTAGAGACTTAACCTGCTTCCTGTACCCTGTCTATATATTCTAAATTGCCTATTGCATATTAAAAGTAATTTATCAGTCAATGTAAAAAAACTCTTCTGTTCATGCATATGGCACTAGGCGTAGTAATAATTTACACAGAAGATTTGTGCGTACCCACGCAACAGCAATGGGTCCAAATCCCATGGGATTGGTGCTATACAATAAGCTGAGTGAGGAACTCAAAGGTATAAAAAAGTTGCCTATCTTCAAAATGAAATTAAAGCAACATTTGCAGGCCTCACTATTTTACTCTATCAATGAATTTACTGAAGGATAAAAATGTAAGCTTGTGTGTATTACTTGTTCCTGTGTTTTTTAATTACTTTTTTGTTTTGTATGATTACATGTCTCAATGCTCAACTTACATATATGACTTAAGATAATGATGTGTCCTATATTATATTATGTATATATCGTATGTATAATCTCTGGACAAATAAATATTATTATTATTATTAAAAAAATAACTTATTCTGCTTAAGCTAAGTAAATCCTCCTGGCAAGAGTTCTGTCCAATGAAAAGTAACAAGACCCCAGGTCCAGATGGAATACTTGCACACAGGTACTCAAGGAGCTAGCACCACATATGAGACCACTCTTATAAATTATATTCAGCAAATCATTATCAAAAGGCAAGGAGCTACAAGACTGGAAAATAGCCAACATCACACCGATATATAAAAAAGGAAATATAAATGACCCAGGAAATAACCAGCCAATGTCGTTATCACCACTTTTATGCAAGATTCTGGAACACATCAAGACCTGGATCCTGGATAATTGTACCTTCTCACAAAGCAGTCAGCATGGCTTACATAAGGGTGGGTCCTATGAAACACAGCTTGCGCTCTTCCTTAATGAGATCCTCTCAAACAAAACTCATACATCATGCAGAGTTAATATAAAAATAGGGACTTGGATGAGGGACTTCTTCAGTGATCGAAAACAAAAGCAAGTTATTCATGGTTTTACCTCTGATATGGTTGGAGTCACACCCGGTGTTCCTCAAGGAAGTAAGATTGGCCCTCTTTTATTCATTATTTATTCAATGACCTCAGTTCTCCAGTTAGCAGTAAATTAAGATTATTTGCAGGCGATATGGTCATCTACCACAAAATAAGTGAAGACATGGACTTATAAGTTCTGTCATAAGACCTAAACATTCATTCATAGTGCCAGGAGTGAGGGCTAGAATTAAATCTCAGAAAATTCACCACAGTATAATTCTTGCAAAAGTCATCACACAAATGTCATATCTACACTGCGAGTGGAGTAAACAAAATCTTTAGATCAAGTTAAATATCTTGTAGTTACCTTAACTTCAAATTTACCGTGGGGAACACATATATAAAACATTTATGTGACAAAACATTAAAATAACTAGGATTTGCTAAGCATATGATAGGAAGGTCCTCAGATGAAAAAGTAAAAGAAAGGAGCTACTTCGCTCTAGTTTAGCCACACCTTAAATATGCCGTGAACATTTAACATTTTTAAAAATTAATAAAATAGAAAGGAAAGCTGCATCCTTTGTTAAAAACTGCTATGAGTGAACACATAGTGTTTCACAGCTTTTAGATGGATTAATGTGGAAGCCCTTAGAGTCTTGAAGGCTATATGCTAGGCTTAGTTCGCTTGAGAAATTCAGAACTGGTGTGTTTCGAGTCATACAGAGATTATCATCATGATGCCTCACTACATCTCTAGGTCTGACAGAAGCGACAACAAGAGAGACACATTGCCGAACAGAAAGGTACAAAAACTCGTTCTTTCCGTTCACAACAGGCTACCATAATAACAAATGAGCTCCACTTGAAACACACCCATATAACAATGTCACCATTTCACCTCCCAAAACCTTATCCCTTACATATTCACACAGCTGGTGCCCAAACACCCCCTGCCACATGCCCATGTGGTGGTGGCTTGCAGGGTAGCATGTAAATACATGATATTTCTGTAAACAGTTGACATGGCAAAAGACAATTATTCTAAAATTTACAGAAGTTCTCAAATTAGTAATTTATAGGTACTTTTTCGTGGCAATTGAACTTACACACCATGCATATACAGATAAATAGCCAATGCGGGTCATGCAATTCCTCCTCCAAAAATTCTCTCTCTCTCTCTTCCACTTAAGATACAGCCCCTCATAACACTATATTTGACAACTACAGTAGAACCTCGATCTATCGTTTTTCAAGGGGATGGGCAAAAAAAACGATGGATGCGAGAAAACGAATAATGCGGGAAAAGATTTCCCGGGAGCCAAAACAAGATGAAAATGCGAGAATTTTATGGCAACTTTTCACAGTAGAAGGGAATCTTAAAGGAATTTTTCTTAAGAGTGGGAGTATTTTTAAATTTAATGAAAATACTTAGAGCATCTCTAATTTTTTGTTAGACTACTAACTGTTTAAAATATTTCATTAGCATTACATATCCCAATGTGTCTCGGATGATAAAAGCAAATAAACAAGGTCCATTATCATGTTATTGGATGATCCTCAAGCCCGTGCACCGACCTATCCATGCATAGAAATTTATTCGTTTCAAATATCCTTGAGGGTGAGAAGCCCGTCTAAAAATTTGTTGGGGAGGATGTTATCTCTTTTTGCGCTTTCCATTGTGCTCCGCTGATGGAGGAGTGCCACCCATTAAAGATGGAGTGAGCTTGACGCTACCAAGTGTACTCTTGTTTATCTGGAGCAATTGCGTAACCCACGAGGCATAGAACAAGAGAGGTGTAGCAGGTTATCGCCATCTGGTTCAGAGAGGCAAAAGTTAGCGGGCAATCGGGTTGGAATGAGGAATTCTGATGTCGGCGGTTGGAGTTCGGCTTGTCATTACAAAATGAATACGAATTTCAAAAAAATAAATCATTTTGATGGGCCACGGTGCCTAAAAAACAAAAAAAAAACCATTTCTGGCAATGCAAGCCCACGTCAGACAACGGACGATAAGGAACTTAGCCCATGCTTGCAGGACTTCCACTACGACAATTTGATGGTTGAAACATTTACTTTACCTTCAGCCGTCTTAAAATACCTATTTTGAACAGTTTCGGCTATAGGTTCAGAAATAAATACTTCAGCAAAATGAATAGACATAAATACCTACTTTAACTTGCTAAACACGGATAAAATAGAAAAAGGAAAGAGCACAGAGCACATAGGGTTTGGCCGCACTTACTAGAGGCCCGAGAAGTGACCATGACGAAGGTCAGGGAGTGACTGAATTGCCGAGGTTACAAGCTACGCCCGCTGCCCTCTAGTTGGTTCCGCGAGAGTCACATGACGAGAAACCACACCTTCCTCCCTTCCCTCAGCCATTCCCCCATTTAAGCCCATGTGGCCCACGTCATTTGAAATAATGCACTGGTTACATACAAGAATTGGGTGAGACAGGTAATTGGGGGACCCTGTTTTCCGCCGGGAGGGACAGGGCAGGTGGAAGACCTTTGACCCCCCGACCCTTTCCGCGGAAAGGGCCCCACCCACTGAGGGGCGCAGTAGTGGAACGTCAGTTAATTTTGTTAAAGTTTTTAATCGGCATAAATCTAGAGAACAAGTATTATATGAAGTTTTTTCGTTATTTTGTTACATTTGATACCAAACACCAAGGAAATCCGTTGATATTTACCCACATGGGTTATATCAGATCTCGATATGGTGCCGAGAGCGAGCGTATGACAACTACTGGTAAGAGAGCATTGAGAAGATAATAGGAAGAAAGGTTAGAAGCTCATGGCGAAGGAATGCGGCCGCTAAAGAGCGAGGTAGGGACTTGTTTGGGTAGGAAAGGATGAATGCCAATTGTCCTATAGGAAGGAGTTTGGGCCATAAAGATAAGAAGGGACTCGGATGTCAAGGGCTACCCTTCCGTCCTGCGTGGAGCATCACCTAACTTCCTCCCCCTCCTCCTCTCCCACTGCGGAGCGCCGCAAAAATCCCAAAATCTTACTTCGGTGTAAATTTTTGGTTTTGTCTTTTTCAAAAAATGAATGCGGGAATTGTGATGTGGGGACCGTGATTTGGAAACGATCGAAGCGGGAAAATGATACTTCGGGGAACGAGGGATGCAGGAATTATTAACGTTATCAGCATGGAACTACAATCGGGACCAAAGACGGCGAACGATAGATGCAGGAAAACAATCAATGCAAGAACGATAGATCGAGGTTCTATTGTACTATAATGCAGCCATTCAAGCATTTCCCCCCTCTCAGCCACTTTAATTAATTTGAAAACCCAAGAGCAAGTATACATGAAGCACCTCAACGCTCTTCACCTTCCTGGCCTCCATCAATCACTTCCATGTACACATCCTCTCCCCTCTCAATCTGCTGCACGGTACAGTAGCAACTGGATGATACGAAGCTGGCGGAACTGAAAAATCAGCACTTTGTATTTTCGAACCTTTTCAATAAATCACGAAAAATATTTCCCCTTTCCCCCCTGACTTCTCTGGTCTTTGGAAGAGTTATAAAATGATTTATAGTTGTTATTTGTGAAAGCAATCGAAATAATGCTTTTATATCATAAGCTAACTGTCACAAATATTCGTGAAATAGTTCAATAGAAATAATAGTCACCTCTTAGTTCCCAAAGCAAATGATTTTTCACTTTCGTTGCAAAATTTTCACCCAGTTTGGAAGACGTACATATAGCAAGTTCTGATTTTGTATGAGACTCCAGCTTTCTTAATCTGCAGCTAATAAGGACATGCAACTGGTTTAGGCATTTAACAGAGGCATTTGTTTCTAACATCTACGCAGTTAAGACAGTAGCTCGCCCAACCATGCTTCAAATCACCCTTTCTTTACCGCTCAATCATAGGTAAAATGAGCAAAGGACTAAGTCCATTTAAAAAATCCTGCACACGTCATTATTTGTGCTTTCTTCCACATCACCAGCAGGATATACAAACTAGAGAAGAAATATTATTTTGTTCCAATTATGAATCACTTGACAAAAAATTGGGCGTGATCCTGACATTTTTCTAAATGGTGAGATTTTTAGGGCAAATGGTATATTAATGTGGAGGTTGTGGAGAATGATACCGAAGAAAATAGAACCTCAGATCACTAACGAACGCTTCAACCGCCGCCCAGGAAATGCCTTCGCTTACAATCGCTTCACCAATCCATTTCTGATCAATGTTTCTAACATCTACGCAGTTGAGACTGTGGCTGCCCCGACCGTGCTTCCAATCGCTCTTCCTTTACTGCTCAATAATAAGTAAAAAGAGCAAAGGACAGAGTCCATTTAAATAATCCTTCTCAGGTCATTATCTGTGGTTTCCCATATCGCCTGCAGGATACACGAACTTGGAAGACATATTATTTTGTTTCAAGCCAAACAGTTTCTCTGCCCATTGAAGTTTGAGTAACAAACATTAACTCATGACCAAGTCCCTTTCCTCTTCCATGATTCGTGCTCATAATTCTACTCTGCAAAACATTAATCCAGTAAATAAATTAAGCAATTATTTTTTATCCTTCTATGCATTATCTCTTCGTGTCATGGGTGTTATGCTGAACGCCATTTTAGCCAATGGCATCCTTATATGCCAACTTCGGTAAGTTAAAACATAGAAGCTAATTAAATACCACATATTTAAAAAGTAATATCCAAATCACGATTTTCAGAACTTTGTATTCACAATAGTGTGAAAGACACTTCATCCTAAATGGGCATCATACAGATATTCCAGATCCTGCATTCTCCATTCCATTATTTAGTCATTTTCTTTCCCCTCTGCGTCTTACGCCTTCTATACTTGACTGTGCTGTGGAGCATAAGAACACAATAACGAAATTAGATTAACCATATGAGGCGTAACTTTGTAAAATTAACTCAATGGCAACTTAGAAAGAGGTAGGGGTCACGGAAAAAAATCTGCCACAGCTGAGGCTGAAACCTAACTCCTCTCTGTGGTATAATCCTGATAACGACAATAACTTTCTTGCAGAGTAGTAATTCCGTAATTAGATTCTTCTAAATGTCGGGTGATTTTGAAATAGAGCGCATCAGGATCCAATTCATGCCAAGTTGTGTCACATTCGCATATTAAAATGTCTAGGACTCAAAGTTTTTCATGCCATCACAGTGAAATCTGATTCAATTGGTCATTTATCACGTGGAAGTCAGGAATAGCAGTGATGATTGATCAAATGTAATGTGTCAAGGCCTAGTTACTCAACGAATTCACTGTTGTAATTCATGGATGAAAGTTGGTTCCAGAAAAATTTCATGGAGTTACCCCAACAACTTCTTGGAATTAAGTTAAAGAGAAGGCTTCCATGGTGATTTTATTTTTAAGATTTCAGTTTTCTGGTTTACTCATAAGATAAACTGTACTTCATCAGACGATATTTCGTGGACAACGGCTTTTTCAGGTTGAAGTGTCTTAGCAGTTTATCACAGGTCTTATAATCAAATATATAAAAATGAATGTTTGTTTATTCATCTTCTATGCGTTCCAATATCATTCATCAGATTATGATGAAACTTTGGTGAGTAGTTGTGCTTGCACTTGCGAAGGTTTCTAAATTATTAAATCCATTGTACAATAGGTGGAGCGTGAGTCATTTCAACAAATGAGTGCTGGCACGCAAGCTTCTCAAACAAGCAAGGAATGACAAGCAAACAACGAAGCAGATCATTCACGAGTTGCTTAATCGCATGCATCAGAATCACATCAGTGAGACATTATTTAGTTAAAAGGTATGCAATTTATTTATACGCAGATTAAGATTTGGTTCAGTGGTCTCTTTGTTTGCTTTTTTTGAATTCTTGCATTCGATTTTTGTATACACTTCACTTTTTCCTAAAATTGGATTTTTAAGCTCGAAAATCTTAAATTTTTACACCACTTCAACAATAGAATATTTTATTTACTTGGAAACCGCAGCATAGACATGGAATGGAAACTTATACCTACCACAGCTCGTACATTATAATCTTATTATGTAGAGCCACTCCCCTGAGTGGGTCATTTCAAAATTTGAAATAATTTGTTCTAAATGCAAAATTATATCAATCGCTGGGATGGCTATACCCATGCAAATTCTCGGAAAATATATTCTTTCTATTGTCTCATGAAATATGGACAATGGCAGAATTAAACACAGGTTTATTCATAGTGAAGCCATGGGTTATAAGGATGATGATTGCAACTAAGATCCCAGTCTTATTTCCCGTCATTTTTCCCTTCGAGCGCTCAATAAATTAAAATTGCTGCTAATAGCACATGGCAGTGAGTTGGTACATGGCGCTAACATGAATTATAACCAAAAGAGAATTATTTATATTACGGAAATGCAGCTAACAGTTAAAACTAAAATAAAATTAGGGAAAAATTGCCACAAGCTACCATTTTCCCCATCACTCTAAATCTAAATTATCCAAGACCTAAATTTGATAAATAATTGTGTGACTCTGACACTTCAGAGAGGAATGCACTTCACACAATTCACGCATTTTACACAATTGATAGATTATATCCGGCAACACTGATTTGTTGTCTACATCAGCTCATAGAGGGCTTTCCTGATGCAATCCCCCCAAGGTTTGTAAAAACGAACTCAGTTTTTCTGTTGAGACTGGGTACAAAGTTCGCGTATTCAAAAATTTTATATTTTCGAATAGCGGCATGTACAGCTACTTACAAAACACTTGTACCACTTCCCAACGCAACCAGTACAACAGGATATTTAAATCCTCGATGTGACAACACTGTCGCCCCACTTGACTACTGAATGCTATCACGTCGGGCTGACGATATCAGAATGGAGAGCACCCGAATGAAACGAGCTGGCGAAGACAAGTAGAGGGGGCTTGAAGCTCACTTGTGCGGCGGCGAAGGCGGTTTTCTTTCCCCGAAATAACTTACGAATGCCCTTCATAATGTGGACCACCGTCGTCATGCCTCTCCATCTCGCTCGCTGACCCTGCAAGTGTAGTCACAGAATTTAGGGAACCCCAGTTTTTCAAATTACTAAGAGATTACATGCCTGAACTGCTTTTCGAGGAACACTCATGGACCATCCATGTCAATTGTATCCTCATTGGACTGTCGTTTGCGGAAGTCGGGAAACCAGGCGGCCAGTTGTGCCAGTGAAACCAAGCCTCATAGACGCTGAGGAGTGGAAGCTCACCGGCACAATGAGGAGAGAGAGGATGGGTTTTTATTCCTGAGACAAGTTTCGATTGCCTTCCCTAAGTGAAAACTGACATTGTTTCAATTATGTAACACTACCTGTCATTAGTGGAAAATTATTACTTAGTATTAACTACTACTATAAACTTAAATTGACTTAGTTTGAAGGCGGAGGAGAATGCTCCAAACAACTTCGATAAAACAGGCATCGACACATAATATCAATGATGCTTTTCTATTCTAGTTTAAATAATACGATTATGTTTTTCAACTTTATTAAAATAAAAATTTTAAACCGAGAAGGAAAAAAATCTTATATATTTTTTATTGAGGGGCAATACCACAGAGCAATTTATGTATACAGATTGTTGAGCAATAGATGTGCCTGAGTGTCCCATTCATCGTGCGTCATTTTTGACCTATAACTTTAGACACTTCCATTAGTGCCACATTGATGAAATTTGGCATAAGGGTAGAAAAAAGTTGTGTTTTGTAGACTGTGAGCGCAATTTAAAAAAAATGACCTTTTGACCCCAGAATAGGGTCCAATCCAAAATCCAAATTCTGCCTCCTGGGCTTTCAATATTGAACATTTCGAGATGCAAAAAAGTCGCAAGTATTGCAAAAAATTTTTTGAAACTTTTAATAAAAAGGGTTTTGGGCACGAAGAATACGATGGAACCACTTTCATCTTCGGAAATCCAATCATGACTCCTGGAAGGACACCGTTAAGGTCTCAGGGGTGACAAAGAGTGAATTTGGGACACAAAAGTGTCAGATCATAGGTTTAAAAGGGTAGCCAAGTCTATGGTAGGGTCTCTCCGGGCATTGTTTGACCTACAACGGTTACATAGGTGCCAAAAGTCATGGGGTGTTGGCAAGCAAATCATGGCAACAAACGTGTTGAATCATAGGTTTAAAAGGGTGCCAAATTAAATGGTGAAGTCTCCCAGAACCCTTTTGTCATTCGTTGACCTTTAAGGGTTACACGAGGGCTAAGATCACGAGGTGTCGGCAACCAAATTGGGGCAACAAATGCGTTGAATCCTAGGTGTAAAAGGGTGCCAACATGATGGTTTGGTCCTCAGATCCCTTTTGTCATTCCTTGACAGCCATGGGTTATGCCGGGGTCAAAGGTCATGAGGTGTAGACAAGAAAGTTGTGGAAACAAAGGTGTTGAATCATATGGTTTATTGGGTGCACAAGTTGACTGTATGACCCCTAGATCCCTCCAGGCATTCCTCGACCTTCAAAGGGTGTGTGCAATTGATCAAGTGTAACCTCTACCAACATTGTGTCATTATGTCACTCTGGCCTGTGAACTTTTCTGCATCACTTCAAGCCCCTCTCAATTTTTTGCGACGGAGGGAGGACGGAGTTTGACATTTTTAGCCTCAGCTACCTCTCCTCATCAACAAATTTACACATTTTCTACGTCATGCATCTCCATTTCTCTCTGGTTCTTGTTCAGGGTTAGCTGCGGGGGTTAGATTCACCATGGAGAACCTTACCCCTGATATCAGGTTCGATATAATCAATATTTATGTCTAAAACAGAAAGTCAGTTTCCGTGACGATAAGAAAAAAAATTTTTGCTACACGGTGTCCACCTTCACAGGACGCCCGTTCAGCTCTTGCCTGAGGAGTTTTGTAAGAAAAATTGCTTCAGTGTTGAACATCGCAAGAAGAGGGACCACATCAGGTGCCCCTTAGATGTATCAAGCACACCGGAACAGAGACACGCAATTGTGGCTTTGGCATTGGCATCTCCATCGCATTCCATCGTACTCCGTGCCGTGTCACTGAACATTTCCAGGAGCACTTTGCAACCAATATTGAAGATGCTGAAATTGAAGCCAAATGAAGTCAAGATGTTGCAGGAGATTCGAAAGGGAGACCATGGGAAACGCGTTCACTTCTGCAACTGGATTGTTGACAAGCTGAACGAAAATCCTGTGTTTACATATCAGGTTGTTATTTCAATTCTTTTGCTGTTTCGTGATGATATTTTCTGTATTTTTTCTAGTTTTCGATGCGATGCTGAAACTAACGATGATGGAACTTGATCCCTTCCAGATGAGAGACTAGTCCCCATCACACCTCTCATCCTTGGAGGTGAGAGCAAGAGGTGGAATTAGGGATGAAGGGTGGGATGCACAGGTAAAACACGAGGGAAAAATACTTCTCCTTGGGCATAGTTCGATGATCGAGGTGAATGGTGTCGCAATTTTTACAATTTGTAGGCTAGCGTCGGAAAATCAACACATGGTAATACTCTCTTCTCCATGGTAATACTCTCTGGCTTCTCCAGCTCACGTTTCATTCAGGTGCTCCAGCTTCTGGGATTGTCGGCCAGACGCATAGCATTTGGCAGTCAAGTGGGGCGACAGTGTTGTCACATCGAGGATTTAAATACCCGCGTTGCGCCTGGAAGTGGTATGATTTTTTTGTAAGCAGCCGTACTTAACATAGGCTTTTCGTTGGGACCGACAGTTTTGCTTCATAAAATCGAAACTTCTTATTTTCGTGCTTCATATTATCGAGTTTCTACTGTATCATTTTGTCCCCACACATGGCAATGGCAACCCCATTTCTTACCATTTCCATTTCCCCTCCCTTCCCTCCTCTCGCCATAACTTCCCCTCTCCTCCCTATTCTTCCCTCCACATCACCCCTCCTCCTAAGCACTGCCTCATTATTCCTTTTCCACAAGCTGAAGGTGGGAGCGATCCACTGAAATATTCTACATTTATGTGAACGTCTTTCTATTAGAGTTTCAAGTTATGTTGTTACCATAGTGATGAAGTTTTTTATGGATTCAGGTGGCGAGAGGTTTGATTTGGGATTAGGGGAATATAAGGCAGAAGAGCAAGAGAACTTCACTAAGAGAGAAGGCAATAGGTGATTGATAAAAACTTGGACTGGATGGGAGGATGCAAGAAGTTCAGGTTCATGGATGGAACAAGGTCAGAACTGAAGCTAGGCACCATGTAAGAATAGGTAAAGTTACTGAATATTATACCTATGCAATTCCACAGTATTTAATTCAGATACAATCCAGGTTTAGATGCTTAGCCTCATCTTTTGGGATTGAAGACAATGTTGAACACTGAAACCTGGGTCATGACTACATAAACTACAGTGAAATCACTAAGTTATCACTTTTCATTAGAGAAACTTATTCATAAGCACATTTCAAATTGAATAACTCTCACTTACCCACTGCTTTAGCAGTAAAGAGCTGATTCTCACTCAAAGAGTTGCCATGGTCAACAATAATCACCACACTTTTACTGTAAGGCTGCACTGTGGCCAAAAACACATCCCTATTATGAAAAATCAACAGATAAGAAAAAAAGTTGAGACTCATTATGAATGCATGCATAAAAAGAGTCCACAGCTAGATGAGGGCATTTCACAGCAAAATTTCCCTTCTCAGATGTCACAATGAAAAGAATACCTATGCCTCGTATCCTCATGTTGGCATGATGAGCCACTGTCAAAATGGTGGGCAGGATACTCACTACTAATATCGGAAGTCGATATGAAATACTGCCACTTAATAGTGGGATGTGACTTCAAATTTGATGAGAAAACTGAAAGTAAATGACAGGTCTTGAAGTAAATGTGAGAAAATGCATAGGAAATAATCCTTATTTTATTTGGAGCTACACAGAATTACAATGGTAGTCAACAAATAGCATTGCTTTACACTTACCAACATCTTGGACAGATGAAATATAGTGTTCCTTAAGCAGGCTAAAATTAGAACTTCAATTCCAATGCTTTTCAAAAGAGTGACAAAATATACGCAAATGGACATTTTATGAGCACCTGAATAACATCGACTCCAATTACAAGAGTCTATTAGCAGGAGTTAAAAATAATTATAAGATTGCACTTACCATCAGTGAGGTTAGGCCCAGAACTAAATGCATAATGTCCCGATGCTGGTGTTATATCGCATGTAAAATCTTTTGACACTTTAGCACCAAAATGTTCATTATATCTAAAAACAAATGATCAAATGAGGCATATTGACCCATTTAATTGTCAAGGAAAAAATACAATTATTTCATTGTGCACAAATTATGAGTGTAGTACATACATAATACTCTTCTCAGGAACATCACAACAAGGGTAAGCTGATGAATAAGGTCTATGTGGATGTCTCCAAAACAGTTCCTCTATAGCTGCTTTACTCTTATTAAGTACTGCCATGTACTTTCGTAACTTCATCTGAAGCTTATCAGCCAACTGCTTGATAAAAATAAAAATCTTTACCACTTGTAATCTCAAAAAGAAAAACTACATAGACCCATATATAAAAAACAATATTATTTCTGTGGAAGTCATACCACCTATAATGATATAAGTAAAAGTATATATCTCGTAAAGACAAATTCTCTGAAAAGGTAGAAATACCACAGAATAAAACAATTCAATTATGGCTCCCACATATACCTCTGGCTGGCCATTAACATCAAAAGTTGAATCCCAAATACAAGCACTAAAACTGGAGTTATTCCACATGAATTCACCCAGAGAATGTTCAAACAAGGTAATCTGGCCCAGGATATAAACTGACCACTTTGAGTCATAATTGGTAGACCGGAAGAAGACAGGAAAGGCTCCCTAAAACATCGGCCAACATGGACGGAGGTAGTGAAGCCTGAGAACAGTTTACTTGAGTTATTCACTCAGAGAACTTCAAATTTTTTTCAAAATGACACACTCAATTTTGCCAATTCAGACTCAAATTTTCAGTGAGCTGCTGAAAATTTGAGTGATGATAAGTTTGCTGAAATTGTTTCACACTACTATCAACAATGTAAAGCCTAAGTTAAGATTTTCCTCCCAATTGCTCATAGAATCTAAGATATGAGGAGGCAAAGTTTTGAAAAAAGGTCCAGAAGTATCACAACAGAGAGAAGAGAGATGGATTAGCAATCATGCTACATACCATGGCTTAATTGTCACCACAGGTCAATGTTAAGTAAAAAGTCAGTGTAAGCAAGGTTCAGTGAAAAATATTTCATCAGCCTAGAATTAGTTAGAATACCTTAGTTAGCCACCATGATTTCATTAATAGTAGATTGTTGATTAAGTTTTTACAACCATGACTTCTTATTTTGGTTCACATTTTTGCAATTATCACTCAGTGGCATTGAAGACACCATTTTCTCTTTCTATTACTGAGCCTGCATATGAGCTCCAAAAAACCCTTAGTTAAAAATATTTGCTCTAGCTAGCACGTTTGACTTTTAGAAGTTACCATAATTTTCTCTCTAGTCAAAGTGAGTGTGCTGCTACCATTCTGCACAGACACTATGCCATACTTCACACAAGTACATTCCTTTATAAGAAAAATAATATATATATATTTAAGATATAAGATAATATTGTGCTCCTTGTACTTAACATGACATTCATGCCATTTGCTTCATGTTTTTGTTATTGTATTTTGATTGTACATACATCATCTTGACGTGTCTTATATCATGTGAAAATGAGATCTTTGGACAAATTAATCATTATTATTATTATTATTATTATTATTAAAGGTTGAAATATGCCCCCAGTTGCTGCATTTGAAATCTAGGATGGTGATCAGTGTTCAGAAAGGAGGAAAGGCGAAGCAGACGGCAGTTCGAGTGTCAAGGGGTCAACCAGCTGGGGGGCGAAGTCTACCAAAGGATGCAACACCACAATCATCACAGCCAATGAAAGCTGAGTATACAACCCCTCAGAGTTGGCGGTATAGCCATTATTCCGAAATGTGGCTAATGAGGACTGCAGTCACATCCAAGGTCAAGTTGTCCAGCAAAGAAAAATGAATACAAATGTGGTTCACCAGGTCATTGGTCAAGTATGTTCTTTTTCATTCAGTGCACCAAGGAACATATAGAAGAGGGTTAATGTGATAGGTGAGAATATTTGTAATGATCCAAATAGTTCAGAAGTCCATTTCCTCGGTCAATGCAAATTTATAAGTGGAAAGGGTAAAAATGATGATACTGAATGTCATTGGACAGTTCCTATAGTCTCCCAAAAATGGGGAAAACAATTCAATTTTTTATCAACACTGGTGCTGATGTTGTTCGCCTGCCTATTCAAGAGATATCAATGTCGCTAAGGGACCAATTGAATCCGGAAATGGATTGTGTTATGGGTCCCAGGTATTTTTAAGGGACAGACCCTGCGGGAATGAATGACTCAGGTGAGGCACTGTGGCAACACTGAGCAACTTTTTCCTCCTTCCCCTCCGAGGCATTAGCACTGGGTTAAGATATCTCTGAGAGCAAAAATGAAAGATTAATAAAAATCGAAATCAAATAGGAGGGTAATATAAGTGTTTTCTTTTATACATCCGCTATATTGGCTTTTATGTGGCGCCAATGACATTTTAAAATATCTCGTATGCCTTCACATAATGAAAATAGCAGAGTTGCAAACAATAAACAAAATCCGATATTATTTATATGTTTACAACATTCTAATTTGACATTATTACTCTTAATAGTCATATCTTTACGTTATCAAAATTCTTGTGAATACAATCTTAAGTTTCTTAGTTATGAAAGTAAGAGGTAGGAAAGTAAGAAGAAGTGAAAAGTGGAGCTACCATTTTAGGACCGGCAAAAAGCGTGCCTTTTTTCAAACAAGCTCAAATAAAAAATATTTAAACAGTAGCAAAAAATCGCAAAATATACTAATTGAATGGGCATATAAATGCTCTTTGAGATGCAGTTTACCATGTTACAATAGGTTTAATGGTTACTGAGATATAACATCTCAAACTCGGGTATCGACTTTTTGCATGGACAGCAGTTCTTATGACATTGGTTGCTGTTTAATGCAGAATAGCCAAGGTCAACGGGAGATTGTAGCTTATGGCTCAAGAAGTCTTTCATCAGCTGAGAAAAGGTACTCACAAATTGAAAAAGAGACCTTAGCACTTACGTGGGCTGCTGATAAGTTAAAAGAATATTTAATTGAGCTTAAGTTTACTTTTGAGACTGCTCATAAGGCTCTACTTCAGATATTACAAACAAAACCTATTGATGAGTAGACACCCCATCTTCAGAGGTTTCTAATGAGATTATTGAGAATTAACAAAACTGTAGAATATATTCCTGGTAAATTGTTGAAGGTAGCAGACTATGAAAGAAATCTAGAAATCCTATGTGTAAATTCGTGGATCAAGACAGCCAAGAACTAAATGAGGAAACTGAAGCTTATATCAATGCTGTTATCCAAATTTTACCCATTAAAGATGAATTTCTTCAACTCATTAGAAAGGAACAAGCTAATGACCCTATTGGTTTGAAACTCAAAACTTAAGCACTCATTGGTTGGCCTAGTCTATCAAATTTACCCAATTACATGCATCCCTACAGTCAGTATAAGTAGGATATTTGTTATGAGGAAAACCTTGTTCTTAAAGCTTCAAGAATAGTCATTCCCCCTTCGTTACAAAAGCAACGCCTGGATTTCATCCATGAGGACCATCAAGGTATTGTAAAATGTTGTAGAAGGGCTAAACAGTCAGTATGGTGGATCGGGCTATCCTCATAACCAGAGAACATGATTAGAAATTGTCCCAATTGTATTCAGGAAAGAGTGAATATTAGGGAGCCTTATTTTAGAGACAGCCTCCCCGAGAGACCATGGAAAAACCTTGCTGTAGATTTGTTTGAATGTGGTAAATGGTATCTTGTACTAACTGATTACTACTCCCGTTTTTTTTAATTCTGCCCTTGTCTAGTTCGATGGAAATAATTATCATTGAAAAACTTCAAGAAGTATTTGCTCATTTTGGTATTCCTGAAGTAGTCAGGACTGACAGTGGACCCCAGTTAAAATCTCAATTTGGAAGATTTGCTCAGAGTTATAACTTAAAACCTATTACCTCCTCTCCATATTTTTCTCAATCCAATGGTGCAGTAGAAGCAGCCGTTAAATTGGCTAAAATGCTAATTAAGAAAAATGATGGGGATTTATCTTTAGCACTGTTAGCCTAACGTACCACTCCACTGGAAAATGGTTGCAGTCCTGGGGAGTTGTTGATGAATGGTCACTTACGATCTACACTTCCTATGCTTCCATCAACGTATTCTAAGGTCAATAATAATAATAACCTTGTGTAAGAGAGGGAGAGTACTAGGATGGAAAAGATGGCCAAGAGGTATAATAAAAGACATAAAGCTAAGACTTTGCCCAATTTAGAAGTTAGCAGTACGGTATGGGTGACAGATCTTAGGCAATATGGTCGTGTCAAGGATAAATGTGAGGAACCAAGAATTTATTTTGTGGAAACTAGAGGAGTATTTAGAAGGAATAGATAGTTTCTGGTGCCGGCACCTTACGTTAATTGAGAAACTGAACAAAGGAAACCCAAATTCCCTGTAATGATAAACAATCTTGCAAATGGGAGTGATGGGATTTCAGAAATACTGGATAGGGCTAGTACCATGGACCCAAGTGAGGGTGTGTCTGGGTCAAAAGCTGGTAGTGAAAATGTGTCGGTAACCGATACTAATGGTGAAAGTGTACTTAAAAAATGAAAGTCCACCCCAAAATTCTAGGATTCTTAGATCTAGTAGAGAAAGAAAGAAGCCAGCCTAGTTAAGTTATTATGTACCTAAATAAAAATGTATTACATTGTATCAGTCATGGTTGAGCTTTCACGCGAGGCAGACGTGGTCTGGTGCTCCGCTACCGACGGGCAAGTGCGTCAGTGACGTGTTAAGTTCAGTCAATTGTATAAGTGTGTTCAACTGCGAGTTTAACTTATTACGCTGTTTGAGAGCAATAGTTATCAATATTAAGTTTGAGCAGCAGTTAAAAATGGCAAATTTCAGTGTTTGTAACGTGAGTGTTCAAAAGCGCCAGCTAAAGGTTACTTGCAGTGATTGTGAAACTCAGTGCCACGCTGTGTACGCATGTCTTAAGAAGACATTGAATTTATCAACGCCGAGAAGCAAAGTTGGCGTTGTCCTAGCTGTACTGAGGAAAGACGTAAGAGAATGACCGATGTTCCTCTGGCAGATTCGGGCACTGCTAATACTTCGCAGATCATATAACTACTAGAAGAATCCAAGAAGGACAGAAAACGTATGGAAGTGGACCTGAGCAAAGCAATTGAGTTTGTGCACGATAGACTAGATGAAAATACGAAAGCTCTTCAAGAAAATTCAGCTCAAATCAGTGAGTACCAAGCCACGATAGACTTGCTTAGGCAAGAGAACATTAGTTTAAAATCTCGTGTGAGTGAGTTGAAAAAGAGGTTAGATGACAACGAGCAGGCCTCTCATGCTAATGACCTTGAAATACATGGTATTCCTCAGGAACCGAATGAGAAGACCTTAGAGGTCATCAAAAGTGTAGGGAATGCCCTTGGGGTTGAAATAACAGATGAAATGGTGAACTCATGCCACCGAATGGGAAAGAAAGGAGATGAAGGGGGGTCGAGAGGCATCGTTGTCAAATTCGTTCGTAGACTTACAAAGGAAGAGATCTTTCAGAAGAGGCGAGTGAAGAGCACCTTTTCTACTCGGCACTTGGGCTTGGCAACTGATACTCTGATCTTCATAAACAAAAGCCTGAGTCAAGGGCGGAGAAGGCTCTTCGCGGCCGCGTGAGTTGTGAAGAAAGAAAAGGGATACAAATATCTATGGCTGAGACATGATACAATACTTATGAGGAAAAAAGATAATGATCAAGTGATTACTCTGAAATCCCATGATGACTTGGAGAAACTGTAAGCACTCTGTGAGTGACCTATGTAAGTTATATACCTATCTTTACTAACATAATGATGAGTATTCTCAGTGATCTTGGAGTTAATGTAGACAGTTTCTACATCTTACATCAAAGTATAAGAAGTCTGAGAGCGAATTTCGATAATTTTGTATTTCAACTTATTAACCTTGACATGAAACCTTCCATAACAATTTTAACCAAAATTTGGATTAATGACACTGAAGTATCTATGTATCAAATAGCTGGATATCGGAGTTTTGATGTACGTAACAACCACCACAGGGCTGGAGGAGTGATTGCATGTGTGGCAGATAATTACCATTCTTTTTCCAGTGAATTAGGTGAATTAAAAAATGCAGATATGGTTAAATTAACAGTAGGGTTTAATACTTCCTCCTCCATATCTATCATTGGTGTATATAGGCTTAATTTTACTCCCGTTGAAAATTTTCTACGAGAATTGGATCGAGTACTAACCATCTCTCAATAGAGGAACTTAATAATAATTGGTGACATGAATATTTGTATATTACAATCTAACGATATGTCATATGATTATCTAACCATTATGGGTAGTCATGGACTGGATCCAGTAATCCAAGTTCCAACTAGAATTAGTAAAAATAGCAAAACCTGCATAGATCACATCTTTTGCAGAAGTAGAGATAACTTAAACTATGATGGAAAAGTGATAGAATGGGGACTAACAGACCATCATGCTATAACATGTACTTTGAATATGAAAGCTATCTTAAATATCAGTGAACAAGTATATCGAAGTCATCGCCAAATTAACTATAACCATTTAAATTATATTCTGGAAAGATGTGACTGGAATGATGTTTATTCGGAAAAAAATGTTAATGTAGCCTATGAGCTATTTATGAAAAAATTCAAATGCTGCATTGAAAAAGCTAAGTATGTTTTAGAAAGCGGCAGAAGGGAAAGTTAATTAAACCTTGGATGACTTTTCTTTTGTGCAGAGTGATTTCTAGGAGGAATTTATTGTATAAAAAAATGAGGAAACAACCTGATAATGAAAAATTGAAAAGGCATTATGAATCAAACACATGACGATTAGAAAATGATATTATAGTGTGTAAAGAAAATTATTATTCGAGCCTCTTCGATAGTTATGTCAATAACACAGCCGCACAATGGTGAATTTTGGATTCAATTATCAGTGGAAAGCACAGAGATGAGAATTTAGTGAAAATAAAAGCAAGTAATGGCATCGTTGTTACTGAGTGTCAGGACATTGTCAATGAATTCAGTTGTCATTTTGGAAAAGTGATTGAATCATTGAACCAGAACACTCACTTACAAGATAATATGGCTGGTATCAAAAAATCTTTCCATCCATTAATTTACGTGATTCATTGTTTTTTGTACCAACAAATGAGAAAGAAATTAGCAACATTATTAAAGAACTAAAGCCAAAAAAATCCAAAGGTATTGATAGTATTTCTGTACATGTTATTAAAGCAGTTAATGCAAATATTTCACCTGTTCTTGCTTACATTGTTAATTTAAGTATGCACACGGGAATATTCCAGAGTCAGTTGAAAACAGCAATAGTTGTACCTATTTTTAAGAAAGGTGATAAAATGGATATAAATAATCATAGACCAATATCTTTACTATCTGTGCTTTCCAAAATTATTGAAAAAGTTACATAAATTCGGCTTCTTGATTATATAAATAAGCACAGTTTCATTAACAATAATCAATTCAGGTTTCTGAGTGGTAAAAGTACAGAAGATGCCTTATTAAAATACTGTTCAGACTTGAACGATAGACTGAATAAGAACTGCAAAGTTGCGGGCCTGTTTGTGGACATAACCAAAGCTTTTGACTCTGTTAACAATAAGATACTAATGAAGAAATTATGGGACACTGGTATACGCGGTGTTCCGTATGATTGGTATAAAAGTTATCTATGTGATTGATACCAATGTGTGCGTCTACAAAATTGTTATAGTGAAAAGATCCAACTTACCTGTGGTGTAACACAGGGTTTTGTGTTAGGCCCCATACTATTTTTAATTTATGTAAATAGTTTATGTGGTGGCAGGTTTAAAGGTGAATTAACGTCTTTTGCAGACGATACTGCACTAAGCTATTCTGCTAACTGTATCGATGATTTATATGAACAGATGCAAAGTGACCTCAAAACTCTAAATGTATGGTTCTCAGCAAATTGTATGTTACTGAGTTCAAAAACAAAATATGTCATATTTAGCACAAGTAAAACTATTTTAAATAAAAATAAACTATATTATCAATGTGTAAATTGTGCAAAAAGAGATGTTATTTTCTGTGACAAATGTATTTTGATAGAACAGGTTAGTCAAATTAAATACTTGGGCTTATACATTGATCAAAATTGTAAATGGAAGATTCATATAAATAACTTAAAATCAGAAATGATTTCTATGGTAAGAAAATTCTACTTCCTCAGATACATTTGCCCTTAAACAGTATTAAGGATGGTGTATTATGCTCTTGTCAACTCTAGACTGCAATATGGAATTACTTTCTGGGGTGGAGCAAACTTTACTACCATTAAACCTTTACTGGTGGCGCAAAAAAGGGTTGTCAGGGTTATTACGCGGTCGTCAAGAAAAAGCCACTCATTCCCTCTTTTTAGAAAACTAAATATACTGCCATTAAGGCACTTATTCATTTATAAAGTGCTAAGAGTCTTACAATCGTGGCGGCGAAAAGGCCAAACCAAAAACATATTTCATTAGACTTGAGACAGGCTTTAAAATACCTACGCCAAAGAACAAAATTCTTCGTCATTCGTACCTATACCTGGGGCCAAAACTATTTCGTACTCTGCCAAAGGATGTGGCAAAGAAAGACACAGAATCGGGATTTGCTTCAGCTGTTAAAAAATGGCTAATGTGTCACGAGGAAGTTGAGTCTTTGTTTCAAAAGATTGTATAAAAATGTATTAGGAATGTTAATAACTAAAATGGGGTTGTGTTTGATTTGAGATTGTTTACTGTCAACTTAATTCATCTATTATATGCGGTATATGCATTTTTTGTTTCCTAAATATAAGTTTTTGTTGAACTGTGTAAATGATTGTTATTAATGCACAATAAGGTATAGAAGCACTAGAAAATTTTGAGATAATGTGTTTGATAACTGACCAGCACCAGCTCTGCCACAATAACTTTCACATGATGGTAACCCCAAATCAGGTAGTTCCTCTGGGGTACCTATGTTCCTATGATTTGTTAAATAACCAAATGTACATACATATGAATGGAATAAAGAATTATTATATTATATTGTACTTGGTAACTTTGAAGTATTATTCTTGAATTGTTTTTGATAAGTTTAAAATAAAAAAGGGAAGATGTTCTATCAGCGTAAGGTTGGCAACACTGCCAGTAAAGGATACAAAACCAGCTGATGGAACATCGTTTCTCTGTCTCTCGAGAAGCTCCATAGTGTCAATTACTTGTTCCTCTGCTCTGCCCTTAACCGATCATACAGATTATACCTAAAATCTAGAAGCTTCAGCCAGCTAAAAAATAAATATTTTTGTTATGGCAATTCCAAGTTAATAGGGTGCTGATCCAATAACAAAAAGATTTTCCTGTTTGGGCCCCAAGTATTGGCATCAAGGGCATGAACTTGTCCTTCAAAAATACTAGATGTCATCCATGCCTTAGCATTGGCGACATAGGTTGCAGACAATAATGTCCTAATGTTTTTTTTAAATGTGGATTTCTAGATTTTCCAAAAACAAAGGGATTCAGTCAGTCACTGCCATCTGCACTAGCTCCTAACAAAATAGTGAGGCGATCTTTACTGTGTTTGTCCCCATTGCAAGGATCCCTTTTGAAGCCTTGAGTCTGGTGCGGCAGTATATCATAAGAAAGCTCAACCTCCCCTTCAGCAAATTTTTCTGAGAGCATATAGCTATCAACATGACTGCACAGTTGGACACTTCCAGAGAGAAACTGTTTCGGGATATATGCTATCAGAGTCACCGCAAATTCTGTTATGGATATTACAACACAGAATTTTCTACCCAGCCATGCAATGCCTTGAAGTCATCAATACCAAATCCAGCTACAGTGTCAAGTGCCATTTCTTCTGAAACAATTCAACTAAATCAGTCTGATGAGAAATAGCACAGCACACACTGCAGAACATGCATACAATCCATGCTAAATTGAGATATAAATAAAAATCACTACCAATCATTCCGTTAGGTTTATGCTTCCAGCAGTACTGGGATCATCATACTGAATTCAAGACAAAGGCCATAGTGTCACGATCAGGTCTCCATGATCTGCATGAACAAGAATTAAGTTGTTCTACAAAATTAACTACAGCTCTATTACAGAAAAGGTTTAATATCGTAACTTTGAGAAATCACTTACAAAGGTTGAGAGAGTGTTGCAATAAATTCTGGCAATTGAACCAAAACTAATTATGCAGTAATTCGGCATATTTTGGTATTTTTGCTAAAGACTTAAAAAAAGGGCTCCATTATCATTGTCATGCCAGTGACAGAATTTTGACTGTAATGGAGATGTTTTAATTGCAATCATCCAACAGAAAATAAAACAGGCTAAGTGTGGACGTTTGTTTCATTACAATCAGATCAGATATTTTCTTCATAATTGGCTTCTTCGGAAATCAAATTCTCAGTTATACAGAGGTCGATGACTTAAGACAACTTTTAATTGACTTTGAAAATAAAAAGTCAACCTCAAAGAAGTTGACTTTATGAGTAAAAAATTGACATTTGACTATCGCCAACTTAACACTTTCCAATTCCGACCTCTACCTCCCCCAGAGGTTATGAAGATTCCTCCAGAAACTGCATGCTGATACTGGAAAATATTGTAGTGACAGATTTGCTGTTGATCAACCACTTAGATTGGTGAGTATATTTTTCCCATTCAAGGAAAAGCACAACTGTTTTTAATACACACATTTTTAGGCTCAATTAAACAAAAGTGGGAGATACAAATTCTATTTCTTTAAGGGATAATCGAATACACATGAAGAAACTTTCATGGTTGAAAAAAAACTTTCTACCAAAGACCCAGGTGATGAAATTATGGGGGCTTGCTATGGTAGTCCAAGGGTAAAAAATATCTACCACTAAAATCTAAAAACTTACTGCGGTAACATTTTGTCTATGAAACGTAGATCTCTCTCACCTCTCTCCCCCTAAAACACTAACCCTTAATTTGAGGCCTGTAAATAGCCATTTTTCAAAACTGTGCCCCCTCAAATTTGGGAAACTAAGTGAAAGAGAGGGGAAAAATTGAAACAGGGGCCTTACGCAGTTGATGGTAGTGTTATCTCTAATATCCAGCAAAACTGGATTCTGCAGGCACCATGGTCTTCATGAGCAGACACAGAATGACCCACAGTGGTAATGTTTATAGTCCTTGATCAGCCATAAATTACTATTTCGGATCAAAGCAGAGAGAGAGACTCTGATAATTGGTTTACATACGAGCAGTGTTGTTAGCTATAAACAAGATGTATAGGTAATATCAAATAGTTATGAATGTCAGCTCCGCTCCGTGGTCAGACAAAGGGGAATAAATATGAACTGTACCTATGTACCATTGGCACAGGAATCATTTTGCATAATTAATTTACTGGAAATATCCTATTCAGGCATAATACCATATACCCCTGATAAAACTTGAGCCACAGAATACTTATGGTAGCACATAATATCGATAGTTTTCAGTTGCAAAGTACCAGGTATATACCTACCTCCCTTACTATATCTTGGTCCAATCTGTCAACCGGGGAAAACTCCAACGAATCGTACACCTCCTTAATAAAAAGTCAATAGTAATGAGCGACAATACCCAGGTAAATACACTTATGCGGTGACGGAACGAATAACCAAGGCAACGCGATTAACCGCGCGTATATGTCCTTTTTTCTTACCTGCATCCTCGAGACGCCCAGTTCATCGTCACTGATAACCCGTAACTTAGTTGCAAGTACAGTGGCTAAGTCTTGAATGTACAACCCGAGTATGGGTTCAACAGGAACTTCATCGCGGTTTACACTGACAGACGGTTCTCGCGGAATACCTAATCGTATCCCGTCAATGTGTTTGGAGGTATTTACATATGTCGCAAAACCATTGTCATTTCGTAATAAACATAAGGAACTCATCATTCTACTACACACAATCCATAAAAGTAGGCCCCTTAAAGCATGAGGCCATTTCATGGATGTCCGAAAATGTGTCATTTCCATTACCATGATACATTGTTCACTCCAAAACGAAGAAATACAAAAGGGTTTCCAGAAATTATCAAATAGCACAGTCACTGAGCGTAGACGTCTTCTTCGGCTGGTCTTTCAAGCGATAATGCATTTTAATCGGCAGTAAACATACACGATATAATATAAACAAAACTTCCTACACTTGTTAGCTGTGGCAAAGGGAGCACACGGAAACGATTATAGAATTTTTCTACATTCGTACACACAGACTTAGACTTTCCCATTGAAATGTCACCATGAGGACACGAAAACACCATAAACCAAAACAAGCTCCTACACCTGCCCCGCAGGAGTCAACACCACGGACTATAAAGATATGGGCCAAGGATAATAGAAATAGGACTGTCAACATGGCGCTCAAAATCAAGAATTTATGATTCCTACCCCTTCCACCGTTATTCGTTTGTTTTGAGCTTCGAAAAGGTGGCGCTGGTACAGTTTAGGGACCATCGTGGAGGAGACTCATACATTTCAGCATATGGCTTTGAGGTGACTACAACAGGGAACTCAGTCACAATTTGCCCTGCACGTAATAGTATTGTGCCCAATTGTCGTACGGGTTACAACAAGACAAATAAATTGAACGCAAAGTGCGGAATAAGAGTTTATTCAAGGCAGTGGTAAGTACGAAAACTATACTAGTTGGCTTTATTGACAATGTTGAGGTGTTTTCAAGTCATTGTTTCCCTATGTTTCCTCGCAATATTGATTTATGATTCTGCCTGTGAAATCTGATATTCCAACTGAAAATTTCTTCTATTCGTGGAGAAATCTTGCTGCAGGAAGTGCTACCGCATCCGTGGAATGTGGTATCGCCATGAATTTATTTTGTTTGTTTTATTATTCGGATATTTTTACGTGGCCGAATTAATGTTTTTATGAGCCTCTGGAATGATTAATTACTCCGTAGATTACTTAGTACCCTGGGATCGCCATTTCGCTCTTACTAGGTACACCACGTGGTTACGTTTGAGTCAGATGGCCTGAAATTTCTCCTAATCTCGTTAAATATTTTCCCCTCATATTGAAAATTATATTCTGTTGAACCCTGTTATTTATAGTGTCATCATTAAAATATTTTCTCCGATTTACACGAATTTTCGGACTCGGTCGAGCACTTAACGGGTAGATGCAGATATCTAGTAAAATTAAAATTTTTGTCCTTACGTGGCCACGAGTAGGTTAATGGATTTCATTTAAATATTTCTCAGTTGTGCTTTTGATCACAGAGATTTCAAGTTAATAAAGAGGAATTTATTAGGGAAACGGTCGTAATTATAGGAAGGGAACGCAAGGAAAAACTGCAGAGAAAGAAAGGGAAGCTGTGAGGATTGGGTTAATTTTAATGCTGTCATTGTCTTGGAGTATTTTTTTTAAGTTCGCTATATTAATGATGCTTTTTCTTTCTAGCTAGTGGATTGGCTGTTGTGAATCCAAGAAGTAGTGAAAGTACATCGAGAAAGTGTCTCGTGGTTGTTTTTGTGGGGTCTGCGAATATCTCTGTTCTGTTTTGGCTAATGCCCTACTAGCATATCTGACAATTCTTGTCTCATTCTTTTGAAATTGTACTAGCACTGCTCCTAAACCTACTGGACCTGCATCACAATAAATTCTACATTTTGCATTTGGTCAAAAAAACCCAATACTGGAGGTTTTACCATACTATTTTTCAACTGATCAAATGCTTTATCTTGTTCTAAACCCCACACGAATGGCTCATTTTTACATGTTAATCTTCTCAGAGGCTCTGCAAAGGTAGCTAGGTTAGGAATGAACTTAGCTGAATAGTTCCAAAGTCCTAAAAAACTCCTAACTTCACTTTGATTTTCCGGCCTTCCAAAAGATTCGATTTCTTCCTTCGTATGATCTGTAGGTTTGATACCGTTACCGCAAATGTGATGATTTTAAAATTGAATCTCTTTCAAACCAAACTCGCATTTTGATCCATTCAATGTTAACCCTTTTCCTTTAAAAGTACAAAAGACTTTTCTCAATCTTTTATCATGTTCCCTTATGTTCTTACCATGCACAATCATGTCATCCATGTAACAAACAACACCTTCAAAATCTTGAAATGTTTGAGTCATTACTTTTTGGTACATCTCAGGTCCACAATTTACCCCAAACATGGGTCTTTGAAATCTATACAATCCAATGTGCTAAAAGTTGTTACTTTTCTAGACTCTTCCTCCAATTCAATTTGATGGTATGCCCATTTCATATCCAGTTTGCTTAACACGCTACTCCCATTCAAATCATTTAACACATCTTCAATTGTTGGCAAAGGAAACCTTTCCCTCTTGATAGCTAAGTTAGCAGCCCTCATATCTACACACAAACGCCATTTTCTCCCGTTAACATTTTTCCTTGGTGTGACTACAATTGGTGATACCCAACGGGATGGCTCATTTACCTTTTCCATAATGTCCTTCTCCAGTAATTCATTTACCAGTTTTTCTACTGCTTCTCTTACGTTATAAGGTAACCTTCTCAGTGGTTGTGCCACTTCTCTTACATCTCGTTTCATTGGCATTTTCAACTGAAAATCTTTAAGTTTACCAACACCCTTGAAAATATCACCATATTCCCTGCACATTTTATCATAACTTGTACAAACATTATCCTTCACACCAAATTTTGTACAACCATTTTCCTTCACACCGTTCACTGAAACTTCCTTACATACTTCCATCCCTATTTTCAACACTCCCTATTTCATTGTCATTGTCTTACCCAACAATGATGCACCTTTTCCATCAATAACAAAAAATTCAACATTTGACTATTCTTTACCATTTCTGAGCTTCACTTTTGCCTTGAAAGCTCCTAGAATTTTAAGAGGTTTCTTATCCCCGTAAGAAAATATTTTCCTATTAACCAGATAAGAATTAAAGTCAATATTTTCTGATTTCAGCCTTTCCCATTCAGATTTACATATGATATTACACTCTGCCCCTGAATCTATTAAAGCAGACATCTTTACATTCCCCACTTCAATAGAAACATAACAGTCCATTGCATTCACCATGCTCTCATTTCTTACAGAGAATACATATTTGTCATTATCACTATTTTCTACTGGTAAATTTTTTCCTTTTCTGAACATGATACTCCACTACACAAGTTCTCTGCACATTGATTGTTCACTACTCTAATATCTATACGATATTTCTTACCTTGCTTAGTAGATTTTCGACACACTTTCATAAAATGACCTTTCAACCCACACTTATTACATACTTTATTTCTCGCTGGGCAGTCTGGGTCACTAGATAAATGACCTACTTTCCCGCACTTCCAACAACTCTTGTCCCTTGTCTCTCGTATGCTATCACGTCCTCTGGTTTCCGGTAATTTCTTCCTCTGCTGACCACTAACGTGCAACCTGTTGATTTGGTCTGCAACCGCTCCTTCAGGAGTGCCCATTGCTGCTGATTCTTCTCTGGACCGCTCCCAAACGAGTAGGTATAATTTCTTCAGCTCTCTCCAGGTTAAGAGCATCCCGTTCATCAAGCAATTTAAGTCGTAGTTCCTTTTCAGGGCATTTCCTCACTACTAGGTCTTTTATGTCTGTCTACTTCTTCTGTCACAAGACCACATAACTTGGCTTGTCGACGAAGCCTTACAATAAATGCTTCCATCGTCTCACCCTGCACAGGATACATCTCTTGAAACTTCACAGTCTCAAAAGTCACATTCCCTTGCACGGAAAACTTATCATTTAGCATTTTAATAGCTACTAAATACTCATCTTCCGCTTGTTGACCTACTTGAGCAGCAGGTGCTGTCACTGTCTCAAAAATATCCTACACATCGGGGCCCGCGTAATGTAACAACGCTGCCTTTTTTCTGGCTGCCAGTTATGCCTCTCGAGTCTATGTAAAACTGGAACGCCCTCAGCCACTTTCTACATCTTTCGGCTCTAGTGGATTTATCACCGTGAGGATCAAATCTGGGAAGTTCTCTTTCTTTCTCCATCTTACTTGGCCACTTAACTGGTACCACGTGAGCGAGTTTTATGCTAACTCCTCATTAAATACTTCAACAGCATTTAAGCTACCTTTGAGTACTCTAATCGACTACTCCACAACATTTAAGTAATTACGTGATACATCCTCTACCTCGTCGCCAAAATTGTAGCGATCTTCACTAAATAACTTCACAGTTAAGGCCGGCTTCATAGGTCGGCGGCCGCGGCGGAAGTGGTGGTACTCAGCCAATGAGGACACTTCTTTAGAAATCATGACGTCAGACCGATGAGCTGTGCTATGATGGCTAGAGGGGGCCGCAAATATTCAGCCTTGCTGAATCTGGACTGCATTCTGTTGCGGCGGAAGCAGGTCGAGAAGCGGGAAAACCCACTGCCTTTCAAAAATGAATCCTCTTTGGATGATTAGCGAGCCCTTCAGTTTCAGTAAAAGATTCTATAAGCAATGCGCATAATGTTTACGATATATTTAAGATGTTAAGAGTATAATTTATAATGGCTAGGGAAAATATGATCTGGTATCCAACGGAAATAGCCTTCCTTACATCTACATCTACGTCATACCCTGCAAGCCACCCAAAGGGTGTGTGGCAGGGGGTGCTTTCGCACCAGGCATGCATGAATGATATGGTAGAACACCGACATTACATTAAAAACCCGCGTACCACACATGCAAAGCGCCAATTACAAATCTAATACCCAAGAAACATTCTATCTCCAATCGTTCTAACATGCAAGGGATACAAAGACTACTACTACAGATTCAAAATATCATGCATAAATAAGAACATCATTATTTACATCATGCATAAATAAGAAAGAGGAGAATATAATGAGAAAGATTAACTGCCTGCCTATTGTCAATACTCGAACTATTCATGACAACGATCACAGCTGTTATGGTCCCGAATGGTACGCGGAAAAAATGACATTTTATACCTATCGGTTCTACAATCTAGCTCTCTAATTTTATTGGCGCGATCTAATCTGCCGTAGTACGAAGGGGTTAATAGTATGTTTTTTACGTCGTCAGTAAAATGATTTTCCTGAAATTTATTTAGGAGGTTAAGCCTATAATTTAATCTACGCTGTGATAGCGATTCCCATCCTAATTCTTCTAACAGTCCAGACACACTAGCCAACTTATCGTAGCATCGTTTCACAAACCTAGCTCCTCTTCGCTGGACGCGATCTAACTCTGATACCAACCCCGTTTCGTATGGATCCCATACACTAACAGCATATTCCAGATGAGGCCTAACGATTGAAAAATAACAACGTTCTTTCACTTTCTTCCTTAAGGTTATATCGCATCATTAATATACTACCGTTAACCAGAGTTTGGCTTTAATCCGCCAATTGGCAAATATTAAGGCAAAATATTAGTTATCCATTCTTGATGCTGCAACCACGGGGAGAAAATTTTCAGGTTGTGGCTATTATTTATTGCATGTTCGGACAAAGGAGCTGATCACGCATAAATGCTGATATGGCATTGCCTAACAAGTTAAACAACGACCAAATTACAAATGTTACTCGCTCGAATGTAAGAACCAAGCACAATATAATTCTTGAATTGAGTGGCAAGGCTTTTTGTCAACTCATTTCAATAAACATGTGATTCAGATTGAGGCGTTGCACGTTAGCTCGACGAATACGATTATAGTGAAACTACTACCATCAAATAAGCATTAATAAATAATTACATACTAATCTTTAACCAAATTTATCATTATATAGCACGAATCATCCTCAAGAGTAAAAAAATGTTGGTTATTCCGATGACATGCAAATACTGCAGTGACAATGTTATTGTACGCCTACCGCCTTTCATTTTTTTCCTCGCCGCCGACCTATGAAGGGTCCACCCACGGAGTAGGATATCCTACTCCGTGGGTCCACCGCTACCGGCCCCGGCGAAATCCATCGTTATCCCCGCCGCCGCCGACCTATGAAGCCGGCCTTATACGTTAAACATGACATCTCGCCATCTTTATTAAACCTCCTTTGTTACACTTTGTCTGCGGTCCAAAACTCGCTACGGAATGCTACAATCGCTACGCTCCAAAAGCTTCCAAGAAGCGGTCCACTGTCGCTCCAAGTCGTTCCCAAGTTTCCTGCCAGTGGACCGGTTTTGGAGCGAAGTGTCATGGCGGAGTGTCGTACTTTCTCAAGTCTAGAATCGGAATAATATTCTTAGGAATTATTGGCACTTACTATAGTAAGTATATTGGTATATATTGGTACTTATTATTACTTAGACGGCATTGGGGAGGAATTCTACAGAATGATACCATAAGAAACCCTAAATATCCGTGATACTTAGTTAATTATGCCTTGCAGGTGACTAAAATAAAAGATAATAATCTGCAATTGGAAAATTGATACAGCAAGTCTTTTTGCACGAGATCTTTAAATTTTGATTATTCCTTTCCCCAAACTTATTCCATTCATCATGTAGCCGTCTTCCATTTGAAATTATTTCTAAATGACAGTTAAAAGTTTATTCTTGATCCAAAGTAGGTACCTGCTGTCAATATACCTTATGCATTCTAGTTTAATCAGAAAAGTTCCGTTGAAATTTGTTATCGAAGGAGGGAGATATCCAGTATCTCCTAAAAAAACAACTTCCTCTGTGAGGTTGATAGAACCTGCAGAATTCCTAAAACTGTAAACTGCCTGAGAGACCGTAACTGACTGAGATGGAGCAAAAAAATTCAAAACAACTGGAGACAACAAATGATTAAAAAACCTGTAAAGTCTCATCAAAATCTGGAATTATTGATGTCAAATCACCATTTTCGTTGATTTCAATTAGATCAACTTCTTCATACACACCATTAGATGAGTCACATGATTCCCTTTAGGTATAAAGATAGGGCTTGAAGGTATTACACACATCATCAGCATACACTACAGATTTTAAGGAGGTTAATCGTCACAAAAACCGAGTATAAGAGGACAAAGAGCTGAACATGGTGGTATTTACCTGGTGACAGGCAAGGGGACAAAATAAACAGAAGCGTAATAAATCCTGATCATATTAAGTCTTTCATTTATTTAAATGTCTTAATTAAAAGCTTAAATGTCTCAAGCAACCTCGTTGCAAATAGCACGTCTGAAAGAGGCGAAGTCCAAGTGCAGAAAATATATCGTTTAAAATGCATAATAATAATAATGTTTATTGGTCAAAAGTATTCAAGAAATACAAAGACCTCGTCAAGAAAAAGTTCGAGTGTACATAAATATACAAAGCACTCAAGGAACGTATACATTATTACAGTTTATCATCTGAATATTAGAACACAATGTCACTAGTATTAAGCGTAAAAAATTCATCAATAGAATACAAAGCATGTAAGGCTAGCCAGGAGTGAATCGCACTCTTGAATTTTGACAAGCTGGTCATTCTGGCTGAAATTGGTAGATGGCTAAATAGCCTGATACCTAAATTAGGCAGAGAATGTTGAGTTTTAGATAATCTGCTTTGATTAAGGGATAGGAGATTATTATTTCTTGTGCTGTAATTATGATAGCTCCAGTTGAGTTTGGTATCGATGTAAAACCCAAGAAGTTTTGTTGGATTCTGATTACCTGAGGCGAACTTCATGCGACAGATTAACTTTTGAGTTTATTCCCTGTTGAATACAAAACCATTAACCTTAGACCAGTCACGAGCCAATGCTAGGTGATCATCTGCATATTACGCGAAAACGAATGAATACAAAAACAATTCATGAAATAAAATCAGTTCTTACCTTCGTACGCTTGTCGGTAAACCTCTTCGTTTACCTCGAGATTAAGGCCGTTTTCGAACTTGGCAAATCTAGCATCTTGCCTTGAAACCTAGTACGCATCGAAAACTATGACGTCATGGACGCGTCATCACCATGCGCTTGTTCACTAGCTATCGAGGAAAGATACCAAGTCAACGAAAAAGGAGACTTGTTATGCTTGCTAGGTTTTAAGTTCGAACTCGGGGTGTGATAATATGGGCTTGTATGGAAAATAGAAGTGAAGAAACTCTCAAATGGATACTATTTTATCATTACTACGTACATTTGTGTGATATTTATTAATTTTTTTGCTGTGTTTGGTCCCTGGCGAGGAAGTAACTTTCCCGTAAACCAACACAGGAGGGTATTCTTGGTTGAGAGGCTGTGGTTGGTCTCTGCTGTGGTTTTCCCAGCATACCAAGACAGCAAATTTAGGTGTTTATTGACGAAGGGTGCCAATTGTTTGCGGCTTTTGGAGATTTTCTGTTTTTATTTCATTGCCTAGCCGTAAGAAGCTCACCCCATCTTTGTGGTGGCTTTCCTTATCGGTGTGTGCCTTGAGCAAGGTTTTCTGCTCGGCCTTTTTAATTTCGAGCTTAAGGACGTCTGCCTTCAACGACAAGAGGGACTTACCGTATTCGCTACCGTCTGGTGTCGGGTCAAAGTCCATTCCGGTTTCGTCCGCTGCCCTCTTGGCCGCCTGGAAGAGAAACGCCCCTACTCCGGCACTTTCGTGGTCTCTTACAAGACTGAGAGGGGGTCTCTGCTTATGAGCACTCGGCGTGCTGTTCCAAGGACAACTCTGTTGTGGAAACACTCCAGGAACTGTATATGACCCAATCGTCAATTATTTTGGTTCTAGAACTAATAGAATAAATACAAAAAATTCCGAAAGACTCAGAGAGTCAACGGATCATATTCACCTTCCTGCCACAGATTCCTCCGAAGGTTCCTTCGGTGTCCTTCCAGAGTTCAGTTGTGAGAAGCCTACACGGTGATTCAGTTGGATTGATTCAGTGACACGGTGATTCAGTTGGACCAAGTCTCATTAGCCCCGTGAAGGATCCCAGGTCAAAACCCAAACATCCTTAGCGGGGTCCCATTAGCCCTTGCAAAGGATCGTATTTGGTTTTGTGTGTGCGTCTGTGTTTGGTCCCTGGCGAGGAAGTAACTTTCCCGTAAACCAACACAGGAGGGTATTCTTGGTTGAGAGGCTGTGGTTGGTCTCTGCTGTGGTTTTCCCAGCATACCAAGACAGCAAATTTTGGTGTTTATTGACGAAGGGTGCCAATTGTTTACGGCTTTTGGAGATTTTCTGTTTTTATTACACACCGATAAGTCCAAGCATGGATGTTTCTTTCGAAACATGGAGAAGCATGGGCTATCGAAGGAGCTGACGTTTGCCTTCCTCCGCTCCGCTGGTCTAAAGTCAGAGACCGAGGGATTCGTCCTCGGATGCCAGGATGGTGTCATAAATACATTCGTGTACCGCCGCATTATATTCAAGATGGAGGTTGCGGACAAGAGATGCAGGGCGTGCCGAGCCCAGCCGAAGACTTTGAGCCACCTTCTCTCCGGCTGTAGCTATTACGCCAAGTCAGCGTACATTGAGAGAGAGCATCAAGTGCATTCCGTCCTGCGTGGCACAGGCGGAGTCACTTGCAGCTCGCATGCAGAAGGCCGTAATACTTGGGTTCCTCCGTCTACTCCGTACGCACGACCCAACCGCAGCGTAGCCACCAATCTGATGGGCATCGGACGTGGCTGCGAGAACTGCCAAACCCTTCTCGAGTCCTCGGCCATTATGACGGCAATGAAACCCGATGCTTGCCGAGGACTCAGTGGGAAACGTTACCATCATCATCAAGCTCTAAAGGCATTGCCTTGTCGTGACAGCCACGTGTCCCTGTTCTTCGCCGTTTTGTTCAGCTGGGCGTATGGTGTCATTCCCATCTCGCGTGCAACGCTCTTTATATATGCTGTCCTGGGTCAACCTCTTGTTTTGTTCCCCACCACTTCGCCTTCGAAAATGTTGGCCAGGAACTGATTATTCCTTATTACATGTCCAATCAGTTTTGCTCTCCTTTGTCCGATTGTTTTTAAAAGGCATGTGTTTTCATTTACTTCTTCTAGCACCTATTGAATGCTTTTTCTATCTCCCACCTTGTTTTTGTTAATTTTCTCCAGGCCCACCTTTCCATTGCTTGAAGCCTGATTCTTTCGATTTTCCTGATTGTCCACGTTTCGCATCCATATAACAAAACGCTCCGAACAAATATTTTTATGAACTTTTTCCGAGTCTCAAAACTGATGTGGGCATTAAGAAATAAGTTCTTGTTTTGGAACGCTTGTTTAGTCAAGGCTATTTATCTCCTTATCTCAGTATCACATGCATTATCATTGTTTATAATACTCCCTAGGTATCAGAAGGAATCAACCTGTTCCAGAATTTCATTTCCTAATTTAATATTCCTTTTTTTTTTTTTTTTTTTTTTTTTTTCATTTTGCATTTTCCTTCCTCTTGCTTATTACCATTATTTTGGTCTTCTTTGTGTTTATATTTAACTTATACTCTTCTATGATTTTGTAGATTGTATGGATCATTTTATTCATGTCCTTTTCGGAGTCGGCAATTACTGCTATATCATCCGCAAAGCGGATGCTTTTCCCGTCCACTTAAATTCCCTAGGTCTTTTCTTTCATTCTTTCAGTTGCTTCTTCTATGACTATGTTAAATAGATAGGGTGATAGACGGCATCCTTGTCTCACTCCTTTTCTTATTTTGGCCTCTTTTCTGCATTCATTTACGTCAATTTCTGTTTTCTGAGACTTGTAGAGATTTAAAATTACTCTTCTATCTTTCCGATCTAGATGGATTTTCGTCAATTATAGAAGAGAAGTCTCCAGTCCACGTTATCAAAGGCCTTTTCCAGGTCTATAAAGGCCACATATGTCTTTCTATTTATTTCTATCCTTCTCTCTAATATTTGTCGTAATGCTAAATTTGCTTCTCCGGTTCCTTTTCCTGCCCTGAATCCAAACTGGTCTTCTCCCAAATGTTGTTCAATTTTCCCTTTTAGCCGGTTTTTCATTATATTCAGCAGAATTTTTGATGTGTGAGAAAGAATGGAAATGGTTCTATAGTTTGAGCATTCGTTTTCATCCCCTGTCTTAGGGATTGTAATTGTTTTTCTCTTCGTAAAATCCCCATGTACATTCCCTGTTTTATAACATTCACCAATCACCTTGAACAGCCCTTTCTTAGCCTTCCTTCTCAATTGCTTCAATACCTCTCCAGGTATATTTTCTAGGCCTGCTGCTTTATCGTCTTTCAAATTTTTCAGAGCAAAATTAAATTCATTGAGGGATATTTAAGGGCCCAATCTGTCTATGTCTGTGTCTTTCTCTTCCCCAATATATTCATTGCTATTCTGTATATTTATTTCATTGTACAACTCCTCTAGGTATTCTTTCCATCTTTCACCAACATTTTCATTTGCAAAAAGTATATTTCCCTTTTTGTCTTTAATAACATTCGATTTAGTTCTTTGTTAGGGTTGCAGGGTCTTGATTTTTTTATATGCCTTGTCCAATCCTCCTCCCCCTCATCAAGTCCTCTTCAATGTCTTCAGTTCTTTCTTTCATCCATTTTTCTTTTTCCTCCCGACATTTTTGTGTAATTTGGTTCTTTAACTTTTTGTACTCTCCAAAATCTTTCCTTATATTCTTGTTTCTCTCTTCAATGAGGTTTAATATTTCTATAGTCATCCATGGTTTTCTTGGTTCTATTTCTCTTTACCCTAATATTTTTTGTGCCGCAGTTGAGATGCATTTTTTCATGTGTTCCCATCCTTTTTCCCAAATGAGTTTATCAGTCGTATCTGCCAGTTCTGGAGCTACCTCCTTCTCTTTCAACATATCTAAGCACCATTTCTTTGGTATTTCTTAAACTTAATTTTGCATTTTGCCACCACCAGTACATGGTCGCTGTCCACATCAAACCCTGGATATGAATGAATAGACTTTATCTGGTTTCTATATCTTTGTTTTACTAGGAAATAGTCTATTTGATGTCTTCTTACGTCCCCTGGTGCTCTCCATGTGTATCTTCTTCTTTTTGGGACTTGGAAGACTGTATTGAAAACTATCATTTCATATTGTTGGCAGAACTCGAGCAGTCTTTCTCCTCTGATATTCTTTTATCCTAATCCAAATTTACCAGTCAGTTTTTGGCAGTAGTTATCCCCAACGGTTGCATTAAAATCACCTAATATGATTAGATTATCTATTTCTCCCACTAAGTATATTATTTCCTCAATTTTATCATATATTTGTTCTACTTCCTCATCTTGGCTATTAGTTGTTGGTAGGTATACTGTCATGATACACAGGTCTACGGGATGGGCCTTTAATTTAATCATAATGATTGTCATTGAGGTGGTATGTGTTAATAACATTATTTTTCCATCTTTTCCTCAAGATTATTGCTACTCCGTTCTTCCTGGCTTAGTATTCCCACTATGGATTATTCTGAATTCTCCAGACATAAAATCTCCTTTGCCTGACCATCTTATTTCACAGACCCCTAAGATGTCCATTTCTGCTTTTCCCATCACAATCTTGACTTCTTCGAGTTTCCCAGGTTTTAAGAGCGTTCTTACATTCCAAGTACCTATTATAAAATTATTCTCTAATCCTTGCTTACTTACAACTTTATCCAAGACATTCCCCCCGGAGATCCAATTGGGAGAATTGAAACTCCAGAATATTTTGTGCTGGACGTGGCCATAATTAAGCTTGAGATATCTCCAGATCTTCAATGCAGTTGTTTCCCTGTTGCCTTCTGTATTCTCATGCCGTTGACCATTGTTGGTTCATCCGCCTTCGGGGAAGATTTCTCCTTCCCAGGACAAGAGAGTGCCCTTACCTTATACGCGCTCATCCGCCCTTACTAGGCCGTTGGCTCTTCGTATGAGGGTACTCCTTATACCGGGAGTTACTCGGTCGTCAGAGCCTCGTCAGTTATAACAGGGTGCACCGTGTAGCCAATTTTAGCTGCAACACGTGAAGGTGAGGTTGGCTATTGTAAGGGAGAGGCTTTAAACGCATCACCTTACCTTACAACCCGAACTTACCTTGGAAAGTTACCGAAGTAAAGAGTAAACATTATAATAATAACTTGTCTTTATGATGAGAGAATTTAGGACAGTACAGTCCTCTCTTACAATAAAAAGTAAGCTTAGACTCTTCGCAGACGACGCGGTTGTGTATAGGGATATTAACAATTCCGAAGATAGCGACTCGTTAACAATCGACCTACTTGCTATTCATGCTTGGTGCGAAAAGTGGCAGATGGAACTAAACATAAAAAAGTGCGTAGCAGTCAGCTTTTGGAAAAATAAAAATTGGCCAGTTAGGGCTTACAGAATTAAAAATACAGAAATTATTCACGCCGAGTCTGTTAAGTACTTAGGAGTCACAATTAGTCACGACCTATCTTGGGGAAAACATATTAGGGAAATATGCGGTCAAGCATATAGGAAGCTAGGCTTTATCAAGAGAGTACTCGGAAAATGTGATGAGAAAGTGAAAGAACGTTGTTATTTTTCAATCGTTAGGCCTCATCTGGAATATGCTGTTAGTGTATGGGATCCATACGAAACGGGGTTGATATCAGAGTTAGATCGCGTCCAGCGAAGAGGAGCTAGGTTTGTGAAACGATGCTACGATAAGTTGGCTAGTGTGTCTGGACTGTTAGAAGAATTAGGATGGGAATCGCTATCACAGCGTAGATTAAATTATAGGCTTAACCTCCTAAATAAATTTCAGGAAAATCATTTTACTGACGACGTAAAAAACATACTATTAACCCCTTCGTACGACGGCAGATTAGATCGCGCCAATAAAATTAGAGAGCTAGATTGTAGAACCGATAGGTATAAAATGTCATTTTTTCCGCGTACCATTCGGGACCATAACAGCTGTGATCGTCGTCATGAATAGTTCGAGTATTGACAATAGGCAGGCAGTTAATCTTTCTCATTATATTCTCCTCTTTCTTATTTATGCATGATGTAAATAATGATGTTCTTATTTATGCATGATATTTTGAATCTGTAGTAGTAGTCTTTGTATCCCTTGCATGTTAGAACGATTGGAGATAGAATGTTTCTTGGGTATTAGATTTGTAATTGGCGCTTTGCATGTGTGGTACGCGGGTTTTTAATGTAATGTCGGTGTTCTACCATATCATTCATGCATGCCTGGTGCGAAAGCACCCCCTGCCACACACCCTTTGGGTGGCTTGCAGGGTATGACGTAGATGTAGATGTACAATTAACTCATTCAGCAAACCCAAATACCCATGTCCTGGGCAGTGGATTAACTACCCAGGCGGGATTCGAACTCGCGACCCTCGGGTTAGCAGGCGAGGACTTTACCCCGCCGCCACCGAGGCCTAAAGAGGGAAGCGAAGCCCAGGCATCAGGCTGGGTGGAGATTTTGAGGAAATAATTGGCGTACTCTTCGCAGTTGCGTGGTCAGGACGAAGAAATTGGTTTATGGAGGAGACATTTTGTGCTATAGAGTATTGTAGTAGACCACTTGTGTCTTTTTGTTTAACTTAAGTCGCAACGAGTTGGTTTTCGGTAACTAATTAATTACGTGTATCAATTGAAACGAATTGAGAGTGATGACCTGATGAGTATTGAACTGCATGTGAATGGAGTTTAGAATTTTGTTGCATTACTGGTGCGTCTGGCACATTTTTGTGGTATTGTGAGTAGGATGATATCGTAGGGTTCAGTTAAACTGTCGGATTCTACGGTGGTTTCGAATACAACTATGTAGAGCTATTTGATGAATCTCGGTGGAAGTTGCTTTGGGTGATGTATTATTGTTAGGAGCGCGTATTTCGTCTTTACCATTGACTTCTAATACCACCTTGAGTCACTCCGGCCGCCATCGGAGGAAGTCCCCCTCCGATGCGAGACGAGGGAATTTCTCGATTTACATCGAGGGTAAGGAGATGCACTTCTAGGCAGATGGCCTAAAATATGCAAGCGTTTTACATTGTTGTGCTGTACCTGTACCCCAATGTGTTCATTGAATTTCTCAGTTGGTGGTGATTATGTTTCTCGTGGATTGCGGAAGTTCCGGAGTGTTTAATGCTTATGTTTGATATTCACAACTAATTTCCCCATTTTGTTTTTTTTAAGTATCTTGATTAGTACTGTGTAGTACGCGACAATCCCGTTTCTCGGGTGTATCATGGGATTTTCATGCGTATGATCTATGCTGAAGTTAAAATTTTTTTGAGTCCGATTTTAAATATTCGGGGGGGAGTGGATGCTAGAGTCGGTTAGACACCGTTCAGCATTACCCTTCCCTATACCTCGCCTCCCCTCTACTTTATCGTACTGTTGCAGTGTCCTCGTCTATTCCACCCACATCTCGCAACCACTTGGCTTCTTTGTAGACTGGGTAGCTAGGTGGTCTGAGCAACTCACACGAAATCAGGAGGTCCGTGGTTCGATTCCCGGTTCAGTCGCATTTTTTCCACTTGGAATCGGCCATCTTTATACCTTCACACCACCATTGTGTTTGTTGATTTTACGTGTTCCTATACACTTTCTTTCTACCTTTCTGTTTAAACAATTATATGGAGTGTATATAATATCAAGAAAAGAAAATAAATTTAGAAATATTTGCCAGCAACAAGGCGTGGAGGTTGGGGAGGGATAGAAAGGTATATCGGAGGACACTCACAGATTGACGATCCATGGCGACACCTGTGTCCACTGCTTAGGGAAGCTTTCGGGAGAGAACCCTTATTCAGCGGTAGAGGATCACAACTGAAGAGTGTTATACTGGAGTTGAGGGTAGAGGGTCTCACTAAGTGCGGGGTCGGTTTTTGAGAGAAGGGATTGCTTGGAAGGAAGTGAGGGAGGGATGAGTAGGAGGAAAGGGAGAAAGCTAGCGGAGGTTAAGTCCGAGAGTGCAAATAGATTTCAGAATTGAAATATATGATTGCTCCCAATGGCGGAGCTCCATGGTAGACGTGTCAGGTGGGAGGGCGCGAATTTTTTTCACTTGGAAGCAGCCGTTGAAGGGGAGGTTACGAAAATTAGCGTGCTCCGCTACAGGCAGCTTCAATTGTAGTGTAACGCTACTCCTGAGGTTATTGATTCGTATGTTCAGAGGTGTACTTGTGAGGCCAACGTAAAAGGCCTATATCCCGGCCCAGGATCATTAACCTCCTCAGATTACTCTGTTACATTGTTGCACCTCCCCCCTCCCCAGTTCTAGTCGCCTCCCAGACCCCCCTCATGATCATAATTTTGATATACATATAAAAGTATATATATGCCGCAAGGAGGCAGACAAAAAACATAGAAACACGAAATAAAGAACACTCGCAAAAAAGCTCCGGATATTTCGACGATGAAGCATTCGTCTTTTTCAGAGTAGAGTTAGGGATCCCTAACTCTACTCTGCACTCTATTCTTCTTTTCTGGATCATTTTACCACCGCCCTTCAACTATCCCAGTATAATCTTCACCATACTCGCGATCTGGCAACCCTGGATTTCCTTCTCTCATTCTTTCCTCCAGAAGAAGTCATCCCGAGGCGAAATATCTTTACCTCGGACCATGAATCCTTGGATGCCAAGTACCGTTTCCACCGTTCCCGCACAATCAGGGGACTTCCCCATGTCCCTTTGTTTCTCCTTCCTGCATGGTCAAAGGTTTGTTGGGAGGACATCAATCGTTGCCTCGACCTCATCCCCTGGGGCGTTCTATCGTCATCATCCCCCGAGGAAGCGGTCGACTACCTGTACAGTGTCCTCGAAAGTGTCATAGAAGACTGTGTCCCTAACGTGAAACCAAAAACAAGAAAATTTCCATCCAGGTTCACGCCCGATACTCTGCGCATTCTTGGATATAAGAATCGCGCCTGGTACCTTTACAAATCCTGTCCAAACGTGCATACTTCAAAGTTTTGGCGTCGCTACTCAAAGCAGCTCATTCATCGGGATTATGGTGAGTTCACTCAAAGTATCCTCGTCTATTACTACCAACCCTAGAAAATGTTGGTCCTTTGTAAATCGTCGCCGTAGTAAACCTAGAATCCCAGAAATAGTTTCTTATGATAATATTAATGCTGTGGAGGAAAGCAGGACAAGCCTCTTTCTCAAATTCTTCTCTGAATGTAGGACACCCCTCTCCATCCCATCCCTCACCCAAGATCACTTTCTCACTCTCATTACTAATAACTGCCTTTCTGACATCCAAACCGACCCTCTTGAAGGTCTTAATTATCTACGTAAAATTCGCCTTCATCGTTCCGCTGGCCCTGACGGCCTGAGCCCGATATTTGTTCTTAATTGCGCTGAATCCCTCTCAATACCTAGAAGTTTAGTTTCAAATCGCTGTTTTTCCATTGGTACGTTTCCAACTCTGTGGGAAACTGCTTATGTTACCCCCATTCACAAATCCAGCCCAAAAAATGAAGCATCAAACTATCGACCTATCTCTTTACTCCCAGTTCTCTCTTCTATTTGTGATAAAATTATCCTCAACAGACATTTTTATTTCACACCCCCTCATTTCTCTGATGATCAACATTGTTTTCTTCCGGGTCGTTCATGCTTGACTAACTTAGCTGTTTTTCGACATAATGCTGTATATTACATTAATAATAAAACTCAGATACCATTTTCCTAGATTTTTCCAAAGCTTTTGACTCCATCAACCTATGCTACCAACCTATGCATCAACCTATGATTCTATGAAGCTATGATTCCATCCAATTAATGAGCCCCGAGCACTTAGAACTTTCTTCTCTTCCATTATTCTTCCAATTCTTACCTATTCCTACCCCATCTGGTGTATCTCTTCTCAAACTAACCTTTTATCACTGGACTGTGTCTGCAACTTCTTTGCTAATATAGTTAAGAATAGATTACCACAGTGTCATAATATGTCCACCAAGGCTATTCAATCCTATCTCTCCATCCCTAATCTCCCCACTCATAGACTCACAGCAGACTTAAAATGTATTTATAATATTCTTAATTCCACCATCAACTGCCCTGAATTGCTCTTTTATATATTTCAAAGATCCATCCCGCCCCACCCGTTCTCACCCTTTACTCCACATGCCCACTTCCAGACTTTCGATCACTAAACGTTCTCTTTTCTTCCGCTTCTCCTCTCTATTGAATTCTCTCCCTTCCCATATCGATCCTTTTGCACCATCCTTTATAAGCATTTCTCTTTTGCATCTTTCACCTAAGTAGTTATTGCCCCATTTTTCTTTTTTTTTATATATTTCCAAAATTTCTGCTTGTAACCTGTTGTTAAGTTTGCTTGTATATGTCCTTAAGTGTGCGTATTGTTATATGGTCACTATAAAATGGCACCACAGATGTATGTGGATTTCTTACTTTAAATAAAAAAAATAAACTCTACTCTGAAAAAGACGAGTGCTTGATCGTCGAAATATCAGGAGCTTTTTTGTGAGTGTTCTCTATTTCGTGTTTCTATGTTTTTTGTCTGCCTCCTTGCGGCATTTATATACTCATACGTCGTCACTCAAGTGATCCTTCGTCATATAGCTAGGGCATAGTTGACAAAGCTTCTACATAGGTTTAACAACGACTGCGCTTAACATCCGTATGAATGGCCACCGCTGTAGTTGCAATGATCCACCTTCCCTTTCCGTTTCCCTCCCAGTCGCCACCCACGTTTCTTCCCGCAACTCTAATTTCAATAATATTTTTAAGGTGGGTATTCTCGCCTCCCTCCCCCTCCCCCGTCTAACTTAAAGATCTTGAGTCTTCTTATATATACACACATACATATACACACACACATACAAAGAAAACAATAATAAGGCTGAAAAATATTTTATTTTCACCAATTTCCCATCTTGGTGGAGAAGAGCAAAGTGCTCACATTTGAAAAACCACAAATATCTTCTCTTTTGTTATAATTCCACTTTTTCTTCTTTCATCATTGGTTCACAGTTAACAAGTAGGATTTTGAAACATCAGTCATTCATTGAGTTTGTTATTTGTCTCATTATAGTCATTTTCCAAATAGTGTACTTCATCATCATTAGAATTTCGGGCAAATGCTGACAAAAAATAAAGTGAAACTTGAATCATAGCAATAAACATAGAAGAAAGATAGCCATTACACAATGGCCACTTTTATGTCGACACTGCATTGCCACTTTAAACAACAGTTAACATACGCCTATATTCACTTATATGTTACATATTTAGTGCCCTTTTAAAATATGTACATTAAAATTTACATAGAAATCCGTAGAATATAAAAAAGCTTTACAAATAATTCATCCTCAACACACCATTTGCCAACTCATTTACACCATCTCACTCACAGATTACAGCAATAGTGATTATGGACCACTTCAAGACTATCTAAGTACGCCGAAATCATCTCACTCCATGAACTTCCACTCGTGCTGACTGGCAGTCCCAGTGAAGTGATATCCCTGAAACAGCAACTCAATCTTCGTAGGCTTCCATGGTGGCCCACAAACTTAGTAGCAGCATGATATATCAAAGTGGTGACGGTCCATTACTTCCAACGAAAATCATATGTAGGAAACAAAATTTGCCTCAATGTGCGAGGATATACTCAAACATGACTGAATATATATTGACAATTTTTTCAGAGATGACATTTACAGAAAATTTATAAATCTAGGGTAAAAATTCTAGAAATATAGACTAATAATAATGAATGACATATTACCAAATTGCTCGACAATTAGTGTTTTATTTTTTTCACTAATATGTCATCTCATATTATACATATACCAAATGAACATGCCTAAATGCTCAACTGACTTTACACTGAACATAACTACAGTTTTTGGATTATTTCATATTTCTTCCTCGTGTCCATAGTTTCCTTTTTGGGATCATACTTTTTTTTTGATTTCAAATAATTTTGATAATCTTTAGCAGACATATTTAGATAAGAAGTTACATTGGGCTCTGTTTTATTCATAGTAGTAACGCCACTTCTCGTTTCAGCAGGAGGAACTTCACAGGGCTGAAAAATAATTTTACATTATAAGATTATTAGATAATTCATGTATCATTCGATTACTATAAAGACAATTATTACGATATACACTAGCACTGAATGAACAGTGACACGCTTTACCAATGAATACCTCTCCTCCTAAAATTTTGTCACTCAATCAGTATTGTGTTGACTTTGACAGAGGGGAACAAAATTTTCCTAGGGATGCCTTTAGAAACTATTTTACGTACATTGTTAATGCATAGTATCCCTCGTGGGGGTCTAAAAACACATTAAAACCTCAGAGACCAAAAGCTCGTCAAAATGAGACTGGGTAGAGATACAGTTGGAAAAACTACAATATTAGGACTTTGCACCTATAACAATTAACCCCACTAGAGACTAATATCCATTGTTTAATAGCACTAAAATAAAACTACACAGTCAAATAAAAATAAGACAAACATGAAGTTTAATCAAATTAACCATTCTGCAAGAATAAGGACATGGTCGCAATAAATGAAATACATGAGAATGTTAACGAGACAAAAGCACTTACGTCACTTCCCACACCACATGGAACTTGTCACTTGATAACTTAAACCTGGGTTAAAGATATTTATGATGATGTGATTCTTCAATTAAAAGACAACTACTTAACTCTTATGTCCGTATCTTAATAGGCCAACCTTTGGCTGTTTGATATATTTATGGATAAATGTGTTAGATGTGCATGTAGTAAAAACGAAGGTGTTTTTATTGGAAATGCTAACGTGCTAGTTCTACTATATGCGAATGATGCTGTTTTGATCTCAGATAGCCAACAGGGATTACAGAAGATCGTAGATAAGTTTTGTGAATCAACAGACAGAATGGAATTGAGGGTAAATGCGTGCAAGACTGAAGTAGTAGTTTTTGATAAGGAGAATGGGGAAAATAACTGTATGTTAGTAAAAACGACGGTGTTTTGATTGGAAATCGATTCGAGCATACGTTTTCAAAATGGCGTCGAGTGTAAACATCCCATCTTGACGGTCCTGCAATAATACGATCGAATTACGTGACAAAGCTCTTTCGTGCCACTCGTGCGCATATATTTTACACTATAAGTGCTCCAATTTAAGTGAAATTGTATTAAAAGCCCTCAGTGAATCTAGAGAAATATTTTGGATGTGTTTTTACTGCCGCGCGGGTCAGTCTCTCGTATCTAAGATGGAGGAGGACATCGAGCTAGTGAAAACAGAAGTAAATACGATAAAATTTATAGCCACGATCAGTGAAAACTGTGAATATCGCCAACCCGTAGCGATTCAATCACATATAGATCCGGCATTAAAACTCGCGATTAAAAACGCTGAGAATGTCTCCGCCTCCCCGCAACATAACAAGGCATGGAAGGAAAAGTGCTTCCTGTCCTAAGCGGCAAAAGATAAAGCCGCATTCAAATTTAGTGAAAAATTCATCGTCGGTGGTGACAGATCCCTCTTTCACTTCTTCACGCGACGGAATCAGAGAGGAGTTCGACCGTAGCGCCGCAAATGGATGTAGTCGCGACGATGCAAGACAATGACGGCTATCAGACCGTTGTCAACAAACGGCGACGGAAGAAACCCATCATTAGCTCTGATGATTCCCCGAACGACTTAATCGCCGGAGTACCAAATAAGGTTCACCTGCACGTATGGAGGTTTAAGAAGGGAATCACTACCGCTCAAGTGTCGTGCCACATAAAAAATAAAACATCGATAGTCACTGATGTGGTTGAACTTCCTACTAAAGGAGACTATGCGTCCTTTCGCGTGTCTGCTGATGCAATCCATCTCCAGAAACTACGAGATCCCTCAACGTGGCCAAAGCATGTCTCCGTGAAAAAGTTCGTTTTTCCGAGGAATAAACAGCAGAGTTCTGGTCAACAGGCCAGCGAGGCGGCTTCAATCATCGACGCATCGGAACCATCTCCGGTTAAGGTGGAGGATTACATGGATTCTCAGGCATCAAAGACCCAGAACAAGCATCCACTTGTGTCGTCAGAGACCTCTGCTGGTATGACTTTAAGGAGCCAAACTTGTGTTTCTACCCCAAATTCCCTTTCACTAGACGTGCCTGACCAGTTATCTGACAGCCTGAACACAAATAACCACAAGTACGGAGAACTGGGACATGGCTGTTGCTCCTCAATTTTGTGTTTAAATGTTCAATACCTACGCAATAAACTTAGTGCCCTGGAAGTGTCAGTGAGGGGGCGCCCCTATGAGTTTTTGTGCATTACAGAGCATTGGCTCAAACATGACGAACTTAATTTTTTCAACATAAATGGTTACAGTTTGGTGGCATCTTACTCAAGAACTCAGCCAAAGCATGGCGGTACAGCTATTTATGCTGCCCATCACTTAGCTGTCAAAGTAATTGATATTAGTAGGCTATGTCGTGAAGTGCACTGTGAGGCTAGTGCTGTGAGCGTGAAAGATCACAATGCCATTATCACCTGTGTGTACCGGTCTCCTAACGGTGATTTTGATATTTTTTGTGAACAGTTTGAACAGATTTTAGATGCACTTTCTAGGTTTGGACTGGACATATTTGTTTGTGGGGATCTAAATGTAGATGTTCGTTTCTCCACAAAAGAGACCAATGCCCTAAATACTTCACAACTGTCATTCAACCTGTATTGTGTGAACAGAGTGCCTACAAGAGCCAGTTCCTGCCTTGATAATATTATCACAAGTTTGCCTGCCACTTCCTTTGTGGTCAATGTAATTGATTTTGGGCTGTCGGATCATCTCGGCCTGGAATTCTGTTTTAAAATCAACAGACTGAAAACCAAGTCCAATTGTAATACTCACCCTATCTATAGTCGGCATATTTCTCAGGTTGGTTGTGAAAATTAAAATCTCTACTATTCAATGTAGCCTGGTTCTCTCTACTTACCCATAGGGAAGACAATGATAATTTCTCTTATTTTTTCGAAAATTTTATATTGTTCTTTGAGCATTGCTTTCCAAAAAAGTTAAGTTTCAAAACTAACAATAAGGGCAAAAAGCCAGGTAATAAGCGGTTCACACAAGAAATATCACAACTACGATCTCAAGTAATTCAGTTGCACTACCAATACAATCACTCTGGCAGCACTGAGGATAAAAATGTCTGGCTTCTTCGTAAGAAGGAGTACATTAATAAAATAAACAACTCTAAAATTATGGCTAATGGCACCCTCATAGAAAATGCTGAAAACAAAGTCAAGGCAGCTTGGAATATCATCAATCAAGAAGCTGGGTCTTCTCCTCTTAATTCAGAACTCCCTTTCAATTCTGATAGCCAAAATAAGTACTTCATTGACTCAATCAATCATATCATCTCTAGTATCAACAGCCCATCTGCTACAGCTACTGACCTTCTTAGTAAACATGATGTAGCAGCTCCCACTTTCAAATGGTGCTGGGTTACTCCCCATGACATTTATAAAATCATCAACAGTCTCAAAAGATCTAATTGTACTGACATTTATGGACTATCTTCCAATCTAATCAAAGAATTAGCAGATGTTCTCAGTGAACCCCTTGCCATAATATGCAACTCCTGTCTTCAGTCAGGCTCCTTCCCAATAGCATTAAAAGTCTCAAAAATAATTCCAATCCATAAAAAAAGGTGACAGAACTTTACACACCAACTACCGCCTAATTTCCATTGTACCTGTTTTTGGTAAAATAATCGAGAAGGTCATTAAAATTCAGTTTTATAATCACTTTCAAAGTAACAACCTATTTTCACCTTCCCAATTTGGCTTTCATAAAGATCACTCTACATCTTCTGCTGTTAAGCACGTTGTTGATAAATTACTGGATGCTTTTGAAAAAAGATCTTCCCTCGCACTGACAGCCTGTGACCTGTCTAAAGCATTAGATTGTGTTTCACACACACTTCTTCCAAAGCTGCAATATTACGGTATAAAAAATACTGAACTGAAACTCTTGGACTCCTACCTCTCCAACTGTACACAATGTGTTCTAATAAATAATATATTGTCATCACCCATAAAAATTAAGCATGGTGTTCTCCAAGGTTCTGTACTTGGCCCACTTCTGTTTTTTAATTCTAATAAATGATCTTCCACACCATATACCTTGTGCTTCAGTATTATACGCTGATGACACTACTATTATACATGATCCAATTGATCCTACTAGCAACAACTTTAACCAATCTGACACTAGCCTCTCAGTGGCTCAAGAGTGGTTCTCTGCTAATGGGCTCTCCCTGAACAAGGAAAAAACACAGCAGCTGGTATTCTCCGTAAGTCCAGCAGTAAATCACACTGAAAAGTTAAAGCTACTAGGCTTTGAGCTTGATTGCAGGCTGCAATGGAATAGTCACACATCCTCCACTCGTGATCAACTTTCAAAAGCCATTTATATGCTAAGGAAATTGAAAATGCTAATTCCCACTGACTATCTGCGAGCTGTTTATTTTGCTTTTTTCCACTGTCATTTAAACTATGGCATTGAGATATGGGGTCATGCCTCCACAGCAAAAGACTTGTTTATTATACAGAAAAGATCTGAGGATCATTTCCAATTCCCGCTCAAGAGAACATTGTAAGCCTCTCTTTAAGAAGCTTGGTATCATAACATTGTACGGCCAATATATATTTAAATGTCTATGTGATGTTAAGGAAAACCTCCATGTTCTTAAAACTGGTGCAAGTGTCCATCAGCACAATACCAGGAGTAAAAATAATTTGGTATTGCCTCACTGTAGGCTTACAACTACCTCAAAATCATTTGATTCAGTGAAACTATGCCTTTTCAATCATTTACCCCAGGAGGCTAGAGATTTGGCCTTACCGAGGTTTAAACGGGCTCTCCACTCATGACTTGTGAACAAAGCATTCTACTCTTTAAACGAATTTTTGGAGTGCAAAAGGTTGAATATCGGTATGTAACTGGGTATATTTATTCATTTTTTTCTTTTTCTTTTTTCAATTTTTTTTGTGACGAAGACTATTACACTGTATTGTGTTTAATGTCAAATAAAATATTATAATAATTATTATTATTATGAGTGTGAATTGTGAAGTAATTGAACAAGTGGATGATTTTGTGTGCTTAGGTAATATGTTTGAGAAAGATAAACGGATAGATGAGGAGATAAAGAGATGCGCGAATGCTGGAAGGAAAGTGGTAGGTAGCATGCGGAGGATATCAAGAAATGAGTGCCTGTCTAAGGAAGTGAAAATCGCCGTGTACGATAGTGTACTCCTCCCCACTTAAAAGAATGGTAGTGAAATATTGGTACGTCAGGAAAGACATAAGAGAAGACTAAACACCGTGGGTATGGGTTATCTGAGGAGTGTTTGCGGCAAAAGTAGGATGGATAGGGTCAGAAATGAGTGGGTAATAAATGAATGTGGGTTAGATGCTCCAGTAATGGACATATATGAAAGGAGTGTGCTTCGTTGGTTTGGCCATGTTAAGAGAATGGATGAGAGTCGAATGACGAAACAGCGAGAGGTAGAGGTAGGCCGAGAAAGTTGTGGTTGAATGTGGTTGAGGAAATTCTTAGGAGTAGGAATATTAGGAGTCTTAAAAATAGGAGGGCATGTAAGAAGCAGTGTATGGGGGCAAATGAGGCAAAAGAGATTTGCAAGGATAGGTCAGTATGGAGGAAATTATTGAAACAGATTTAGGTGTACAATTTGTATTTATGAGTGAAACTTTGTGACTACGCCTAGCCTGGAAGGGAACGGTGTGATCGGTATGTATGCTATTCAGACATGTAGTTCTTCTCCTTGGAACGAATAACCTTACTGCAGGCACGTGGACAGTTTTCTTATCTTATGGTAGGCATTGCTGTCAAGTGCACTTCCGGTGTTAGACTAATTTTCAAATATCTTTGCGAGAGGCAGACCTTAGTTTTTTGGGTGTGAGGGAAGACAGCACGTGACTTCGCGAAAACCAACCAGAATGCACCACTAGGCGGAGCCTAACCTTCTCGGAAATCTAGTCACTCTCAAACCTCCGTCGTGTATGCCTCGCGAATCAGTAAGCTGTGTTGCCAAATCTCCATTGCATTCGTTTGCTTGGTGTGCCTACGTGATCTTCCTCCGATCTTACCTTTTACCCGCATTTTTCTATTAACCTTTTCCATTTCCTTCATTTCTCCGTCACTCCACTATCTTTTCTTCACATAAGTGGACTCATGGAAGTGGTATTATTTCTGGTAAATATATTTTCCTTAACATTCATCAGGCATATTTTTAAACTTATCATCTACTTTAGTAGTTCCTGATTGATTTGAGACCAAATAGCATACTATTCCGTCGTATTTTAGCCAAAGATCAAGGCAAAAACTTGTAAAAAAATCTATGTTCAATCACGGTAATATTAAGAAATTTATTTGTTAAGAGTAATTTAACAAATAACAGTTATGACTTTTGTTTTCGAAAGTCCACTTCTGAGTGAGTGAGCGAGTCTGAATCACGCACGATCCTCCGATACGATACTGGTGAAAATAGGGAGTCCGAGTGTGGAGAGTGTGGAGTGGAGATGAGGAGAAGGGGTTGTTAATTCTCTTCGACGCCAGCCGGCCCTCCTACCCTTCTCAATGGGTCACGAGGTAGCTTGCGGAATGTTACATAGCGAATATCTTTCGTTTCCATTGGCATACAAAGTCGAGCGAGTTAACATGGCATCTTCAACACCTCTCTCTCTCTCTCTCTCTCCCCACCCCACCTCCTCCCTTTGTGTGGAAGGCCCCCCACCTCCTCCAGCCGCTAGAACCGATCCGAGCGCGCACGAACGGCCAGTTGCAAAGATATTTGAAAGGGGTAAAATAATCAATATTTGACTGAGGCCAGTTTAACACAGGGTACGAACTTGCACAATCTGATGTATTCACGAAAAAGCATCTTAAGGTGCGTGGTGTAAAGCGGTCAACTTCAAGATCAATGCGCGAAGGCATGAGGGCGACATGAAAAAATAGTCCCAGCTCAAAAGCATGCCCTTGCACGCCCTATTGAGAAAAACATAAAGTTGTTATTGTGCAATTTTGTGCCCCTATTACCACGGGCTTTACACATTAGTTGAGCGCAAATTCTGGCAAGTATTGATAACAGAGTGGCTTACAATATTCTTATAAATTGCTGATGTTTCAGATGCTTAAAAAATGGGCTTCTGTTATTTCGAATATAAGCTTCTGTATTGATTTATTTGTCTAAAAAAGAACCGCTCAATACAGCCATTCACCTCAAACACCCTGATATTCTATGAAAGATTAGTGAAGAATATCCTCAAGATGTTGTTTCGACCCGTCTATGTTGGCTGATTCGTGTCGCCTTCCCCGATTGATATCATCTACGGCGTGTCGTTCTCGAACTCCACTCTCTTGTTGCGTCCTCAGTCAATGCCTACGGGCTAACTCCTAGGACTGAAGCCGTATACTCTTGAGGAACCCGGGTATGCATTTACCCTTCTCCAGTGTCTTTTTTCGAAGGGGCAACAAGTACCGAAAATGTACACCGTGCGAAGCTCGACGGACAGAGGGGCACCAACGATGGAACTAAATGTTCGCTTGAAAGGTATGAGTGTGAGGGGAGTAGGAGATTTTTTTTCAATATGATCACGGCATTTTGATAGAATACTTCCACTCTTTGTGTTTTAACTACTTGTATGTATAGCGCCATAGTAATTGATAAATGGAGGAGATTAGAGGATACATCACCGAGACCTGGAGAGGAACTGCTTTCGACGGGTGGACTGCATTTGTCTCCTATAGGAATTCGTTATCTAATGAGTAATGACGTTAGCTTTAGCCACCGCGTCCACTGTGACATTCATAAAAAGGGGGTTATTTTCTCTTGAAGAACCTCTCAGAATCCCATGTTACCTTCTCCTGAGAGGAGTCAGTAATCTGCCTTCAAATATCGTAGACCAGCTCTGCCTGTCACTCAGAAGCTTGATATTTCCAAAGTGTTCTTTTCCTGCCACCTTGCTTATTCCTCTAAAGCTAGAATTTTCTCCATTAACCACGACTGAAAGGGTGAACTTATTTTCCTTCCAATCTCAGAAATCAGCTTGGCCTCTCTCTCCGCAGAGTACCGATGCCCAAGTTCGTTATTCCCTCTAATACCTTACGTGCGCTTAATCAGCAGGGAAATTTCCATTTACCCGCCTCTCCTCTGAGAATCATAGAGTAGCTGAGGCAGTCACCTAGCCATGCAATGTCTCGTCGGCCCAGTCTTCTTCTCCTTACTCAGAAAGTAGGGATATATCATCAAAGTTATCACTTCTCCGCCCTACAGCTGAGAATACAACTAAATCCTCCTCTTTCAAGGTTAAGTTGCACACCCCTTCGTTTTCAACAGAAATTGGGGCATATTAAGCAGCTTTCTCGTGTTTTCTCCCATATTCATTTTAAACAGCATTGTACTAGTTAGAAACTATCACCTCAATCCATTCTTGATAATCAGCCATCAGGTCTGATGGTAGGGAACTTTCATGATGAGACTTCTTCCAACACATTACAAAGTTTTCCTTTTCTTTCAGTTCCAACACCCAATCTTTAAGTCCTTATTAGTTCATCCAATCTTCCTTCGAATTATTGTACACCTTATCAGTTTCTATCTTGATTTTGGTCGGCTGCGGCGTGGGGGGGAAATAAAGCCGGCGGCGGTGGCGTGACTGCGCGAACGCCAAGCGTTTGATCGGCGGCGCAGCGTAGTCGGCGCGGCGTGTTGACGTCTGTTCAGATACGAGAGGAAAATAGTGAATTGGAAAATCTCAGAGCATTTTATTACAATTGGCAAAAATGTAAAGAGCTATCTTAAATACTGCGTCGTCAAGGGGTTAGTTTACAACCCTAACTACTTTGAAGGATTTTATGTGTTACGTGGTAACTCAATGTATGAAATCCAAAATGTTAATTTATCTCGTAATTTATGCAACCATCTCGTAAAAATGCATTCATCTTTTCTGCAAAATAGGAAGGTGCTCAAATTGTTTTAGTATATCGCCAATTTTCCTTCGCTTGACGCTACATTGACGCAATTGACGCTACATTGACTATTCGTGTTTTGCAGACAGCGAATATGATACGGGAGGAATCTCCCGAAGAGAGTGACAGTGACAATGAGGAACAGCATGCCTCAGTGCATTACACCGAGAGACATTGGCCCAGGAAGATGTGTGTTTTGCTAATGAGAAAGAATGGGAAAAGCAGAACAATCAGGGAAATATTTTCAAAATGTATTTGCAGGGAGCACACCGTCAACACTTTTCTTGGTTTCGCTGAAGCTGGAGACAGAGAAAAGGACGATGAGGAAGAACAACACGGTTGGGAGGATGATAAATTATTTGTAAAGCCAGTGTCCAACCGTAAATTTTTTCGTAAATTTATTCATGAATAATTCATGAATACTCTCAGAGTTACACTGCGCAATCGCACGCCAATATTCGGTAAATTTCTGTAAATACGAAAACTCTGTAAATTCTTCATGAAACTCGGTCACTGATAGGGTTTTCTTCGCGCATGCGCTTCGACGACCACCATCACGTTCTCGTAGGATCTCGGTCCTCGAATTAAATACTATTATTTAATACATAGGTAATTGTTTGACGTTGGAACTGCGCTTCTCGACAACCTCTTGCCGTTTTGCTTTAAATTAAGAAAGGGATTTGTAGACTATGCGAGATATATTATGATCAAAATTAACGATAAAATATTTTTTTATCGACGAGAGGGAAATCCCTCACGTATCGTATTTTCTAAATAACTTTATTTGAGGTTACTTTGACATAGATTGATCATACATGTATAAATACATGAAATTGGTACCGGGCTTGATATTTATCAAGCGTAAATTGTTCGCTCAGTACATTCGTTTCTCCACTCAGAGACTTTCAGAGCGAGAGGATTACGCCTGATTTCTTTATAATTTACGATATCTGTAGGAACTACCTCCAAAAATATGTAGCTCGACCGGATCCAAGTAAATTATAATAGTTCTCACGTACAAATACGACCATTAGGTGTAATATAAAGAATGATACGCGTACAAATAACTAGAATCTTAGCAAAGTATCAGTAGGTCATATGATGAGTTGAGTACCTCACGCCATGTTTTTCGAAATCTTTCTTAATAAGCGGTAGTCTGGTGAGGAGCGCGCACGTCTTGCGTGTGAAGGATCGGGGTCTAGATTCTCCATTGGAGAAGTTTTTGGTGAACGAAGTTATTTCAGTCACAACCTTTTTAAAAATTCAGTAATAGTAATATTTTCTTGCCCAGTGATGAATAGCCTCATCAGATCGTTATTTCTATCTATAGTTTCGGACTTTCTCTACGATGAAGACAGTTACGGCGACTCTGGGCTGGGGAAATGCTGCATAGGGATTCTGACGTGAACCATCGCAAGCAAGTATGCCTGTTCTTGCAATTCCTTCGGTTAATACGAATGGCTAAAGTAAATCTCGGGTAATTACAGCAATAGGTGCGTGCTATTCCATATCATGCCTCGTAGATCCCGCAAAAGTATCTTCTCTCCTTGTTCTTTTCGTACAGAGAATACAATATTGATGGCAGCACAAAAAGTTCTCTTCTCGGCCGTCAGCTGATCAGCGCCCAATTCATGAATTTTTCCGGCTCATGTGACATGGGGTCCAACAGTTCCCGAAACTCTATTCTTGAATATGGAATTCATGGATAAATTAACGAAATAAATGACCGTGGGACGCCGGTATAATGCTTTATACATTATGAAAATTTTGCGCTTTCTTTTTCATTTTCAACTATTTAAATAGCGTAAATTATCATGAATTTTCGCTCGTGTGACAAGGGGTTCAACAGAGGTGCGCCATACTGTTCTTTTTGGTGAACAGTTCATTTATATCCAGTTCAGGGGTCAGAGCAGTTCGAAAGAACAGATCTAAAAGAACGTACAGTGGCGGAATAAATTAACGCAAAATTTTTCGCGCGCCAGAATGCGGCATTTTTGGGAACTTCTAGGAGCAGTACACACTCCAAAGACTGGCAACACTGAGGAAAGTATCGTCTACCGCAAATATTTGAAATCCGCCTTGCAGCTCACATTTGTCGGAGCCTAGAACTTAGTCATCAGTCGCCTTATTTTTGAGCTTTCGTCTCATATTATTCGCACATTCAGTCGCGGTGCATCGCTGTGTTTGTTTCAGCATGGTTCTTACGTCGAATGATATCATTTATACAGAAAGACTGATTATAAAAAATATTCACTACCCCACCCAATTCAGTATACTATATGCTAAAATCTTCATCTTCTACCACCAAGGGATATTTATTGTGGTCGACTTTCCGTGGATCTTTTTGAATGACGCGTACTGCATCTGTTTCACCGAAATGATATAAATTGAGATTTATCCGCACCAAATGTCGATACAAAAAAGATTTAATTGAAATAAGTATAGCTTACGTGATGTAATTTTTCACGATTTTCCATTTGTAGACTGACGAAGTTCCTTTAACGGATATTTATTAATGAATCGTTCTTGTCCCAATATAAATCCGTCCTTAGTTCGTCAGAATGGTATTAAACTATGAAAACATACGTAAATGTATATAATTTCAATAAATAAAAATAAATGTGCTCGCATCGATACCGAATAATCTAGGCATATTTTCCCGATATTTCTTTTATCTTAACACAGGAAGCTTGATGACGAGCTGTCCACTGTTAAGCTTTAGCTAGTAAATGCAGGATATACGAATAAACATTCAGAAAAGTTTACCCAAATTAGGTGTTATGGATAACATATGGATGATTGCATAATATCGTATATGCTTAGCTATAAATTCGTCGCACATATGAAATTAACAAAAAACCTTTTGAAAGACTTCAGTTTGGAGTAGAATATCATTAATGAAATAAATTAATAGGTAACGTTAATGTTGTAGCTGTCAGATGTATTTGGATAGCTAAAGAGTGGTCCGTGTTCGATTTTTAATGAATGCAAATGAGTTTTTATATAAACTTCCTCATATTAGCGATATGAATTAATGTAATTTGTAGCTGCAATGACTGGCTGATAATATGAATTTTTTTAAATGCAAAAGAGATAAAATTTGCCGAATAAAAATAATTTTACTTGGCCAGAAGTTGAATGAAAAACTCAAAAATGTCTCGACCAGGGGTGGGATCACGGTTCTTTTCTTCTTAGGGTAATTGTTGTCATCCAAAAGGCAAGCCGCATTGGTAGAGGAATGCGCAAGGTCCTGGGAGCGCACTCCACTACCATGTAGCACCCGATCTTTCTTGATGACGATCACGTTTTCGAGATCATGAGCGTACTCGAACAAAGTTATTATGAAGAAACATGATTGCGATTCAGGTTTGCAACCCAGTAACAACTACTGAGCTTTCTTATGTCAAGGCGACTTTAAGATGATGTTTCGTATTCTTTCGGTGAATTTTTTTGCGTCCGTATGCGTTACTGTGAACTAAGTTACTTTTAAAATGAGTGGTGGTATTGCCTACGAATGTTTAAAATAACTAAAGGATAGGAAAAAGCATACGACTCTCTCTGGAATACAAACAGAAAGAAGTAGTTCTCGAATTTCACCTCATCAGCCCAGACCATTCCAATCAAACGCCATTAGTTCCCATCATGCATGGGTTTGGAGGCCAGCTACCTTAAATCTGAGTTAGAGCAACGAGCAATCTTGGAGGACTCTTGAGGATCCCTAGAGGTTTCCCCGTGTCGATACAAAGCTCCACCAATACTAATCCATTCAAAATCGGAATGCATGAAGGGCGCATTATATTGATTTGGGAAATAGTATGCCTTTAATAAGAGCTTACTTCCCCCTTGTGTTACGGGCGATACCTTTTCTGCCATAGATAATGTTTCGGACGCCAGGCGTTTAACTCACAGGAAAGAAGTGGTATTTGACTTCTCTTACGCCCGTAAAAGTATTCGACAGGGGCTTCCGATGTTTTCGAAGCGCGACGAGCCTTTTCTTTCTGGTGCAGCAAGTATTTGAAACCTGTGCGTTATTCACAACAACAAACCACCCCGACCATCACCACCCAGAACTTGGCCAAGGTTTACTGATGACTACTCCATTGAGACGAGTGTCGATAGACGAACAGGCAGAGCGGACAGCGCAAGCCGAGATATTGTTCAAAGTTTTAGCGGCCTCTCCCAAAATTCTTGGAGAAAAGAAAGATCTTATTAGCCTTTAAGTATGCCTCATTTTTCTCCCAGGCGGAGGAATCGGATAGTAGGTTTGTAAAAGGCAAAAACATCTGTCGAAAGATTACCCGAAGAGGTGTTGCGCCATCAACTTTCACCCACTGATCTATTATTTGGTGTTTAAAAGTAAAAAAACCTATTTCTTACTACTATCAAACTAAATTCATGTCCGCTATAATAAGAACTATGTTTAATCAAATGTATATCAATATTCATTTTTCGCCCGCAACTAGGAATACTTACGAGTTCACAAATGTCAAAAATCTAGGAGATGGTTCAAAACAAATCATGTAACATAGGAGCGGGCTGCTCGGAGCGCAGAGTTCATTATGAGAAAAATGCGAGAAACCCCCTCAAACGAAACAACCCCAAATTAAGATGCAATGAGGAAAATCGTGGAGGAAGAATGGAAAATGAACCTAGTAAGATGATACCAAAATGTGGACAACTTGTCACAGAGACTTAGTCAGGAAATCGAGAATGGAGGGGGATGGATTTATTATAAGGCTAATTAGCATCCACATTCTTTATGTAAATACCAGCATATTTCTCGATGATCAATTGCTGTGATCATGTGCACACACAACTCAAATTGAGAGAATTACGCATACATTTTAACCTTTTCCACTCGTTCTAAATAAAGCAATATAGTGTCCCTTTTCAACATCCGTTAAAATACATTACCACTAAGAGATGAAATTTATGACCCTGTAAAAAGTCTGTTAATATCTTCATGTGGGGGCACTCACAACTTTAACTTCCATTGAAGCAATAATATTACGACACATTTGAAGAGGAATAGATTCTTTAGGAACGTAGCAATCGTATAATCTTTGATGGTGCACACTCCATTACTACTCTGCGGATTTATGAGTAGAATACAAATAACCATAGGGAAAATATCTAATCACTGCTTAGTCGCAACATGAAAAAGATGATTTTTAGTTTTTATCACTTTCACAGGGGAAGATACGCGATGCATTTTTGTCAGAGTACTTACGCATGGGTATAAAAATGCTCCTCATAAAATTTAATTTTATGCATATGCATAATTTTAGCCAAACATTTTTCACTGTGAATATGTCAAAAGGTATTTAAGTGATTCATTAATTTACCTTATCCTTTAAGTATTATCCTCCATCCTATAAGTTGAACTGTTGAACTACACGGTTAATGTATTGCTCATAGCAAACCTAGAAAACAATACTGGGAAAGCTTCAAATACCGTTTTAAAGATATTTTGAAGAAAATTCCACCCTCGTTTGGTCTCTCATTCAGATAAGTAATCGGTATTTACAAGTTTGGCAGATAGAACCAAACTCTAATTCCTAATAAAAATAATTGCCCTCTTTACTAAATCATTTCAAAGTAATTTAAAGGTGAATGTAGCATCAGGTAAGTTCACTAAATCGAGTAACTGACACAATCAGAGATCCGGTCTATTCCCTCCTTCATGAATAGCTTTTCATTGAGTGGTGAATTGGCGAATAAGTGATATGAGCATCAGACGACAGACAGGTTGTAGAAATCAAGTGGGGCCGAGTACCCGAGAATGGGAAGTAAGCATCTCAATCGACGACCAAGGAGACCGCTCTGATTCTTTTGCAAAGCCCGAATATGTGTAAAACTCACACACTCATGGATGAGGTCAATGTCCATTCCCTGGGCCTTCCGCGGATTCCTGCGAAGTTTTGGTTGCAATAAAGTCACATCGCGTAGGTTAATTATAAAGGCACTAAAAGAGGCCACGCCAGGATTTGAACCCCAGGCATTCTTGGCCGCAGACGAACGCTCTCCCTCTAGGCTACTTCATCGATCAAGCGAAATCCGCGTCCAGTGGTTCTTACTACAAAACGAAAAAAGGGAATTCTAATGTTTCCTGTAAAAACTGGACCAAATAAAATGTTCTGGATTTTTGAAAGTAGTTTTCAGAAAGTAAATAATACTACGTTAGGAGGAATTTAGAAATTTAAGTGTTTGAGACGACCTGTATGAACGAGGGCGGAAACTTACGTAGGGTTTTAAGGTATTGGGAATACTTTTAGAGAAAAATTTTCTCCACATGGAAACCATTCTATTTAACCACATTTCCTATACTTTCACTTGTGATTCTCAGGATATTACGCCAAAATGTTAATTGTAATGCATCATATTTCTCGGAAGTAGTTTAAGGTCTATTAAAACGATGTTCATCCACAGCCATTCCCTGCACGCGGAAATACGTTTTATTGTAAGTGAATTTGATCTGGAGAATAAAAAAATTTTATGTCCCAACGAATAATGCTTTCATCGTAGTATTTCTTAAGTTTCAATCAAGACCATTTTTTTAACGGTCCAAAGCTCTAAAAATAATATGGTACGCATCTCTACATAATCAACTACGACTTCGGAACCTCGACTGAGTGCGGGTCGAAGCAAGCTCATCACGTTTATAACTCCTAGACGATGTCGCGAACGTAAACCTTATTAGTATGACTATTTACATGACGCGTAAAATCGATATCCACTCATAGAGAGTTTGAATATTCCCGGTTTCCATATGCTGTCTCATTGTTGTCAAGTTGTCGAAGGAAAAGCGATTTCAATTAGTTTCCGTGTACGCCGCATTCAGACGCCAATGAGTTTTGCGTTAATTTTTTCCGCCACTGTACATTGCATTCTTAATGTGGGGGTGGGGCGGGCTTATGAAGTTTTAGTTATCAGAATAGCATATCACGGTCATGTCAGAATAGCACATCGCTTCTAAAATGAAGCTAAATGGAGATTTTCATCCACTCCTACTGCTTCAGGTTCTATGTGATCACTCATAGTATGCAAATTAAAATAACAATAATTAAATCAAACTTTTTACAACAATTGTAAAGTAAAATAATATTTCATGAACACCATCTCCATATGCTTTTATAATCAATGTATTCTTTATCAACCTCATCGTATTAGATGATTGAACTTCAAAATAGAAAAATATCGGAAATAATGGCTCTAAAGAAAAAATAATCAGTTAAAAAGTAAATGACATAAAAAAGAAAAAATAAGAAAACTGCCCTCTACCACAAAACTATATATTTTTTTATATTATTTTATATTTATATTATACACAAAACTATAGATTTTAATGTGCAGAAATGATACTTGCGGCAGATTTCTCTCCCCTGAATGTCTTCATGGAATACATGGCGCTGCGGCTGTAAGGGCAATTATAACTGAGAAAATACATGTGCTCGAATGCTCGCGGTGCAAACTCCAGGCAGATATCACTCTGAGTTCGAGTACTCAGTCTCTATGTTTCGAGATTTTTTGTCACCGCCAAGTAGCAAACTTTTGTATGAAAATGCAGAAGAAATAATTGATAGCTTAATTTACCAAAGTACACGATGATAAATGGCTTTTTGTTATTTGTTGTTCAGGATGGATGATACTTTCGATTAATGGTAAAGCAAAATAATGCTGAAAATACCTGTAGTGTGGAATAATTTAGTTTCTGCTGTCTTACTCAATATTCGACTCTAAACTTAAGAATGAATTTCCCTTGTCGAACTAAAATTTTCGCTTAATTGAATGTTGCGTGTCCATAGAAATGCATGTGAATAAAACAGCGTTGTATTTATATTTTCCTTAGAATAGTAACCCATCCCACGAATTGGCTAAGAATGCATGAATACTTTCCTATCGGAATAGAATCGAGCTAACATACTTATTCAAGTTCTTTCCGTACGCTACCTTACCTGAACGCCCTGCTGTTCGACGAATCCTTACGAGAAGCTCTGCAAGTGAATCTATTGAACTAAATGTATACGCCTCCTTCTGAGCAGTGTACTGTAGCTGAAATCTATTGAGCATGCTGTTTTTTCTGAACAGTGTTCCGCAGCTGACCTCTATTAAGCATGCTGTTCAGGTACTTTCCTGGAGCTCAAGAACAAGTGTAAGCCCCGCCCTCCGCGGGGGGAGTTATGTAATAGTTGGGTGGATTGTGGCTCCAACACCCCCTCCTCGTAATGGCCTCTAGTCTCGCCGTCTGGCTGAACTCGAAGGAACTTGATGAACACAATTTACGACCCTCCGCTCCTTCGAACATACAATGTAGCACTTGGCTCTAATTATAAATTACTGTGTGGAACAAGTTGTATGTGTGCACAATCGCTGAAAGGACGAAGCACATTGAAGGCGTAGAAACAACGGACCAGGTGGACAGTGCCCTAAAGGCAATGGAGGACGCCTTTAAAGAGGCTGCGGGCTGCATCCCGACGAAAACAATCGACCCGAAGAGGCCACCACTACCCAGGGATGTGGTGGATATGATTAAACAAAAGAGGTCGATATACCGGGATTGGGTTAGAACAAAAGACCCCAACCTAAAGACTGAATGGAATAGAATGAATGCCCTCATCAGAAGGAAGGTCATTCTGCAGAAGGAAAAAAGTTGGGAAAATGCCTGCAGAACACTCGATTACAGGGACGGCGGCGCATTCTGGAGAAAATTCAAAATACTGACAGGACAACACAAGGCTAAAACATGCCCGTTAACTGACATTACTGGGGTTCCGATCGCTGATGCTACAGCAAAAGCTGAGGAATTCCGGAGAGTCCTGTCGGAAATTTACACGCCCGCCGAAGATCCCCTCTTTGACGAAGTCAAAAAAGACAGATGCACGAGGGCAGTGCAGACTGCAGAAATACTTTTAAGACCGTTGCAGACACCAGCCAGGATAGAGGGCGACCCGGTACTCCAACCAATCTCTGCAGAGGAAATGGAGGAAAGCAGACCGTGGAAGAACAAGCCACCGGGCGACGACGGTATAACCACCCTTCATGTCAGAAAGGCCCCTGCCTGCGCCCCACTCCTGATGTCTATCTTCAATGCCATACTCTGTATTGGATACTACCCTGATTCCTGGAAAAGGATTACAATGGTAATGATACCTAAGCCAGGAAAGGACAAGAAGAAAGCGGAGAACTACCGGCCATTCAGCCTCACTAGCACCATCGGCAAGTGGTTCGAAAGAATCCTAACAAGACGGATGAGCACCGTGTTCGAGGCCAATGGTGTCCTGCCCCAACACCAATATGGCTTTCGACCACGTAGATGCACCACCGACCCTCTGGCACTCCTAACAAGCACCGCCACGGAAGCCATCAACAGAAACAGATATGCCGCAGCACTGTTCCTGGATATCGAACGAGCCTTCGACAGTGTATGGCATGATGGGCTGATGTGTAAAATGGCAAAACTCCCAGGGGTGGGTGCAAACCTGCTGCGCATCATAAACTGCTTCATCAGGGACAGAAACGCAAGGGTAAGAGTGGCCTCAAACCACTCTGCGCTCTTCCCCCTCCAAGCAGGTGTCCCTCAGGGCACCGTACTATCCCCCCTGCTGTTCACCCTGTACTGCCATGATATGCCAACTGATGGTAGGGCAAGAGGCGCGGTCACTCTATGCCATTATGCAGACGATACCGCGATATGGTGCGCAGGGAATTCCGCCCGGACTGCCACAAACAATCTACAGAAGATGGCAAAGAGATTGGAGAAATGGTTCACCACATGGAGGATGCGACCCAACGCAAGCAAGTCGCAACTACTCATCGCCAAACCTCTAGGAAGTAAACCCGATGGTTGCAGGCTACGACTATGGGACCAATGGATTAAGGACACAGATACGGCGACGTATCTCGGGGCACTAATCGATAGACATTTTACTTTCAGGAAGCACGTGAGGAACGTGGTCGCAAGGTGTAGTAGGCGTAGTAACCTGATCAGGGCGGTCCGCGCAAGGGGGCGGGGAGTCTCGGCGAGGTGCGGCCTGCTCCTATACAGGTCGTTCATACGGCCAGTCATGGAGTACGCCGCGCTGGCCATTCTCCCGCTACGACAAACTTTAAAGTCGTACGCCACCCTTGAGCGAAGGATCCTCAGGCAGACCTTCGACCTGCACCCATTGACCCGTTCCCGCACCGTATATGACCTAACTAATAATGAACCTCTGCTTCACAGGTTGTGCCGCCTACGCTGCGACGGGACAAGGAGGATAGCGGAGAACAACAGGACGCTTCTGGATTCCATAATTGGTACAGCAGGTGGTCCACTGCCCAGAAAACCTAAGAAAAAGCTGTATTCCACTCCAAGATTCATCTCGGACCACCTCCATCTATATCACCCGGAGGTCGCGCTACCACCTCATACAATCAGACCCACGGTTCCCGCACCCGCGCAGCTTACCATCACACCAGGTTTTCCTCTCCGCCCCAAGAAAAAAGGAAAGAAGAGAAAGAAGAAGAGAAAAGAAGAATCGGCGTCCGACACAATGGCCCCCCCAGCAACCCTTGCCCCAAGTGACTCCCCCCCACCTCCCCAATGATACCCATATTTATTCCTCCCTCCCCCCAGTGATTCCCAGTGATATTGACTATTTATTATCTATTTATTGTTACCAGAGACATATATTCCATGTTGAAAAATTTCATAGTTTAACCACGTTATTAACGGATCCCCAGTGATTTAATTATTTATTACCAGAGACATATATATATTATTTATTACAGAGACTTATTCAGTGTTGACTTTTGAATTTCTAAGATTTGTTATTTCTTTGTGTTGTTTTGTTTTATATTGTTAAGTTTGTGGCCTGGCGGTGGTTTTAGCGGGTTTCCCACCGTCCTAGGGCGAATGCCGGGCCAATATCTTCCCGCACCTGTGATAGTATTCCAGTGATTTCCCTGAAGAGGCGACAGCCTAGAACGGGGTCCACACCATTGTTTTTGTTTTTTGTTATACTTGTATTTGTTTCGGTGTGGAATAAACGTATTTTGACTTGAAGTTGTATGTGTGAACCGTTCATTTACTGATCAGTTCATTTCTCGGAACTGTTCAAATTGTGCTGCTCAGTTCATTTTGTCCCGCCTATAGTACAATAGTTAACTCTATAAATAAACATGAATCAATAAAAAATTACCGTGGGACACCGGCTTAGTGTGTTTCACCTTATAAAAATCTTTAGCTTTATAATTTTCAACTATTTAATATAGCGCAAATTACAATATATCTCTACCTCAACTTTACCGTCAAGCAAATATATAATTATGTATTATTAATGGTAATTTATGAAGATGTATCGTTACATTTCACATGAACTATTTTTTTAAAATAATTATTCTTCAAATTTTGGTCAATACAGTTATATAGACCGTGCGCAACCACTGACATGCCAATAGCCCTCTCGAATTATTAGGGTTTAAAGACTTATGAAGAATTATATTTCGTTTGGGCATAAAATAAACGAATGCTACCGCCCCAATTTTACATTTTTAGCTTGAACACAAATCTTGTTTGTTAATACTTTCTAATTTCCCCTCAGTTTTAATCAACCTGAGAGAAAAATGTTATCCTGAGGAGCGAACGCACGTCAGTAGACATAAAATCGCTCTAGTCCAAGTCTAGCCAAGAAATCAAGCAAATTTCAATTTAAATGGAAATATAACCATACACTCCGCTACGCTCTCTTTGAGTTCGCACCTATTTCTTCCTGCGTACTCTGACTCTCCTACGTTCTTTTTTTGTTGGGCTAAACTTTGGAGCAAAACAAAACCTATGGAAACCACGCTCAGCCGGGCAGCTGAGCGGACATACGAGGCTGGCAGTGGGAAGGGTGAGGAAAAGTTGATAAGAAGAACTAGCGTGGCAGCGGAAATCAATCCAAACGCATCTGCTCGAACAATTTATCATTACTCTTTCGACTGTAGGACTTGGTATTAAAATCCAAGTCGCGCCGCGACGCCGCCGTTAAAATGACCGGCGGCGGCGTGCCGTAGTTTTTACCTCGGCGGCGTGCCCTGCATGGCCGGCGGCGCGATGCCGGAGTATAAAAAACAAGGTCGGTGATTTTTCATCCCATTTTAAGCAAGGACGCTGATGTAGTGATAGGAACAGAAAGCTGGTTGTCGAGTGATGTCGAGCGACAACGAAACTTTCACGCAAAAATGAAGAAAGCCAATCAGGATCTACCCGACGTGGAACTTAAGAAAATGTATGATAAAAATAAGATAGCTAAAACAACAGCGAAAGAGACCTTAAGCATTCATGTAATTCGAGAGTAAAATATTAAGTGAATTTTGTGGAAGATAACCCCAAAGAATTTTGGTCCGACGTGAGGGAGGTTCAAGGGAATAAATCTACAGTAACGTCACTAAAAAACGGTCAATGAGAGACAGAGATGGATTAGAAAAAGCAAAGATTCTTAACACCTTTTTCAAAGTGTCTATACTTCATGCCCTCATAATAACGCCACTATATTGCTTTGCTTATACAAAAATCCAATCCAGTCTATAAATATTTCTTGTCGCGGCATAGGAAGACACCGGAAACTCACAGACTCAAAGAAATCAACTGGTCCCGATGATATTCCCACCCTAGTTTTTAAAGAATTAGCGTCGGAAATAAGGCTTGAAAATAATATATAAAAATCTCTGCCAGAACAGCAGTGTCCCTTACCATAAGAATATCGCGAACGTTACTCCTATCCTTAAAGAGCAGCGATAAGGAAGAACCTATTGACTATATACCTATCTCCTTCACGTCAATCTCATGCAAAGTACTAGAACATATAATCGTCAGAACAATTATGAGGTATTTACATAGAAATTGTTAATTAAAAACCAGTATGGATTCAGAAAAGGCAGGTCCTACGAAACCCAGCTAGCCCTTTTCGTTCACGATGTTCTTTCCTCTGGAGAAAGGCACAACCAGGTAGAAGCGATATTTTTAGACTTCAAAAAAGCTTTCTATAAAGTTCCGCATTCAAAATTAACCGTTAAGCTAAAAGCCTATAAAATACATCACGATATAATACGCTGGGTTGAAGATTTCTTAAGAAACAGCGGACAGAGGGTAGTTCTAGATGGCATTAGTTCAGATACAGTTAAAGTCACATCCGGTGTACCCCAGGTAAGTGTCACAGGTCCCTTATTATTCCTTTTATATATTAATGATATCACCGCCATAGTTACGAGTAAAATTCGTCTTTTCGCGGACGAGGCATTATTGTACAGGGATATTAACACAGAGTCTGATAGAATTGCGTTGAAGAAAGACCTAGAAGCTATAAGCGGATGGTGCAACATTTGGCAGTTAGAATTAAATTTTAGTAAGTGGGTTGTTATGAATTTTTGGAGTAGCGTAACCTACGAGACGTATACAATTAATCAAGCCGAACTACTAAATGTAGAGACAATTAAGTACCCAGGAGTGACCCTTACTCAGGACGTGGGGGAAGCATATAGGTGAAATTTGCGGACAGGCAAATCGTAAATTAGGATTAAAGAATACTAGGAATATGTGGCGAGAAAGTGAAGGAGCGATGTTATGTTTACAGAAAGAGTATCTAAACCAACAGTATATATCGAATACAGCGGAGTGCATCTAGATTTAAAAAATGTTATGACGAACATAGTAGTGAAACTAAATTGTTCAGCGAATTAGGTTGGGAACCTCTTTCCGATCGAAGGGAGAAATATAGGTTAAATCTATTACGAAAGTTTGATGTAGACTGGAATATCCATGGTTTCCGGGTTTCGCTGCGTTTCGTTATCAAGACGATGACGTTTCGTGGCCAATGCTGGCCCACATCTTCAGATCAGGTTCTGAATGCCGGCTGGTGGAATTGGGCATCTATGTATACCGTCATCAGGGCGGCCTTCCGGTGTTGCGACCAATCAGCGTCGAGGACCCCGATTTTGGCGCGATTTTACTTATAAGTCTTTTCCAAGTGTTGTGGACTCTGTGGCCGTCGTCTCTATTGAAATTACCTTTCACTTTCTCTATTTCAATAGCCTCCCGGATGAGCCATGAGCCATTTTGTCAGACGTTCAAAATACTTTGCTAGAGCCAAACTATTATGGTAGGAACGATCACATGAATAAGATTAAGGAAATAGACTGTAGAACCGATAGATTTAAAATGTCATTTTTCGCACGTACAATAAGGGACCATAATAGTTGCGACAGATCAGTTCTAGGATACTGAATTACTATTAGGATATTAGATATTAGGAATTATAATTAGGATACTAGAATTCTAGGTTTTTTCAGTAGTACTAAATATCTTCATATGATTATTAGCTACTAACCTCGCATGCAATCTGCGGAATGACATACTCATGAATGATTTTGTAACTTGTAGTGATATTAATCTGTCGCATTACTAAATTAACCAGTAGTTTATCTTGAGTAGTATATTGCATGGTAGCATGTTCTACGCATCCTTCACTATCCTGGTTTGTGGTCTGACTGCGTACCGTTGCCCTGACTGCTTTTGGCCTGCGCCTGGCATTCGTGGGAACGTGCGCGGTTCTGATTTGACCTGGGATGAGTGATGCATGCCTGGTGTGGAATCACCCCGTGCCACACACCATAGTGGTGGCTTACACGGTATTTCGCAGATGTAGATGTTAAGTACAAAGTAAGACGTTTTGTACAAATTAGAAACTCAGTTATCATCATTTACCTCGAGAGGCAACAAAAGCGTAATAATTATCGGTAGAGATTTCAACCACCCGGCTATAAATAGGAAAACCAATTGCGTTAAAATAAGTTCAAGGAAGCGTGACATAAGTGAGGCTTTACTTAATATATTTTCACACTACTCTCTTACTCAAGTTGTAAACGAACCTACGAGAGGTAATAAAACATTAGATCTTTTAGCTGTTAGTCACCCTACTATTGTTAAACACGTCGATATCCTTAAGTAAGTAAGGCAGAAGTGAGCATTAAGTAATTTTTACGACTTTGAAAACAACGGTAGAGTCCACTGTAAAAACTAAACGGAAAGTCTACTTATTTGAAAAATCCGGTTACAAAAAATTTGGAGAGATGTTAGAAGCCTCATTCACGAAATTTCTAGCCACAATGAAGGACGAGAGCACCAAAGTATCATGGAGATACTTTTTGGAAATAATACGTAAAGGAATCGACAAATATATTCCACACAAATTAAAACGAGATGATAAGGAACCTCGTTGGTATAACCAAGAAGTAAGGCAAGAGCTCAGGAGACAAAGGCAATTAAACAACCTACATAAAAATTCAATTAAGTCTGGTAACGAATCAATGAAACTTGCAGCGAGAGAAATTTACGTTGTACAACGCTCAAAAACGAATAAAATCATGCGCACTAGTTTACGAAACTTCAAGAAAAGAATCCTAGGTGAATTGCTATATGAAAACATAAAGTCATTCAGGTCTTACACGAGAGAGCTCCAGGGCGAATCTTCGAGAGCAGAGTCCTTACTGGATACAAACGGCAAAATGGTCACCAACAGTATCGACAAAGCTAACTTATTAAATCACTACTTCGAAAGTGTATTCACTAAGAACGACACAATACACAATTTAGACATTCTGCACGTTAACGAGCCGACGGCGGACATAACAATTCAGCGTGATGGAATAATAAAACAACCGAGTTCGATTATAAGTAACAAGTTCCGAGGTCCAGAAGGAATACCTGCACGCGTGCTCAAGGAGTTACCGCCAAAGATTGAACCATTCTTAAAAATTATATTTAGCAAATCATTATACGTATTACAGTAGTAAAAATAGCAAGCTCCGTCTTTTTGCCGATGGTGCAGTAGTGTATAAGGAAATTAGAAATGAAGAGGACAGTCAGTCTTTAGCTAAGAATTTAGATGCGATTGATGGTTGGTGTGATAGTTGGCAGCTAGAATTAAATTTGAAGAAATACGCGATATTGAACTTTTGGAAAAAGAATGGCTTTCCCAGGAATAATTATTGCATCAAAGAAAACAAAATATCTAACGTAGAATCTATTAAATACTAATGCGTCACCATCACTGAAGACATGTCATGGGGGAAACATATCAGGGAAATAACTAGTGTAGCAAACCGTATATTAGGTTTTGTAAAAAGGGTTCTAGGCAAATGCGATGAGAGAGTACGAGAAAGGAGCTATTTTACACTGGTCAGGCCTCATTTAGAATATGCCGATAGTATATGGGATCCGTACGAGGAAGGTATGATTAAAGAATTAGAGCGTGTGCAAAGGAGATCCGCTAGATTTGACAAAGGCCGTTATGATAATTGTATAAGTGTTACGAGTTTAATAGAAGAACTAGGATGGGAATTACTATCAGAACGCAGGTTAAAATTTTGGTTAAACCTTTTAAGTAAATTCGAAACAGAGTTGTTCACAGATGACGTTAGATATATATTGAGGACCCCAGCGTATTATGCTAGGTTTGATCATATTAACAAGATTAGAGAGATAGATTGTCGTACCGATAGATTTAATATGTCATTTCTCCCTCGTACAATAAGAGAGAACAATAGGCAGCGTAGCACAGGGATAGGTAGGTGAAATATAGTTAAGAGTAGTCTGTAGTGCATCATGCATGTAATAACAACCAATAATCCCTTCCTTATTATGTAGATACTAACCATCTAGCTCCATGTGACCCTATTATCTAGCATATCTCCCTTAAATATCCTACTTGCATGTCAATAGTGCATGTTTGGTGATCTTCACCCCCTGCCACACACCCTCGAGGTGGCTCGCAGGGTATCACGTAGATGTAGATGTAGATTTGAGAATAAGAAACTTGCATGCAAATTAAAAACAAAGGTGACTTACCACACCCTCCTAAACGACAGCCACCGGGATACGTGGAGTTCAAGAGGGTGCAACACGTTGAAACAGGCTTTAAACTAAAGCCTAACATCTAAATAAGAGTGCTTCCAGTATATACCTTCGATGTATACCCGGCGCTTCCCACGCTCAACAAACTCTAAAAGGCTTGAGTGCGTCAGCCACAAAAGAGCTGTGTCCTCTAAGTTTATAGGAAGAATATTCAGTAATAACGAAGTGAGCTCTTACGGTTTGGTTTATATAATATAGATAGCAACTTGACCATTTTTTGATGAATCCGCAACCACATTATTTCGTTCGAAGCCACTACTTCACGTGAAACCTAACAGCATAATAATCGGTACCATACCGAGATGTTACAGGTGTGCCGGAGACCATGAGGGAATAAACTGCCCAGGGACTGCGCCGACCAAATACTGAAACTGTTGTCAGCCGCACGAGGCTAGTTCCCCAGAGTGCGTTGCTTATAAAAGAGCAGCTGAAGCAATGAAAAAGAGGACCAATCCTAAAGAGAAGAAGTTAAATAGTAACAAAGATAGGATGACTATCCCACCTGCTCCGGAAAGGAACGTATGGACTGAAAGGCAGCGAGAGATGGAAAGGAATAACGACACTGAGGAAAATCACCCTCAAGAAAATACAATTGAAGCACCAAACCAAAATAACGTTTGTATTAATAACAATGGCAGTACAGAAATATTAAACACATAAAAATTATTGGGAGAAATGATGCAGCAGGAAATGATGCAATTGCAGCAACACATGCAGTTGTTTAAGCAAATGATGACTCAAATAACGGGAGTATTAATAAAGACTGCTGCTCCTTTGCATGATGGATAGGAGAAAAAGAAGCAAGAATCTGGTCATATCGCTGTGGAACGCCAACGGCGATGTTATGCCGGTTATATAAGATGCCGGAGCAGGTATATTTCCTAAATTAACACTCCGTATATGTGTGCTTGGTTTCCGAAACCCACCTGAAAAGAGAAAGAACGTGGGAGGTCCCCGGATACAAACTACAGAGGAAAGGCAGATAAGTAAAACAAGAACAAAACGGCAGAGGTGGCGTAGCAGTTTTAAGCATGAACAGCATCATAACGGATGGCCTTCCTCGTAACACAATGACGAGCCTCGAAGCAGTTGGAATAAAAATAAAGACTGAGATAGGGGAAATCAATGTCATCGTTTGCTACCTTCCGCCGAGCATGAGATTTCAAGATACAGAGTTGGACCATTTACTACAAGACAACACCCCACCAACCATTGGATGCGATTTTAACTCCAAACATGTCCAATGGATCTGCCCTCGGGAGAACGCCAATGGCCGAAAGTTTTATAACTGGACGCAAAATAATAATTTGAAGATAGTGGCCCCCAGAGAGCCGACAAGAATTTATGGTGACAATGTCAATGACATGGCCGAGACGTAAGGGCTAAGAAGACAGACAAAAGCTTATACAGTTAATGACTTAAGTAGTGACCACTACCCCGTACTAATTAATATTGTTACGGCACCCCTGCTACTACCAGATCAGCCAAAAAGGTACGGTTAAGCCCATTCCACAATGGACGTAAGACGTATACCGTAAAACGTAAGGATTTCCTGAAAGCAGTCAATCTCCAATGCAGACGTAAGCCGTAAGCGGGCGACGTGAATACTGAAGACTAATGAGTAACGAATTTAATTGTGCGATGCGTAGCATTCTATTTTTATTTTTTATTTTTATTTATTTTATTTTATTTATTTTTATATTTTTTTATTATTTATTTTTTATTTATTTTTATTATTTATTTTTTATTTACTTTATTTATTTACTAGTCTCACGGTTTCGTTTTGGATAAATTCGGGTTTCCAAGTGTGTCTTTGCAGTAAATTTCTCGAAATGAACATGAGGGTTGCCACCGCTGCATCAACGTTGCTAGTTCTCATAGGGGATGCTGCAATTATGATAGTATAGGAAACTTTTAAGATGCCGGACGATTGTAGCTACGGAATAATACTATGTCTGATATTCAAAAAGAGGGACAAATTACGATATATTAACACCCTGCTTAGCATAGAGTACAAATTCCTGTCTAGTATAATAAATGAAAGACTGAGAAATAGAACGAAGAGGATTTTGAATGGAGCACCATACGCTTTCTACCTGGTCGTCGCAAGATGACTCCCTCCTACCAATATAACAATCCTTCACTGCAATAAAAACTCCTCCCCTGGTTCGTTCGACTCTTTCCTATAAACTGTGAAATTCTTCGGGAATACTTCATTATCTGCGATTTCGTTACACAACCAACTTTCCGTCCCGATAATTAAGTCTGGGTCAGTAGTTTCAATTATATGGTAGAAGTCAGCAACTTTATTTCTTAAGCTACGGCAGTTTACTACCACGACAGAAAAGGATTTATCAATGAGCGTATTGCCGGAATGTGTATTCTCATTACAACTAGCTTTCTTAGGTATATTTCAAGTTAAATTACTGCTATTTTTTGAAACTGGCCTCTTACTTACAAACTACAAGGAACACGGTTTATGTGTCGTGCAGTGATTGTAACAACAGCTACCATGGGCACTGTTTGCCAGTGCCACTTAACAGAGGAGAGATCTTGGGGATTGCTGACAGCAAGCAAAAGTGGAGGTGCAGCAAGTGCAGTTTGACAAGAAAGGAGAGCATGCACCTAGATCAAGACGTGACCGACAACCCGATTCCATCCCAAGATTCATCAAACGCTGAAGTCAAGGCACTGCTTCGGAAATTAAAAAGTGATTTACGTGCGACTGAATCCAACCTGGGAGATACAATCAATAAGGTGTGCGAAAGGTTGGACGATTCGGTGAAACGCATTGAAGAGTTAGGAAAGCGTCTGGATGAGTGTAGTGATAAAGTGGAGTCGCTGCAAAGTGAAAATATTCATCTGTGTAAGAAAGTGGAAGTCTGTGTAAATCGAATTTATGATTTAGTGCAACGAATGCTTTCCAATTGCGTTGAAATTCACGGAGTTCCTGCAGTGCAAAACGAATGCTTGGCGGATATAGTTTACAAAATAGACTTTGAGTAAGGGTCAAAAGTATGTGTCGATGACCTTGACAAATGTTATCGCTTCAAATCGAAATCCGGAGCTTCGGTCGGAGGAATCCATGCGCAGTTCGTGAGGCAATGCATCAAGGACGATTTCCTGGCCAAACGGAGGGTGAAACGGAACTTCTCCACCCGTCACCTGGGTTTCAACACCCCTGACGCTCCTGTTTACGTCAATGAGGCCCTCTGTCCTGGGAGACGCAGACTGCTCAACGCGGCGAGAGAGGCTAAGAAAAACAAGAAATTAGACTACCTACTACTAAGACAAGGCAAGATAATGATGAGAAAGGCTGAGAGAATGCCAGTTCTCGTGATTACTTGCCTTGAGGATTTGCATAATTTATGACCGTGTCCTATGACCTTTTAATGACCGCAAACCCTGCTAACGCTTTATTCAGTTCAACGCCAGTACAGTAATGATGTTGCATCAAAACATACGTAGTGTGAGAAGGAACTTCGATATTTTTCTCCTGACTCTGAATAACTTATCACAGTCACCAGATGTTATAATTTTATCTGAAATGTATCTGAAATATTTTGCTCTTGACTCTGAATAACTTACCACGGTTACTAGATGTTATAATTTTATCAGAAATTTGGATCAGAAAAGATGAGGCAAACCCATATAATATTAATGGGTGTAATTCTATTGCCAACTGCAACAACAACCATATAGCCGGAGGTGTATTTGTGTTGATAAAAGGTAATTTAAAGGTTGGAAAAGTGCATAGCGAATCAAATACTTCTGCTGGCTGTCTTATGTTTAGTCTGAATTGTGAACTTATAGATTTAGATATCATCTCGGTTTACGGGGACGTTCCTGTAACATCCTTTTTAAAAGAACTGGAACCGTTGTTAAAGCGCTCAAGGAATAATTTAGTAATTACCGGTGACATGAATATTAATATTTTAGATTGTAATGGTGTCTCAGAGGAATACTTTAGCTTACTGAGCTCTTATGGTTTAACTAGTATGGTTAATGAGCCTACACGAATAGCCTCATCAACTGCTACATGTATCGACCATGTTTCTGCCAGAATCTTTAATTCCTGTAAATTTGAAATAAGTGCAAAAGTAGCTGACTTATCGGTAACAGATCATTCAGCGACAGTAGTTTCAATCTCAGGTAGTTACATTGTCAAAAACGCAAATGTTCTTATTTTTAACTTCAGTCATTCTAATATAATTCAGTACGGCATATTAAAAACACGACTTGGTGCCATGGATTTGGGTCCTATGTACAACGAAACAAATGTATCCAAAGGCTTTACTTTATTCTAAGATATTTTGAAAAACTGTGTCCAAAACTCAAAATTCCATTCGCAACGTTAACTTGAAACTTGAAATTGAATTAACTTGAAAAAACTAAAGCCTTGGATGACTGATCAGATATTGAAAGAAATGGACCGCAGAAACCACTTACTAAAAAGATACAGAAACATCCTCATAATGAGGAGTTAAGAAAAAGAACTGTTAAACTTAGAAATAAATTGCGAGCAGAAATAAGAGAAACTGCAAATTGCTACTTTAGAAACCTTCATGATGCATGTGTACAACGCAATTAACATCAATAAACGAGTAGCAGTCTTGTTCCTAGATATAAAGAAGGCATTTGATACTATAAATCATGGTATTTCGTCAGAAAAATTAAGAAGAGAAGGTGTCCGTGGCACGCCATGGAAGTGATTTCAGAGCTATTTATATTCCCGCTCACAGTGTGTGCGAGTAAATGATTCTGTCAGTGACTATGAAGCCATATGTTCAGGTGTGCCACAAGGCTCTGTGTTGGGCCCAATACTGTTTCTTGTATATATCAATGATTTATGTGATTGAAAATTTACTGGAAAATTAATTGCATTCGCTGACGATATTGCTCTAATTTATGAAGGCTCATCCTCGGAAGAGGCGAGGCTAAATAAGGAATTCGATCTATGTATACTTATTAATTGGATGGAGTACAACAAATTATTGTTGAGTGAAAAGACAAAATTTTTGCATTTCAACATTTGTAATCGTTTCTCAATTGATTGGGTGATAACATATCACAAACCAAATTGTACTCGAAACCTTTGTAACTGTATAAATATTGAGCGTATATCTGAATTCAAATATTTGGGAGTGACTGTAGATCAGCATTTAAAGTGTGACAAACACATTACCCGCATTACTAGGGAACTCAAATTTTTCCACGCGAAGTTTTATTTCCTTCGAAATAAATGTCCCCGGCAATTTATTAAAACTATTTATTATGCTCTAATTCCATCTAAACTAAACTACGGCATAATTTGCTGGGGAGGTGCTAATAAAAATTCCCTCAATCCGCTACTAATACTTCAAAAAGCAATAGTAAGACATTGCCAGAAAGTGTCAGTATGAGCCGTCCTTCCCCATATTTGTGGATCAACAGTTACTTCCCCTACGCCATCTCTATATTTTTAAGGTACTGATAATATTCTACCTAAGAAGTGGTGATAAACCTAAGGTCGAAAACTATGTACACAAATTAAGATCTACAGCAATGCATAGTGTGCCAAAGCCCAATTTGACGTTATTCCAGCGATCATTTATCTACATAGGGCCAAAATTATTTAATACATTGTCGGATGATCTAAGACACATAATTAGTTTATCATCATTTCTTTACAGGATTAAAAAATGGCTATTTGATAACAGAAAATCCTGATATGTTTTATTGTCAATATTAACTGTTAACAGTAATTACAATATGTTTGCACGACAGGTTGAGATTTAAAAATTGTTATCCTTTTCATTTATACCTATGTTACATATTTTGTCTCAGAATATTTCATTTCGAGTTTATTCTTACTGATAAATTGTTGTTTTGAGGTATCCCAAATACAAGTAAAAGCCTAAAGGGATCCATAATTTATCCTTTGTTATGCATTACAGTTGTGTTTGTACAATTGACTTAACGGCTAAATAAATTTATTATTATAAAAAAACTAACTGGATATATCAGTCGCTTTAAGTGTAGTAGGCGTCTAGAAATGTTTCCCTGACATGGGGAACAGCTTCCATACTTTTGAAATAGCACGTGGTGCTTGTACGACTCAACGAAAACATTCTGGGACATCTCTTAATTTCCACTGAACTACTTCCATCAATAATAATTGTATCTTGCCTTCTTTTATCATAGATTTGAAAATGTCTATTGGCCAGCCGTTTTATTCATGCTATCTATATTTCCATCGCTCTTTCACGAAATTCCTTGATTTCGATCTCATTCAGGCGAGAGAAACTGCTCTGATTTACTTGTAATGCGTAATTTTCTGAAGCATAGGTCACCTATCTTTGTTAATGGTGTAATACTGTAATTGATCATTTACTGATCCTTGTATTCGTACAGGATGATCATGGTGATCTTGCAACTTGAGTACATCCTGGTACTTATCATGAGTTCCATTGAACAGCTTCCATCTGAAGTAAAATTATCTCTAGGTTGTTTTCTATTCGCGCGGCTTTAAAAACTTCTGATAGCCATCTGTTTTACTCATGCTCAATTAGTTTTCGTATCTCTTCAGCCAAATTACTAGCATTCAATCTCATCTGACAAAGGGCCACTGCTCTGAGTTACTTTTCACACGTGACGTACCGAAGAGGAGAGCACCTAACGTTACTGGTGGTGAAATAGTGGAGTTGATCATTCATTGACCCTAGTGTATTTGCGAGATAGCATGGTAATTTTATGACTTGTTGAATACATGGAAGTACTGCTGGTCATTTCTATTGAACTACTTCCATCAGCAATTACATTACACTAATGCTTCTTTATTTCATTAAAACGGGACTTTTTTATTTTCGGATAAGAAGTAACAGGAAGGTCAAACATAACAGGAGAGTTTGACATGGACTCAAAGGAATGGAAACACAAGAACCTCCTCACTCATTTTTCTTTATTTTAATGTGACATTTTAAACCCTCTTTGAATTGGTAATTAGGATGGTTTTGATTATAAAGTAAAAAGTGAAATCCGAAGGAAACTGTTTTGCTGACTTGGGTTTCATATTGTACCAAGTAAAGACATTTAAATCCCAAAAATCGTCGGGAACAGAAAGATAAAAGGGGACAGGGAACAGAGACCTCCCGGCGATCGGAAAACTTACTTTCCCAAGGATATTTTCATGTCTATGAAAGGTTGATTTGTCTATTCCTTGTATTCCGAGGGTCGAGAAAACCTCTGAAATTAGAACGGCCCCTTCAATAGACCTAAACCCCCGTAAGACACTGTTGACAATGTTTAGGGCTCTTTGGTCACCAGTGTTTTCTTCTTCTAACGTATACGTTATTCGTACTTGCGGTTCACTGGCGACTTGTATCACCGTTTTGGAGTGAGGGCACTGAAACACTAAATGCCAAATCAGAGCTTTTCTTCAGCTATAAATCAGCTGAAATGCCCCATGGGCACTTTCCAAGCACGTGTGGCGATGGTGCTCGAGAGACCTTACTTCCTTCGAGTAATGTCATGTCTACCAGATTAAGACCATTGACACTTCTCATGGTAGCTTTATTTCCCGGAATCTCGACGGATTCTGTTGCCATATCCAGATAAATGCTAAAATAAAATTTATAAATACCAGACATCAACACAAAAGCCACCTCTATTAATTTATTTAAATAGCCTTAATCGAAAATGCAAAATATCATCGGAATTCATTTATGGGTATAAATATGGTAAGAAGTGCGTTGATGAATACCTAGAGGTAATGCTTGGATTTAAGACACTCGATCCCCTGGCAAGCGCCGGAGAAACAGTCGTTCCTCTTGTTTTTCTGCTTCTGAAAGCAGTATTTTTCGTCTCCAAGTTATAAGAAATCGGTGATGTTGAAAGGGATAGGCAATGCATATAAAAAAGATGCCCACTTCGACTACCACACAAGATGCCCTTGATATTCTGTGCGTTTCTTCCGTTTTGAAGAAGTCAATAACTTTGTTTTTCTTCGTGGATCTAGCACTGGCACGTCTATTCTCAGCAACGGATCACGTGTCTGAATCAAAGACTTCACACCACGGCTCTTTGCAAATATCTGGACGCTCGCAACTGAGTGGCCGGTAATAATTTACTGCGCAGTTATCTAGTGCGCAGATGGACTTAGTCTAGCTCGGAGAATAGGGGAGGCAACTCCAATGCGTAGGAGTGATATGCGCGAACATTCGGTCCATGGGGATGTCCAAGCAGCGAAGGGAAATAAACTCGAAATCGCTCATAGTGCATGTTGATTTAATGTATACATTATGTATACATTGCCTTTAAATACTCCTCCAACAATATTTCTCCTCTGGCGATGAGATTGTTAACCAAGTTATCATAAGTGTTTGGTGAATTATGTCTCCCGCCGCCGGTTTGAATTTGTACCTGTGGTTGGCCAGCGGGCCGTTCCGATCAAGTAGACTGGACGGTGAAAAAGAGAGGATAGACTTCCTTTTTCGAGGAGTCTACAGTCCGCTCTCGAGGTGAAAGCACGTACAAAGGTGGAGGAAAGAGTTCTGTACAATTCTGTGTTTGTGCGAATAAATCATTGGGCCACTGAACAAATGGTCCTTCGGGCCGGATCCTCGTTTATTCGCGACTGTGTGTGATAAGTGCTGCACGAGGCTACAATTGCAGTTGAAGATATTGTGAATTACAGTGAATATTACACTGCCATTCAACCGGGGAGGTGCCTGTGAACTTCGTGTCGTCGCTCCGTCTCGCCGCGTGAGTTAACCCATACCCAAACTTTTGGATGGTGGACTTTGTACCTCACCCCTCCCACTGACTCCCTAACCTCCCTCCTCTCGCAAAAGCCTCTTCTCCTCTTCCCCCGCGAATGAGCGTGCTGTGCTTCCCCTCGCCTCGCTGTCCGTCTCTCCCCTCCCTCCTCCCACTGACTCCCTATCCTCCCTCCTCTCGCAAAAGCAGCTGTGCGCTGCTCGCCCTGGTTAGCGAAGTTTTTTACGAGGCTGTTACTCGTCTTTTTTGCGCACTCTTTCAGGCGCAAAGTATTAAAAGTTTATTTGCCCACGTCTTTGTTTTGAGCATTACTGCAATACCGGCTGCCCGTTAGGATCCTAGTAAACATCATGCTTATGACAACAAAGCAACTGATTGCGCAGCAGGAACAACGGGATCATGCAATTACTAGGTTAGTGTCGAATTTAAAGAAGAAGGGTGCTGCAAATATCACTAAGGAAGCCATTCAGAGTAGAATCGACTCCCTTAAGCAGTATTGGAACGATTACACTTCCACGCACTTTGAGCTGGTGACGCGGGAAGATGTGTCGAAGGAGCGTTATTAAGTGGATGGACAATATGAAAAGACGGAGGAGAGTTACTATGATACGTGCGCTGAACTAAAAGCCATGCTCGCCCAGTTATCTGACATACCTACGACCTCATCTGGACAAGGTGGAGCTGGTCAGGCCGATTACGCTAATTTCCAACTTCCCATCCAGCTTCCGAGAACAACGTTACCGAGCTTTTCGGGTACATTTGCGGATTGGGAATCGTTCTGCGATCTATTTACAGCAATAGTGGACGGAGAACATCGATTTTCTCCTGCTACAAAGTTGCAATATTTAAAGATGTGCCTAAAGGATTCAGCAGCGGAGTTTGTAAAAAACATCTCTGTTACGGACGCCAACTACAAACCGACCTGGGAGGCACTGAAAGCCAAGTACAGTAATCCACGACTGTGCTTGCACACTCATTTGTCTACTCTAATGAATATGCCAAAGATGATGAAGGAGTCAGCATCGGAATTGCGGACTTTAGTCGACCGAACGAGTCAGGTGGTTCGAGCGCTAGAGAACCTGGGTCGTCCAGTGGCAACATGGGACGACTGGCTTGTCTTTATCACGGCTCAGCGTTTGGATAAAGAATCGCGAAAGACATGGGAGTCGCACCTGACGACCAAGGACCGGTTGAGTAATCTCACACCAAATAGTCAAGCGAATCCAAACTTATTTCCCAGTTTCAGGGAGCTCATAGAATTTCTCGAGGGTCGTATCCGTGCCTTAGAGATGATAGCTCCTCTTACGAGTTGGGACAAAGGAAGTATCACGACGCCCAAATTTTCCTTGTCCGGGGCGAAGTCTTTTCACGTTGAGACTAAGCAACTACCTTCCACAAGCACCCGTAATTGTCCTATATGCTCAATGGACCACTATATAGCCGTCTGCTCCGGTTTCCTAGAAAAGACTCCTGTTGAACGAAGAGATGAGGCTCGAAAATTACATCTTTGCTTCAACTGTCTGGGTCGTCATCGCTTCAAGGAGTGTAAGTCCGTTAAGCGCTGTGTCACTTGTCGTGGACGACATCATTCTTTGTTACATACAGTAACGGTTGGCAACGATGTGTGTGCTGCTAAAGATACTGAGGCTGAACCTCAATTAAAGTCTCCTGTTGAGGCAAATGGCACAGCAGTCAACACTTTCACCGCCAACGTGGCTGCTCCAATCCACTCCGTAATTCTCGCTACGGCTCAGGTACTGGTCACGGGTCCTCAGGGGGTCCAAGTACGAGCTCGGGCGCTGTTAGACAACGGCTCCGAAGTATCTTTCATTACCGAGGCCTTAGCACAGCTTCTTCATTTACCCCGCCAGCGAACGCAGATTCCTCTGTCAGGAATCGGCGCAGCTGAGGCTGGCACTGCACTGAACATCGTTCAACTCTCACTGTATTCCGTTTATGAGCCATCGTTCTGCCTTGAAGTTAAGGCATTAGTACTACCACGGCTCACGAATCAACTACCTGCAAGAGAGATAATTGAGACAGACTTGTCTTTGTTCTCCAATCTGCAGATGGCTGACCCACTATTTTATAAGCCTGAGACCATCGACCTCATCCTTGGTGCGGATGTCTATAGACTATTGCTACGCCAAGGGCTGCAAAGATTCCCTCACCGACAGATCATCGCTCAGAACACTGCTCTTGGATGGATCATATCGGGGCCAACTGAAGGGAGCGAGTCACGGCGGGCGGAATCCTCTTCAAGACGGTCTCTCGTCTCATTGCACTGCGCGGCTGCACAGAATCTGCTAGATGATCTTCAGCGATTTTGGGAATTAGAAGAAGTTCCTCCCTCCACGAGAACAATGCGTCCCGAGGATGAGCGATGTGAGCAGCACTTCAAGGATACTCACTCTCGTGGGTCGGACGGGAGATATATCGTTCAGCTTCCAATCGTATCGGAGCTTCCTGTAACTGTAGACGAGACTCGTCGAACGGCTCTTCGCTCACTTGCTTCGACTGAGCAACGATTCGTTCGGGAGCCCGAGATAGCCGCTGCCTACCGAGACTTCATGAAGGTTTATGAAGAACTTGGGCACATGGTAAAGGTTCCAACTCCCGATTCTCAGATAAAGCGGGCTTGGTACCTACCTCACCATGCTGTCATTCATACCCCATATTTGAAACTTCGAGTTGTGTTTGATGCGTCTCGCCGTACTTCACAGCACTACTGTCTGAACGATTTTCTTCTATCTGGTTCTCCTCTGCAAAGGGACCTCGCGCTGGTGCTAATCAACTGGCGACGTCACCGCTTCGTATTTACCGCCGATATTGTAAAGATGTTTCGTCAGATATGGGTACATCCTGCTGACCAGGACCTGCAAAGAATTGTCTGGCGACCGCATCCTAACACCCCAGCGGTGGAGTACCGGCTCACCACGGTCACATATGGCACAGCCTGCGCACCATTCTTGGCGATGCGTTCCCTTCTTCAACTCGCCGAAGATGAGGGGCACCGGTTTCCTCTCGGAGCTGCCTGCCTTCGCGAGGACTCATACGTCGATGACATCTTCGCGGGAGCAGATGAATTGCTCATGGCTCAAAGGATCGCCACTCAACTAGTGAAACTGCTGGCCTGTGCCGGAATAGAACTCGACAAATGGGCTGTCAACCATCCAGCTCTTCTGCAACGACGTGCCTCACAGCGTCGTGAATGTGAGCAGGAAAAATCTATTGACTCAAAGGAGCCAATAAAAACTCTTGGCCTTATATGGGACCCAACAGCTGACCTGTTTGGATTTAACCTGCGAGTAACGGAAATCCACACTATGGCTCTCACAAAAAGGACGGTGCTCTCCAAGATGACGCGCCTCTTTGACCCACTAGGCTGGGTCGCTCCAGTCACTGTCGTCGCAAAAATACTCATGCAAGACATGTGGATTTTAAAGATAGGTTGGGATACACCATTACCTACGGATATTAAGGATCGATGGACTAACTATTTCAATGCAATTCCTAGACTTTCAAAGCTGCGAATTGATCGTTGGTTGCAAACGACGCCGACCTCAAGATGCGAGCTTCACGGCTTTGCAGACGCATCGGAGAGAGCATATGCTGCAGCCATTTATCTACGTGTAATTGACAACGCAAATCAATGTCGAGTATTTCTTCTCGCAGCGAAATCCAAGGTTACCCCCGTTAAAACTATAACAATACCAAAGTTGGAACTTTGCGGAGCAGCACTCCTTGTTCGTTTGGTCAATCATTTGCGGAAAATAAAAGCATTCTCGTCGCTACCAGTCTTCGCGTGGTCGGACAGCCAGGTAACTCTCGCCTGGCTGCGAAAGCATCCTAGTTATTGGAAAACCTTCATTGCTAATAGGGTGTCATTTATACAAACCGAGCTGCCTTCCGCTGTGTGGCGGTACGTATCTTCGGAGCAGAATCCAGCTGACCTCCCGAGTCGGGGCTTAGACCCTGATGCTCTTATAAATTCATCTCTATGGTGTCGAGGACCAGAATGGCTGCTATCTACCCATGAAAATTGGCCAAGACAACCTGAACTTGTTATCGTTCCTCAACTATTCGTCGTTCAAGCTGCAGAAGAGAATGCAATATTGAAACGGTTCTCTTCGATAACCAGGCTGATTAGAGTAATGGCCTACTGCCTAAGATTCATTGCACGCTGTCAACGATCGCGAATTCCTAATACCAACTTTCTGTCAACTAGCGAGCTCGCTGCCGCTCGTTGCAAAGTGCTCCAGCTAGCACAATCGTTTGCCTTTTCTGAGGAGTTGAAATTGCTACGAGCGGGCAAGCCTCTGCCCAGGCGTAATCCGCTACGGAACCTGAAGCCTTTTCTGGACGAAAACGGTATCCTTCGTGTAGGGGGTCGTCTAAAAAATTCCACTCTTTCATTTTCTGCCAAACACCCTTTCATCCTTCCGAAAATATCCCATCTAAGCCAACTTTTAATCCAATTTGCTCACCTTTCCTCGCTTCACAGTGGACCTACCCTTACCCTTAATATTTTACGAAGCCAGACTTGGATACTGGGAGACGTGGCACTTGTTAAAAAACTCACGCGGCAGTGTGTGATATGTCATCGTGCAAAACCACGCTTCGGCTATCAGCTGATGGGCGACCTTCCTGCAACGCGGACGACACCAGCGCGCCCCTTCAGCGTAGCTGGACTCGACTACGCAGGCCCATTTTACCTGCGCACTACCAAAGGCAGAGGACATCGCTCATACAAGGGCTACGTAGCACTGTTCGTGTGCTTTGCTACAGGAGCAATTCACCTGGAAGCCGTCAGCGACCTCACAACTCACTCGTTCCTGGCTGCCTATCGACGCTTCGCTGGGCGTCGAGGTGTTTGCCGCTCGCTATACAGCGACAATGCAACCACTTTTCAAGGGGCCGCCAAGGAACTGCGGAGGATGTTCGGCGCTGCTTCGGATTTCTACGCCGAAGTTGCTTCAGTTCTGGCCAATGATGGAACAAGTTGGTCTTTTTCCCACACCGAATTCTCCACATTTTGGTGGTCTATGGGAGGCTGGGGTAAAGTCAACGAAACATCACCTCCTCAGAGTAGTTGGTGAACACACCCTCACGTTTGAAGAGTTCTCAACAGTTCTCATTCAAATTGAGGCCTGTCTCAACTCCCGACCTCTCCATCCATTGTCCTCTGATCCAGATGACCTTAATGCTCTGACCCCAGCCCACTTTCTAATCGGTAGTACTTTGTTTTTAATTCCAGAACCTGAGTGTCCCAATATTTCAGATAATTGCTTATCCAGATGGCGTCTTCTTCAACGGCTGCAACTATACTTTTGGAAACGCTGGTCACGAGAGTACCTTCACCACCTGCAGCAGAGGACCAAATGGCGTGATCCAAAGGAAAACTTCGCTGTAGGACAGCTCGTGATCGTCCGAGACGACCGCTACCCACCTTCCAAGTGGCCATTGGGCCGCATAACCGAGGTTCATCATGGACCGGATGGATTCGTTCGCGTCGTAACTGTGAAAATGGCGAATACCACTCTGCAACGCCCGATCGTGAGACTCAGTCCACTGCCAATGCCAACAAGACAATATCCATGATACCAGCCGATCATGGCGGGCGGACTACTCTTACTGTGTACCACAAACAATTCTTTCGTCCTTCAGACGAGGCGGGCGGAATGTTTGGTGAATGATGTCTCCCGCCGCCGGTTTGAATTTGTACCTGTAGTTGGCCAGCGGGCCGTTCCGATCAAGTAGACTGGACGGTGAAAACGAGAGGATAGACTTCCTTTTTCGAGGAGTCTACAGTCGCTCTCGAGGTGAAAGCACGTACAAAGGTGGAGGAAAGAGTTCTGTACAATTCTGTGTTTGTGCGAATAAATCATTGGGCCACTGAACAATAAGCAAGATTCAAGTCGTGCGAAAAATGTGATCATAGCAGAGGAAGTAACGTCACTTTTCAAGCACATCGCCCCTATCGGTGTCAATCCGTGGGAGTAGAAGTGTACCTCTTGCGTCAGTTCTGATTGGTCTTGAGGAAAAATCAAAGATATATAGACCCATCCCAGTCTTTAGAGGATATCAACATGCCATACTGGCTAAATACGATGCAAAGTGACAATAAGCGGCTTGTGACTGAATTCTAAGGTGGGAGGACTAATAGTCCGCCTAATCCTAGGATTGATAACGGAAAGCTCATGGTTGCGTACTGAAATGTGAGTCACCGGCGCTGGGAGTTTTTTGACATTCAGTTATTATGGATCAAAAAACATCAAATTCGTGAAATTTGAAATAATTTCAAGGAAGTACCTTGGTCCTGGCTGTGCTGCGCTATCACTGACCACGGATTTCCTTCGGAAGGTGTTGCATTATGTCACGGTCAACGCAGATATTCCCCTGAATTCCATTATTGCCTCACACTATCGATAAACAATTACAATGGATGGATCTTTGGTAAAAAGAGCATTTAATAATGAGCAATTACCTTTAAGCAAGAAAAATGAATAAAAATTAATGGTCACTACTTAGTCCAGAGTCATGATAAATTCCTAGTAGGTATGCTATTGATAAGTGCTCTTTTTACCAAAAAATCATCTATTGTAATCATTTATCGATAATGTGAGGTTATAATGGAATTCAGGGGAATATCTGTGTTGACTGTGACATAATGCAACCTTCCAACAGAAATCCGTGGTCAGTGGCCGCTCAGCACAGCCAAGGTACTTCCGTGAAATTGGTTCGAATTTCACGAATTTGCTGTTTGCTGATCTGTAACTGAAGGTCAAAAAACTCCCAGCGCCGATGACTCTTTCCGGTTTTCGAGTACACTAACTTCGAATTGCACGAGTTATTTATTCATGGTTCTGCTATGACTACATAACCCATGACTAACCTTTTGACTAATTAACTGGTCATCTGATGTAATCATTCTGGCCGACCATGTATGTCAGTTCTATTCCCTTATTTCCCTTCGCCATCGCGCTGAATTATTGCCACCATTCTCTCCGAGAAACAATGCCACCGCTAAACTTAAAAAGTCCAATAATTACGCATTTGGGCTATCTGCAGCTCACACCGCGCTTTTGCATGCTGGTACTCAATGATACAGAAAACGTGCGATACGAAGTTGTGGAAGTATTTTCACTGGCCGAGAAGAAGAAGTAATTGTAGTGTAAGTAGATGCCCGAACGGCTAAGGTGTGTGGGACTTAGATAGCCGGGCTCTTGAGCTAACATTCTTCTCTTGCAAGCTGGTTTTTCCCCTTAAGTTCTCTTTGTCACCCGCGATCTCGACTCTTGCGCCGGTGAAATTTATATTCCATAATTTAGACGTGTGCACCTATGGAAAAACTATCAGCGGCGGACGCCGGTTGGAAATAGGGCGGCGGCCGGCGGAGCGCCGATCTGATGTTTGTTCCGACGGCGAAATTTATCAGCCTTCATATGTTCACCAGTATTGTAGAATATTAGCACATTATGGCATAATGTATTAATATTTTCTCATTAATAAATACATTCAGTTATATAATGTTATGTAAAAACATATATAATGAAAGTCATACTTACGTGTGCGAGAAATGATTCACAATTTTAAGCGTTTAGGCAAATGACGTATTCAAGAACTTAAACCAAACCTATCATTATACGCATGCATTACCATAAAACCGTTTATCTCAAATGTGAGCGAAATATACATTACTATGTACAATTGTGTCCCTGTAACAGATAAAATTTGATTAATAATTTAAAAATATGATAAAATAGGACTCCTGCGATCATATTTGAATTTTTCTCTTCTGCTCCAGGAATATGAGTGTCACGGAGTAAGAGAGTGGAAGAGGGAGGGGAGGGGTATCAGAGTGGAAGGGGGAAGGGATTTCAAGTTTTCCCATTATATTGGTCGAAAGCCCGGCCTGGAATCTGTTGGTCCCTCTTGTTCTCCTCCTTAGGTTCCGCATGTCGGATCTACAAGTAGCTACTGTTCGGGGCCTCTTCCTTCCCCCTCTTATGTTTCGAAAGCGACCTCTACCCCTCAACACCATTCGTTCCCATTGCGCCCAAAAACTCTTTGCATCAGAGCTGAGATCACTCTCCCTCTCAGGTGGCCACAGAAACGTAATTTTGCAACTCTCCCTCCATTCACCCATCTAAACTTTTCCAGTAGGGTCATGGCATGTACTTGAGCACTCTGTTCATCCGCAGAAGAAAATCCCTAAGGCTTTCGGTTTATTATCCATAAGACTGACCCACCGAATCCAAGCCGAGAAATCGCAGTGGTGATGGTGGGAGGGAGTTAGGAGGAGATGCTACTGCGAAAAATTCCGGAGTACCTGGGCTGAAAATATTAGCATATTTATGAATATCAAGAGATGACCTTTATGTAAAATGTTTGTGATTATAAGTTGAAACCAAAATTTAAAACCACTAAAAGAAAGAGGTAATATTTTTCTTGTTTCAAGCTCCGCAGGAAAAGAGCATTTTCATATGTAATTACCAGAATTACCCTGGCTTCACCATTCAACACATTATTTTCGGAGTCGCTTAAGGTAGTGCGAGCGAGATAGTTCCCTAGTCATAATGATGACCATATTCGAATTATACGTTTTAATTTAAACAGCTGTGAGACACACGAATTAAATATTGCGTTATTAATGGTGCAATGACATTTACAGGACAGAAATTGTAAGTAATCAAATGAAAATAAAACTTGACTCATTTTTTTCAAGCGGTACGTTTGAAACTCCTTGAAAACGGAATGTTTTTTGTGATACCCAAGAACCTACTGTGGTGACAATATGATTAATTTTCAAAAATAGTTGAGGAAACACACAAACTACATACTATTGATTTTTTGACGAAATCTAAGTGTAGGGAATGCCTCATTTTTAATATAAGGACACTCTAGAGTGCATACACGTACCATTTCCCATATAAAAGGGCTGGTATTTTTTGACAGATATCTCGGAAAGTAATGTGGTAAGGGATTGAATTTTTGGTGTCAATGGAGGGGTGATATATTTTTCTTTAAAAAGAGACATTCATTGAATTCTATGTATTCAAAAATTCATTGAATTCTATGTAAGATGACATTTCGCTCATACTACCTTAAAATAACTGGCCCTTTTCATTTTTCTTACAGAATTTTCTCTACGTCTAAAATGAAAAGGAAAGTAGTGACGCAGCGATACATGACACTGTAACTGTGCTTTAACCAGACTTTTAAGCTGAGCAAATTTAGGCAGTTCAGTTCCTCTTTAAGTTATTTTAATGCTTATATACGTAAGAAATTGGATATGTTATGATGGATGGATGGATGGGAGAAAGCGCTATGGATAATATTTGCATCGTTTAAATAGTATTTGATGGAAAATTATGACTCAACAATGCCGTGAGAATATAAAAAATTCCTACGCAATGTATTCCTCGCATTCCGATACCTTCTCATATCCTAATGCAAGGCGACGTCCGTGACATCCTCCTAGATACACTCTGACTGCAATGTAGATTTACTTCCTTGAATTTTACTTAAACCCTTTGGTAAACTACTTCTTGTTGTCAAATTCGTACATTACGTTGTAAGGCAGGAAGAAATGGACCCTGGTAAGGGAAAGAAAGAAGAGATGGAAGTCTATGTGATTCGGCTTTGGAGAAGGAGAAACTGCAGTGGACGGAAAGGCTTATGAAAATTTTGTAAGGTTGTTGAGCAAGGAAGGGAAATTAGTCGATATTACGCGTCCTACTTACTCATAGTTTAAAGAACAGGAGGACGAAGTATATCCGGTACCTTTTTCGATTATGTGGCCTATTATATCATCATAACAATCTCTTATTTAACAAGATTGATTTAGTCGGCATGAAGCGGGAAACTGAAGATAAGGCACTCATGCGGCACTAGAGGCTTGAGCCGAGTGAAATTCACGCCGAAGAAGGGTGGACCCGTGGCTCATGGTACAAAAGAAATGGCGACCTTGCTATTTCGTATCTGACAGATTTGATTAAAAAACCATTTTCATCATCACATCACATTCGGACAGAGGAGCTGCTCTTTTTTTTCATTAGTTATAAGGAAAATATCGAAGAGGAAATAGAGAGGGGAACACAGGGAAATGGGACATTTGAGTGCGTCGGTTTGGACCCGGCCGTGCTGGCGCGAGCCGTTTTGACGCAGGTCGTTTTGGCACAGGGATGATTAGGCAAAGCAGTTTGGGATTGGGGACGTTTCGCCGCAGGGGCATTTTGGTTACCACTCAGCTGGTAACGATGCTTTTATGATTTTTAACTAAATAGTGATTGTCACCTCAAGGGTGGTTGAAAGGGGTGAGCAATCAACAACGTACTACACTAAAGGTATGCTACCAATACTGTAAAATAATATAGGATTTTTTTTCTTCGCGGGGAGATTTTTCTCCTGCACTACAAGGAACCATTTTACCTGTCATCGAGAACGCCGATAATACAGGCCAAAGCATGTCTGGTGATTGATGAGAGAAATCTTGCTGAGATCTCTATCTACGTAAGCAACACCAAATTAAATGCAATACTTAGTTTTATTTGACACATTCATAAAAACTACCTCTAGTCATAAATCATAAAAGAATCGTTACTAGCCGAGGAATATTCGAAAGGTCCATGCGCCCAAACGGCCTTCTCGACCGAAACGGTTCCTGCGTCCAAACGGCACTCCTCGCCCAAACTGTCTTCACCCATATCATAGCTGTCCGACAGGTATAACAGAAGCACTCCTGAGAGCCAGTAACGCTAACTATAGTTGCGGTAAGGGATAACTCAACGTTAAAAACGTATATTATAAACTAAAATAAATCCCACGAATCCTTTTTTTTTATTTTACCATTAATGTTTTAATCTTGGAATAAAAATTTCACAGAAACATTTATTGTTACGGATAGACGGTTTTCGTGAGCATCTGACATCAACGTGTGCATCGTTTCCCTCTTTCTGTTTGAATTTCGGGCTGCGCCTCAAAATCGTTTTTGGAAAAAGTGCCATATCTCCATTTTTGTGAAGATAGAAGGTGCTAAACTTCAAGGGAAACTTTGAAGAAGTTTCAAAATGCGCGACAGATGTGCAGTTAGAGGCTGTCAAGCTGAAGGGTGTAAGTTTTTTAGGTTTCCCCGGACAGTGGCCAGGTAAGGTTTTCTGTACTATTTTTCAGATTCTTATGTGATTTTATTTCGTTACCCTTCCAAATACCTTCCTCCATCGTGTAAGTTGGACATCAATATGGTCACTTACCCTGTGTGTGACGGGTATATCTTAATATTCTCTTCGTGTATGCTGGCAGATGATTATCGCCGTTTGTACGCTGTATAAGTTAGTTACACTCTTGACGATTTCACAATTTACTCCATGTGTCCATTACAGTTATTGTTCGTTTGTAATTCGTGAAAAGCTTTATGGAGTAATGTTACAGAACCTGTGTCAAACTCTTCTTCACCTATGAAGCCGTATTTTTCATGCTGTTAAAACCCATTATTGACAAAATGACATGGGTTACAAATGCTAATAGTCATCATGAAAGTAAGAGGAGTATGGTAAATAGGAGAAGTTATCAATGATAACTAAGGTTAAATGTCGAAGTTATCTAGTGTATGAGAACTCGAGCCACTAAATTGAGTTGGGATATTATAATAAATGAAGATCCCTGCATTAGTGCTAATGCATACATACTTCATTTATTCTTGCATACTTTTTTAACCCTCGTATTTCCATTCATACTGGCGTGTATCTACTGCGTGAGGAGTTCAGCTGAGTCTTGCAAGTAGTTCACATGCATTAAATTCATGCAATGGGGCAGGAGGTTTGGACTAAATGTGGCTTATGGGAATGGTTGGTTGCTTGAAAAATGTATGCACTAGTGAAGGTATTTCTTTGGACTGGGATGCTGATAAATGCCTAGGGAATGTGTATCATATTAGCTGGATTCATTTACTGAGCCGAACTGGTCAATTTCAAATTTTCTTGCATGCCTAACCAATACTTAGTGCTTAATAGGTCTAGCAATGGGCTCAAAAGGCAGTATTAATATGTAAATGCTTGATTTCAGCCTCTGTAAATGCTCTAACAGCCTTTGCAGCGTATTGTCATATTTGTGGTGGCTTTTCAACCTGGGAGTCATGTGGTTCTACTTTCACTCTATCTCTTTTTTTCATGCATTGCTTGCTGGTTGGCATCAGAGCTAAGGAATGGCAAGAATTATGTAAAAACCCAGATTTGAATGGGCAAGATGTTGCAAAGCTCTGTAACAACACCTGCATTAGGGAGCGGCCCAAAACACTTTTCTCCGAAAAGTTTAAGTGCTGCAGTTCCATATTGTGCCAATACCAGTAGAAACCACCCACCGAAAATTTCAGCTCAATCGGACAATATTTAGAGGTCGCTCACGGCCCCCGAAGTAGACAAATTTAGGCGTGTCGCGAGCGGCGGCAGGAGCGGTGGCGGCGCGTGGCGGCGCGGGCGCGGGGTGGCGCTGCTAAGCTGACTAGGCGGTCGGACGATGAACAAGTTCAGATATGACGACCTCTCACTGAAATCACGAGCCGGGAGGAGCGGTAAAGAGGGGGAAGTCATAGGATATTTTAGTGAGTTCAGTTGTCAGGAAGGAGAGCGCTGGGTTGTCGCTGCGTGTTTGTGATTGCGCTACGTTCCTGAAATTGTGTGGTGAATTATTTGGTGGTTAGCATGTGACGTTGAGTGTTAAAATGACTAACACTGGAAGTAGCAGCTTCCGTAAAAAACATTATATGTTAGGGCCAGAGCTACACCAACTGTCAGGGTGCTGCCCTCCAGAAGACAGGTGCTCTCTCTTTTTGAATACAAGCACCTTACTCAGAAGAGAACCCTTCGTCAAAGTTCGGCAGAGGAGGTGCGTGAGATGAAGGAATTCTGGGATTGCGCAAAAATCCCTGTAATGGATGATAAGAATATAATTTCTAAGGTACCCAAGCTTCATACGGAATGGGTCAAACGGTCTAAAAACAATAACAGGAGTAATTCTGGGAAGAGCCGTTTAGAAATAGCTCAGAGGCAGAGAGAAGATGCATTCAAAGAGTGCAGTGATTCGCTATTCGACATAGCAAACAAGAATGTCCTTGAAGATTCAAGCGATCTCCAGGCCGACAAAGACTTCCTACTGTTACAACAACAGAAGGGCCGACCTGACTACACGGCTGGTATTGATGAGGAATACACTCGCAGAGTAGAACGCCGAGTAGCGCGAAATGAAGCTGATTTGCGGAGGAGAGTACTGGCTAAGGAAGAGATGGACGCTTACGCAGACCAGGCTGCCATAGAGTCGTCGGGTGAGAGTGAAACTAGTGAAAGTGTATCAAGTGTAGAAGAATTTAAGCGCATGCGTTTACACAAGGCAGAGTCGTCGCGCGCTAGAAATGTTTTGACACGAGGGTTAGTCGGCGCCCTGGACAGGACCAACACCGTCAATAGTTCTGCTGCTTGTATTCTTGCGGCCCACGCTCATGGCATGGATGTGGATGTCAATAGCTTGGCCATCAGTGAACGTAGTTTAAGGCGTCAACGTTCGCGAATCCGTAGAGATTTGGCAGGGGATATAAAAGATGGATTTAAACCGACTCGCCCGCTAGTAGTTCTCAGGGACGGGAAGATGTTACTAAGTATTTGCAAGAGCGCATCTTCGCGGCCGATATTGGAACGATTGCCTATCCTGGTGTCAGAGTGACTCGAGGAACGAATTCTCAAAGTGGCGAAGCTCGAGAAGGGTACCGGCCAGGCTACGGCCACGGCAATTTTCAGTGCACTTCGGGAGTATGGCCTGGTGAATCACGTCAGTGCGATGTGCTTCGACACCACGAGCAGCAATACAGGTAAGAAAGATTGACTGTATGTTATGATCCGTACTTATAATTTTAACGAATGAAACGAAAACATCGCATTCCTTTTCAGGTGAGAAAAACGGAGCTTGTGTGCTGCTTGAACACTTACTTAGTGATGAGCAAGGGAAAACGAAAGTAATGCTCAACCTGGCTTGCCGTCACCAGTATAATGGAAGTCATCCTCGGTGGTGTGTGTGAGGCATGTGTCGGGCCATCAAAGAGTCTAGAAGTCCCTATTTTGAGCGGTTCAGAAGTGGATGCCCACAAATGAATCCGCAGAATACATGGCTAGTGTCATGTGCCCTGAATTGAGGCAAAAGTTGGGAGACATCATAGACACCACAATAGTCTTTGCTGCAGAGTGTTGGGAGGTAAGAACTGACAATACGGTAACATTTTCATGTGATCACCCCACCCCCACTTACCCATTTTTTCTTTCGTACGCCAGCCTAGCAAATTTCACGATTTCCTCTTTTTTACAGGAGTCAGCCTCGCGACGACAACCGCGAGCTCCTGGAGTTTTACATTATTTTTCTCGGTGGCGTTCCACCACGCGGCATCAAGATCTTGGCTCGAGTGCCAGGTGAATGGCTAAGGGCATCTACACTCTCAAAATATGGATGTTCCAGGAGCAATTTCGGCTCACGCGCAGGGAGCGAACTGGCCTGGAACGCGTTTATTTATTCTTGATTCGTGTTTACCTGAAGGCGTGGTTTACAGCGTCACATGCAACATCTGCGCCTCGCAATGATCTCAATCTTCTCCAAGATCCCATTGAGTAAGTATGAGAAAAAATATAATTGTCAATCTTATTTTAATGATCTTTTTACTAAAAACAGATTTTTGCGCAGGTATGAAGACTCTATTGTCTCAAAGGTGGCCATAGACAAATTAATTCGCCACTTGTGGTATATAAGTGAGCGGCTTGTGGCCTTCGCCTTTTTTGACGCAGAGGTGTCTCTTGAAACCAAGAGAAAGATGGCTATTGCTGCTCAAGAAAGTCCTAGCGACGAGGGTGAGACTCCGAAGCGCCTCAAGTGGTCGAAGGAGCAACTAACCAACTGTGCTCACCAGGATCTTCCCGATTTTGTCACGGGACGTAAAACGGAATTTATCAATTCCTTAGGTCTCAAGTGTGACTTATTGAGGGAGGATCCAGAATCATGGCCAAATCTGGAGCCGTTTCAACGGGCCAATGAAGTCGTCTCCCAGCTGAGAGTTGTGAATGACTGCGCGGAACACGGCGTTGCGCAATACCCACTCAAGGTTGTGGCTTAGCATCGCAGGAACTTCCCAGACATGAAAAAATCTACCCTGCTGAACGCACTCCATGATAAAGTGATGTTTTGTTTGTTTCACAAATTTCAGTACATTTAAATACAATTTAAAACAACTGTCATCCGCTCATTATTATCAGAAACTATATAACCTAGTTTACTCAGAAGGAGTTTGTCCATCGTCCGACCGCCTAGTCAGCTTAGCAGCGCTACCCCGCGCCGCCACCCACCGTACCGCTCTCGCCACCGCTCGCGCCACGCCTAAATTTGTCTACTTCGAGGGCCATGAGCGACCTCTAAATATTGTCTGATTAAGCTGAAATTTTTTGTGGGTGGTTTCTGCTGGTATTGGCACAATATGGAACTGCAATACATAAACTTCGAAAAAAAGTGTTTTGGGCCGCACTCTAACCTGCGTTTGTGAAAGACATTTCACTAGGGAGCAGTTCACAAACAAGAGCATGACTCGTTTGAATTTGAATGCCTTGCCTTCTCTTTTCTTGCCTCTTCCACGCCTTCCACTCCTTCACAATTCAGGTCTACCAATTGTGATTCTTCTTCAGTGAATGTGGGCGCCTCCACTTCATATGCTGAAGCTGATGAATACTTATCAGGAGAAATTTCTTTTCCTCAATCTCATGGTGCTGACAGCCAAGATTCTTCTGAATTGACTTCACATATTAATCCCTCAAACACTAGCACTGCTTCTACTTCCAGAAATGTTTTACCTCGTGGGATTTTGAAGGATCTGGGCTTGTCTGCTGTGGCTATGACTCCCAGGAAAAGGGGTCTATATCAGGAGTTTTCCAAGAAGAGGAAGCAAGTTTAGAGACTTAAGAAGGTGGTTGTCAAGGCTAAGTTGAGGAGGAGACAGGATGATAAGATGGCGCAGGAGAAGATGCTCACTAACATGGAAGAAGTATTATCTCCTGCTGGCATTGCCCTCATCAAGTCTGTAGTAACAGAATCTCAAAAACTCCCGAGGAAGGTGGTCTGTTTCTTCCAAACTGGTTGCTCTGTCCCTTATTAAAAAGGGGCCCAAAGCATACAGGCACCTAAGGTCATTATTTCCACTTCCTTCTCGAAGCACTCTACTCCCTCTGTTGAACTCTGTCCCCTTCAACACCGGCCTTAATGAGGAGGTATTGAAGCAACTTTCCGACAGTGTGGCTAATTTTTAAAATGAGGACAAAGGATGCACATTAATGTTTGATGAAATGGCCATCAAGCCCCAACTTTCATACAATGTGCCTAATGATATTGTGACTGGATTTGTTGATAGGGGATGTCATGGTCGGCATCATGTTATTGCTCGCCAGGCCCTAGTGTTTTTATTAAAAAGTGTTGGGGGTTCTTGGAAGCTGCCGGTGGCATACTATTTTAGTGAGGCTGCTACAAATTCTTACGTTTTCTCTCAGCCCTGAAAAAGGTTGGGTTGACTGTTGCATCCACAGTTGAGCCCTTCAGATTTTAGGGGCTAGCTACTCCGATCCATATTTTGAGTTTGAAGGAGACAGAGTGGTCACAATCTTTGATCCTCCTCATCTCCTGAAATGTTTTAGGAATCTTTTCCTTAAATATAACATTTCAGTAGAGGTACCAGTAATAATATAACATTTCAGTAGAGGTTGGTGGTGAAGTTGTAAATCTGAAGGGCTCATGGTCCCACATTAGGGCATTAGCTGCAGAATCAGCTGTGAGCAGCCCTTTTGACCCGTAAGTATTGAAAAAAAATTTCATTCAGAATTTAAGATAGTTTTTGCATGAAGAAATAAATCAAATTTCTTTTTCCAGCATTCCTCCTGCAGCAGTTCATGATATGGATTATTTTTCACTCGCATCTTTTTCACCATTCATGTTTAGCTTTAATAATATTTAGTCTATTATCTTTCAACCAGCATGCACACCATACTACCTTTTCCTGCTGAACCTTTAATTTTGGCTGTAGATTTCTGTGGTGTCTTCACAAGATCATAAAATTGCTCATTATAACAGCCCATCGAGAGCACAATTCAGTTTTATTCATATCATTTCAAATTAATGAATACTAAAGGAGGTGACAACATTTCATAGTCCCCTCGAATTTAATATGGTTGTTTGTGATGATAACTTGCCACTCAACACTGAAAGTATATTTCACTTTGTACCTCATGGGGTATGGAATAGCGTAGGTCGTGAAACCCTACTGGCCATATTGTGTAACTGTTAAAATTTTCCATGATTTTCCCCTGGAACAACAGTTACAAAAATGACTTGCTATTGTTATACTTTCACTACTAAGGGTCATACTCATGAGCATACTTAGTTGTAGTTTGTACTACCTGAGTACATCTTGACTTTCTTTGATTACTCTACAAATGTGCAATCCAGTGTATCCAGACCAACACAACGACACAAGGATCCAAATGGATTTCAAAAGATGAGGGTGCGTTATGCTGCTGAAGTTTTTAGCCGCACTGTTGTAGCAGGCCTCCAGAAAATGGTTGCTTAAAGTATTTTACCTTCCTTTTCAACCATTAAAAACTTACCTCTTCACCTTGATTTTTCTTAATGTGAAAATTTATTTAAAAAAACACACATAAACTCGGGAATGAGGCTCTGGCAACTTCAGAATTTATTTTAGAAGTTGACAGGCTCTTTGTCAGCCTTAATGGAGACACCTCCCACAATGGAAGCAAGAAGGTTTTGAAGCATTCCCTGAAAGAGGGGAGCCTTCACCTCTCCTATTGGCAGTCTGTGCTTCCTAAATTGAGGGAGTGGAAATTTGTGCGGGCGAACAAAGGTACCTGTCCCCCTTCTCAAAAGGGATGGATTGCAACAGTAGTGGCCACACAACGTCCGTGGGAAAAATTAAAGGGGTTGAAATTCCATCATCTATCCACCCGAAACCTCAACCAGGATCCCACTGAGAACTTGTTCAATGTGATTAGGCAGAACTGTGGGAGTAACCACTGCCCAAATGCTGAGCAGTTTGTTGCAGCTTTAAAAACAGAAGTGACAAGTGGTCTTCTGTCCTATAAAAACAATGGTAACACTGCTCCTGATAGGTGTAGTCTTCTGAACGATCTCAGGAATTTATTTTATGAAGAACCTGTTACAACCTCTGAAGACACCACCAGCCACCAGATGCCGGACTTGAAAATGAAGAAGGCCCGCTGAGGAACATACCATATGAGGGATCTGTCATGTATGCTACTATATTAGCCAGTTTTGAGTTTACTTCCTGCCTGAGAAATTTAACAACTTGTCCTCAGGCTTCTGCAAATCTATTTTTTTCTAGTTTTTCGGTTGACACTGGCGCTGATTTTTCACCCAGTGACAATATCCTCACTGCTATTAATGTTGGAGTGAATGCTATAAAAATTCAATTGAAGACTTTGGCACACATGCCTCACATATCCACATTGTGCAAACCACTTGTAAATGAGGCTGTTAATTTCGATTTTTTAACGTGTGCAGAACATTGAGAAGCAGATAAGTAAAATATTTGCTACCTCATTGCACAGGTAGCGATAAAGCAGTTTTGTTCACAGGATTCTGGCTGCCGATCTATTGGTCAGCTTGTATTTCACTGTTTCTCCATCCCTCAAACTGACCTACTTTTTCATCATCTTGAAGCTATTTCGTCTTCCGGAAGAGACGTTAAGCTGTGTGCCCCTCGGCATCATTCGTTAAGAGTAGGCTAATGCCGATGCTGAGCTTCTCTCTTCTCTTCCTCTTTCCTATCTTTTTTTCCGTTTCACTCATACTCTTTTTACATCTATTTCCATCTTTCTTCTCTATATTAACTCCGCCTTCATGGGTAACAGGGACTATATCTCATGCCCCATGTTGCCGGTCCCAAGCCCGGATAAAGGAGGAGAGTTCATTAGATAAAGGAGGAGAGATCAAGTAGATATTTATTTATTTTGCTAAAGATTATTTTTGTTTCAGTTATAGGAGTGCATTTCTCATCACAGAAATCTGGTAAATGCTTGATGTAGTTTTCCCTAACACGTTATTTCTTATGCTCCACTATTTTGTTTTATTCAAAGCAAAGTTTAATCTTTACTATCACTATATGATTTTTTTGATTGATCTAATACTTAGTAAGTTTAAGATTTGATAGTTTCTTTGAGTCTGATGAAAATTGCAGTAAATTGCCTGTGACTTGTTTAATGTAGCTTGTAATGCTTTCTCTTTGACTACTTTAGAAAACTCAATTATTTGAGAAGTCAATAGTTTCAACATGGCCGCCAGAGAGAAGACACGCGTCTCTCTCTCTCTCTCTCTCTCTCTCTCGTGTGTTTCTATATTTTTGGGTTAAGTTCAGCCCTCCTTGTGCTTATCTCTGTCCGTGTGGGTGTAAATATACACGGTGAATTTCCCAAGTTAAAAGTGGATCCGATTCCCATTAGCTGTTTCAGCTACAGAAAATTAAAATTTTCCGGCTTCGCGTCGTGTGGTCTGTCGCCTGCCAGCCTGCAGTACCCCGTCACCTCGCCGTCAAGGCCCCAGCGATCCGCCGGCCTCTCGCCGACAGCCTCGACGCCGAACCCTGGGAACGGTCTCATCCTGCTACTCCTTGTGATCCTTTCAGGTGATGTGAGTGTTAACCCTGGCCCTTCCTTGAGCATGTATTACCAAAATGTCCGGAGCTTAAGAAACAAAATATCAACGTGCAACTCCCACGACCATGAGCTCTCAAAATTTGATATAATAGCTCTCTCCGAGACATGGCTGACTCCATCTTTCAGTGACAGTGAACTGTTCTTCTCGCGCTCTCACTCGATTTATAGACGAGATCGTCATTCTAGAGGAGGCGGAGTGTTACTCGCTATAAAATCTACGTTTGCTTCGAAACGAAGGAAAGACCTGGAGACAAATAGTGAAATTGTGTGGAGTGAAATATCGCTAACTCATGTAAAAGCCTCTAAGGCCACCAAACTATTCGTAGGCTGTTTTTACCTTCCTCCCGCAAGTGACTTGAGTGTGCTGAAAAGTTGTATCGACTCAGTGCTACGGGCCATAAATCTGGGACCTGTAATTCGTGGGTGACTTTAATTTATCCATTCGCTGGGAATCTCCCACCAACGGCCATCCACTCAATGCCCATGACAAATATTTCATTGACCATTTTGTAAATGCACTCCAACTCCCCCAACACTGTCTCGAGAGCACCCGCGATACGGCAACCCTGGACTACCTCCTCTCCACCGCTGCGCCAGAGGCGATCACCCCCGGCCGAAATATCTTCAACTCCGACCACCATTGATGCCCATTTCTTCTTCCGTGGCTCGTGGAAATCCCGCGAGGCTTCCCCCACTACACTTTCATGCCTGGTCGAAGGTTCGCTGGGAAGACGTCAACCGCTCCCTCGACCTTATTCCCTGGAGTGTCCTATCCTCATTATCCCCTGACGAAGGAGTGGACTTCTTTCACGCTGTCCTTGAGGCCATCATAAAAGACTTTGTTCCTCTAGCTAAGCCCACGGTAACAAAAATTCCCCTCATGGTTTAAACAGGATACAATACACATTCTTGAAAAAAAAATCGCGCACGGTACCTCCACAAGCCCGTCCCAAATGAGGAAACGCGCCGATCCTTCGTTGATCTTCGCCGATATTCCAAATTCCTCATTCGCCGTGACTACGAAAACTGCGCGCAGACTGTCTCCTCAAATATTTCCTCCAGCTCCAAAAAATTCTGGTCCTTTATCAACCAACACCGTAATTGTCCTCAAATTCCTGAAGCACTCTCCTATGGTACCAAAAATGCCGCCGGATCAGAGAGACCTAACCTCTTCCTAAAATTCTTTTCCGATTGCCTGCAGCGTGCTTCCAATCACAGTACCACCCCTGTCCATTCCCTCCTTCCTAATTCAAATCATTCCCTATCCAACATACAAACGGATTCACGGGAGGTTTTTCAATATCTCTGCAAAATACCCCTCCACCGCTCACCTGGCCCTGATGGTCTCAACCCTAAATTTATTCGCAATTGCGCTTCATCCCTCTCACAACCTTTAGCCCTCTTGTTCAATCGCTGTTTTTCCTTAGGAACCTTCCCTCCTCTATGGAAATGCGCCAACGTCATTCCGATACATAAAACTGGTCCCAAGAATGATGTCTCAAACTATCGCCCAATCTCATTGCTTCCGATCCTGTCTTCCGTTTGTGAGCGTATTATTCTCAACAGGATGACTATTTCACCTCTCCCTTTTTATCTTCCCAGCAACATGGTTTCCTCCCAGGAAAATCATGCCTAACAAATCTTGCCGTCTTTCAGCACCACGCCGTCATGACAATAGACAAATCAACTCAACTTGCTGCCATCTACCTTGACTTCTCCAAGGCTTTCGACGCCCTCCATCATCCACTCCTCCTTCATAAACTCAGCCAACAGTTTGGCATACATGGTATGTTCCTCAGCCTTCTCTCTAGCTTTCTAACCAACAGAACCCATCGTGTAATACTCGCCGGTGCTTCTTCCTCTTGGTCTCCTGTAACGTCTGGAGTTCCCCAGGGCAGTGTCCTCGGGCCATATCTATTCAATTTATTCATTAACGATCTTCCTTCTCAGCTCCTTTCCTCCCAAGTTCATTACCTTCACTATGCTGATGATTGCAAGATTTACAAGCACATTAATAATACTTCTGACTGTATTCAACTTCAACTTGCCTTAAATCAAACTTCCCTGTGGTATGATACCTGGAAACTTAACCTAAACCCTGGAAAATGCAGCATCATGACTCTTGCTCTGAAAACAAAACCCCTGACTTTCAACTACACAATTAACTCAACTCCCTTAAACAAAGTGACAACCATGAAAGACCTAGGCGTTTTAACCAATCAAAAGCTAAATTACTCCGACCACATTCAGACTGTAAAAAATAAAGCGTTGTCCCTATTAGGCCTTCTTTACCGCTTCACAGAAATTAAAGATCCAATAGCACTCCATTCCTACTACTCAACAATTGTCCTTCCCATAGTATCATATTGTTCCCCAATTTGGTCTATGTCAGCCCCAACAAATCTAAAATCCCTCGATTGCATCTCTCACTTCTTTGCCAAAATAGTCAAGCACAGAGTCCCACATTTCCCTAATATGTCCTCAAACGCTGTGCTGTCCTCTCTTTCCATTTCTAACCTCGAAAACCACAGACTTAAAATGGATTTAAAACTTCTCCACAATACCCTTAACTCGACCATTGAATGCCCTGAACTGCTTTCTCTTTTCAACTTCAGGATACCAGCTCGATCCACCCGCACCAATACTCTACTCCATCTGCCTATTCCAAGGATATATCTCACCAAGCGCTCACCTTTATTTCGCCTCCCATCCCTTCTAAATTCACTCCCCCACACTATCGATCCTTTTTATTTACCATGTAACTATTTCACCACCCAAGCGATATCCCACCTGTCAACAAATTAAATATTTCCCCTCTCCATGTTGGGCTATCGTTGCTTATTTTTATGCTGTTATTTTGCTTTTGTCCTCTTTCTTGTTTTTTGTTATATGTTTACTATAAATTGGCGCTATTGCTGTATGTGAACAATTTTTTTAAATAAATAAATAAATAAAGTCAATCAAGGTTTCTTTCATAATGGCCTTCGTCATGGAGCCAGAATTAACTGACTGTTATCCTTATTATATTTGATAAATGGGGTGACAATATCTTTGAATATGGTTTCAATGTCCTGGTATTTGATTTTAAGATTAGAAATTTATGACTCTCAGGAACTAATGGTATTACGAAGAAAAAATTCATCAATTATGGGTTTAATTGCTTGAAGTAATAGCTACCACAAGAAATCTTAACCCCTTAGTAAACTGTCATGTGTTAAAAAAATCAATTAATTTTCTCCACAGTTTACTGCTCCAACTTTAAATCCACTGATATTTATGTTTATTATCTTACTTATTTGGTGCAGCTCCCTTAAAAGTAACCTCTGGTTGGCATAACTGGCATAAGGAAGAGTAGTGATGCAAAGATACACTGCAGTTAAACTTAAGATATTAATAGAAATGAAACGTATGATTCCTAGTTATTCCTTCTAGAATAGCATGTAACATGTTTCCTTTAAGTGTCAGCATGTACAAGGCTGGTACTCATACAATAATGCTAGCAGTTCTAAATGTAGTAGTCTATTAATAAGGTTGTGAGCTCAGTGGAGTGAGAGGGATTTAAGCATATGTCTATCCTTAATACGGCCAGAAGTATTTAAGGGCATTTTCCTCTTTCCAAGGCTCTTGCATTAATATGTGATTTTTTTCAGGGCTTTACTGTACAGGAGAGTTATTAGGGATCATAATTGTGAAGAAGTTGGTCATCATCACAATTGTTTACTTGATGCAAGCATTAATGAAAAAATCAATTTGTCTTATTATGTATACATATGAATTGTAAATGAGTTATTTAACATAAAAAAGTTGTTATATGATTTAAATTCGCAACATATACACCCCTCACCTTCCTGTTATTTCTTTCAGCATCACAATGTGGACATAAATCAACCAAAATGTAATTCGAGAGGTTCCTGACTTTAAAAGAAACTCATTCCTGTCAAATAATGCCATTTTAGAGATCCTTCTGGTGACGGTTTGTAAATAAACCCACATAGGTGAGGGATTGTGGCTCATAATTCATTTTGAATGGAGTTATCTGTATGAATGACGAATAAAGCAGATTCGAAATTCGCGGGTGATGTTACATCTAACGCCATCTTAAGTTGAGGTAGGTACTAGGAGGGCCAACCAAATAATAAAACGTTAAGTTGGCACTCCATGCCCATATACTCAGGGCGAGATTCTGAAAAGGATCTCCAATTTTGTTGCAAGAAGCATTTCATGTAACAAGCGAGTAAAAGGTGGTTTCCGCTGAGTACGAAAATGCCTGTTACGAGGTCGAAATCTTAACCGGAAGTGAAATATCCAAGATGACGTCCAAGATGGTGGCGTGGGTAAAAACTCGCAGTTTTCTCATAAATAAAGGCGTAACTTGATGATGTTAACAGCTACTCCTGTGTTTAAGGCAGTGAGGAGTTTGAATTTGTAGTCAAAAATGGCGTTTAAACGAAGGTTTTTGTGTTATTTTGAAATTTAACGGAATACAAGAAGTGTCCGCAGTCCAAAGTTGACATTTTACGGCAAACGACGCAATAAATTAAAAAATAGTCCACAACAAAGATTTCAGCACGTTTTATAAGCTTTAATTTGAGCCTACTTTGAACATGATACAATAAACAGTAAGCGCGCTACGTCATGTAGAAGGGGGGCGCGTTCCGCGCCGCCGCTGACTTCCGCTACAGCCTGCAACCGCCTCGCCGCACAGTGGTTGGAAATACACGAATTGCTGGATTAATGTCGATTTTGTTAAACCTCGAAGATATTTTAAAAATCGAATGTAAGTTGAAGTATGATATCCATACGTAAACAAAGAGCTTTCTGCCATTCAGACGATCATACCCACTCACAGGAGAATATCTTATCGATACTTTTAGCCCGGCGCGTTTCCATCCGTTTTCTGCGTACATTTTCCGAATATCTCCTGAACAGCTATTTCGCTTCAATGACCTTGCTGCTCTCGACTTTGAGGAGGGTATTGACCATCAAATGACCTCTTATACACCTGATAATGATTTTCACTTGCTGATGCGCGCTGCATTACGTATCCGAGGAGAACTTTTGTCTTGGCCTGGTCATACAGGGCTGGAGGTTTCACAGGAGGCATGCACTTAAGTGGTTCCTGATTCACTACATTTATTCTTAAGTGTACTGCTTCAAGGTGAGGAGGTAATAGATGAATTACAAGACGACTTTAATATTTCTCCGGAAGTGGACTTAGACAGGGTGTCCACAAAAGTCACAATAAAAAATTCAGGCATAATGCCAGGTTTTCAAGGCTAATTTCTTTTTTAATTTCCAGGGTATATTATCGCGGTTTATATAAGATCCAAAGTGACATTTTTCACGTTTTACAAATAATATGGATTTTCCTAGCTAAACACAACCTAATAAAAATAAATATATCAAATAAATATAAAAAATTAAAAAAGGAAAAGTGGAAAAAACAAAGTAGTTAAATATGTTATTTTATTGGCAACAAATTACAAAATGGCATTTTTAGATCATATCTGTCCCCCTCTACCCTTCTCCCCCTACTACCGCTTTTTACGCACTCGCAGAGGCATACAAGTGTACAAAATTGGAACCTTTTGCCTCTTCCTAAATCACTCCAGTGAACGCGCGACCGGGAAAGCGATCACCTTTTCGGGGTGGCGAGGTTGCGGTAACTAGCCCCCATTGGAGTCATCCTCCGGACGCCTGTCCTCCCCCCTCCAGACACCTTACCCCCTCCAGAGGTTTGCCCCCCCGTTAGGATGGCCAAAAATTTTTTTTAGAAAGTTGAAGGGGTGGATGCATTTTCTGGTGCGATTTCATAAATAAACAAGCCATAGAAAATTTCAGCTTGATTGCAGAATATTTGACCCTGCCAAATCTTGTTTAAACATTTTAGGCTCAAATTGCCTAATTTACAGAGGCAATACTCCTGTTTTTCGGGATTCTACCACAGAAATAATGGTTAAACGAAAGCAAAACAATCCTTGATGATAAATGTTATTATTTTATGTGTTTCTTAATTTTTGGGAGCGTGGTGGCCTAGTGGGTAGAGCGCTTTGCTACTGATCAGAGGGTCTCGGATTCTAATCTGGGTGAAGCCTTAGGACACCCCCAAACAAAAATCCTCAAAGTGGGAGGTAGCCAAGAGAAAGGAACTGGCTTGAATAGGTGAAATTCACACGCCTATCGCTTAAATGGGTTGAAAAAGGTTTAAATTAACTCTCCTTATCTTAAACATTTCCATACCTATCAAAAAATAGCTTATATCTGTATTAAAAATAGCAAGTTCTGTTTCTCACGTTCATCATTAGTAAGTTTTCTGTTCCAGCAGTGTCAAATATTGTGCGATCAAGCTAAAATTTTCTATAGTTTTTTATTAATGAAATTACACCAGAAAATGTATTCAACTTTCCAAGTTTTTTTTTTGGGCTACTCTACCCTCCCGTCCTCCCTCACACTCGACCACTCGGTGGCGCGTCTTGAGTAGGGTTGCACCGATTAATCGGCAATTAGACGAAAATTCCGACACCGATTAATCGGTATCTGAATTTTCGTCGGAAAATCGGAATCGGCGGGTATTTGGCCGATTAATAGGCTTTGATAATCAGCCAATTTTTATTATCATATTGCTGTAAAATGTAAGACTAGAAATGAAAATTATATATTTCTAATTGATCCTCGGGTTGTTTTGGGGTCCCCTTAATTCTTGGCCACCCAATTTATTTATTCCATGCCGCTGGCCATTGTATGAGACATTGCAATGTGTATCGCAATGAGTTGCATGAAGCACCCAAAGATGTGTTTGAATCCCACTTAGAAGATATGACTTTCGCTATCTCAAGAGCTGAAACCGAAGAAAAAATTGGATGGACTGAATACAACAGGGGTAAGGTAACATCATCGTGTGAAATATCATCAACAGGGTACATCCCCCTCATTTTAAATCCTGCGCACGAGTATTCAACCCTTTCCACGGTACTTCATAGAAGCATTGCAGTCGGTGATTCCCTTGGTAATAAATACATCATAGTTACCGTTGACCAACAGCTCTACTGCAAACTTGTTGAGCTACGGTGGAACTCGGAAGGCTTTCATGGAACGCATTGTGCTAAGGATGGGAGGCTTACACATTGGGTTAAATTTCCTGAAAATTATCGGGAAACATAAGAAAGGGAGTGGCCTAGCTGAGCTTTGGCTGAAGACGGGTTACTTGCTGAGGGTTCAGTTGCGGAAGTCTTCGAAGGTAAAGCATACGCTCAAGGTATGAGAGCTCACAAATTGACATTCCAAAGTATATGGCGCATCTTCTATCCTCAAATTGTATGCTTCCTTGGAGAGCAAGACTTTGATGGAGCTGAAATGCTGATAAGCAATGCCAGAAATCCTACCGAGCTTCTAATGCTACTTCCATTTCCTGAAATGAGGAAGCATATTACAGAATTTTTGGATCAGAGATGCAAGGAAGATAAAACATTTTCCTATTGGTGGACGTACATAGACATGGTTTTCACGTTGCTCATGTTCACTCGTGGTATACGTAATGGTCACTGGGAAAGTTATCGTAGATCTATTACCGAAATGCTTCCTTACACAGATCTCTACGACCAGGTAACTACTTCAAATCTCTCACTGTGTATGTAGCTGACATGCAACAGTTGTCACCTGAAGTAGAATCCAGATTCCGGTCAGGCGACTTTACCATCCCAAGATCGCAACAAAAGTTTGCACAAGTCGATCTGGATCACGCACAAGAATGGATAGTTGGCCTAGGCAAAAACACAGGCGGTATTTTAGGGATAACTCAAAAGATGGGCACACTCATAAGGTGGGGTTTATCCCTGCATTGGTGCGGTGAGGTGGCAGACCAAACGTATCGCCTTTTCAACATCAAGACTTCAAGTAGCTTTAAAGAGGGAACTCATACACGCCACAACAGATATTTCAGATGACGATTCCCTCTTGGCGGTGATGGAAACTTTCGAGCTTCTTTCGGCTCAGAGCGCATCCTCGCACATAATTAATGTGGCTACAAAGGATTTGGCCACTGAGAAAATAACGGAAGGAATACTGAAAGCCAAGGATAAAGGGATTGAACTTATGCTTAATTTTGTGATGGATAGGCTCATTCCAAACCCTGAAACAGGAAAATGCAATGCCAGTTACCATTCCCATATTCCCAGAAATAACCGACAGACACTCGCTGATCTTCAGAAGGAAAGAGAAGTAAAGGAGTTCAACAGGGTGAAGAAAGCAGACCGGGATTTGCTACAGACTCTAGCCGTTGCTTATGAAGCGAAAAGAAACATAGATTTAAAACAGATTCTTAGATATGAGCTATTTCCTGTTCCAGTCTCCCTTGCCCTTCGCAATGGCGAGCTAAGATCTGGGTCGAGCGAGAAGGCTTGTTTGGCGAGGGAATCGCTCAAAGATGTACTTGACTGCCTCGCAAGGCGAATTTGAAACATTCCCGTGTTCGATGCTCAGTCGTTGCCTTTTTTTCGCTCGTACACCCACTTGCTGAGAAACCCTCTTTCTATAGCATTAATACTGTTTTTCACAGCATATTATTTCTTTCAGAACTAAGAGTTTGAATAAGAGGCATATCTAAGAAATTTCGATGATATGTATCACTCGCGGATCAACAAAAATATTATACCTAGAATGCGACTTGATATTTAGGTGGTGAGAAGAGAGATTGGTTTCGAGCATAGGAATCTTACCTCTCGCGAGATTTTGCCATACTCAATGCTAAGACCAGCTGGTGAGTCGTTTAAGAAAAAAATTAAGCTAGTGAGACGTTAATCTATTCGATCTGAATAGATTGGCTTAAGGAGAAATAAGAATTCAAGGAGTCATCTTTCGTATTAGGTTATCGTGCGTTATTGAATTCCTGTATTATAATAAACAGTACCGGGTGCGTTGATGTAAATAGACTGTACTCGAGGTTCATTGTCACAGTCATATTGAAATTACTTGAGTGCAAAAAAAAGGCAACGACTGAGCATCGAACACGGGAATGTTTCAAATTCGCCTTGCGAGGCAGGCTTAACCAAGCGGCTACCGCGCCGCTTCTACAGAGTGGCTCACTCGTGGGCACAAATGTGAATTTCGGGAGCGAAAATCACACAAGTCGGAGGCTTCTATCGTCGCGTCGCAACCGCATGAGCGCGAATGACCTTCGGTGCAATACGATGGGGCTTTCCTCTCACGTGTTTTACTCCGTCCCCGTCGATCCTTCCGTCGGTAATTCATTCCCCACCGTCGTGTCACGACAAGTCAAGCTAGCCCAGCAAAAGATGCAGTCCGCAAGTAGTGCCAAATTTCAAAATTTTTCCCCCCGCACAAACCGTAGAATGGGGCAAAGTGGATGTACTCAGACTTTTGGAAACGATAGTACATTGATGATTGGATAAAGTATTTTAAATGCAATAAATAACAGCTACAAAAATATAGATATGCTACTAGGAATGCAGAGTGAAAAATCAAGTAACAGGATTTCAAAATTTATTTTCTGATTATACTCAAGAACAATGTAAAAAGCTGCAAGTTCTTCACCCTGAGGTGGGATCAAGTAAGAATAAAACATGTTGCCAAACTAATTTCTTTAGCAGATTTGGAATGGAATTTGAAAGAGAGGCTAAATGTATCATTGGATACAAGATAGGAGTAAATTAAACACTCAAGACACATAGAACTCATATTAGTTTTTCGCCATAATTACTGCAGACAAGGAGAGAACTCCAGCAAATCCAGTAATAAATTATGAACCTCAAAATGACAAAGGATTGATTAGACGATAGTCTTGACATAATGTAGATTTCTTATGAGACCTAATACAAATAATCATTTTCTATATAATTAGTACCTATACACCAAAATACACTTTCATATTATAAACAATATGCATCAGTGGATGAAGGATACTTCGTATGCAATACTCCGGTAAATGTTTTACTTACTCACCAACACATTTTTTCATCAAATCGATTTACCGTGTAATATAAGCACTTAGGTGCAGAGAATCGTGATCGTAGCATAAATACGTCCGTCTCAAAGAACACTTTCAATACCATGATAACTGATAGACGACCGCAAATACTAACTTGATACCACTTCACTCACTCAATAACTATCTGTCGAGTTAATGAGTCACAATATGTCACCGGCACAGATAAGTACATAAATGTAAACTTTTAATTACACAAAAATCATTGCATTCGCATCAAACATTAAACAATGTATTATAAACGCCACCAAAGTCTGTTTCTGTCCGTGTTTACCTTTTCGTGACTGGGCACAAATCTATGTCAATAATGAACATACGAATGTTGAATTAAAAACATAGTGAAATCAATCCTAGAAGTAATAGCACGAAATGGAATGCATAACTTGCATGATACAACAGATAGATCACCCAAATTTCACACGAACAATCCCTCGCGGGGATTTCCATTAGGCCATCACCGTCACTTATGCAGGAATCGTGAATAATTGTTCATTTCTCGAAATAGGTATTTACTCATTTTAATTATCATAATTCCATTCTGCGCCGTTTTACTAATTTCCGGAAAGCGTTTTCAAAGTCGTCGTGAGCACTTACGGTCAATACGAAGCTTTTCATTTTCCCAAGTGTGTACCAAAAACATACGATACGTACATACAGTGAGATTGAAACCTTCGGTAGGATAACGAATGATATCTCCCATAGTAACGACTGATATCTAGAACCATAATCGCTTTTTTCGTTAAATCAAGGGATAACGTACGATATCTCATGAGGTATCGTGTATTGAGATACCGTTCGGTAAGTTGATAGAAACATAATTGCTCCATAGCTACTTTTCGTTAAAATCTTCGGTACGAGGAGATATCGTACGTTATCTCCTTTCGTTAGAGAACCGTAATTGACACCCTGGAACGCCCCAGGAGACTTAAGAAGACAACAGATCAATTACATTTTAGAGAAATCACGTTTTAGGAACCAGTGAAAGACTGCAGGAGCTATCCATCTGCAGACATAGATAGCGAACACAACCTGGTTATGATGAAAAGCTCACTCAAATTTACATGTCTTAAGAGAAAGAAGGTAAAACAGAAATGGGAAATAGAAAAACTGAAAACTGAGGGAATCGCCAGACAGTACGCACAGGAAAAGGACGACCTTGCTAAAAACTTCCAACATGGCAGCGTAAAAGAAGATTGGGAGATAATTAAATCCGGTATATACAAAGCAGCAGAAAAGATAGTTGAGAAAACTAAATCCAACAACAAAAAGAAATGGATCTCAGCAGATGTTATTCAGCTCATCGAAAATAGAAGACTATACAAAAACGTCACTGACGAACAGGGAAAATCTGAATACAGAAGACCTAGGAACTTCAACAACGTCAACAGAGAAGCTAGGAAAGAAAAAGAAGGTTTTCTTCAGGAAATGTGCAGGGAAGTGGAAGAAAATATGCAGAAAGGAAAAACTGATATAACCTACAGGACAGCAAACAAATTTTTTAACAAACGGAAAACAACAATCCCGGGCACAATAGAAGATAAAAGAGGGGAAAAGGCTGTTTGGTAAAGACGTGGGGAAGAGGTGGAAAGAGTACATTGAGGAATTTTATGACGGACCTCCTCTATCAGAGTGTGTAATAGGAAAGGAAGAGGAAGTTAACGAAGATGACAAAGAAGACGACATCCTGCTTGAAGAATTTGGCAAAGCTCTTAAAGACCCACAGGAGAACAAAGCAACGGGTATTGATGAGATTCCTTCAGAACTAATCAAGAATGCTGGTGAAAATATGAAAACATGCTGAAAATGATAAGGTCCATATATAACACAGGAGAGATACCAACCGACTTCCAGAAATGCATCGTGGTTCCTGTACCGAAGAAGGCGGTAGCTACAAAATGCGAACAGTACCGAACCATAAGCCTAATATCGCATGCGTCGAAAATCCTCAAAGACAATCCTGAGGAGAATTGAAGGAAAGGTAGAGGATATGCTGAGTGAAGATCATTTTGGATTTAGAAGAGGATCAGGAACAAGAGAGGCGATTCTGGCATTAAGGCTTCTTATTGAAAAACAAGTGGAGAGACATAAAACTACTTATATTGCCTTCATTGACCTGGAAAAGGCATTTGAAAATGTTATCTGGAAAGAGATGTTCAGAGTGCTGAAGAAAGCAGCCTAAAATATAAAGACATGCGGGAGATACTCAGCTTATATAAGAACGAAATGGCTGTGATAAGGAATTTTCATCAAAAGCAAGAAGCAAAAGTTAGAAAGGGCGTGAGACAAGGATGTGCTCTCTCTCCTCTTATATTCAATGCTTACATTCAGGAAGCTATAGACCAAGTTCGCGAAAATACTGAGGTGGGGTTTAAAATTAATGGACAGAAGATAGATATGCTGCGTTACGCAGATGACATTGCTGTGATCACGGAGACGAAAGAAGATCTAGAAAGGATGCTCAACGCAATGGGTAGAATTTTCTAATCAGTATGGCACTAGAATAAACAAACGCAAAACCGAAGTGATAGTTTGCAGTAAAGAAGAACAATATGAACCTCCAATAATAAGAATTGGAGGAGAGAAGCTAGAAGTAATAGAGGAATTTGCCTACTTGGGAAGCAGAATAACAAGAGATGGTAGAAGCCAGAAAGAAATTGTGAGGAGAATACATCAGGCCAAAGTTGCATCCAATCTAAGAAAGAACCTACTCACCAGCAAGAACAATAGTTTGGAAATAAGGAAACGGATGATGGAAGCATTTGTTAGGAGTGTGGCCCAAAAGGGGGCGAAACATGGGTAATAAGAAAACAAGAGAAAAGGCGGCTAGAAGCCCTGGAGATGTGGCTCTACAGAAGGATGTTGAAGCTCAGCTGGAGAGATAGAGTCACGAATGAAGAGGTACTGAGAAGAGTTCAGGAAACCAGATCCCTGTGGAGGCATATCCAAACGAGAAGAGACAAACTCGTGGGGCAAATTCTAAGACACGACAACATCATTAGAACAATAGCAGAAGGAGCAATAGAGGGAAGGAATCGCCAGGGACGACCAAGGATGTCATCCATGCAGCAGATTGTGAATAATATGGGTTGCACCACATACACAGAAATGAAGAGAATGGCAGACAAAAGAGAGGAATGGCGTACTGCTGCAAACCAACCTCAGGGTTGAACACTGAAGAAGGAGACACCATAAAACATGGAGTAGAACAAAGGTATTTTACTTGTATAATAAACAATTTGATATAACCTATTAATTTTACAATTCCAATTAGAGACGATATAAAATGAGACTTGAAAAAAAGCATTAATGCTATTTTTTATTTTACACAGGACACTGCCCTAGCACGCAAACTCGCGGATTAGCTTGAAAAGAGGAGTGTTTGAAGAAGGCTCCCTCCGTTAAAACACGGATAAGACTGAGAAGGAAGGGGGGACTGAGGTGGAAGGAAGGGTGGGAGGGGAGGGACAGAGGGAAAGGGGAGGGGAGGGACAGAGGGAAAGGGGAGGAGAGGGACAGAGGGAAAGGGGAGGAGGGGGAGACAGAGGAAAGGGGGGGGAAGCATGAAGTAGAAGAAATTTGAAAAGGAAGAGATAGTCTGAGCAGAAGAGATAAAAGAATTTAGTGGGATTTATTGAGTCCTGGCGGAGAGAAAGCTTGGAAAAAGTAAATACAAGAGGACTCAAGATCTTTGAGTTGGAGGGGAGAGGAGGAAGGGGGAAGGGAGGCGAGAATACCATTCTTAAAAATATTATTAAAAGTAGAGTTGTGGGAAGAAACGTGGGTGGCGACAGGGAGGGAAACTGACATGGAAGGTGGATCATTGCAACTAGAGCGGTGGCCATTCATGCGGGTGTTAAGCGGATTCGTAGTCAAACCAATGTAGAAACAAGGGCATAGTTGTCAGAGGAGGATATAAAAATCATTATTGGAAATAATTATATATATATATATATATATATATATATATATGTATATATATTAAAGAAAAGGAAATAAATTGAGAAATATAAGCTAGCTACAAGGCGTTGAGGTTGGGGAGGGATAGATAGGTATATCAGTGGACACTCACAGAAAGGCGATATATATATATATATATAGCGGGATATATATATATATATATATAGCGGGATATATATATATATATATATATATATATAAAATATATATATATATATATACAGAAACCAAAAATGATGAACACACTTACAAAGTTTCTTGATATTTCGGTGCCACTAGCACCAGTCTTCGCTCTTGCGACCAAGGTTCTAGTGGCACCGAAATATCAAGAATCTTTGTAAGTGTGTTCATCATTTTTTTGTTTTCTGTGTTTGTCGTCTGCCTTCCTCTGGCAAACTTTTAAATATTCGTCACTTAAGTGATCCTAAGTGCAGTTATATATATATATATATATATATATATATATATATATATATATATATATATATATATATATATATATATATATATATATATATATATATATTAATTTTTTTTAATTTTTTTGTTCTCTGGCTCGTCGAGGTCGACGTATTTGCTCCGACGATTTTCATTTATTTCGTTATTTGAAAGACCTAGAAATAGCGTTCGTGAGCCGGGGATATCCCCTCCACCTGGTGAGGGAGCAGTTCATCAGGGCGGTTGAGCCCTCAAGGAGACCGCCTTCCACGCCTCAACGGGACGATCATCTTTCTCCTGATGAACAAATCTTTGTAACCACCTTTCATCCGGGTCTAGATGCTGCACTGAAAAACCTTCTCAAGTCAGCACACTCAATTCTCGCCTCTTCCCCCTCTACTTCTTCTTTTATTCGAAGACCTCCCGAGCTCTCCTTTCGTCGCCCTCCCAATCTCCAAAATAGTCTCTGGATCCGCGAGATCCGACAAACCTCACTTGAGGGTAGTGTGGCCGATCCCCCTCTCGTTGGATCAAATCCTTGCAGCAAACCCCGTTGTCTCACCTGCCCACTCAACCCTTTCTCCCGAACTTTCACGACCCCTGTCACAAATATAACGTATCAGATACTTACTCGGGGAACCTGTTCCTCGAGTAATGTAATTTACCTCCTCACCTGTAAGCACTGCCAGGCCTTCTACGTTGGCCTCACAAGCACATCTCTCAATGTACGAATCAATAACCACAGGAGCAGCGTGACACAACAATTGAAGCTGCCTGTAGCGGAGCACGCCAATTCTCATAACCTTCCCTTCAACGACTGCTTCCAAGTAAAAATCATTCGCGCCCTCCCACCTGACACATCTATCATGGAGCTCCGCCATTGGGAACAATCATATATTTCAATCCTAAGATGTATGTGTACTCCCGGGCTTAACCTCCGCTAGCTTTCTCCGTATCCCCTCCCCTTATTCCTCCCTCCCTCACTTCCTTCCAACCAATCACTTGCCTCAAAAACCAACCACCCTCCTAAGCAGACCCTCTACCCTCAACTCCAGTGTGACACTCTTCAGTTGTGATTTTCTCCCGCTGAGGAAGGGTTCTCACCCGAAAGCTTCCGAGAGCAGTGGACACCGGCGTCGCCATGGATCGCCTTTCTGTGAGTGTCCACTGATATACCTATCTATCCATCCCCAACCTCAACGCCTTGTTGCTAGCTTATATTTCTAAATTTATTTCCTTTTTCTGTATATATATATATATATATATATATATATATATATATATATATATATATATATATATATATATATATATATATATAAATACGTTGATGGATTGGAGTCAGCCATGCGGCGATGAACACACGATGTGGATAGGATGGAGGAGATAGACACACAAAAAAAGAGACGATCACACATACATAGCTAGCTTTCGGAACTAGTCAGTAGTGACTAGTTCCGAAAGCTAGCTATGTATGTGTGATCGTCTCTTTTTTGTGTGTCTATCTCCTCCATCCTATCCACATCGTGTATATATATATATATATATATATATATATATATATATATATATATATATATATATATATAAATATATATATATATATATATATATATAAATATATATATATATATATATATATATAAATGCACTTAGGATCACTTAGGTGACGAATATATAAAAGTTTGCCAGAGGAAGGCAGACGACAAACACAGAAAACAAAAAAATGATGAACACACAAAGTTTCTTGATATTTCGGTGCCACTAGCACCTTGGTCGCAAGAGCGAAGACTGAGAAGGAAGGGAGGACTGAGGTGGTAGGAAGGGAGGACTGAGGCGGAAGGAAGGGAGGGAGGGGAGGGACAGGGGAAGGGGAGGAGGGGGAGGGAGAGGAAAGGTAGGGGCGGGAGGCGGGAAGTGGAAGAAATTCGAAAGGAAGAAGTAGTATGGGCAGAGGTGATAGAAGAAGTTAGTGGGATTTATTGAGTCCTGGCGGAGAGAAAGCCTGGAATAAGTAAATGCAAGAGGACTCAAGATCTTTGATTTGGAGTGGGGAGGAGGAAGGGGGAAGGGAGGCGAGAATGCCAACCTTAAAAATATTATTAAAGGTGGAGTTGTGGGAAGAAACATGGGTGGCAACAGGGAGGGAAACAGAAATAGAAGGTGGTTCATTACAACTGGAGCGGTGGCCATTCATGCGGATGTTAAGGGGAGTGGTCGTCAAACCGATGTAAAAACTAGGGCATAATTGTCAAAGAAGGATATAGACAACATTATGGGAAACGCAGGAGAGTGAGGGGACGGAAGGAAGATGAGCGGAAAGGAATTTATCAGGCAGAGGCTGGGTGAGAAGGATGCCACAAGTTTTGCAACGTGGGCGATTGCACGGCGTCGGAAGGGACTTAGTAGGTCGGGAGATTGATTTGGAAAGAGGTTTAGTGATTTTAAAGAGGGTGGAGAGGTTGGGAGGGCGTCTAAAGGTGAGAGAAGGACAGCGGGGGAAAATTTTGGAAGTGGTTAGGTTGTCAGAGAGGATGGGGTAGAGGTTTTTGATTAAGCGACGGATGGAGTGAGCTCCAGGGAAATAGGTGGTACAGAGGGAGATTTGATCATGAGGAAACTTATTAAGAGAGAGAGATTTAGAAGAAGAGGGTCGCTGTAGGATTTTTTCCTGAAGAAGACGCTCAGGGTAGCCTCTGCGAAGGAGGGATTGGTGGAGATTAGAGAGAAAAAGGTCAAGGGATTCGGGATTGTTGCATATTCGGTGACCACGGATAGAGAGGGAAAAGGGGAGGGAACGTTTAGTATGAGAGGGGTGGCAGCTGTTGAAATGGAGATATTGTTGCTTGTTGGTGGGCTTGATATGGACAGAAGTGTGGAATTTAAGGTTACTGAGGGAGATATCTACATCCAGAAAGGTAATTTTAGAGGCAGAGATGTTAGAGGTGAAGGAGACAGAGGAGGAGGAGTTTAGGGAGGAGATGAAAGAGTTAAGGGAATCAAGGCCATGTGGCCACAGAAGAAAAATATCGTCAATGTAGCGAAGCCAGAGAAGAGGTTTAGGAGAGCAGGACGAGAGAAAAGATTGCTCAAAAGCACCCAAGAAGAGGTTAGCATAGGAGGGGCTGAAACGACTACCCATGGCACAACCTTTAGTTTGGATGTAGAATTTGTTATTGAAGGAGAAAGCATTATTAGTAAGTATAAAGTTGGAAAGGTCAAGGAGAAGTTACTTTGTAAGTGTGTTCATCATTTTTTTGTTTTCTGTGTTTGTCGTCTGCCTTCCTCTGGCAAACTTTTATATATATATATATATATATATATATATATATATATATATATATATATATATATATATATATATATATATATATATATATATATATATATATATAAGCTAGCAACAAGGCGTTGAGGTTGGGGATGGATAGATAGGTATATCAGTGGACACTCACAGAAAGGCGATCCATGGCGACGCCGGTGTCCACTGCTCTCGGAAGCTTTCGGGTGAGAACCCTTCCTCAGCGGGAGAAAATCACAACACAAATCACAATGAGTTGTGATTTTCTCCCGCTGAGGAAGGGTTCTTACCCGAAAGCTTCCGAGAGCAGTGGACACCGGCGTCGCCATGGATCGCCTTTCTGTGAGTGTCCACTGATATACCTATCTATCCATCCCCAACCTCAACGCCTTGTTGCTAGCTTATATTTCTAAATTTATTTCCTTTTTCTGTTATATATATATATATATATATATATATATATATATATATATATATATATATATATATATATATATATATATATATATATATATATATATATATATATATACATACACACACACACAAACACACACACACATATCTGGAAACATTTTTTAAGTTTGTACCTGGTGATGACACCGCTGTGTCGAAACATGTTGTACCAAGAAGATAAATTTGCGGAAGGAAACTAAGTTACTCATTCATTAGTGAAATTCAACTTCCATATAGTTGAGCCTCAAACCATGGAACGTATTTGTTGATGAAATTTGGACGAGGGTCCGCTGGCAGAGGAGCGGTCGCTTGACAAAGGGAACGCTTGCCAGAGGAACAAGGGCCAGACAGTCTATTACTGCGCCCCTTTTTCCCACGAAGGAGTCGTTCCCCTCGATTGTCGTTCTCGTTCATGAACTGATCCGTCCCAACTCAATAAAAGCGTAGCATCACTAACACTCCCGAAAAGATATAAACATGTTACCCCTATTGGGGTTTGATCGTTTAGATGAATGGAGAGGGCATGACTTCATCAAACTGCAGCCTGAAAACCGAAATAACTGCCATATTGTTCATCCCTGCTCTAACCTTCTTTTTCTTTGAACAGCAAGAGGGAACAGACAAGTTGGCGGCTGTATAGCAAGAATATCCGCCATCTTTTTGACATTTAAGGCAAGTAACTTCAGTCACATATATTGGTTACTTCGTGCTATGGTTTCTACTCGATTTTACCTTAGTTTTCAGCAGGAATGCAGACTTTTCTTAATTTAAATAAATTTAAAAAAATATGTAAGGAGAACTCATGTTAAAGAAGTAAAGGCCGATTTCCACAGATTGATCAAGGGAAAACATCGTAAAAACGCTAACTTAGCGAGTCAGCCTGTGAGTGCTCGAGGAAAATTGGAGTGAAAAAAGATAGAGGGCAGGCCACGCCAGCGCGACGGCTTTTACCATTGGCCACTGTAACAAGCGCTCACTCAATCCACCTCGATGGGTTGGATGCATTACCAACACCACGGACGTCATTCATCCAATTAGAAGTTCTTCATAAGTCATTGAAAACTAAAAAAATTGAAACAATGCAAGGTTGAATCTAAAATAGTTAAGGACAAAGGTTTTATTGTTTTATCTACATACTACCCTGCGAGCCGTCACATGGGCATGTGGCAGAGGGCGTTAGGTCACCAGCCGTGTAAAGAAGTAAGGTTTTGGGAAGTGAAACGGTGACGTGTATTATGGGAGTGTATTTAGTGGACCTGAGTTTTTATTGTGATCGCTCATTATGCGCCGAGAGAACGAGTTTTTGCACCTATCTGTTCAGCAATGTATCTCTCTTATTTTATCGGTCCTGCCAGACCTAGACATATTTCCAAGAGAAGGATTCCAAATGGGCGCAATGATAATATTCCCTGTGCCGCTCTGAAACACACCAGTTCTGAATTTCTTAAGCAACCGAAGCCCAGCAAGTAGCCTCTGAGTCTCCGGGGGCTACCACCTTAACCCCTCCATAAGTTATGAGACACTATATGTTCACTCGTGGCAGTTTTCAACGAAGCGCCCAGCTTTTCTTGGTATTTTGTTAATTTTCTTGGTTAAAACATCATGAAAAGGGTCTCAAATTATCGCGGCATATTCGAGGTAAGGACTAACCAAAGCGAAGTAGCATCTCTCTTTGAATTTCTCATCTTAGGACCTTCCTATTACACGCTTAACTAAACCTAGTTTCTTTAATGCTGTGCCGCATATGTTTTGTACGTGTGTTCCCCACCATACATCAGGAATTAAGGTAATTTCAAGATATTTTACTGTATCTAAAGATTTTGTTTACCCCACCCACAGTATAGGTATGACATTTGTGTGATGACTTTCGCAGGAAGTGAACTATGGTACATTTACTGATATTTAATTCTAGCCCCTGGCACTCCTGGCACCACGAATGAACGTTGTTAAGGTCCGATGACAGAGCTTCAAAGTCCGCATCTTCGCTTATTTCACGGTAGATAACTGTATTGTCTGCAAATAATCATAATTTACTACTAACTCGACAAATAAGGTCATGAATATCAATAATGAATTACTCTAAAAATTAAACAATAATTCTTTTCAGCAAACAACCGGTTCTGCATGCAACAACAAATAAAACCTTGGGGGGCAACATTTGAATCCCACTAATCTACTGATGAAAATTAAGAAGGGTGTCAGAAAGAATGAAGATTCGTAATTCATAATCTGCATCGCTGTAAGTGATGAGATGCGCAAGATACATACTCATAGTTGCACTAAACACGATGTTAATCATAAAACTTTGCCGTCTTATATACTCTGGAAAGTCCAGGAACAATTATACATATATATATATGCCTACAACAATATTAAATTCTATTTATGTATATGTTACTCCTTATGTAGCTATACAAAACCGATTTAGAATCATTATAAATTTGATACATTTCTTTCAATATATTAAATCGCATAAAAAATGCATTTATGAACTTAATGCATGCGTTTAAGAAATATTTGCCACTACACCTCTATGAATGCTAAAATTGATAATGTTTCTGTCAAAACTTCTGGTCATAGCTTTTACGTCCACACTGTAACATATCAGTTAACCTTAGTCTCTATACTTATTACTACACAAATGATAAATTTTCTTAAGTTAAACTGCAATGCCCTACGGTTTTATTTTTATTTACACGCAGAACCGGGTGTTAATTGACAATCATTTTATTTTACTTTTTACAGAATTTCATAAAACAATAAAACCTTTTCCCTGAAAAATTCACCTACTCCTCAGCATCATTGATATAAGGTTCTTATTTCAAATAAACTCGGTGCTAGAGGTGTATATTGAGCGAAGGCCTACGCAATAGCTTGATAAACTGCATCGCATGTTTTCTGGTTCTACTGTTACATTCGGCGTTCAGGATAGCACAGGGTTATCCAATCGTGATAGGATGCGAAAGAGTAGTCACCTTAACGCTGACGCACGCACAGGCACCTCAGAACAGACATGGGACCTAAATGGGAGATGGAAGCTAAAGGTGGTGCTTATTCTCCAATGTCGAGAGAAATTATATAAAATGATGAAAAAGGAATGAATAAGTTTAAACAGGCAACATTGTGGAGGTGGTTTTCCAGGTCCCTGTCAACAGTAAATACGGCAAACAACTACAACAAGCATGTGCATACTCAACGAAAGCTAGCGATGTGATGTAACAAAATAATACCTCGTCAGGCGATTCTGGATTTGAATCAATGCTTCCTTCTTTCTCACTGGCTGCAGCAGATGATGGACGATCATTTTTGGAATCCTTCTGTTGATCACCCTAAAAGAGAGTGAAATATACGGTTATACAAACTCATCTAATAAAACCTTAGGACCATGTTTCCGCCTCAGAACTATTGGGTCCCAAACACACAATTTTCAATCGGTAAACTATGCCTTTCCTCAATAAGCTTAAAAAAACTTCGACGAACTTGGGGCTCACAATGCCCTACAATTGGGTTCCACCGAATTGTCTAACTCATTGGGGAACAAATAAAACAGTCCGCACAAATACGTGATAAAACATTTAAAGTCACACAATAAAACATAACATTTAGATCTACAAATTATCCTACAAGCCACTTCAAGGACGTTTGGCAGGGGGTGACTTGTCACCAACATGAACTATAGAGAAGAAATTTACTTTCACCAACAAGCACCACACTATCGTTATGCCACAAATGCTAAAGAAACTACTAAAATAATCTAAAATGGAAATAAGCAGACATGACACCAGAGTCATGCAGCGAACATGCAAAACATAGTGTAAGCACTACTCGGCAGATTTAGAAACATTTATTAGGGAGCACATCAAATGATCAGCAACACTACTTCTACATTTATGTTCCAATTTAGTCTTAAGGTAGCAGTCTGGTGTCGAAGTAGTTATGAAGGATTTCACTTTCTCCCGGCGAATGACTGTTGTGAATTGTTCTCGGGTTTCCGTCCGGGTAAGATGCTCCATCTTATCCAACGCCGACGATTCGATGAATGACTTATACATCATCAGGGCCAGGCACGGATGAGGACGAATAAGTCATTCATCGAAACGTCGGCGTTGGAGAACATGGAGCATCTTACCCGGACGGAAACCAGAGAACAATTCATAGTTGACGTGTGCCTCGTCGGATATAAGAAACGACCTCCATTCTTCTAGAGAGTCAATGATTTGGACTATTATTTTGCAATTATGTTCTCGCAAAGCATGATGATCTTATGCGGTCTTCCACAAATAAAAGACAGGTTTCTGCAAAGCCAGAAAAATAAAAAAATTATGACAATTTAATAAACAAGATTTTTTCTGTCCTGGTAGCTGTCCACAGAAAAATTTTGTCGTCAACATGTATCACACAATACACTACTTCACAACAGGATCCGATTGCTTCAGATACAGCTGTGCGTGTCACTTTTAGATGACGTTTCTCCTCCATTACAGGAGGCGTCTTCAGCTGGAAGACGGGTTACCATGACCCACAAGGCTTCGAAACAATGGGATCCAGTCGCTTAACCCACTGCGGAAGACTTCGCTGTTACTGCACTACTCATGTTAAAGCGACCACAACTATTGATGCACTAGATGCATGCATGCAAAATCCTACTCAAACTACACTACGGTCACACAAGGCGGAGGAATTACAATAACTTCATTAACTCCATTTGAAAGATTTAATTTCAACGTTTAGTGTCATCTTCAGGTCTGATGTGTTCGGACCTGAAAATCACTCAAACTGTCGCAGGGCGGCTACTGATGTCCATTTTTTAAATTCCCTGACATTTCCCTGATGGATTTACCAATTTTCCTGACCAATCCCCAAAAGGTCACCTATTATTGGAATATTTTATTTCGGCTGAATTACATTTTCGTCAAAACTCAGAAACTGTTAAAAGCTAAAATCAATACATTACGAGCTACAAGTAAATCCTAATGAAAAAATATATTAAACCTTCATTAGTTAAACTCTCATCCAAATTATACACACTCTTAATGCATATGTCTATCATCAATTAGTGTTGGGCTATAAAATACTTATCTTAAGTATAAAGTAAGTAACATGTTTTAACCACCACCAAAAATAGCTTTCATTGAAAATAGTTTTTAATGTTACTCGCCTATAAGTATTTGATGAGGCTTCTTCAATAATCTGTGCACTATTTACAAATAATATATATTCCTAAAGATCTTAATAGTTTCATGCAAACGAGACCTATTTTCATAGTAAATATGTACACTCTTCTGCATCAATTATGCACTGCAGTTTATATCACATTATTTTTTAACTAAGCACTGATATTTGATAAGCATTTAATTACTTAGCTGAGAAGTTCTGCTCGTCTTTGAGTATCCTCGAGGATTTTCATCCTCTTTAGTTTTTGCTCTCTGGTGAAAATCTGTGGTCCATTTCTTTAGGGCCTTCAATGCTTTGTCATCTAACGATTTTTTTTCTCTTGGGCAACCTCCTTGTGGCGACTGCACGAGTTCCGAGCAGCATGAATAGGGGGATTCTCTATAGCAAGGTTCTGGAGTCCTCCTATCGACAAAACTCGTAAACACATCTCCGAGCAACAAGTAATTCCTCCCTCATGTTCTCCACAATGCATTCAGCACTGATGGATAACCCCCACTCAACACTGGCATTGCCAAGAGATAGGCGCATAACTAGCCTCATGATATTGGCCAACATACATTGTCATTGTCCGCCAGCAGCTTCCCCCAAAAATGGTCCAAACGAACTTTCATTGAGTAGTGATTACATTTTTTAATAACTTGTGGTAGGCTGCAGAGTGAAAAATGTTGCCTCAAAATTATGTCAAAATTTGAACTTGTGACCCAATTGTTGTCTAACAATGCTGTTAGCTGCTGCTCCAACCTTAATTTGGCAACCTTAAATTTGGCGGCAACTTTTGGGTCGAATCCAGAAATGAGTCGAAGTGAGTTAAAAATGTAAAGGAGATTTTTCCAACATTTTAGTCACAAATTTTACTTGAGCCTTCCGACAACCATCCTGGAATTTCGAAATGTCTACATCTTTAAATTTTTGTGCCCTTGTGCTTTCTTAATGCATTTTTGTTGCAATTCCTATGTCAAAATGTTTGGCACTTAAAAGATTTTTTTCCACCATATCTACATGAGCAACACATTTTGATTCTTCCAATTCTTAAGAAGGAACTACTCGCTCCATTAGATTCCTGATTAAAGAGCTAATATCATTGTACAGGAAGGAAGCCAATGGGAAGTCACTTTGGAACTGTCATAGCAACGGTTGCAACTCACAGGCAAGACATTTGAGGCTAAATACGACGGCGAGTTAGTGTGATTCTCCCTCGCAAGATGGGACGACGGTCGTAGGCCGTGAGCGCGACCTCCTAAGCAGGTATCGGAAACTACGTTGGACCGTGGAGCTTGAGAGTTCCCTCCCCTTCCAAGTCTTCCTCTCTCTTTCCACAGCGGAACACGACACCACCGCAGCTGCGAGCTTCGGTCATGGAGCTGGCGCATTTTTCTTCGAGAGCAGAGTGTCAAGTTGCAATTAACGTGTTATCTTACACACCTCACCTCTCAGTCGTTTCCAAAGGAATATTTTCCTTGGAATACTTAGTTGCTTGGAAATTCATCTTGGTTATATCCCCATGTAGCGACAATTATCCATTCTTCCCTTATCACACGTGCCTTACAATTTGAGAAGCTGAATAATTTGCTTTTTCCAATAATTAATTCTATTTCGTTATTCACTACCCATTTATTTATCTTTTGGTTGTTATTCCATGGACTTCAATATCGCCATCGTCTAAGACTTTCCCGTGGAAAATGCAGTCGTCCACATAGAATTCGACAAACAGTTCGTTTCCAAGACGAACTTACTGACATTTACCCCATAAGAAGGTCTCTTCATAATATCATCCTTTTTTTAGCTTCCCAATCTTTCCTTTTAGTTTATCGTAAGGCACGTTGCCGAAGGTCTTGGGCTAGCATAACCGCATCTTCTTCCTGAACCCTATGTAACCATTTGTATATTTCCTGACAGATCCCAAATTGCTGAGTTTCGTAGGATTACCCCTTGAGTAAGGTGTGTTGTTTTAAACAGCCAATTATTATCGTCCCACGCAAATAATTAGCAATAATTTTTTCCATGAATTTACAGGTTACAGATGTTTGCTGATAGATCGCTAGTTCTCAACTAGTGATTTATTCCCACCCTTGATGACGGAAATATTATGTACTTTCTTCAAATCATATGGAATGTCACGGATATTTATGATTAAGCTTAATACGGCTCAGAAGCATTGTTAGTGGCCTTTAATCCACATTTAACAGCATCACTTGGGATGTCTTCCCGGCAAAAGAACTTCGTCAGCGGCACCAGCGATTATTGTTTTTGTGTTGACATTCTGTTAAGAGGCCAAACTGTGATGGGCATTTTAAAGTTCTCTGTGGTAAATAGCATGCACTTTTACAAACGTGGATATATTTAATTATTTCGATCACAAAACTGGCCGTGGCTTTTTCTATATCACAATTGTATCGATAAGCTATCAAACAATTCGTCAGTACACATTGCTCCATTCATCAGCGCTTAAGTTTGCCGATAATTTCCGATGTGCGTCATCTTCAACCCGTGGAATCCCCTAACTCTTCTAGCAGCACTCTAATTTATAATGTAAATTCACTCGAATATTTCTGCAAAAGTTAATGAAAGAAAAAGCCTTAAATGATCATTTATTAAAGTAAGTACATAACCGGCGTAGATATAATGAACTGGACTCAATGTTGCACAAACAGCTACCAGGTGCGCATGCCGTGGTTAATAAAACACGTTCGTTTCTGAAAAGGCAGTGTTATTCAGCTCAAACTGGGGCGCAAATATCTATTCAAAATAGAAATGGCCGCACAGTGGTAAGGAAGGAGGAAGTCGGAAAGTTATGGAATGCATTAGAGAAATTATTAGGCAGATGATATATTTTATCAGAAGAAGGCAGAAGGCGGACATGAGAGTTAAGCGTGGAGTGCTGCAGCAAACTTGTGTTAGGAACCAATCTTCGTAAATGCTGATAAAATTGACCAAATATATTGATTTACTAACGATTTCTGTAGCTGAAAGTGGGTTATTTTCCGTAACTTTTTTTACATACAAAGACGGACAGAAATGTATAATTTTGAAGAAAACTCCGGCTCACGTAAATCCAATTATCTACTTTATCTAGGATCTATTATTTCCGGTAGGAATATTCTTTATAAAAACACTCAACTTATGCACCATATTCTTGTCCAAAAGTCACCATCCCCTAAAATCCTTGTTAATTCTGGAATCATTCTTAGTCCATACCACTAAGTCCCAGAATGGGGCGCCGGTTACATGTAGCTGGCCATCAATTTAGTAGTAATAATTGCGGTTTGTTTTTAATAGCCGACTTTCGTCATGACAAAAGTACTACATTTTGTTCGCTGCTTCTTCCAACGGCAACTGTTCTGAAGAATTAGGGCAATTTACCTCAATAATGCCCCCATCATCAGTGATGCCATCCGAAGAAGCGGCAAAGAAACATAGCTGGAGGTCAACGAATAGCCCTGAAGGAGTCACCTTACGTCCCGATATTTCCTCGTACTGCCTTGTCTCTTTGTTTTCGTGAAGTTGCCCGTATTGCGTTGCTTCATTCTGAAACTTGCGGTCGTACAGAAGCCGTCTCCGCCTTTTGCAGATGATTCCAAAGTTGGATAAAGTCAATCGATTAATTCGATCCCCCACCACCTTTCCTTCTCACATTGGCCCTTAGTGTCCTTCTCCAGTTGATTTCTAGAAGCTGTAGTCACTTTTAATTTTCCATGAATTCTTCTACTCCTTTTATCATATTCTTCGCCATCCATGTATAATTTTTGGCACATTACACCGTAACCAGCCCATTACTTGTTTTTGTCTTTTTCTTTTGTTGTTTAATGTCTTGTTTAGCGAGCAACTACTTTACTGCATTTATACGTTTTAGTCTTCTGAGACAAGTGAATTCGACAGGCTAGTGGGGACTTCTGCCTATGAGCGTTTCCCAAGTTGAATATCTCCACACAGGCCCCAGTTGGAAATTAAGACCAGAGTCGTAAGTCCTGTGTTGAATTGATCCTCTTTTGCCCATATTCACTTGTTTTTTGCCCGAAAATTTGGCCTATGACAATTATTTCTGCACTGTTACTGGAGTCGTGAGAAGTCAACTGCTCAGAATTTCGGATAAGTGGCTGAATAGCCACATCAATTTTTACGAGGTATGCCATTTCTTCCTTGGTAATAAATTTCAACTTCCGATCGACAGCTTGACAGAAGTAGTCTCAGCAAGACGCGTGACATCCAAATACGTGCTTGGGACCATTTTTTTAAAGCCTCGACCAGGGACTCTTCGGTATTCCCTTCTGTACAATTATACGTAATAGCGCCGCGAGCTGCTTTTTAAATCCTATCATTTTTACTTTTGTCAGAGTTATTTTGGCAATGGGCCTCGCCTCCGCAATCCTGAACAATGCTTCGGTGAAGCGCTTCACTGCATGATTCGCGTATTAATTTTTTGAAATGTACCTACGGCACTAGTTCCCGTACGTTTTTCATCACGCTTGAGTCTCCATCTCCAACAGAGCTAGCAGAACCAAACATGCACGTTATTATTGAATTATCTAACATTATGGAACTGCGTCAACATACATTAAAGTTAGCGCTAACTTCAAGCAAGAACATCCAGTAACCTATAGGAATAGTAATGTTTCAATAACTAAAATGACTGATTTTCCGACTTTGTACATAGAACTCGCCAATGCAATACTGATAGGAAGTCCACAAGGTAGTGCATATCTACATGGTAATGACCTAGCTCAGCAAAGCAATGCCAAAGCACGTAGTTACGGCTTGGATAAGAGAAACTGTCAGCCAGGGCGTCCGAAGATTATGCCGTATGACCGGCTTGTTGCTCCTCGATGGAGCTGATCGCGTCTAGGATGACGTAGTACTCCCGAGAGAGAGAGAGAGAGAGGCCGTGAAGTCAATTGTCTAGCAGTCTGTGAGAGAAAGTCGAGAGGATGCGAACTCAAAACAGGAAAGTAGAGATGCCAGCAAGAGCCGAGTCAAAGGTGGTGCCGTCAAACGCCGGATGACGCGAGTTTTCAGTCCCTCCACAGCGTAAAACCTTTCTTGCACAGGGCTCCATCTCAATCCTACCAGGTCCCTCCAACTTAGTACCCTTCCCCACCCCTCGGGGCCTTCCCCTCATTCCCCTCCAGTGGTCACTCATTACCTCCCCTCGAATCTTCGTGAGTGCCTTCACCTGCTTGACTATTTCGCCGCTAGAGCCGCTCTTGATTGGCGCGTTTTCAGCTGGTTCTTACTTTCCTAATAACTTATTTCGTACTCAAAGTATTTCAATTTTATTAATTTTAATTTAATATTGAATATATTGTTTACGTCTGCCAGAGACAATTTTTGGCAAAAAGCAAAAAATGAAGCCAAATTTTACAATTTTGAGGTCTTAATTTGAAAAATTTCAAAATGTACGCTCTGGGAAACATAGCTAGCAGTTAACTTAATTAGAATGTGACATTTTTTTTCATTAAGAGAATTCCTCAATCTACAGGGAGTAAAGCCGTTTTCGACGAATCGTATTTCGCCTTAAAAAACTTCATTTTTGCAGGAAGCAGAGGATCTCCCATCTGATTGATACACTCTCCAATCTGATTGATATCGTAAAAATATGATACACGGCCGCGTATTCGCGGCCGTGTATCATATTTTTACGGCCGTGTGTGTCCTTCGGTAAAATCACCAATTAACAATGTCTAATTCTTCAAGAAAGAGGTAGCGCGTCGTGGTAGCTCTGGGAAGTTGAAGATCACTGAAAAGGCATCGAATGGAAAGTTAATGGCCAATTTACTGGGGGACTCCGGCACAGGCATCACTAAGGTGCGCGAAAAATACAAACCATAGCCAAGTTGTTGGACTGGATCAAAACTGGAAGACGTGAGTGACCTTCGCAAGCGAATAACATTTTGATTAACGTGGTTATAACCCATACATTACAAGAGGGAACCAAAAAATGTAGAAATATTTGGATACACGAACAAAACGTAAGCCCGTCACTGTGAGCGAAGACAGAAGGCAATTAGCAACGGCAGCCTCATATTCAGGAATATCATATTATAGGCGGTTTTTCACCTGACTAAATTGCTTCGAGAAGGAGCTAAGGGGGCCATTCAATAATTACGTCGAGTGTGAAAAGTGGGGAGGAGAGGAGGGCTCTTCTTACTGTCTGACGAAGGGGGTTATGGGAATCGAAGATGATCGTGCGTTAGATTTTGTTTACACGTGAAACCGTACTTATATTACCATTTTAATAACCATCGTCTCGTATTTTGAGAACTGCAAGCATGATTTTACTACGAGCTAGTGTGCTCCAGCTGCCTCGCGACCTGAGTCTCGGAAGTAAAAATAAAACTCGAGGTGAAATTCTCCGAACAACATAGCCTCGGATACCTAATGATGAGCGTAATACATTGTGACCGTGAATGTTAACGCTACTAGGCAAACATCGCAATAAGGATATACAAAATGAATACATTGTGCGTTGATTCACAACTAAATAACTAAGATTCACAACTGAATGTTCCACGAATTGATGGGGCTTATTCCATGCACGTCAGCGGCAGATATTAGTTTTAGTTGGTGAAATGTTTTGGTGAAATAAAGGGCGGGAAAGATTGGCCGATATACGTAATGGTAGAAAAATGAAGAGGATTTCCTATCCCAGTTTCTCCCTGACTGGCATGGGCGTAGCTAGGGGGGTCCCTGGGGGGGCCCGGCCCCCCCCAGAAGGCTCGTGGCCCCCCCCAGAAAAATTTGACAAATCTAAATTGTGGTGGCCACGCTTCACACAGCGCTGGCAACCGCGCGCCTGCGGCCGAGCCACAGCACGGCGGTGCGGTCCCTTTGGTTCTATATTTTGGCCGAAGGTAAGCTACAATTTACACTGAAGCAGCCGGGGCAGCACTGCGAAGTTTGAAAATGTGCGCCGCGGACAGGCACTGCTGCTTTGTTCGACTGCTTCGTCTGGCTCCAGCGGTGTAGCTGAGGTGCTCGGCACTCGTTTCAGAAGAGTTACTATATTACCCTACGTAGGACCTCTAGTCTCTGCCCGGCAGCGCGCTTGCCTGGCTGTTTCTTCCCCCCTCCCTTGCCACCTCACCTCACCATTCCACCCGCCGCGCCGGCTCGCCCGCCTCAACAAGCATCGACAGAATTGTTGTTGGTTTACATTGACAGACAAGCCGCGCGTCGTACGTCGCGCTGTGCTGGAGTGCTGGCGCCAGTTGGCCAGTTTTTCTTCAACCACTGTGGTGAGTGTGGTGTTAAAAGTGTGGTTCCCGCGGCGCTCCCAGTGACAGCAAACCGGTGCATCTTGCGGATTACGTGATAACGCGCGGAGTGAAAAGGTAAGTTTCCAAATGAAATGACGCCGGTGTCTTGTGACAGGGAATCGGGATGACGTGAGGGTTTCATCCTGCAGATAAGGTTCTTTATTTCTCTCGAAGCAATTTAGTCAAGTCACAAAACACCAACTATGATATATGATGCTGCCGTTGCTAATTGCCTCCTGTCTTCACTTGCAGACTGAGCAAACATCGCGCCTCGACGGCGCCGTAATCATTTTTCTTAAGATAAAAACGTTGAAACTCCCTTCACGATTGAGATAAAGATATGATTTAAGCACTAAAAACAACTTTATACTTTTATTCACATTTCATATGCAGCATTAATGGACCTAAAATGTAAAATACGTAAGTTAGCAGGCGGCTACTTTTTACCTTGCAAAAATTCAATTTTTTGTCCTTAAGATATTTACATCAGTATAACAACATTTTAGCTCAATTAACCACAAAAAACATGAGCACTGTTACGAAGAAAATGGTATGAGGAACCTTTATGTAAAAGTTTTAATCCAGCACGAGGAACGGTTTGCCGACAATCGAGTGAAAAAAAGTGAAAAGAACCGCGTTTGTAGGGGAAGTTTATGGAAATATTTTTTATAAACTTTATCGAAAAACTATTGACACCATTAAATGAAACGTCTCTTTATGCATTATGGCACATTTTTATTCAGTGCATAGTGCAATATTAATTTTTATGCTGCATTTGATAACAGCGCACGCCCGCCCTTATGGAGATTAACATGGGAAACGAATCTCCATAAGAGTCCATACTGTCAACTAAATGTGGAAAGCACTATAGTGTTGTGCAGTTGATTATGTTTCGCGCAATCTTGTGATTTTTCCCTTCTATTTTGTTTTTCTTTAGGTGCAAGATGAAGAAAGTTTCAGATATTCGATCATTTTTCAAGAAAACTCTCTCTCCCCCTCCAAAAAATGATCAACGTCAAGATGATGATCCTCCCAGAGACGACCGCACATTCCCCTCCTCTGCACCGTCAACGTTTGAAACTTCAACGAAAGCCGCAGATGAAAAAATGGAAGTAATCGAGGAAAGAGCATCTGAACCGACAGATCTTGGTACTTTGGAAACTGGACCGAAACAACTGAAAATTAATTTCCCGAAAACACTATTTGGTGACAGAAACCGATCATTTTCCGACGCTTACTATGAAAAACACTAGTGGTTGGAGTACAGTGTGGAAAAAGATCGAGCATACTGCTTTGTGTGTAGACTTTTCTTTACCGGGGTTGTGCGAGACCAAAACGAAAAGTTTATTAAAACGGGGTTTTGCAAATGGAAAAAATTAAAAGATGCGATCGAAAAACACGAAAAATCAGGATCTCATTTGGATTGTCATCAAAAGTATCTGGGGTACCAAATGGCTAACGCATCTGGTACTGTACACGCGAGAGTCGTAAATCAGAGTAAAGAAGAGATTGAAGAGAAAAAACGTTACTTGACAGAAGTAGCTGATATTATTTCCTATCTCAGTTGTCAAGGCATGCCACTGAGAGGACATGATGAGAGCTCTGAATCTCAGAATAGAGGAAACTTTGTTGAATTGTGTAAGCTTTTTGCGAAGTATGATGACTTTTTTGCCAAACATTTTGAGCAGTGCCTTAACTACTGCAGCCCAACGGTTCAGAACGAAATAATAGAAGTTGCAGGCGGTCTAACTCTTCAAGAAATTGTAAAGGAAGTGCGGGAGTGTGGGTTTTATTCATTGATGGTTGATGAAGCCAAATGTTACAAAGAAGAACAGTTATCAGTAGTTTTGAGGTACGTAAGAGGATTGGAGCCCATCGAAAGGTTTCTCGGTTTCTTAAATTGTTCCACAGCAAGAGATTCCGAGTCGCTAAGCCAAATGATTCAAGATTTTTTAACTAAATACAGCTTGGACGATATACCAATGATTGGAAAATCATACGATGGTGCCAGCGTAATGTCAGGAAAGAACGCAGGTCTCCAGGTGAAAATGAAAGAGTTACACCCACAGGCAATTTATATCCACTGCTTAGCTCACAAAGTAAATTTGGCCGTTGTCTATTCCTGCAACGATATCCAGTCAGCTTACATTTTCTTCAATACTCTTGAAGCCCTCCATATGCACTATTCACAACCTGGTAATCATGCCATCTTAGCAGAGATCCAAAAGAAGCTAGGCATTAAGGGTGGGAAAGAAATGGGGAGCTTAAGTAGTACAAGATGGTGCTGCCGTTACACAAATTGTAACGTTGTAAAAAATAACTTCAACGCAATCAAGGAAGCCCTTGAGGAGGAAATCAACGCTGCACGAGATGGGGGTATGGTGGAGGCCATCGGTTTGTTGAGATCTATCGTACAACCTGAATTCGTCGTTAATCTTTTCGTAATCCATTCAGTTTTATCGGTGACCAACGTGCTGAGTAAGTATTTGCAAGGCCCAGATGCGACGCTCGGGAGAGCAAGTTCAGTTATTGCCAGCATTCAAACTACTTTGGCAGAGAGCAGAAATAATTTTGATGGTTTATGGGCCGAGATAGTAGAATTTGCGAACAATAACGACATTTTGCTAGAGCCTGTGTCTGTCTCAAAGAAAAGAAGGCAGCAGCCGCCCGCAAAAATGAGCGATTACTATGTTGAAACTACCGTAGGAAAAAGCCAGCTGACCGATCTACCATCTGACACCAACCCCAACACTCGAGATTACTGGAAAATCAATGTGTACAACAGGGTTTTGGATAACGTTATTTCACATTTTCAGCACAGGTTTGAGTCCGTTCCCCTGGCAAAGGCAGCGGATGCCTTTACTCAGTTGAACTTGACTGAAGCTGAAGATTTCATTAATAATTACAAAGAAATTTTGAATATTGATGCCCATTCCTTAAATGCCGAGGCTACAGTATTGAGAAATATATTAAAAAACAAGGAACTAGAGGTCAAACTTAAAAATGTCAGAGCAGAAATAAATGAAGATATCATGCCGAATGTTTACAGACTTCTCCAAGTAGCAATCGGCCTGCCCGTCAGCTCGGGTGGATGTGAAAGAAGTTTTTCAGTCATGCGAAGAATCAAGTCATGGATTCGGTCTACAACCGGTCAATCAAGATTTTCAAATCTATCCATTCTTCACATCGAAAAAAAACTTGTTAAAGAAAGGGTTCCCAGCACTACCATCATTGAACATTTTTGTCAAAAAAACAGAAAATTCCTTTAAACCAAATATTTTGTTTCTTTTCTTTGTTTTCACTTTAAATTAATATTGAAGTTGTATTTAATTTATTAGCAGATAACCATCCCAAAATTTACTATGATCCCTCTGAAAATGTATAAATCCTCGTTGAAAATAAAAGCTATTTTATTTTCCAACTCGGTGTGATCATTTTCTAGCCTACAACAATCCCTTTCAGTATTTTACAAAAATGTCATCAGCAATTAGGCTTAATTTCAGTTCTGAGAAGGTTCAATTTCAAACATTTCTGGGGGAGAAGCACCCTCTCTTGAAGTGGGGGTACCCCCCGGAAGGTAGGTGGTCCCATGGCCCCCCCCAGCCAAATTCCCTGGCTACGCCCATGCTGACTGGTAAGAGAATTCCCTGACTTTTCCAGAAATTCAAAATTCCCTGACAATTCCAGGTTTTCCCAGTTTTCCCTGACGATCGCCACCCTGTGTCGACACCCGAGTGTACCTGAAGATGACTTCAAGTGTCGAAACACGGCTCGTGTCAATAAAATCTTGCGGTATCTTAACATGCATATCCGGGAAAATAAAATCTTACTATGCATATCCTCATCGGAATCATTCGATTCAGGATCAAAATGCAAATAACCATCCACGCCCACGTCGACTGTTCACCACTGTTCGCATTCCCACGATACATCGTTTCCCAAAATGCACTGCGATCGACGCCAGCCACAATGGTAACCCTCGGTGAACCGAGAGGTATCGGTTTCCATTTCGTTGGCTTGAGTCCGCGGCGTAACCCGAAGTGGCGCATCAGATTTCGTAGTTTAGCTTCGACTCTGTCCCCGACCGAAGATGTGACCTGATGATGTGCAACCGGAAGTGAAAGTGAACACCCGAGCAGCCGTTCGTGCAAAACCGAGATCTCAGCTAAGTTATCACTCGTCAGTGTCTCGCCTCGGTTCAAGACATAATTTTTACCCACGTTGACGATAGAATTTATTTTAGGAATAAAATTCCTAAGACGAGCAATCATTTCCTAAACGTTTGACGGCATTAAGTTTCTCTTGGACTATCTCCTGTATCGGAAGTTATGAAGAAGAGGTCGATCAAAAGGAGATTAGACTCTCGCTCTCGACGCGTCCCTCGATCCATAACTCCGAATAAGACCGCTGGGCTGGAGGCGTTCCGGTCTGGATTCTCGAAGAAACGAGGCCATGATGAAGAGCCCGGTCAAATACAGACCCATCTCTCGCGTCGATATCAAGTCAAGTATTCAAGCGAGTGATTATTATTTCGATCGTGGGGCGTATGGGCGAGGAAAAACTGCTAGGCAGATAAGCGGCACGGTTTTTGAAAGGGAATATCACGACTCGACTGGATCTCTCGGTTGACGATGTTATAGCACTCGCAATGTTCGAATAGATTCGGCATTCCTTTACTTTACAAACACATTCCACTAGGTGCCTCATATTGAATTCCTCGCTAAGAGTCCCTTGGTATAGATAAAAATATCATAAGCAGGATGAATAAGTTCTTAAGAGTTAATGAAGGGTCCCGAACGATCCGTGTTCGCGACTCGATTCTCGCATGATATTATGTGCCCACGCTAAGCAATGCACAATAAGCCGCGGTATTCGATTTCTCTCAAACTCATAAAAGAACACATTCAGGTCATTTATAACTGTCTTGACTTCATGACTAAGTACAATTACGACACTGCTAACACTCCAATAAGTCGCCACCTGAAGCATTATTTCGAACAGTTCTTCGACTGCCGCGCATGGAGATATCTCGCCGCGCAATATGAGATAATTGATCCTCACAAGAAATGCTTTAATCTTTGCTCGATAGCTTTCTTCTCCGTCGCAACAGAGAGTCCACAGGAGGTGAGATAACATAAATTTGTCAATTATGACGTCAAAATTATGAAATCCACGCTATCTCCGGCAACAATAAAAGCGATAAGGTTAGTTTCGGAGAGCCTCAGCGCGGCGGCCTCAACACAAGCACTCTCAGTTGCGTACATTAGACCGATTTTGTCAGAGATCTCCCGACGACGACTTATTTTAAATTCTTGAATGCCAGCAAAAAAATCGAAAACGATGAAAGGTAATTCTCAACACAATAAGCATTGTTATCTCATGAGAGGTGCAAAATTAGGGACTGGTCGAAGTTTCATTAATTTATTTATTTAATTTGTCCAAATACAGCACATTTGCCAATTTACAGCGGCACAATAAAACAAACACAAAAGATAGACACATACATTCAAACAAAACTAAAATCAATAAAAATTGATTAACAATTTTTTTAGGAACTAGTGGAGAGAAGCGATAGAATATTGCTAGCGAAATGAGAAAGAGCGCGTTGAGTAAAAGTGTTAGACGAAAGCGAAAACGGATCAATGTTGGTAGGAAGAGAATTTATGAGGGAGGAGAGGCGGAAGTGGAGGGAGCGTTTGGTCAAGGATAATCTGGGAATGGGCAGGTGGAGTAGAGAGTGCGTGCGGGAGGGTCTAGATGGGATTCGAAAACTGATGCTAGAGATCAGTTCAGGGCAGTCTGTAGTTGAGTTGAGAATGCTATGAATGAGCTTAAGGTCAGTTTTGAGCATTAGTTTAGGGAGATCAGGTAAGGAGACTGTAGACAAAATGGTATCAGTTGCCATGTTGTGCAAATGGGGCACTCTGTATTTTACTATCTTGCAGAAAAAATTAGTAACACTCTTAAGAGTTAAAATATTAGATGGAGCCGAAATGGGCCATATGGGGGAGCAATAACTGATGAGTGGAAGGACAATAGCTGAAAAACATGAGCGTAACGCTGGTGGATCTGTAATTTCTGTGTAGCGGTAGAGGAGGCCAAGGAGAGACATAGCTTTATTTTTAACTGCCAGAATATGGTCGCAGTAGTCGAGTTTTTGGTCCATCAAAACACCTAGGTCTTTCCTCATGCTAACTAAGCTCATTTACTGATCCAAAGTAGATATCAGAAGCATTAAACAAGTTGCATCTACATCTAAGAAATACCGTACAAGCAAACACAAGGCTGTGACACACGGGGTGATTCCAAACCAGGAATGAAGCCCTCATTCCAACTGAAATCAGAACCACACATTTCCCCCGGAATGCCAGGCGCAGGCCAAAAGCAGTCAGGATGACAATGCGCGGTCAGACCAGATACTAGGAGAGTGCTACGTAGACGATCATGCATCCATGCAATACTCTACTAAAGATGCATTTACTGGTTAGTATTATTAATGCGCTTGATGAATACAGGGTACTAAATCATGCAGGAGATACATCTTGCCGGATATTTCATGCGGGGATAATTGCTAATAATGCTGTTAAGATATTTACATCTACATCGACGAAATACCGTGTAAGCCACCACTAGGGTGTGTGGAACGGGGTAATTCCTCACCAGCCATGCAGCACTCATCCCAGTTCAAATCAAAACCGCGCACGTTCCCCCGGAATGCCAGGCGCAGGCCAAAGGCAGTCAGGATAAAAGTGCGCGGACAGAAACTACAAGGAGGTGGGTAGGTCTGTAGGAGAGTGCTACATGGGCGAACACGCTACCATGCAGCACACTACTTAAGATACGACTACTCGTTATAATTACTGCGACAGATAAATTGTTATACAAGGTAATAAATCATGCAAGAGCTACATCATACCGGAAACCACATGCAAGGTCAGCAGGTAATAATGATGTTAAGACATTTGGCACAAGTGCAAAAACCTACTTTACCCAGTCAGGGTCAAAGTCTCCTTTAGCACAAGTACAAAATCTATTTTACTCAGTAAGTTTCCCAGGACTGATCTACCGCCACTATTATGGTCCCGTGGAAAAATGAGATTTTAAGTATTTTGGCGCTACAGTCTATTTCCTTTATTTTATACCTGTGATTATTTCTACCATAATAGCTGGTCGCTAGAGGAATACGTTGAACGTCCGGCAAAATATAGTCTACATCAAACTGTCGTAAAAGATTTAATCTATATTTTTCCCTTCGATCAGATAGAGGTTCCCATCCTAAATCCCTCAACAATTCAATGACACTACCATGTTTATCGCTGCCATTTTTCACAAACCTAGCTTCTCTCCTCTGTATTCGATCTATTGGAGACTCAAATGACCAATGGAGGCGCTTTTGTCGATGACGTCATTTTCCAATATGGCCGCCAGTACTGGTGATACCATCAGCTAGAGCATACCATAAAAAGTTTATGTTCAGCACTTGCGAAGGCAAATGAAGCGGATTAACGCTAGTTTTGCCGGCCTCGGTGGCGGCGGGGTAAAGTCCTCGGATAAAAATCCTCGCCTGCCAAGCCGAAGGTCGCGGGCTCGAGTCCCGCCTGGGTAGAATATTTACACCTCCCTGGGCATGGTTGTGTGTGTTCGTACATATATTAAATACGTAATAATTGGCTTCGGCTGTTACGTATAAAGAAATTATTATTATTAATTGTGTCCATTGAATTTGATCTTTATACTCTGTGTGGAGAAGACCTGTTGATTTAACGCCTAATAAAGTATTCGGACCGGCCGCATTCGTACGGAGTATAACATCTATATGTTTGTAAGTTCGATGAATTTGCGGGAATCATGACCACAACAGTGTCGTGCACGACGATTTATTCGCAACACGGGACTTATTGTGTAAAACAATGGAGGGTCAAGATAGTGCGATCTATTTTTTTTAAATCATTCAGCCAATTCCGTATTTTTGGATTAGTTTCAGTACATTGAAGTCATAGTTGAATTAAATTTGAGTTTTTTTGGTGCATTGATGACTATATTGACTTCAATGGAGTAGGAGATCAACTCCTCATTCCCTCGTCTAAGCACATTAGTTGATGAGCTTGAACTCCCACCACTAATGATAACCTTTCTCAAAAATACGGCTGGTGGTGTAACCAATTTTCAGATATCTCCAAGTGCACGGAAAGGCTAAGGAAGATTTGAGTGGTACTCGCTGCACAGAAATCAAACAATTAAATGGTTAACACGTCGGATTTCAAGCTACTTCATTCGGCAGCCATAACATTAAATCGTTGGTCAAGGGACTTGAAGGGGGCTATTACGAACCGCTCACCGCAGGCGGTGTCGCTGCACTCTCGCTATCACCGATGCAACTACAAACGGGCCTCCGACGGTGTCACCCCACGTCAAGGGGACGGTGTTTCACCGCGGCCGGCCTATATTTTCAACATGGCCGAAGCTTGTTTACGTTTTTGGGCTATTCTAGCTGGCGGTTATAAAACATCATATCCGACACCAGGGAGGTTGTAGCGTTCTTATAATATAACATTTAAAATTATAATATCTGAGTAATCTCACGTAAAGTGAAATATAATCGTTGGACGTTAATAATAATATCGTACACAACTACTCTGCAATAACTACAACGACGAGACGAATAGCAGGAGCAAGGGTAAAGAAATTACCCTAAGTAAGTACTATCACCTGAGTTGTATTCATATTTATTGTAAATATTATAACATGAAAGTGTTTTTGATGTGTGGTAATGCCCTTTATCTTCACTTACTCAGTTATGTGCAAGATTTACCGAGTCCACTTCGTCGCTTGGAACTGCCCGGTGTTATTATCTGCGTTACCACTTCTGTGAGGGACTTCTTGGATATCACCAACGTTTATCTCATTATATTGAACTATGAATGTGATAATCTACTGCCCCTGCGAGTGAATTTGTGTGTCAACTTATCCTTATTAATCCCATGGTGTTGTTGGCCTTTGTGATTTCCAGTGATGAGTTCGTAATTTAAGGCATATATTTTAATATAGTTTAAGACATAATTTATTTTATTTAAGACAAAGATACTTATTATATTGATATTTAAGACAAAATATAATTTAAGACATATGCGTGGGAAAATAAATAAATAAATATATATATATATATAAAGTCTTGCGAGCTTCTATCAGTGTACCTGTGTTACTGTGGTTAAAAGCTGTTATACTTAGCCGGGTCCGAGGTATATGATGCTAGAACTTATTTCAACTTTAATTAATACGGAACTCAGAATATTGTTTTTTTTGTACGCTTAATTATATTGCTAAAGACACTAGTTCTTAGGCTTTCTGTGATTGTAGATATGCCGATAATTTCCTGCTCCTTTGCTGTGTGCTAGTTTGTTTCCTCTGTGATCTTGGTCATGACTTTGGTGGACAGTGCTTATTATCTACGCTTGAGATACTAAATTAGAGGCAATATTTTTAAGCCACTTCTAAACGCAAAGAAATACCTCATGTGAAATGATTAAAATGGTTTGTAATGAGTGTAGTTACTTCAGCCGATAATATCGTCGACTTTTATCACGTGAATTTATCATGATGGAAAATTGTGACTAATTCATACCGTCGAAAATAGTTTACTAAACGTTCTTTTGTATTAAATGTGTTGTCCATCGGTTTCATATTCCTTATTATACATCTTCAGAACGTAAACCTTTCTGTTAAATTTGTCCTGGAGGTGTGACTGGTCCAGCATATACCTAATTTCCGCAAGAAATATTTTAATAGTTCGATATAACATTAAAATTGACAGCTATTTTTCTATTATTTATCACGTTACAAGCTATGTCGATTAGTTCCACTTTTGTTGCATAATTCCGCTGGTAGTTCATCAGCGGAACATATGATAACCAGCTGTTCCGTGAATATTCCGTGGACGTAGTTGAGCCATTCTTAAAACATTTCAATTCTGGGTGAGAATTAGGTAGGAACCGACGGGGTAACATAAGATGACAGGTAATGGTAACTGGAAAAGGGATGATTTATCTTCCTGTTTCATACTCGAGATGGGATGTGATCCTTACCCTAAAGCCCCGAATATAGCAAAGATTGAAGCTCTATCATTAAATTTACAATTACTTGAGTTTACTTATTAATCATTTAATTAGGATTCCTGGATTAACCATCCATCCTATTGAAATCGACGTTATTTACATTTATTCCCTAATTAGTAAACATTTTTTGTATTAAATGTGTTTCCATCAGTTTCATATTCCTTATTACTTATCTTCAGAACGTAAACCTTTCTGTTAAATTATCAATAAAGGAAAACTTCGTGTATTGCATTACGAAGTTTTCATAATATTTTGGAGGGAAGCATTTGCCCCACTTACGTTATTTGATCTTCAATTAAAAATGAATACGCCACCATGTCTTACGTAATTCCCATTTAATATAAAACTAGATAAATAATGAAGAATTTAGCAAACTTATTCCCGCAAAATCTTTGAGAAATGAGTTTCACCCAGAATTTGTCTGCTAGGAACGCTCGCCATTGGCAAATGTCATTTCCGCGAGTGAAGAGCGGGCTATTTTTCATACTTTCGTAACTTCCGCCGCACTGGTCCTCACCGACCCCCAAAACGTGTCTCACCGACCTGCGTTGACTCACCGACCCCCCTGTTCATAATCGCAGGGGTCGTAGTTGCAACGTCGGCGATACGAAAACCCCGACGGTCGCTGTGCTACGGTTTGCAATAGCATAAAATAACATTTGAAGCGCACACTTGGTAAGACTTGAACCTCACTTCGACGGCATTAGGGTGGAAAGGTATTCTTTCTTGAAATAATTAATGAGAATCATTTCATGAAATCCTCTTAATTGAGGGAATCTAGCCGTTTTCCAGAGGTAAAGTCTGGGGCAACATCTAAAGCCGATTTTCCATGGACAAGTTAATATAAATGTTAGTAAAAAATCCATTTCTTTAAAATTATGCACTTTATCGGAGGGAAATTTCCTCACAAGTTCTTCTCCCAAACATAGACGATTCAAGAATAAAATTCACGGTATCATTCATTTACTGGAATTCATAAATCATCAAGGAATTCCAAAATACCTCATTAAAATTTATTTTAAAAAATACGGCCCAGGGGATATCTCTGGTTTTTCTTTCCTAGCTAGATATGTGTTAACATTAATTTCCACGATTATTTGACTCGTACAACTTATGTGCATCTTTCTAAATTAAAAGCACAGTAGTTTTTGCATGTTTACAGCTATACTTGTCAAATTAAGCATTTAATGTTTCAATAATAAATACATCTCTAGGATTATTACAAAAGTAGGCCCACTGGCAGTACCATCGTTCCGTTGTTTTCAACTTTCCCCGGTAGATGGTGTCTTTCCATCCTGCAGTCGCGAATATCTGAAACTAGTCATACTTCATGATGGTCCCATTACCTAGCGGCGTACTCCAAGTGTGGTCTCACGAGAGAAAAATAACATCGCTCCTTTACTTTCTCGACAGTTTCCTGGTATTCTTTTTAATAAACCCTAATTTCCGATTTCCCTGTCCGCAAATTTCCATCGCACCATCGAGGCACCGTCAAAATTGGAATACGTAATAAAACCACTAATCGCAACTCGGGGTACAACTTAAGCAACACTTGGAAGCCCGTTTTAAGGAAAGGAGAGGAGCCTCGATTTGTGAGCTTCGCTGGCAAAGCGCACCGGATGGGAAGGGGGAGAGGCGGCTAACTAAGTCCCACCTTCTCACTCTCGTGTGGCGCCTGACTTCGCGCGTCACCCCTCGGTCGTCTCGCACGGCAACCCTAGAAAGAGGGCCCTCCTCCTCCTCAGGAGGGTCAACCTCCTTGCACTTCTATGGGATCCGGACGGCAGAGACCTGCAACCTGGCCCGATACCGATCGCCGTCCGAGCCCGAGAGAGTCCGACGACTACTTGGCCCGAATGGGCCCAACCCGAAATACACATGTCCAAATGGAGCCCGACCCGATCAGCCCGACAGTATGCGCAAGGAAAGGGATTTTGTCCGACTCGACAAATAGGCAAGCAGCCGGGCTTGTCGGGCCTGGCGATGAGAGGGATTTCCGATGGCCCGACCGAGAGCGGCCAAGCGGCCCGAGGTGATTAATACTGCTCACCGCGGGCAAAGCCCGCTAGGGGACGGTCTGCACGTGACACCTAAGAATATTACCCAGTCAGTGAATTGCCGTAGATGCTCATTCACCTTGTAACTACTATCGCGTCGTATTATTTATCGAGAAATATTAAGCGTGAGAGAGATAGTGGTGTAAGAGGAGATTTTTCACGCAATGGCTTCAGAGAAAGGGCCTGACATTGACTCGATCAAGGATAAGCTTGCCGCTGGCGAGTTTCTGTTACAGGAGAGAGACGCAAGAGGGAAGATGAGCCCAGTTTGGGAATCTTTCCATCTTGTCATAAACAAGACGACACAGGAGCCAGTGGGATTCGTAAGGTGCAAGAAGTGTGAATATATTTTTTAGTATGACAGTAAGAAAACTGGTATCTCACACCTGAAGCGGCACTTGCAATTAGCCTGCAGTAAGTCGCGAGGCGAAGCGACCCGACAGAGATGTGTATCCATGCATTTGAAGCGTGAGGTTCTTGACTGCGCCGTGGCATGGTGCGGCGAAGATATGAGACCCTTCGACAGCTTGTTAGGCACAGGGTTTAAAAAAATTGTCCAAAAAATGGTGGATATTGGGCTTCAGCGGGAAACGTTGATGTGGAATATTTGCTGCCTCATTCAACAACAGTGTCGCGACAGTGCGTCGAAAAAGATGCGGAAGTGCGATCAAAGTTGATGCCAGAAATTATATCTGCAATTCAAAGAGGTAAGTGATTCTTCAGACAGTACGTTGTATCTGTAAGTTTAAAGAACTGTAAAAGAGGAAGTAAACCCGTGACCATAGTTTTTCGGTTGAAAAATATTGCATTCGCAATGTATTCACGTCTAAAACTGACTCGAACAATGCGATTTCACCTAATTTTGCAGGAGAATGTGCGGCCACCACGGACATGTGGACGGATGAGTATAAAAAAAATGTGTACCTAACCCTAACAGTGCAATACCGACTTGAATTAGAATCAAACATTCAGTCCAGAGTATTGTTCACTTGTTTGTTTCCTGATATAAGCAAGACAGGAGAAAATGTCCACACAGAAATTCAGCCATCACTTGCCTCTGTTGGAATAGCTCCTGAAGAAGGCCTCAACTTAACTTTTGTAACAGATCAGGAGTCTAATATTGTGAAAGCATGCAGTTTAGGGGGATGGAAAAGGTACAATTGTTCTGCACATTTAATAACCACTGTGCTGCGAAACTCTTTCGATGATGTCTTTCTGAAGCAAAATGCGCCCGAAATATATACGTTACTGGCAAATGCGAAGAGTGTAGTAGCGTTCATGAAGCGGTCTGGAAGCGTAAGCAATTTGCCAAAAACATTACATCAGGAGGGAGATACGCGATGAAATTCAAGGTAAGTTTTAAGTGATGACGGTTGTTGAAGAAAATGAGAAATTTTAAGCAATAGTAAATAGGAACTATTGGTTTGTTATTTCAGATGCGTCATGCTCCGTTCAATTCAAGAGCAATGGAAGCAAATTGAGCAGGCTCTGGAAAAACTGAAAGAAGAAGACCGCTTAGCTGGCATTAGCAAGAATTTGCAAGAGCTTATCGTTTTCCTAACCCCTTCGAAGAAGCTACTGTTGAACAGCAATCTGATAAGCAGCTGACATTCCAGCAGATTCTTCAGTGGTAACATGCTCGACGCCAGTGTTGGGAAATCAAAGCACAAGACAATAAGAGTATGTCAATTATTAAGGCCAGGACCAAGGAGTTTGTGAACGCTAAATTTGACATTCGCCTAGAGCATAAAGTGGCCACCTTCCTCTCTCCACAGTTCCGGAAGCTTCGAATGCTTTCCGAGGAGGAAATTCAGCAAGTTCACGATTATGTGCAAGAATACGTCAGGGCATGGTAATATTAGGAATCCAAAAGAGAGATAAAGTACCATGAAAAAATCTTGAATATATGCTTAATTACTTAAGTTACATTTCTTTTCTTTTAGTGATACTAATGCTGAAAATGCAGATCACGGAGTTCTCCAAAACGGCAGCCCTGCGGCTAAGAGGCATCGCTTCACTGAGTGGATGGATATATCCGAGACAAAATCAAATCCAACGGACTAATTATCCACATACTTATCCTTACCACCGGTAATCATCGAAGCAGATCATCTCCTGAAATGGTGGTTCGACAGGAAATTGAAACTTCCAGAGTTGGCCACACTGGCACAAAAATTACTGGTAATACCAGCGACAAGTGCATCTAGTGAGAGAGTTTTTAGTGCAGCTGGCTACGTGCTGCAATCTCGCAGAGCACGGCCGAAGCCAGACATAGTTGATGCTATTCTTATGCTGCACGTCGAGTAAAAAAAAACCCTAAAACGGAGTATTTGTTTTCATTTTCTACCTATTGAAGATAAAAATCCTCTGCCTCCCAATATCCCGTTAAATTTTAAATGCTGCTCCCAACCACGTCTTAAAAGTAAAGGACCATCTTCGACTCTTCGGCACATTGTGTGTAGCTATATTAAATAGTTTTCGACTGAATTTCCACTCAACTAGCTATAAAAGAGCTTTTAATGGATTCCGTCCCGCGTCTGACACACGTGTTGAGGAAATATTTAGGTAATTAGGCTATTTTAATCAAGCATAAACCATTGAAAGTGATAAAAATTCAGCCTCAATGGGATTTAATTTTTTCGGTTGAAATTGTTTGTTTTTTAATTAGTTACTCGCAATATGTCACGCTGGAAAGATTGTTACTAAGGCAACGGTGGTTTGCTTTTTATTTCGATGGCATGTCCTGATTTCCTAAATCTGCCATCATAAAATGCAAGACGTAAATGCTGTGATAGGCGCAAAGTCCTTCTGACGGAATTAAGCTACACAGCTGTGTCTAAAGACAGGCATCCGAGAGTCGAGCGCGGCCAACGGGCCCGTTGGCGTCTGAGTCGGGCTTGGTAGAATAGGACCAGAGGGGTTTCGGGCCGAGTCGGGCCGGTAAGTCGGGTTTTCACCCCGTCGGGCTTCGTCGGGTTCGGACACTGTCAGACAAGAGCTCTGTCGGGTCGGATTCCCTTGCTCTATCGAGCCAGGTTGCAGGTCTCTGCCGGACGGGACATAGGTGGTAGGCTGGGGGGGAGGTCCAAGCAAGGCCAGCTGTGCCCGTTCGGCTAGACAGTCCGTGGTGGCCCCTCATAGTTTCTTCTCTTAGGAAAGAGTAGGTGAGGCTCCCCTCCCATTCTCAAGCACGCACCTCAATCGAACGCCGCCGAAGTCAAATAATCTCTGACAAGGGTCTACCAGGTGACCCGCGAGTACAAAACAAAGCTGTGGAGAAAAGGATGCCTTTACCGAATAACTTTTCGAGCATTCTCTTCCAAAAAGAAAGTAACCTGACAGGAATGATGAAGAAAGTTGCACATGAGAACAACGCCACCGCCATGCGGGTGCAGCAGCAAGAGTTGTCTGACGGGTCGATAGAGGACAACACTATGGACACAGGCATGCCAGCTATAGAAATAAGAGACGAGAACGTAATGCTCGAAATCATCGAGACGACGCGCAAGAGGTCAGGAAATAAGGAACCAGTTCTAACCGCTTAGACATCTGGTTGATGTTGAAGAGCATACAGACAAGTAAGGAATGCCTAAGCCTGCTGCCTCAACAAAGCCACCTGCAATTGTAATACATGAAATAAGAAATATTACCGAACTAATGAAAACAATTAATGGAATGGTCAGCAATAACAACTTCACGCTGAAGAACACAATAAGGATGGAACTAGACTGAAGCTAAAGATTTCGCAAAGGATTTAGATTTGGTATCAAATTTTTTTAAAGACGGTCATGCACAAACACGTACCTGGACGCCTAAAGGACAAGGGATTGGGAGGAATGTGATACATGGCTTGGATGAGGTCATCGATCCTGAATACATTAAAGAGGATCTGATAGCTAAAAAGATCCCCTGCCTGGCAATGCGAGCAACGGGGAGGTACAAGTAGGCCTGGGCGATATTGAAAAATCAATATCGGATTACGATAATTTTTAACATCGATAATTGACGATGACGATAACTAATATCGGGACCGATAAAAATATCGGGCCAATAATAATATCGGGCCCGATAAAATATCACGATATATCATCCCATAAAAAATCGCCTCCCGATAAAATATCACGATATATAATCCGATAAAAATTCGCCTCCCGTCAAAATACCAATGTTCAAAGCTCAACATCGGATTCCCGATATATTTCAATATCGTGATATTTCACGATATATCGATATATCGCCCAGGCCCAAAGGTAAGCACTCGCCACGATTTTGTCGAGGAGATCCAACGCCAACACTGAACCTGGGCCAACTCCCAGGCGGAAGTTTGAGCTGGAGTTAACACGGTTACCAGCTGGCACCAGCCCCTGATGCATCTTGCAATATTCTTTTGTGGTGGAAGGACCACAGCAGTGCCTATCCTTCCCTTTGTACATTTCCAATGCGGTACCTCTGCCTGCCGGCCACAAGCACCTCAGAGCGAGAATTTAGCACTGCCGGAAATGTCCTAACAGACGAAAGGTCATGTTTAACGGGCGAGCATGCTGAGCAGCTAATCTTCCTTTCTATGAACCAGGAATTTATTCCTGTTCTAAGAAAATAACAACATTTCCACTGGCTAACCGGTAAACTACCTTGAACCATAAATGCCCACGAAATTCTTCAAAACAAGATTTTTTTTCTTTTTTATAACTATTTGTGCACCTGGATACCGTAATTAATGTAGAAAAATTCCTGAACAATTTGTTCAAAAATTATTATATTCGTCATTTTCTACCCTCTGAGTATTGGTGAGCACATTTTTGGATATGCACTTTCTGGTAATTTTCTAGTAATCTCCCGCGTTATTGTACTTGCGCTATTTATGATTTCCAATCTGATATTATTTGTTTTTTTCATGTGAAATTGAATTAAATTGCCTGCATTTGTTACTCAATTTCTTAGTAGTAAATGGTCAAAATAAATGTATCATTACCATTCATAGCTAATAATATGTATTCATAGATATAAATAATACATTTTAATAATTTCAAATTTTATCCCCAACTGCAGTATTAAAAATTCATTAGTTTTAGCGGAACAATTAAAGAATACAAATGTCCCGATTTATGCCAAACTAATTTTATTTGACGTAAAACGTATTTACGTCAGTACCTGTCAGTGAGGCATTAGAGGCATCAAAAGATATCCTGAGGAATTCACCGGAAAATCCCAGATTTAATAATGTTAATGGAAACGTGCCCCAAACAAAATTTCTCCCTGCTCAATGAAAAATTTAACCAATAGAACGAGGGCCATCCAATGGGATCGCATTTTTCGCCTATAATTGCAGAGATATACACGAACCGCTTTAAAATAAAACTTATTAATCTGAAAAACTCTCTTTCAACCACCGTTTCTAATTGTTTCCATTTCCTAGACGATGTCCCATGCTTCTGGACAAGAATTTTAAAAAGAAGAAGAATAGAAGAGATTAAAGAAAAAGGTCTATTTTTAAAACTCATGAACTCCATCCACAGTTGGATTGAATTATTGAGGTTTTGACATAAAATGAACGTCTTAATTAGCCTAAGCCACCACAGAATAATAAGTTTTCAAACGTACTTGCTCTAGCTTATACGAAGGCCAACCCAACGGCTGTCTTTTCCCGACACGATTTTCCGGAGACATAACATGATAATTTATCGGGCCCGATATTTTTTATCGGATGATGCATCGTGATATTTTATCGGGAGGCGATTTTTTATCGGGAACAGGTGGATGATTTTGTGTACTTAGGAAAGATGTATGCGAAAGATGGAAGAATAGTTGAGGAGATAAAGAGACTGGAAGCTGGAAGGAAAGTGGTAGGTAGCATGTGGAGCATATCAGGAAATGAGTGTCTGTCTAAGGAAGCGAAAATCGCCGTATGCAAAAGTGTACTTCTCCCCACTTTGTTGAATGGTAGTGAAACATGGGTATGTCAGGATAGACATAAGAGTAGACTAAACGCCGTGGGTATGAGTTATCTGAGGAGTGTTTGCGGCAAAAGTAGGATGGATAGGGTCGGAAATGAGTGGATAATAAATGAATGTGGGTTAGATGCTCCAGTAATGGACATATATGAAAGGAGTGTGCTTCGTTGGGTTGGCCATGTTGAGAGAATGGATGAGAGTCGAACAACGAAACAGATATTTAAGAGTGAAATGAATGGTTCGAGAGGCAGAGGTAGGCCGAGAAAGTTGTGGTTGAGGAAATTCTTAGGAGGAGGAATATTAGGAGTTTTAAAAACAGGAGGGCGTGTATGAAAGTGTTTGGGGTAAATGAGGCAAAAGCGGTTTGCAAGGATAGGTCAGTATGGAGGAAATTATTGAACCAGAGTAAGGTGTACAATTAGGTATTAATGAGTGAAACATTTTGACTGTGCCTACCCCGAAAGGGAACGGCGTGATGGGTATGTATGTATGTATATCGTGATATTTTATCGGAAGGCGATTTTTTATCGGATGATATATCGTGATATTTTATCGGGAAGCGATTTTTTTATCGGATGATATATCGTGATATTTTTATCGGAAGGCGATTTTTATCGGGCCCGATATTTTTACAGACTTAATTTATAATCGGGCCCGATAAAAAATCGGTCCCGATATATCACGATTTTTATCGGACAACGATTTATCGCCAGTGTTCAAAACTCAATATCGGATTCCCGAGATATTTAAATATCGTGATATTTAACAATACCTGGATATATCGCCCAGGCCTACGTACAAGGACATACACGTCATAACAGTGCATAAAGGGAATGGTTTAAACCTCAAGAACATCGAGTGTGTTACCCAGTGGGGAAAAGTTTATGCAAATGATATGAAAAGAATATTCTTTAGAGCAGCATCTTAAGTGCAGAGAATATTCTTCATGAACGTCCAAAGTAGTATCAAATGGCGCACTATCCGAGTGCAAAGTACATGCTCCTACAGGAGTGCATAGGATGTTCATTGGATATGCATCATACATTATCTTTGACCACACCCTGCAGGATGAAAGTGCAAAGATGCTTCACAGTCTGTGCATGGTGGTCGACCTTTATTCAACGTAATGTTTCGGATGTTCACGGAATGCGCACCATGCACTACCCAGTGGGGAATTTATTGTCCTAAAGACGTTCAAAGAACGTCCAGTGAGCTCTGTTAAAACGATCATTCAAGAAAGACTTTTAATGAACGTTCAAATGGCACTCTCAGAGAGTGCAAATAATATTAGCTGGGATACTTCATAGAATGTTCAACGTTGAAAAATCATGCCTGATCTGTTTTTGAATGCTTTCCATCTTTAAATTGTAAGTGGGCAATTCCTTCACCATAAATAAGAAAATTATTCACCGTAAAGAGACGTCTCATAACTTGGCGTTACCTTGGTTTGTCATCTTTAAGCCAAGCGAATATGGCATGCAGGCCGATGTGTAGGTGCGCAGAGATGGTAAGCCCAAGCTTGCCATTTCAACAACTCAACTTTCACTTTGTTTACTAGCTTATGCTCCATTCTTGTACCTCTGATTGTTCTGACATATACATTAAAATACATTGTTTTTGTATTAAAAAATTTAAAGACGGATAACTGTCATATATGTTGTCTCATTTTCTACCATAAATGTTTACTCCTTATTTTTAGACATAAGCGTGGTCACTTATACCTAAGCCCTGCTGGAGACTTAGATCGTGCAAAGGATGTTCATTTTACATGCATTTTGGTCCACCTCCATCTGAGGCAGTGCATACTGCATAGGCATGTAAAACGTTGGATGAATACATCAGTCGTCGACTATAGTTTTTCGGCCAACATTTAAAATCACTTCACATTCAGAACTTTTGAAAAAAGTAACAAAGGCAATACATAGTACTCAGGCGTGCGTCACTCACAAGATGTAGACATTTCGGAGGAAAACATGACAATCTTCGACCTCCACATCCATTTGGAGGCGTGCCCGTGCTCCTTCGGCATTTCAGCCCGTAGGTCCAACATTCACCAATTAAAGAATGCGCTAATACAAGCGTCTTTGTCGCCGTAGTCCCCTTGGTTAGTTCAGTGAATATGCTAACACTTTTCACGCTGTACATGCGTAAAGTTGGCGCAACCAACAGTCCTTGATAGTCCAGAAAGAAACCATATCCTTAAGGGTTCGGTTTCTTTCCCATGGTGAAGTGCGTTCCACATTTAGTTGACAGTATGGGCTCTTATGGAGATTCGTTTCCCATGTTTATCCCCATAAGGCTGGAGATGCGCTGTTGCCAACAGCAGCAGAAAAATTAATATTACACTATCCAATTTATCATCATCTCCTTCAATGCAAAGAGACACGCTACATTTACTGGTTGTAATAGTTTTTTCATAACATTTATAATAAAAGTTATATAAAATATTTTCATTAATTTACGCAACAGTCGCGGCTCTTTCGACTTTGTCTTCTTCACTCGATTGTGGGCAAACCGTTCTTCATACTGGACTGAAACTTGTGCAAAACGTTCCGTATTCTTTTTATTTTAATAAAGATGTACATTAGTTAGAATTTTATTGAGCTGAAATTTTGTTATACTGATGTAAATATCTTAAGGACAAAAAAGTTTGGTTTTTGTAAGGTAAAAAGTAATCGCCTGCTAACTTACGTTCCTTAAGTTTTAGGTCCGTATATCCTGCGTATAAAATTTGAAGAAAACTATTAATTTGTTTTTAGTCAAAAAATCATTTAGTTATCTCAATTGTGACGAAAGCTATAACGTTTTGATCTTAAGAAAAATTATTACGGTGCTCCGCAAGTCAACAAGCAGCGCGCCACGGTACCGCCGAAGGCGCGCTGCTTGCTATCTTGCTAACTTCCACAGCGCAGACGGAAGATTATTCGGTGGAAAACGGGATTTATATCTTTACATGAATGCATACTAAAATGCATGTAATTCTTCGTTACATGTTTATTAAGGAGAGTACTCATACGTTGTATTAGAAATATTTATATTTCAAGACAATGACATCCTATCATCATCCTAACAAAGCCTATCCCATGCACCTTTTGACGGCTTTGAAATAAGACGCAAATTTCGCCTTTACGAGTCTTGCCGTTGAAAACATGAAAGAAATTATTCCATAATCCACACGAGGGGCATTCCTCTTTGGTGTAAGCCCTTAAGGAAAAGGGCACTCTAGGTTTTTCCAGAAGTTCCGTTAATAGGGTGTCATAATACATCTGCACGCGAAGCAACCCCAGCGGAAGGGGCTAGGAAAAGAATTAGCGAAGACGCTCATTTTCTTGAATGATTTTTTAGAGTGAACAAGTGGTGTGTAGTCTTTTGTGCTTATCAGAGCTATGGAGTATTTTTCATCAATATCTGCCGTAAGGTGTCCTATCACCATGTCCGATGCAAAGAGGAGGAGAAAAGGGGGAAGCCGTGAAAGAGAGTTGGTGTTCAACGTCTTCTCATACTTCAGCAAATCCCTCAGTATAACAGAAGCCTGCCGTGAAACTTCGAAGGCAACTGGCTGCTCACAGTCCACTATGTACAGAGTGAGAAAGGAAGCGTACCGTGGTCCATTGGTGACACCTTCAAAGACTAAAAAAGTTAGACAGCCTTACAAGAATTCGAGATCGTTGATTTACGACGATTTTGTGAGATCGGGAGTTCGAAGGAAAGTGCATGAATTTTTCATGAAAAATATTCCTCCGACTTTAAAATCTATTTCAAGCTCAGGCAACATGGACAAAGATCTTCCAAATTTCAAGAGGACTACATTATATCGCCTTCTTGTTGACATAGGTTTCGTGTACGAACGCAGGGGAAAAAGAAGCATTTTAATTGAAAGGGACGATATTATTAGTTGGCGACATAATTATTTAAGGCAGCTAAAACAATATCGTCGTGAACGAAGGGTCATTGTTTTCAAGGACGAAACTTGGATCAATGTCGGACAGACAGTGAACATTACTTGGCGCGACAAAAAAATAGAAACTCCTCGTCAGGCTTTCCTTTCTGGACTTACAACCGGGATGAAGGCCCCCACCCCCCGAGGTGGACGCTTTGCAATTATACATGCAGGGACGGAGAAAGGATAGAGGGAGCAGCACGACGAAGTTGATGGCGAGGGTTATGAGAGCTGGTTTGAGCACTCACTTCTCTCAAACATACCCGAAGGCACAATTATAGTTGTAGATAATGCATCATACCATTCGAGGAAATTGGAATCCTTACCTACCACAAGCTGGAGGAAAAATTCTATTAAAGTGTGGTTGGTTAGCAAAGGAATTAGCTTTGATGAGGACAGCTTGAAAAGAGATCTCTTATTTGTGTTGAATCAAGTACGGGAAAAATATGAGAAATTTAAGATAGATGAACTAGCGAAGAGTTATGGCTGTAGAGTGCTAAGACTACCACCATATCATTGCGAACTGAATCCAATCGAAATGGTTTGGGCTCAAGTAAAACATTACGTTGGGATGAAGAACACCACTTTTAAGAAGAAAGAGGTAGAAAAACTCATCGCAGAAAGCTTTCATGCCATCACTTCCGAAAATTGGAAAAACTATGTCGAGCACGTGAAGAAAGTGGAATAAGACATGTGGCATGCAGACAATTTGCAAGATGACATCGAAGAGTTAATTATTCGTCTGACATCGTCTTCATCCTCTCAGTCGACATCTCCCTCAACGGAGGACAAGCCATAGCCACAGCCGAGCACATCGCACTACATGGAGGGAGTGGAATATCTCTCGGACTCATGAACAAGAAGGTATGGAGGCATTTTGTTTTGATAATAGTTAATCTTTTTTATGTTTCGGCTGATTACAGTGCTATTATACAATCTGATTTAGACAAGAATTATTTATGGAGACTTGAAAGCGTGGAGTTTATCATCATTACTGTATATGCGACACATAAGTTCATTGAAAAAGTTCAACTCATGAAGAGGACCGCTCTTTAAAAAATCTCGAGTATAATTCCTAGAGCATGCGTGTATTGGCATCGCGTCAAATTATTTCCCTTAAACTTTGCCAGAGAGGTTCTCACTTGATCGGTCTTAGAATTTTAAATATAAAAAATAGAAGTAAATCTAAATAACTTAGCTTGCTTAAAACAAGGGGAAAATAATTCTTGGGCGGTAGTGGATCATTTTGCTAACATTATTACGTATACTTACACTATCATTTAGTTGTAGGCGATATTTTTCATCTCCTAGCATAGGTTGTAAGTGTTTTGGGAAAATATAAAAAAACAAATTTCGAACAGGTAATTGAGGATATGCGATAAATGTTCACGCAGGACGTTGTTGTTCCAAAATCAATCGTTGGAATACCGGAGAAGGGCAGTAGAAAGCAGCGGCAATTTACTGTTCTTTCGAGGAGTTCGCCTGGTGTCTTCCCCTTCAATAAGCTGCATTAAATGCTTGGGAGCTGGATGGGGTTTCGACGAAAGGGATAGATTCTGTGTCAAGCCACCCGCGGTGTCCTTCCCTTTGGTTTCCGCCTGTGGGGCCCTGTGGGCTCCATTGCGCGAGGAGTGGGAGGGACCCGCCTAAAGAAAAATGTATGTACAAAAGAACCTGGACGTCAGACCTCAGGCCTGGGTACTCTAGGGACAACTTACGTGCAGGAATGGGCAGGGGGCTTAAGAAGGGTCGCAAGTAGAAGGGAATCCGGTAGACTCGCGAATCCTCGAAAGGAGGAAAATACGGCAACCAGATTGGAAATGAATGGATGGAATTGGGGATGGTTCGTTTGTTACGATTGTGGTAAGGTAAGGGGAAACGAGGTTTTAGGAGTGTTGTGTATTTTCTGCTTATTGTCTCAATGGAAATTAGAAATTACTCCACAGAATATGATAAATATTGAGTGCTCTTTTTTTATTTTAGCTACTTCAAGGCTCAAAAGGCGCTGACCTGGGGCAAACTGCCCCCCTTGCCCTACCTCTGGGCGGCCCTGCGTATGCGACTGCAGAGGGAAACGAATCATTCTCATTAAAAGGGACAATTATCATACAATTGCTATACAATTAATGTAGACAGCTAAAAATTATCGTGAAAAAAGTTTTTGCGCTCACAGAAGAGATATGGATCAATGTTAGGCTATTTGCAGACATGACTTGGAGTAAGAAAGAAATGAGAAACGCTCCTCAGTCTTCGTCTGCGCGTCAAGGAAGTAGAAATAGCTGTTGCATGCAAAAAATATGCAGGATCATTAAGCTCGATGAGGAGAATGATTGCCTCGATTGGTACTAGAACATAATCCACAAAATATTGTAAACAACGACTGTCCCTATTTTCTAATATTCGTTACTCGAGGCCCCAGAGACACTTGCAGATGAAGTGTTCCGTTCAAAGATTACAGTGAAACGGTAAGAGTAGGCCCTACTTTTCACCTTTGGGTTAGTTGTTTCTCATGTACAAATCCCTTGATTTAACCAAATTGATTAACCAATGAATTCTCCTTCTTCAGAATTGAATTTTCCCCAAATTCCTGGGACATTCTCTGAATAAATACTTCCATCAATAAAAATTTCCATTAAAACTAATAACATTTTCCATTCATATTCTAATAAATAGTATGTATTTTCTCTTCATAATTCCATTTCTATCAATCTTTTTCCGAACCCGATTCCCGAGTCGGAGATGCGTGCTGACGATGTGCGACGAAAATCCAATGGACGTAAAACAGAAGAAGTGACCACTTAAATTTAGTTATTTACCAGTTCCTACGTTCATTCTTACTCCTTTACTCAGAAAAAATATATTGAAGCGGTCTTTTATGATGGGATTAATGCATGTTTACAGTATAAACATATAAAAATTATGATTGCGCGCAGTGGTATTGAATTTTAGAATTTAATAACCGCTCTTTACGACGCATAATATAGTATCAAATATATATCGGAATGACGTGAATCGAGGGTCTCCACTATTTCTTGTTAAATTTGACATTTTGGCGCGGTGGTATGAGTGGTGGCCTAAACCATCAGGATGTCGGATGACGGAGCGTAGGTTTGGCAACATTGTACTCCATAAGGCCTGTACTGTCAACTAAATGTGGAACGCACTATAGACCTTTCCAAGCCCATCCTTCATAGACGGCATACATGTTCAATTACAAAGTGTTCTTTTTTCAAAATGTTTTGAGCACTGAGTTATTCATCTTGGTCCAAAAAGTCTGGTGCTCTGTTAATCCAGAAGAAAAATATGCCTCGTGTTAGTGTTAATATTCATTCTTTTCCTAATACCTGGTAATACCTCATTCTTTTCCTGATACCTGCGGAGGGCTTACTTTGAAATCACAAAAACTGCGACTTTCTCCACTAGTGAAGGAGATGGGTGCTCAGTGTCTGGTGTGGAATCACCCCGTGCCACACACTCTTGCGGAGGTTTGCACGGTATTTCGTAGATGTAGATAAAGAAACGCTACGGCCATTATTTCCGGATGTAAATCAGGTGACCCTATAAAAAAATGGGCCCCTCACAACTGCTGTTTGACAGTTGCAAGGCGTCTGGCAGGCTGGTTAGACGGACCAGGTCACCTGCCGTTTGCTGATCCCATTATTTGGATCATGGAACCCCTAACCCGCGGATCATGGAACGATAGTAGGGAAAAAGTTGCTGAACAGAGAGGTTTAAAATGTCGTCTTTCTCGCAATCGATAAGAGATCATAATGGCTGCATTGAGACTCTGAAGTAGATTAGTTGACAGGTATTATAGCTGATTAACTCATACGCCCCCTAATGCATGTTTCTCAACCTCCCGAGTAGTGCTAACAACATGTTTTGCATGTTCCCAGTATTGCTCTTCTAAACTTATCTATAATGTAACTACGTAAACGTGACAGAAGTTTCTGTAGAATTTGTAGCATTCCCGTAGCGTGGCTCATGCTGGTGAAAGTTTATTTCCTCACTCTACTCTGTGGTTTCAGGCCTGATAGAGTGGAAACGGAACATAACTGCAGTACGAAAAAATGAGCAACTTCCACTGTGATAATATTTATTACGACCGGTTTCGCTTTTTTTAGTATCTTCAGGTGAATAAGCTGTAAAAAGTGAAGTGAAGAAAGAGCGAAATCGGGCGTAATAAATATTATCATAGTGGAAGTTGCTCATTGTTTCATAAGGGAGTTTCCTCACTCTAGTTCATGTTGGTGATAAGCCACAGTCTGCCAAACGCCCTTGTGGTGGCTTTCAGATTAATAAGTAGAAGTACATGCTATTTCTTGACGAAGAAGTAGCAGGAATCACTTCAAAAACATAAGACAGAGAGTAGTAAACACAAATACCATCATCTAGGAGGACTGCGTGTCACAGTGCAGAATTGCCGGTACCAAAGCCTCAGGAAATATGATATTAAGTGAAAATGAATTCAGTGATGAAAGCGGAGAAGATACAGAAAGAAGTTGAGGGAAGTCCTCATGCCGACCCATCATTTCAAATGTCCTGTTCATCAAAGGACCCACATTTTTTGTAGCTCAGGGACCTCATTGATCAAGCGCGTGATTTGAAGTTGTCTAATCAATAGTCTCGATTAAAAGGATGGAATCTTCTAGATCGAGATACGAAAGTCAGAGTTGATTCGTAATCACCAAAGTGCATTTTGGGATTACTTCTGCCACAAAGTGACATAGTTTTTAGTAATGACATCATTTAAGTTTTGGAGAATCTTGGCCGTGGCTTCCAGGGTAATAAGTAGATATAGATGTAAATGAAGACACCTCAAGGGTGTTTGCCAAGGGGTGACATATACCAACATGCACTACAGTGTAGAAATTAACTTTCACCAACAAGCATCACACAATGGATATGCTACAAATGCTATAAAAACTACTAAATTAATATATAGTGCAACAAGGTTAACGTGACAGAAGTCATGCTGGGAACATGCAGCATATGGTGTTAGCACTACTCGGCAGATTTTGAAACATGCATTAGGGTGTATTAGAATTAATCAGATACCCTACCTGTCAACTAACCAACTTCCAAGTCTTGGAGAAGTCATTATGGTATCTCATTGATCCCGGGAAAATCCACATTTATGTTCTACAATCTACTTCCCTCATTTTATTCTCATGATCTGATCTACCGCAGTACGTTGGAGTTCGTAAGATATTGATAACTTCTCCTGAAAATAAATGTTTTGAATTTACTTAAGAGATTGAGTCCAATTTTAATTGACGGTCTGAAAGAGATTCCCATCCCAGTTTTTCCAAGAGGTCAGTAACACTAACGAGACTATTATAACGGCCTCTTCCGTATCTTGCTGATCTTCTCTGCACTCGTCCCAACTTTGTTTAGCAGCCTATCTCATGAGAATCGCAAATACTGGCAGTGTATCCCCAGTGGGGTCTATCACGGGAGAAGTAGCTGATTTCTCTGACTTCATCGTCGCACTTTTTAAGTGCTCTTTTAACAAATCCCAATTTACGATTGGCTTGACCAGTAACTTTCTGTGAGACACTGTATCAAATTCTTTTTTAAAGGCAAGAAGAATCACGTCTACTGGAACGTTATCTACACCGGAGACTAAAATATCGTGGGTAAAGAGTGCTAATTGAGTTTCGCAGGATCTTCCTTTCTTGAATCCGTGTTGTACTTTCAACAGCAAGTTCTGAATGGCGAAGTGTTTCAGTTCTCTAGTTAGCTCTCTATACACGCGGGAAGGTAATCCATCAGGACCGGGTGACTTACTTGGACTAAGCGACTTCAACAAATTTCTATTCCGCGAGCACAAATGTCAATAGGCGGCATCTTTTGCCGGTATCGTTCATTAATATTCACGGATGAATTCTGTGAAGACTTGTTGAAGACGCTTCGGAAGTAAGAGTTTACCAAATTAGCTTCGTTCCAACTGCTTGTAAATACTTCGCCACTATCGTTTCTCAGTGTATTAACTGTAAATCTTCTGCCTTGAACTTCCCTAACGTATGACCAAAATGCTTTTGAGTTATCCAGCAACCGTTTTATAAGTGTTTTCCTTAGAGCTTTTTAAACTGATGTGGCTCCGGTACAAACTAACCCGAGTACTTCTCAATTTTTTTGTGTTTGTACGGGGTTGTCTCGTCGAACAGGTTCTTCATCTCCGCAACTATTCAGCAGAATATTTCCAGTATTTCTCTATTTCCAATGGGTTGATTTTTAGAATAAATCTATCCATCCACGGACAATTTTTGTGCTGTTTACATTGGCCTTCACTATTTTGGTCACGAAACAATCGCAACATGATAATCTTTAATTTCATTCATAAAATAACGTAGTTTCTGTTTCTTTTGCTATGTAGAAGCGAGTTAACTTTGCATTTGTAACTTGAGCTGAAGTCGGAAAAAGTCGCCGGTAGTCGCCTTTTTTCGCGCCCGGCATTTTGGGTAGCATGCACTCTCTCGGTATCGTGTCTCGGAAACTATTACGCAGAAATGGAAAATACTCGATCTGGAACACATCAAATATATGATGAAATGTTTGTAATTACAGAAAAAGAATTTAAAACACCCAAGCGGTCCGTAATCGTCAGGAATGACCGAAAAATAGGAAAATATGGCGAAATTTAATAACTTTAGGTGCGATGCGGCACGTCTTCTCTTATATTATGTATAAGAATATTTTATGGGAATATTTTACGTATTTCATTTCCTAACCCAATGGCACCAATCGGGGTATGTTCCAGAAGAAATTCAGATTTCCGAAACATAAGGACCACTCCCTTAAGGAAACCCTTAAACACTTAAGGAAAAAATAAGGAAATAAGGTGTGTCACGCCACGGCGCCGCCACCGGAGTTTTTGACGGCGGCGGCGCGCCGCTAGTTTTGACTCGGCGGCGTCGGCGCGGCGCCCATCTCTAATACGGGCTACTCTAGCCTGCGGGTGGATGCCCCTGTTGGTACCAGCAATGTCTCCCAGCGTGAAGATTGCGAGATTTAAAATTGCTTAAGGAATTTCTAATTGGAAGTAGCACGTGTCCAGACGGCATCTGGTGTCGACTTCATCGTTCCGCGGACTGGCCGTGTCTGAATGGGAGGCCGTGATAGGGAAAGAATCCGTACAACTTGGGCCGGTGCTCGGATCGCGCCGGGCTCCCCCCAACCGTACCTCCGGGTACATTACTCCGCTCGGAAGCCAGGACGGGTGTAGAAGCAATAGCTTGATCGAATTGTCCTCCTCCTGATGAAGGACAAGAGCCACAACTAATCAGAATTGACCTCATCGAAAAAGCGGGAAACGCAGAAATGGAACCGACCGGCGCTCACCATCTCCGAAAGCAAAGAGGAAAACTCGAGAGCAGACAACGTAGGGGTGCAAGGAAGGCTGCGGTCCAGAGCGAAAGAACCAGCAGGCAGTCGGAGCAGGCACTCCACTCCGGCGGAGGTATATACTATTAGAAATATCGGGAGAAACTCTCAATCGGTTCTTCCGACCCATCGTAAACCTCCCCCTCCCCAGTCTCCTTCACGCTCACCTCCGCAGCTGCCTCAGCGTGTCAATCACGGTTCTTTTTTCGTCACGAGCTCTCGTTCGTTACCACCGCTTCCGCGTAACGTACGATACGTTCTCATGGAATTATGGTTCTTCACCACGTATCGTTCGTTACGCTTAGGCAATCTTCGGAAAGATATCAACTTTTAATGACCTCATGCTAGAAACACGACGGGGCAACGACAATTGACGCTCGAAAAGGAATCAGCGGGAGAAATAAACGGCGAAAATGAAGGCAATCGAAAGGTAAGTCGTCCCGTTGATCCCTGTATTTTTTCTTTAACGGTAATTGTACTCATAAATATAAAAAAATATTTGTTCCTTATGAAAATTCTACATTTATTTAACGTTAAGCCATCGTTTTATCTTAACGAATGGAATATATTAGGATTAATAAAAAAAATTTGTTGCTCAACATTTATCATTAGTTTTATCGGATAGTATTTCTGTTAAATAAAACTCTTTTCGCCCAATTATCTCCGGTTGTTCTCATAGTATTTGGTTTACATTTCTCGTAGCTGGAGTGACAAAACTACGCCGCCGGTCTCAACGGGGCAGCTTATCTTTCCAACTGATTTTACGGTGGCTCATAAAGAATTTGCATCCACCCGTTTTTTTCAAAATCGTGCAGAAAAAGTGCAAATACTGAGATATGTAGCAGTTGGCAGATCAATAGAATGCTTTGCGTTACAGAAAAACAAGGGTTTGAATATAAGAAGGTGAGCGTTGAGAAGTTAAGAGTTAGGCTACTGAATGAAAAACCAATTACAATCCACGTCAGTCCATGATATAGAATTATGTAGCCAGGAAGCATCCATTTAACTTTTGAAGATTCTTACTCGATAAATGTGCTTACATGTCAATTTTTACAATTAATTTGTGGGTACCTATATTGATCATTATGTAAACAAGACATTTTCAATTATTAAAAAAATATTAAATTATATTGACTTAAAAAACATAAGCATGAAAAATTACATTTTGAAAGCCATTTTCTTAAGAATTAAAATATTTCTGACCCTGTTGTTTAATGTTTACAGGTTTGGGCTACCTCAAATGTAGCATTACAAGCTGGCTCTTACAAAGAAAATGTGTTCTGGAAAAATTGATAGTTTGTGCAGGAAATCATAGGTAATGAATCAAGCCATGGTCCACCAATAACATTATTGTATTTCAACAGAATAATTAGGTAATATAGAATATATTGGACTTAAATCCTTAACATATAACTCATTCATAAGATAAGTGCACCATCAATATTTTGCTGCCCGACCCCCGGGCGTTGTAAATTAAGGGTTAATATTTTTCCTTTCCGCAGACATTTCCTCCCAAATGTTTAAGTGTCATTAAGCATTCCTTTCTCAGTTCCCTCTATCAAGCTAAAAGCGGTAATGAGTGCAATGGAAATATCTTTATGGCAAGTATACAAACCAGCAATGACACTCCATAAAAGTAATGGTAATAGATATTTCCCGACAAAAAATATATAGCATATACCATCATTCTTAGTCCCGATCAGCTGCACTGGAACGTGGTGGTACCTCAGCCTAAGACATTGAGGCCATCCTCCTGAGTATTTACAACTTCCTCGGCTCCTTATTTGTCCTTTCCAAATCCTTCACCTCAATGCTTAGGAAGAAGTTGTAATCTTAGCATGAATGGTAGCATCCTCGGCAGCGTTATTATTATGAGTTGAAGCATTTTGCAAGACATAACCGAAGCTATATTTTATGCGCTAAATTATAATTATTTGCAGAGTTAAGTCACTTGTTCAGCTTCTATCGTTCATAACCTGTGTATTACTTCAGTGATCCTAGATCAAACTTGTAACCAATATGAAGTAGTTATTCGAACTAAAGAATCCATCCATGAAGGGGAGAAATACCAAGAGAGAGACTCGTGATTGATTTTTCTTCAAAAAATTTCTTCAATACTATTTACTTGATGAAGCATGAGTCCACGAGTGGAGCATCTCCCTCAAGATTCAGTATCTCTCACATAATTGATAATCTTGCCCTCTACCATTGTATAAAGGAGTTGATACCTTACTACCACGTTGGTACCAGCAAAAGTAACAATTTTGCCGGCCATTCTATTATTATTTCAACTACACCAAGTCTTTAACAGTGATATTTATACAATGTAATATGCCGTATGATATTTATTATTTCACGTGGGATTTATCTTTATGAGTGAACTTAAATTCTAGTCAGTTAACCGCTTTGAGAATGTTAACAGACCGCTATTTCTCAACACGAACTGCTCAGATGGAGCGCAAGAATGACCAACTTGCGGCAACACCGCTACCCGCGCTTCGGGATGAAAGTGTCGATAACTTAAAAAATGGCACTTAAAAGCATGTAATTCTATTCCTTTCTTTGTACAAAAGCAAAAAAAGGCACCTCCGTCTTAAAATTTAAATATTTCTTATGTGTTCCATAATTCGCTGTGCAGCAGAGAAATGATAACTGTAAGTAATATTATTATTCACATATGCATTTTCATTTACCGTAGTTTATCTTACATAAGAGAGAAATGCATTGTAACAGAACACCATAAAAAGCTTGCATTAATTCATGACAACCCGCACCGTTTAGTATCTCGTTATTCGCCGCCAAATCCTTTTCTATCTTGTTTCTATGCGTTGGGAAGCTATTCACCTTCTCAATGTAATCAGGCGAATTCAACCAGCCCCTGGTGGGTAGTCAATCATCAAAACATTCTTACCTCGGAAAACCCCCCCTCCCGAAATCAAAGTCTAGCCACGCGCCTGTTGACGCTGGTATGCATTTTTGGTGGAAAAGCATCTATATATTCCATCCGAGGGTCGAATTTTTACGCAAAAACGATTAATAATTGCATATATCCACTTTGGCTTCATATTTTGGGAGGAAAATAGCACAAAATCGTAAATCTTCTCAGATACTTGGGATGGTTTCCCTTCTCACCAGGAAAGTTCGTGAGTGAACCGATAACCGACGCTTCATTAGGCATATTGAGAGAGATTTATCAACATTAAGAGATCACTATTGTCCGCCGAAATACACAGGGAAGTTTATCCCAAAATACGAGGTGAGAGATGGTTTTTGTTTCGTCATTGGAGATATTATCAATTTAGACCAATACATCGCATGGCTTACCCACCCGTTTCATATTTTAAAGCACAAAAGATTTCATCTACGTCTACAAATACCTTACATGCCACCACTAGGGTGCGTGGCACGGGGTAATTCCAAACCAGGAATAAAGCCCTCATTCCAGCTGAAATCAGAACGGCGCATTTTCCCCCGGAATCCCTGGTGCAGGCCAAAAGCAGTCAGGATCATAATGCGCGGTCAGACCAGACACTTTCGCCACCAGACGACAGATTTCAGATACATCAGTAAGTGGCGAATGCATTTCACATTTGGTCAGGGCTAGGATTCCGCCACCAAAGTTTCGGATGGAAAGTAAAACTATCGGCTACCAGTTGGCCATTGTTACGTGGTTCATTACTTCCAATCTGGAACGCAAACCGGCTCCCCAGAATTCTCCAGATTCCATGAGGTGGAACGTAGTTGAAACAGAGCTAAAAACACTCAAAAATATGTAAATTCAAGTTCAGCCAAAGGTTATGATTATTAGCATGGTAATACGAACAATGTATTCGTAGTACCATGAATACTGCGTTATGCCCTTCCTATTCCAGTGAATCGTCTGATTTCTTTTAGTATTTATGATTTGGCAGACTTACAACGACACATTTTTCCAAACCGAGGGATTTTCAACCACGAAAACTACTTTCGGAATTTACCTCAGATAAAGTTCAAATATTGCCATTGAATTGCCATTATTATTGTCGTTGCGTTCATTGTAAAAATCGGGGTAATCAAGGTAATCGATCAAACATCCGTTTTCGCGCAGTTACAATGCTGAAAACTATGTAAACGTTATGTCGCAGTTATCTCATTCTCATTATTGACCCAGGATTTGCATTTCATTAAATATTTAAAAAAAGCAACGATCCAGGCAGTCGACTCATCTCTGTGAGCTTTTTCCGCTTCCTCTGAGGCAGATAAATAACAAATTCTTTCTCAATCAAAACTTCTTAGTTCGCCCAGAATAGGACAATATAAAGACGCTCAAACCTTTCGCTCCTCAGTTCGCACTCGCGATTTGATTTCGCGACATTCTCACTATCGCCTCCTCCCCCCGAGGAGGCGTCGCGTCGGGCGGCGAGCGAAGAGCTAAAGCAACGCATTTTCGGCGGTCCAACGCGAGGCGAGTCGGCCGCCGCCAAAAGCAGGATTCGGGAGTGCGGTGGCTCGCATGGTGCGCGCAGTTAGCCGACGTCCCGAGGCCGCAGGCGCGCCCGGGGCGAGGCCACGGGACGGGAGGCCGTAGCGAAGAGGGCGAAGAGCGAGGGAGGGAGGGAGGGAGGGGCTGGGGGCGGGAGGGGGTGGGGGCGGGAGAGCGAGAGAGGAAGGGGGGGCGGCGGAGTTGCCTTCGGCGGCCGCGCGGCGGGATTTGGCGCGAGTAGCACGCGGTGACGTCACGCGCGCGTCTGGGGTGAGGCTGGGGGGGATGCGGCGGGAGGAGACGGAGGGGGAGGAGGGCCTCGGAGGGAGCGACGCGCGTCGGTGTCGTCCGCCGCGGCGAAGGCGAACCGCCGCGCCGGCTCCTCCTTCCGGGCAGCGCGATGTTCGTCGAAGAATCCGAGATCACGAAAGGCGACGAGTGGCGTAGACGGCGTGTCCACCCCACTGGCCGTACGCTCTCCTCACGTCATTGGCCATTGGGTGCCGCCGCCGACCCCAGAAAATAGCACACGGCGCCGGATCGTGAATTTCTTCATCAAATCGATATTTTATCTCAACTGTTCACCTGGCCATGGGTTTATTTCTACCAGCCGATAGCATTTCACTCGACTACGAGATCGGTAGATCGTGGATTACTCGAGGCGACTCGAGGGTTCATCTTGGATGACCGATAAACCTGGACGATGCGGGCTTTGTGGGCAGTGCAATACCGCACGTGAAGTAAAATTTTATATGAATAAAAACGTGAGCATTGAAATGATAAGATGATACGTGGGTGAGTCAAAAAGTAATGCCTCCCGTTTTATTTCGCCTTAAATGAAATTAGTTGAGTGAAAAATTGAATATGGCGCTACTCCTGAAACCTTCTAACAATCCACTGCAGTAGTAAATTTCGGCGTCATCAGGTGGCAGCACTGCAGTCGCTTGGAAAATGGCCGACATCGATGTTCGTGTTAGACAGCGTTTTTTGATTGAATTCTTGACTGCAGGAGGTGAAACGCCAATTCGCATTCATGAAAGACTGAAAAATGTGTACGGTGACGCAACAGTGGATGTCAGCACTGTTAGACGATGGGTTCGTCGCTGTAACAAAGCTGTAGGGGAAACACCGTTGGCTGACGAAAAGCGGAGCGGCAGGCTGGTGACTGCAGTGACTCCACGCGACATTAAGCGAGTCGATGACATCATTCGTGGTGACCGCCGGATGACTGCAGATGAATTGTGTCGCATTCTCTTCCTCAGTGAATGCAGTGTGATGACGATTATTCAACAACTGGGGTACTCAAAAGTTTGTTCAAGGTGGGTACCAAGAATTTTAACCGACCACAATAAAGAGACAAGGAAAACAATAGCCTCCCAACACTTGCAGCGCTTCCGTTTAGAGGGAGAGGAGTTTCTCGAAAAAATTGTGACCGGAGACGAAACATGGGTTCATTTTTTTGAATCTGAATCAAAGAGGCAGTCAATTGAATGGCATCACACAAACTCACAGAGGAAGAAAAAGTTCAAAACTGTGCGATCGGCAGAGAAAGTTATGGCGACAGTGTTCTGGGATGCAGAGGGTGTGATTATGGTTGATTTTTTGGAGCAGGGATGCACCATAAATTCTGTCCAATACGTCAAAACCCTCAAAAAGCTTAAATCACGACTTCAGCGAGTTCGCTCAACGAAAGCTACGGCGGATGTTCTTCTTTTGCATGACAATGCAAGACCAAACATCAGTCGTCACACCACTGAAGAGATTGTGAAAATTGGATGGGAAGTCTTTCCTCATCCCCCATACAGCCCTGACCTGGCACCATCAGACTACCATCTGTTCGGGCCGCTAAAAGAAGCTCATCGTGGGATTCACTTTGAAGATGAGGAGGCCGTGAAAACGTCCGTGCGTCAATGGCTAAGGAGGCAGGGCCGTGCTTATTATCACGCTGGGATACATGCCCTTGTTAAAAGATGGACCAAATCTGTGGAAATGGACGGAGATTATATTGAAAAGTGACAAAATTAATCGTCAATGTTGTGGTTTTCATCCAATTTAATTGCATTTGAATTTTTTGACAATTAAAAAGAGAAAAAAATGGGAGGCATTACTTTTGACTGACCCACGTAGAATGATTTTTACTGCCGCACCGAACTAGCGACTCCGCCGTGGCCCTGTCGCCTTGTCATCTGCTCGCCTCACACGAGCGGCACCCCTGACTAATGCCATTTGCGCACCGTTTGCCGCGTCGCCGTTTCCACTTTATTTTTTAGACACGTGTTTGGTACGTACCACGGTTGATTTGGAAGTCGGTTAGTTGGAGCTCGGATAACCACGGCACGACTGTCAAAAGTCCAATCACCCTTCTCTTTAACCTGTCCATGCATATATACAAGTTACTCACATTCTGTGGCCTAGCTTAATTATTAATCCTTATGAAAGCTCAGGAAAAGCCAATTGAAAGCGTTATTTCATTAACGCAGTTAAATAACGGCAATTATTTCTCAAGTTTTTTTCATTACTCACCATACAAGCTCTGATCCGGGTGAATGCACAGTAAATTTCATTTGACTGATCAGCAAACTTATATAAATAGAATTCGCAGAGTTCATTAATGAGTAATTCGAAGAATTAAGATTCATCACAACAATACGACTCCAGGCATGAAGGTGGCCACATACGGTCAGCCGTGGACTGGTGCCAGACGTGACAGTCCGAGCTTGCGTTTTCGCAGTGAGCGACCAGTGCCGACAGCTTCACGCCACCCGCGATCAATGGAACCGAATGGAATTCCCGAAATGACGAGGTGGCCGTGGAAGGATCGCTGCATTGCTCGAGGGACACACGCCTGCGTATCATATTATTTTCAGTTTCGCGAGTGTCACATTTCACTGTGTTTTTCCTCATGTTTTAAACGTCCTGCTCTTTTGAAGCATTCACATTTTTTTACTCCCCGGTCGACAATGCCGTCAACTAGTCTCCTGAAACTAGAGACTGAACTAATTAGTTGAATCTATGACCGACTTTATTACCCAGGGCGCGGAAAAGTAGACCTTGTTATTAAGCAAAAAGTCGCAATTTTTTTTTAACGAGTCTCTCAAATGTTAGTGGAATTTTCTCGAGTATGTTGCAAATTAAATGCTAATAAAGAAATAAGTGTTCAGAATAATACGTTTATACATATCTTCTCCAATAATAAGTTTATACATAGAAAAAAGAAAGCACTCAAACTCGCACGCCGTTGCAAAGGCAACTTAGCATCTTCACCCACGGAAATTCAGAGCACCATATCCAATGCCTTCTCTTGAAAGCGTGCATCGAAAATTTAAGATCCTTTGATCATTTCTTAAGCCTTAATATTTGCCCAATAAAATAATTAATTCCTTAACGAACACTTGCGGCACGTATACCCTTCGCATCCGTAAGTTTCTTTTCTTCGCGTTCATAATTGTCGTCACTGAATTACCCAGCATAAGGTGTGAAGATTCTAGTAATTTGATGTTATCAACCGAAAACCAAAAGCAAGTTCCTTGTCCTATGGAAACGAATCATCGCCTAAAAACTCACACGCACTTTTATCCTCCTGATCTTCTTTGGGCACTGAAATACTGAGAGCCGACGGATATCTACTTTTACGCCTGTTATTAATGGTCCCTAACGAAGTCGAGCAAACCAGATTTTAGCGAACTAGTTTTATCAGGAAATAATTAATACGGCTGAACTGTCTTTTGAAATATTTAAATACCCAAAACAAACAATTATTCACGCATCAAAGCATTTATATGAACGATTATTGAATGACAAAAAGAGATGTAACTTAAAATAACTATTCCTTTTCACAGATTTGTATTACGTACGTTTTCTTAAGAGAGGTTTCCCTTGGTACAGTCCTTACATATTTTCGCCTATGAAACGAACAAGGAATGTTTTGATTCGTGCGTGGGAATGTTCAGCGCAACAAATAGCTCGCACTTGTGCCAATAAAATACATCGCAATTCGATGCAAACGTCAGCTAGCTTTGGGGCAAACTGCGAATTCATGGCTTTTTCCATTTTACAGGAGAATGATGCGATAAGCTGACAGCACGCCTTTTTCTCAAATGATATCGTGCGTAGTTTAGAGAAAAATCTCGAAACTTTAAACGTCATAAAAATGGCATGTAAGTTTTCATTTAGAACTACAACGTTTTTAGAAATTATTAAAATGGAATGGCGGAAAAACGCGCATACGCTATAGCCAATCAGATGGCCCCAAGGAGTGGAGTTACATACACCGGCCAAATGGTGAAGACGGCATTCAGCACCTCTTGAGAGGATGGAGAGCAAGTCGTCCTCCGACACGGACCCGGGGACATGGACCTGCTGGCCCGGTTGAATGGCCGGGAGACTTTTATCCAGCAGATACGCCGGGAAAATCTAAGATTTTTCCTCAAATAGTATTATCTAAAATGTTTCAGTTATTCTCGCGTGATTAATGATGCGAAGCGCAAGGCTAATATTTCATATTGATCGATGTCAGTTAGCGTGTAGATGCTGTTAAGGTTTTATTCATTCTGAAGGTTTTCTTGCCATTTAATGCCCGAATCACACGATAATTGATCCAGTACAAAACCTAGCACACTAACCGCCACTAGACATTGATCACGAAATCTAGCATGCTTGAATACGCGCCAGAAGGTATCACACGATCGCGCTATCACGGCATCATTCTTGGGAACTACTAGGGGCAGCATATACATCGAAAGACTGGCAGCACTGAGGAAGATATCGTCAACCGCAAATGCTTGAAACCAGAAAAGGAATTCACTTAAGCTGGAGCCCAGGACTGACTCATCAATTGCCTCTTACTCGAGCTTGATTCTAAGGCGCATCCTATCGCAATGATTCGTCGTGTTTATTTCGACATGTTTCTTACGTCGAACTTGATCATTTTTGGAGAAGGAATAATTGTAAAAAAGTATTTAACATCGCACTAAACTCTGATATACGCAGAAATCTTCATATGCTACGGCCAAGAGATACCTTTGCGGTCGACTTTCCCCGGACCTTTTTCAACTACGCGTCCAACGACTCTTTCAACAAAATAGTACAAATCGAGCCATCGCCGCCACAGATTTGGATGTTAAAAGACATTAATTAAAATAATTATTGTTTACGGGATGTAATCTTACACGACTTTCGTTTTGTGAATAAATCTACATCCACGAAATACTGTGCAAGCCACCACTAGGGTGCGTGGCATGGGGTAATTCCAAACCAGGAATGAAGCCCTCATCCCAGCTGAAATCAGAACGCCGCATTTTCCCCCGGAATGCCAGGTGCAGGCCAAAAGCAGTCAGGATGACAATGCGCGGTCAGGCCAGACACTACGAGAGTGCTACGAAGACGACCATGCCATTATATAGTATACTACTCCAGATGCAACAACTGGTTGGTATTATTAATGCGATTAATGAATGTAATACAGGGTACTAAATCATACAGGAGTTATATCTTGCCGGATATTTCATGCAGGGTTAATTGCTAATTGCTAATAATTGCTGTTAATAACTAATAATTGCGGTTAAGACATTGAGCACAAGTGCAAAGCCTACTTCACCTCGCGAGGGTCCAAGTTTCCCAGAACTGATCCATCTATTAAGGCCCCTCATTGTACGTGGAAAAAATGAAGTTTCAAATATAACAATTCTACAGTCTATTTCTGTTTCATTATGCCTGTGACTATTTCTACAATAACACTTTGGCGCCAGCAGAATATGTTGAGCGTCCGGCAAAAATAATCTACACCAAACTTTCGTAAAAGATTCAATCTATTTCATTCGATCAGATACAGGCTCCCATCCTAAATCTCACAAAAATTCAGTAACACTACTATGCTTATCGTTACATTTTATCACAAATATTGTGGCTCCCGCTGTATTCCATCTACATCTGAAACAAAACCCACTTCGTAAGGGCCTCATACACTGAGGGCGTATTCCAAATGAGGTCTCACGAGAGAAAAATAACATCGCTCATTTGCTTTTTCGTCACGTTTTCCTAGATTTTTGTAATAAAACCTAATTTGCGATTTTCCTCTCCGCAAATTTCCCATATGTACTTCCCCTAGGACAAGTCCTGAGTAAGGGTCACACTTAAGTACTTAACTGACTCAACATAGATTAGCACGGCTTGATTTATCGTGTATGTTTCGTTGGATAAGCTACTCCTTCCCCAAAATTTCAAAGCAATACACTTTTAAAAATTTCATTCTAACTGCAAAGTATCGCACCATTTGTTTATATCATCTAGATCTTTCTAAAACGCAATTCTGCATGACTCGGTGTTAATATCCCTGAACAATGATGCGTCGTTCGCGAAAAGGCGAATTTTTCTCATAGCGACGGTGGTGATATCATTAATATACGAAAGGAATTATAAGGGACCAATGACATTTTCCTGGAGTACACCGGATGAGACTTCAAATATATGTGAACTAACGCCATCTACAACTACCCTCCATTCGCGGTTATTCAAGAAATCTTCAATCCAGCATATTATATCGTGATGTATTCCATAGGCTCTTAGCTGCTTTACTTAAGGCGGCTTTTGCCGTGATTTTAGCTCTCTTATATTCATCGCAATTTTCCTAAGTTCCACGTCGGGTAGATCCTGATGGGTTAACTTCATTTTTGCGCACAAGATTCGTTGTCGCTTAGGAGATTTCCTAATGTCCGAATCATACCTCCTAGGTTCCGTACTGACTTTTTCCAGTTTACTGGGAATTGCGTTATTTATGCCTAGTCGTGAGATGCTACGAAAAGTATATATTTATACATCAATCGCTCAGGGCCTATTACCAACGAGTTCTTATTCCGTCAGGAAGAACTAGACTATGAAATCTGACCTAAATATATCATTTCATATATTAAAAATATATTTGCTCGCATCGATGCCGTTTTTTCCGAATTTTCCCTTATCTTATCACAGAGAGCTTGGTGACCAGTTGTTCTCAGTGAGGTTTCATGCGGCAAATGTAGAGCATGCGAACTGAACGTCCAGAAAAAATTTAGGTGTAATTATGGATTACAACCCTTTAGATGTCCTCCCTCATCATATGTATTTTCACTTCGTAGCTATAACGGTGATGCAGTTATAAAATAATGTAACAGCCTTTACAGTTTGCTGGGAAAAATTATGAATTAAATAAATTACTAGTTCATGGCTGTTAATGCAGCGGTCAGACGTATATGACCAGCAATATAGTGGTCTGAGTTGAGTGTTGCCGCGAGACTCGAGACGAGACCGCTTTTGGACGAGACGATACCATTTCCACGAGACTCTCGAAAGTCTCGAAATACATATATTAATTGGTATTTAGTGTAATGTGATTAAGGAGGTTGGTCCGAAAAATAAAATCCATGTCATTTTCTTCATATTCGCAGGAATTATAGAATAAAAGACCCTCTATCGATTGGCTTAATTAGAAATGCACCTTTCCGTCGTCGTTTTTCCAATAATCACATCTGAAAATAGCTAAATTAACATTACGCAGTACCGTAGGAGCGGATCCTTGGTACATAAAATATCGATTTAGAGTATTAAAACCCATGTCGTTTATACAAAAAACGGATATGACATAAAAAAAGGATTTAAGAAATTGATAAGTGCAAAAATGACGGTAGGTTACCGACTTAGTTTTTGAGAAATTAAATGATTATTATCGAAATTTGATCCGAGGCACAGTAGTTAGCTGATCGGAGTCGGTCACACATGTGGCAGCGTTGGAAGTGAACTTACACATACCGCGGGAATTCAAGCAGAGAGGCACGTTTCAGAAGCTGTAAATTGTTCGTTTGAAAATATAGTACCACCTCGATCAAGCGTCAAACATCGGTCAAAAAATGAAGGACTTCATATAACCCGAACAGGCCCGGTAAATATTCCTAAAAAATTTTGTTGTCACATAATAATAATTAACATCACTTTTATACGACTGATCAATGCGGCACTTACAGCTTTAACGAACGCTTGTAATCATAAATATTTCTGAATAATACAAACCAGTTGTTTTTAAATCCTAATGTATACCTTTGTGATTTTGAATTCATGTCTGTTCATCGTCATAGGCAGAAGTAGGCATAACTTGTATTATGACCTTAGGTAACATTCCTATTCTTAATGCCATTAGCCCACCATCTATATAAATTACTTTCTTTACTCTTCTTTCTACATCATTTCTCAGAATTTTGAGCTCTAGCGTCTGAACGGTCGATCTGATCGAAATTCTGACATTCAATTTTTTGTAGGCAACGAAACGTTCGTTCAAAAGTTCATTTTTTATCTTTTTTGGGAGGAAAAATATTTTTAAATCGAGTTACGATGATAAAAACGAAATTTTTAAAAGATGTTAGAGAAAAAACTATGAAAAAAGAAGAAAAATGTACTCCCCTCCAGAGAATCGAACCTCACTCTTTCAACTCCACTACCCGCTACCTTACCTCTCGTCTAAGCTGTGTAGCAGCAATTAAAATATACAAAAAAAATTATAAAATGCGTTATAGTAGAATCTCCACAATGACACCATTCAGTGATCAATTTAGTCCTGAAAAGGACGATTATGTGCTATGACAATTACTACAAGGAACTTATCCAATGTGTTTAAAGTAGGAAAGCACTTCAGCACACGCACAACAAACACCAGTCACCAAGGACATCAACAAAGTTCAGCACAGCGTTGCTAAAGTTTTTAGAAATTAATTAACCTTGAAATAAATGTAAATGTAGGGTTTACTTTAGAAAATATTGTTACATAACAATCACATGAATTTTTAGATATTTCTGGTGATATATATTGGAGAAAAGGTTTCATAAATCTAATTACTTATTTAGGCATACTTGCTGCATGACTCCATTCTCGGCATTTGATAAAAAAATCTTTTCGTAGACTAGTCTTCCTTATATTCGGACATACAATGTAACAATTAGTCGCTACTGAGCGCTTAGCGCCACTGCCCACGAGGAAAGATCGTACTTTGAACACAGGGAGGCGTTCACTCTTATTTGACAAATTTTAAGCTTACCGGGACTAGCCACGGAGTTCCACTTTTACGGAGTCACCCGCAATGCACAAATGTGCGAATTTCCACAAAGGAAAAATCATCCGCCTTGACCGGGATTCGAACCCTGATCCCGGTCCGGGAAAGGATCCGGGTTCGAATCCCGGTCAATGCGGATGATTTTTTTCTCTGTGGAAATTCGCACATTTGTGCATTACGGGTGACTCCGTAAAAGTGGAACTCCATGGCTAGTCCCGGATAGCTTAAAATTTGTCAAATAAGAGTGAACGCCTCCCTGTGTTCAAAGTACGATCTTTCCTCTTCCTTATATTCATTTTTAATGCGATGTTTCAGCTTTCCTCTAAATTAGACATATTACAAATCTAAGCAGTATTCTTTTAAAGGCTCGCGTTCATAACGAAAACAATCGGGATGCCGCTAGAATTATGAATCACTCAGTCGTGAACCAACCTCCTTATTTGGTATTTAGTGTAGCATTATCCCTTAAACGACGTCCTTCTGTTATACGAAGTAAATGTTACGTCATCCTAAAATATTAAATTTGCAATATATTTCAATGATAACTTTGCGATAAATTAGCTAACTATTAAAAATTATTTTTCTGATACTGCTATTTCAGGTGGCATAAGCGTGACTTCTGGATCCAAGTAAGGGAGTGTTATTGGCTTACTATTTTTCCTTATTACCTATTATAAATACCTATAAAATCTTTTCCAGCAAAAAATGTACCAATTTCTGAAGCAGTAATTTTCAGTACTCACTTCTACGACAAAATTGTCATGGATTATACTCGTATACGGTGTAAAGTATCGCCTAGCGGCACTTTCTGTCCTGGTTATAGATCACCTTCTAATAAAAAAGGATGTCACAATTTCTAATTATGCATCGCGCATCACCTCGGCGAAAGGATGGATGACGATTGAAATCACTATGTACCTCTTCCTGCATGATATACCTTCCTGGGTTAGTGAGGATGTTTAGCATAATGACGTTAAATTGTGTCGAGGATGATACGAGAAAAAAGAATAACTATAATTGGTTTTCCTTAGTCATTACTTGTTATCATTTGCTTTTATATTGCTAACCAAAATTCCGTTTATTCAAAAAGTCTATTACTGAAGCGTCTAACCGGCATTTATTTATCGACTACTCAATCTAACTTCATTCATCCTACTTTTCCCACAAACACCAAGAAGTTACTCCATTGCAGCTAAATTCTTGTCATTCTTAACGGGGCAGGGTACCTCGCGAGAAAAATCTGTTAGCAGACTGCCGACTTTTACTCAGCTACGATGGATTGGTGGCAGATAAAAATTACGGTTTTCACGATTCGGTGTAAAGATGCGTCTGCGTCGAAAGTTATCTCTTTTGTGTGTGATTCCTTCCATATCGAAGCGATAAACGAATTTATTGAGTCTAAATCAACCATTTTCAATCATCCGGTAGATTTCAATCAATTTCCACGTCTCTCAAGTCTCTCTATATGAAATGTCTCTCACTTCAATGAACAATTATAGTGCGAAATTAGCTCATTATCGAAAAAAGTGAAATAAGAGAGAAATTTTATTTTAATTTCAGAGTGATGATAGCAAAAATGACTTCGTATATGCAATTGTTGAATGGAAATCCCGAAAAACTTCCCTTTCCGATTTTTTAATGATGATGACATTTTAATATTTTTCAAGATGTTGAATTCCACCGTTACATTCCGTAAAAGGAGAAAGTTGCGTCAGATGGTACTTGACCGTTAAAATAGGATTAAGAGGGTGGTGTTGCAGTTGCTGAAACAAAATAATTCCCACCTGTTTTTCACCATCGGTGGCTGGACACCCATAGCTGGAAAATCATTCTACGGAATCACGACCCATTTCATAGACGAGAATTGCGAGTACCAATCTCTTTTTATTGACCGTTCCATCCAATGGTAACCACACAGGAAGAGAAAATGCTGAAGTTATTATAAATACCCTACAATTCTTTGAACTTGAAAACAAGCTGCAAGGAGTTACCATAGATGAAGCCTCCGCAAATACTAAATTCATGGAAGAACTAGGAAAGATGCTACCAAGTTTTGGTAGTACTGACCAGTATTTTGGATGCATGGCCCATACACATAACCTTGCAGTACAATATCTTTTAAGAATGTTGTCTCTGGAGGACGAGGTTTCAGAAGACCAGCTTCAATTAATTGACAGTGATGATGCAGATTTCGAGTTTGAAGAAAAAATACGGAATACATTCCGTAACGCTGACAAAGCTGCAGCGAAACCATGTAATAGATGTTCCAACTAGGTGGAATTCAATGGATGGTATGATTTGAACAGCGCTTTACGTGAAAAGAGATTTCAATCCTACGCTATAGTATCAGTGACCTGAAACACCTCAAAATCAGTGGATCGGAATGGGCACTTCTTGAAAATGTGCACGAAGATTTGATAAAGTTCTGATGAATAAATTAGGAGGAGAAAATAACATTAACCCTCCCATTCATTACCGTTCCATTTAACTTGTTATTGGATAAGGTAGAAAAAATGGTGGTAATGCTGGACACCACGCCTGGAAGAAATGAAGGGGATGATAAACTGATGCTTGCCTAACAAGCAGCTTGGGACGACATGTTAAAGCACTCCCGCCTGACGAACTGGATTCATTGCGCGGAATTAACATTAGATCCTCGTCATTAATGTTAAACTTTCTCCTTGGCACCATGGGGAAAAGAGATGCAGGATACGTCCCTATTGAATTTTGAAAGAAGGTTCAAAGTCTATCAAGATAATTATTCCACTCGAATGCAGTCCACTCATTCAATTGATCAAGAGAATCTTGAGAGGTTTGCTTTGGTATAAAGTGATGAGGACGACCTACTAGATGCATATTCTCTATATAAGCAGCCACGACCCAGTCAGCGTTGATATCCCTTCGGTTGTGTGTGCTTATGTCGCATTTCTTCAGAAAGTAAATTAGTTGATCTGCGACAACGCGTTCCATGATCTTATCTTAGGAGGGAAGAATGGGGACAGAAGCTGGTGACGCTCTTTTTCCCTTCGTTGTATTTAGGTCTGACCACAGCTACTTAAAGGTTTGACTGACGCGTGACTTGTTGAACACTTAAGTTAATCCACGGTGCATTTACCGTAGATATAACTAGAGAGGATAGATCTTTGAATCATCTACGTCTACATCTACATCTACGTCATACCCTGCAAGCCACCCAAAGGGGGTATGGCAGGGGATGCTCCCACACCAGCCATGCATGAATTATACGGTAGAGCACCGAAATTACATTGAAACCCGCGTACCACACATGCAAAGCGCCCACTAAAAATCTAATACCCAAGAAACATTCTATCGTCAATCGCTCCAACATGCAAGGGATACAAAGACTACTACTACATGTTCAAAATATCATGCTTAAATAAGAACATCAATATTTACATCATGCATAAATAAGCGAGTAGAGAATATAATGAGAAAGATTTACTGCCTGCCTATTGTCAATACTCGAACAATTCATGACGACGATAACAGCTATTATGGTCCCGAATGGTACGCGGAAAAAATGACATTTCATACCTATCGGTTCTACAATCTAGTTCTCAACTTTTATTGGCGCGATCTAATCTGCCGTAGTACGAGGGGGTTAATAGTATGTTTTTTACGTCGTCAGAGAAATGATTTTGCTGAAATTTAGTTAGGAGGTTAAGCCTATAATTTAATCTACGCTGTGATAGCGATTCCCATCCTAATTCTTCTAACAGTCCAGACACACTATTAAACTTATCTTAGCATCGTTTCACAAACCTAGCTCCTCTTCGCTGCACGCGATCTAACTCTGATATCTACCCCGCTTCGTATGGATCCCCTACACTAACAGCATATTCCAGATGAGGCCTAACCATTGAAAAATAACAACGTTCTTTCACTTTCTCATCACATTTGTTTTCCCCAAGATATGTCGTGAGTAATTGTGACCCCTAAGTACTTAACAGACTCGGCGTGAATAATTTCCGTACTATTAATTCTGTAAGCCCTACCTGGCCTATTTTTCTTTTTCCAAAAGCTGACTGCTACGCACTTTTTTATGTTTAGTTCCATCTGCCACTTTTCGCACCAAGCATGAATAGCAAGTAGGTCGATTGTTAACGAGTCGCTATCTTCGGAATTGGTAATATCCCTATACTCAACCGCGTCGTCTGCGAAGAGTCTAAGCTTACTTTTAACGACGTTTCTAATATCATTTATGTATGAGAGAAATACAAGTGGACCAATGACACTTCCCTGAGGAACACCCGATGTGACGCTGTGTTTGACATAATACCATAAATGGCAACCCTTTGTTCCCGCCCATGTAAGAACTGATTAATTCAACTAATAATATTTTTATCTATCCCATATTCTTCTAGTTTTGAGAGTAACTTAATGTGAGGTACCTTATCGAAAGGTTTCTTGATATCAAGGAACATCGCGTCAACTTGAACATTATTTTCACCCGAGAGCAAGATGTCATGAACGAAGAGGGCCAATTGGGTTTCACAAGATCTACCCTTTCGAAATCCGTGTTGGTTATTTATTAATAATTCCTCCTTATCTAAATGACTCATAATGGAGCTTACGATTATGTGATCAAATATCTAACACGAAATGGATGTGAGAGAAATAGGCCTATAGTTACTAGGGTCTTCCATGTCGCCGCTTTAGAATATAGGTGTGACATTTGCTACTCTCCAGTCCTTAGGCACCACGTGATCTACTAAAGATTTGGTAAATATTAATTCTAAGTAAGGCGCTATGTCTGATGCCAATGTTTTATGTACGCGAGCAGGTATTTGATCTGGACCGGGTGATTTGTTGGGGTTAATATTTTTTAGCCGATGTTCTATGCCGCGACAATTTATAATCATTTCAGGCATAAATGTTTGGGAACGAACAGGCTGCGAATCGAAAAGATGTGGTGTACAAGTATTAAAAATGCTTTTGAAGAATGAGTTTAACGAATTGGCTTTTTGTAGACTGTTGGTTAGCATTTCCCCATTGATATTTTTAAGGCTAAATACGACGGCGAGTTAGTGTGAATCTCCCTCGCAAGATGGGACGACGGATGCAGGCCGTGAGCGCGACCTCCTAAGAATGTATCGGGAACTACGTCGGACTGTGGAACTTGAGAGTCCCTCCCTCCCCTTCCAAGTCTTCCTCTCTCCTTCCACATCGGAACCCGACACCACCACAGCCGCGAGCTTCGATCATGGAGCTGGCGCATTTTTCTTCAACAACTGAGTATCAAGTTGCAATTAACGTGTTATCTTGCACACCTCACCTCTCAGTCGCTTCCAAAGGAATATTTTCCTTGGAATACTTGGTTGCTTGGAAATTCATCTTGGTTATATCCCCATGTAGAGACAATTATCCATTCTTCCCTTATCGCACGTGCCCTACCGTTTGAGAAGCTGAAAAATTTGCTTTTTGCATTAGTTAATTCAATTTCGTTATTCACGACCCATTTTATCTTTTGGTTGTTATTCAATGGACTTCTATATCGCTATCGTCTCAGACTTTCCCGTGGAAAATGCAGTCGTCCACATAGAATTCGGCGGAGAGTTCGTTTCCAAGACGAACTTACTGACATTCACCCCATAAGAAGGTCTCTCCATAACATCATCCTTTTTTAGTTTCCCAATCTTTTATTTTAGTTAATCGTAAGGCACGTTGCCGAAGGTCTTGGGCTAGCACAGCAGTTCCCAAGCTATGGGTCGCGACCCACTGGTGGGTCGCGCAGGGAAGGTGCCTTTTAAAGTAAAAATTAAACCTTAAATAATTACCCAGAAATTCTCTTCAAATATGTTCTAACGCTAAACTACCAATAAGAAAGGTTAAAAATAATAAATTGAACATAGACTATATAGTCAGTCGAGACTATTTCTGTGAAAGCGAAGAGACTTCGCTATGTTGTACGAGTCTGTTGTCTTTTGTCCCACCGGCGCCGGGTAATAATGGGTCGCGAAAAATATTCCAGGTTGGAGGTGGGTCCCAGGACAGAAACGTTTGGGAGCCGCTGGGCTAGCATAACCGCATGTACTTTCTGAACACTATCTAACCATTTGTATATTTCCTGACAGATTCCAAATTGCTGACTTTCGTAGGATTGCCCCTTGAGTAAGGCATGTTGTTTTAAACAGCCAAATATATTCGTCCCAATATCGTCCCACGCAAATAATTAGCAATAATTTTTTCCGTAAATTTACCTGTTACAGCTGTTTGCTGATGGATCGCTAGTTCTCAATTAGTGATTTATTCCCACCCTTTAGGACGGAAATATTATGTACTTTCTTCAAATCATATGGAATGTCATGGTTATTAAGGATTAAGCTTAATACGGCTCAGATGCATTGTTAGTGGCCTTGAATCCACATTTAACAGCATCATTTGGGATGTCTTCTCGGCAAAAGAACTTCGTCAGCGGCACCAGCGATTATTGTTTTTGTGTTGATATTCTGTTAAGGCGCCAAACTGTGATGGGCATTTTGAATTTCTCTGTGCTAAATAGATTGCACTTTTAAAAACGTTGATATATTGAATGAATTCCATATCAAAACTCGGCCGCGGCTTTTTCTGTCACAATTGTACCGATAGGCTATCAAACAATTCGTCAGTACACATTGTTCCATTCATCAGCGCCTAGGTTTGCCGATAAGTTCCGTTGTGCTCCAACTTCAACCCGTGGAATGGAAACTATTCAGCAGCACTCTTATTTATTATCTAAATTCACTCGAATATTTCTGCAAAAGTTAATGAAAGAAAAAGCCTTAAATGATCATTTATTGTAGTAAGTACATAACCGGCGTAGATATAATGGATTGATCTCAATGTTGCACAAATAGCTACCAAGTGAGCATACTGTGGTTAATAAAACCTGTTCGTATCAGGAAAGGCAATGTTATTCAGCTCCAACTGGGGCGCAAATATCTATTCAAAATAGAAATGTCCGCACAGTGGTAAGGAAGGAGGAAGTCGGAAAGTTATGGAATACATTAGAGAAATTATTAGGCATATGATATATTTTATCAGAAGAAGGCAGAAGGCGGACATGAGAGTTGAGCGTGGAGTGCTACAGCAAACTTGTGTTAGGAATCAATCTTGGTAAATGCTGATAAAATTGACCAAATATATTGATTTACTAACGATTTCTGTAGCTGAAAGTGGGTTATTTTCCGTAACTTTTTTTAACATAAAAAAACGGACAGAAATGTATAATTTTGAAGAAAACTCCGGCTCACGTAAATCCATTGATCTACTTACCCTAGAATCTATCATTTCCGGCAGGAAAATTTCTTTATATAAAACTTGACTCCATTTTTTTGACCAAAAGTACACTTAAATCCTCTTAATTCTGCAATCATCCTTAGTCCATACCACAAAGTCGCAGAATGGGGCGCCTGTTACATGTAGCTGGCCATCAATTTGGTAGTAATAATTGCGGTTTGTTTTTAATTGCCGACTTTCGTCATGACAAAAGTACTAAATTTGGTTCGCTGCTTCTTCTAACGGCAACTCTTCTGCAGAATTAGGGCAATTTACCTCAATAATGCCCCCATCATCAGTGATGCCATCCGAAGAAGCGGCAAAGAAACATAGCTGGAGGTCAACGAATAGCCCTGAAGGAGTCACCTTACGTCCGGATATTTCCTCGCACTGCCTTGTCTCTTTGTTTTCGTGAAGTTGCCCGTATTGCGTTGCTTCATTCTGAAACTTGCGGTCGTACAGAAGCCGTCTTCGCCTTTTGCAGATTATTCCAAAGTTGGATAAAGTCAATCGATTAATTCGATCCCCCACCACCTTTCCTTCTCACAATTCCCTTAGTGTCCTTCTCCAGTTGATCTCTAGAAGCTGTAGTCACTTTTAATTTTTCCATGAATTCTACTACTCCTTTATCATATTCTTCGCCATCCATGTATAATTTTTGGCATATTACACCGTAACCAGCCCCATCATTTGTTTTTTCCCTCTTCTTTTGTTGTTTAATGTCTTGTTTAGCGAGGAACAAATTTACTGCATTTATGCGTTTCAGCCTTCTGTGACAAGTGAATCTGACAGGCTCGTGGGGACTTCTGCCTATGAGCGTTTCCCAAGTAGAATATCTCCACATGAGTCCTAGTTGGAATTTAGGCCAGACCCGTAATTCCTGGGTTGATATGATCCACTATTGCCCTTATTCACTTGTTTTCTGTCGGAAAATTTGGCATACAACATGAAATTTGGCCTTAGACATAAATTTATCTGCACTGTTTCTGGTGTCGTGTGATATCAACTGTCCAGATTTTCGGATAAGTGGCTTCATAGCCACATCATTTTTTTTAGGCATGCTATTTCTTCCTGGGTAATAACCTTCAGCTATCTATCGACAGCTTGACAGAAGTAGTCTCGGCATGACGTATGACATCCAAATACGTGCTTGGGACCATTTTTTTTAAAGCCTCGACCAGGGACTAAACGGTATTCTCTTCTGTACAATTATACGTAATAGCGCCGCGAGCTTTTTTTAAAATCTTATCATTTTTACTTTTGTCAGAATTATTTTGACAATAAGGCCTCGCCTCCGCAATCTTGAACAATGCTTTGATGAAGGGTGATTCGCGTATTCATTTTTTTCAACGTACCTACCATACCGCAGTCGTTCCCGTACGTTTTTCATCACGCTTGAGTCTCCATCTCCAACAGAGCTAGCAGAACCAAACATGCACGTTATTATTGAATTATCTAACATTATGGAACTGCGTCAACATACATTAAAGTTAGCGCTAACTTCAAGCAAGAACATCCACTGACCTAAAGGAATAGTAATTTTTTAACAACTAAAATGACTGATTTTCCGACTTTTACATAGGACTCGCCAATGCAATACTGATAGGAAGTCCACAAGGTAGTGCATATCTACATGGTAATGACCTAGCTCAGCAAAGCAATGCCAAAGCACGTAGTTACGGCTTGGATAAGAGAAACCGTCAGCCAGGGCGTCCGAATATTATGCCGTATGACCGGCTTGTTGCTCCTCGATGGAGCTGATCGCGTCTAGGATGACGTAGTACTCCCGTTTGTGGCCAATACCGTTATATGGGATAAGTCCAGAGAGAGGCCGTGAAGTCAGTAGTCAAGCAGTCCGTGAGAGAAAGTCAAGAGGATGCGAACTCAAAACAGAAAAGTAGGGATGCCAGCAGGAGCCGAGTCAAAGCTTGTGCCGTCAAACGCCGGATGATGCCGAGTCTTCAGTTCCTCCTTCACAACGTAAAACCTTTCTTGCACACCGCTCTAGCTCAATCCTACCAAGTCCCTCCAACTTCGTACTCTTCCCCACCCCTCGGGGCCTTCCCCTCATTCCCCTCTAGTGGCCACTCAGTATCTCCCCACGAATCTCTGTGAGCGCCTTCACCTGCTTGCCTATTTCGCAGCTAGAGCCGCTCTTGATCGGCGCGTTTTCAGCTGGTTCTAACTTTCCTAATAACTTATTTAGTACTCTACGTATTTTCATTTTATTAACTTTAATTTAATATTGAATATATTGTTTACGTCTGCCAGAGACAATATTTTGTAAAAAGCAAAAAAAAGCAAAATTTTACAATTTTGAGGTCTTAATTTGAAAAATTTCAAAATGTACGCTCTGGGAAACAAAGCTAGCAGTTAACTTAATTAAAATATGACGTTTGTTTTTTATTAAGAGAATTTCTCAATCTGAAGGGAGTAAAGTCGTTTTCGACGCATTCGTATTTCGCCTTAAGTGTGTGTGGTGTTGATTTATTTCCTGAGTGTCCCTAACATACGACCAAAATGCCTTGGGATTATCGTTCAAGTGTTCTCCCAGTAATTTACGTCTGAAATCAGCTAATGCCCTTCGGCACGCTTTTTTTGCTAAGAGTTTAGATATTTTGTAATTTTCGGTGACTGTGTATAGTTCTCCGGAGGATTTGTTTATTTTTGCCCTTTTTAACCTAGCATGACATGTTCTCTGGTGCTCTGATGTTTTCCTAACATCCGCGTTATACCACCTAGGCTCTGCATTGGCTCTTTTCCATTTACTTGGTATGTATTTGCTAACTACTGATCGTGTAACGTGGAGGAAAGTATTCCACAAAACCTCAGTATTACTGTTGATACTTTTTTTTTTAAATTAGTAAATGAATTTCGCAACTCTCGTTTCATACATTCGTAGTCAGCCTTATTAAACAAGTAGATTTTTCTTTGTAGATTATGTTTCTTGATCATGCTCACGGAAAAATTAGCTTTAACTATCTTGTGGTCGCTTATCCCCTTATCCGTACCTACCTATGTTTACAACCATGTGTGGAATATTTGTCACTAAAAGGTCAAGTGTATTTTACCCTCTAGTTGGAGCAGTGACTAATTGATGCAGTGAGTGAGATGTGAATGTATACAGAAGTGACTCACAAAGGTCTTTGTCTTTCCCCCCAGTGATAAAACTGTACGTATCCCCGTCTATGGACGGAAGATTGAAATCCCCACCGATTATAATATGACAGTCGTTTTTTTTGAGTGGTAACTTACTGAGTTGACTTTCTAGTCCTAATATTGAGCTTCCATGGGTATCTGGTGGTCTATAATATGCGCACACATAATTGTTTTTGCTTTAGGATTTTGAATGGAGCACCATACGCTTTCTACCTGGTCGTCGCAAGATGACTCCCTCCTACCAATATAACAATCCTTCACTGCAATAAAAACTCCTCCCCCGGTTCTTTCGACTCTATCTTTTCTATAAACTGTGAAATTTTTCGGGAATACTTCATTATCTGCGATTTCGTTACACAGCCAACTTTCCGTCCCTATAGTTAAGTCTGCGTAAGTAGTTTCAATTAGATGGTAGAAGTCAGCTACTTTACTTCTGAAGCTACGGCAGTTTACTACCACGAGAGAAAAGGATTTATTAATGAGCGTATTCCCGGAGAGTGTATTCTCATTACAACTAGCTTTCTTAGGTATATTCCAAGTTAAATTACCGCTATTTTTTGAAACTGGCCTCTAACTGTTCTCGTTAGACTTGACACTTTCTTGGATATTTTTTCTATTAAATTTTGTTCGCGATGGTTCGCTTTGGAATCGAATGCTATCATGACATGGGCTTCATTTATCATACTTCTCACAATTTTAATCACATTACCAGGAGTTGCTGGCCATGGGGAAAAGGTAATGGCATTTTTGTGTGACCCATTATTGAGAAGATTGGAAAGCTTTCCGTCGACCGCGCACTCAGGAATCACAAAAAAAATATCCCAAGGAAAGTTAAAAGAAGAGAGAGCGAACCAAGATGGTGCGATGCGGAGGTTAGAAAATCTTTAAGGCGATAGAGAGCATGCCACATCAATCAGAACGACTCTGTGCAGATTTGGTCACTGATGATCACGAGTCAATTTTTGAAAGGTATAGACAGTCGAAAGCCGCTACGATGGTAGCGTTCCGGGATGCATTCGTGGATCTCAAGAGGGAGACACTTGGGTAACGGTTAGAGGATAATCCAGAACAATAATCCAGTGAGAAATGATAAATGCGAAATATTATCAAACAGTTCGGTTAGAGGTGATTTATTTTAATCGCGTGTTCTCCAAGCCTTCGGAGAAATAGTGTATTTTTCATCATGCAGTGGCATGCTCTCTGTCGCCGCAACGATTTTCTAACCACCTTGGTTCACCGCTCTGTTTTTCAACTTTCGTTCGGACATATTTTCTGATCCCTGAATGCACGATCGAAAGAAAAGCTTTCTAAGTACCCCCCGCGTCTAACTTTATGCTAGATTCTTAGAAGTCGATAAAAAAAGTCACTTTTCTCATTTATTCAAAATTTGAATTGATTGTCAAGGAAAAATGATCTTTAACTACGTTATGGGCACAAATTTCGGCATCAGTGCCAATCTGAATCACTAGATGTGGGCAATTTGTGGCCAAAAAGTGAAGAATATTATCCCCTCAGCTAGAGTAGGTAGCTATTTAAGGGGGGTGGATACCATGCCAGAAAATGCCTTTTCAGGACGTTGCCATTTACATCGCTATGGTGGCATGATAGCAGATAACAAAGTTCTGTTTTCGCCATTCGACGCCTGAAGGATGTATCTAGGCTCTATGTTTTTTCCCAATTACGTACTTAAAGCCACTTTTGAGAAAAAATAGCAAACTCCACAAAAAATGCTATTTTTCAACAGTGTTTTTCAGCTCTGAAATAAGATACGGAAGTGAACTGTAACATAGGGGATAGATGTATCTTTTATCTTACCATACAGACACTTATCAAGTGCGTGTCATAAAACTCGTGTGATAATATAAAGCGGGAAGGATGTTCGACCCTTCCCACGGCACGCCGTCGATCAGAGTGCTGGCGGGAATCTGGCGCTGCTGCGAGTCCCCTCACCTCCTCCACAGTTTCCCTCCCCCCTACAGCGCCTTCCTTCCCCTCACACCACTCAACCACTGGGCTCAGAAGATCGGAGGGGACAGATTATTTTTCCTCTGTCGGCAGTTTGTGTTTCAAGGTCCCACAGCGAGCTAGTGTTCGTAAGTGAAATCCAAGTGAAGGCGACCCTTGTGTTTCGGCGACTCAAGTGTCGGGCGAATTCTGCGTGATTAGGTGCGGAAATTGAGCATGGTGCATCAGACAGTTCCTTCCGTGAAGTGGCGTTATCAAGAGGAAGAGAAGTACTATCCTCGCAAACCAAAGGAAGCAGGTACCTAATTTTACTGTAAAACTGAATTCATTATTTTAATTCCGATTACATAAGCGTGGCTCGCGAATGAGTTAGTTGATAATTTTGATAAATTTATAAGACAATGAGCATTATTTTACCTAACTAAATTATCACTGTGCGGTAATACATCCTTATCTTACAGTAATTGAACCAGGAAGCATTCTTAGTAGAGATACTTCTCCTGTAGTCTCTGCGACAAGCGCAGTGGAAAGGTAAGTTTCGCTATATAATAAATAATTTCAATCTGAGAACTACGATTGAGAATTGATCCAAAACGTCAACTTGAACGTCAATTTTTAAGTCTGTAGGTAGTATTTATGATGGTATCAGAAGAAAATCATTTGTTCAGGGGAATTCTTTTTATATCCATAGACCATCATCACCCCAGCCTGGTTGCAGCCACTGGTAGGACCCCGTTCATACAGAACAGGTTAAAGACCCATCACCTGAGCGATCAGGCCTTGATGTTTGTCTTCCCAGAGTCGACGATCATCTTGGAAAAACAGATTGGTATGTGCAAAAAGAAACTGAAATAATTAACTGAATTGAGAATAAACTGAAAACACGAATAATTGTAAAACAGGGATAACCCAAACTTTCTCTTTTTTCTTCTAGTGTTCCTAGTTTGCGCTTAACGAACAATACTCTATTGTTTTCGCGTACAGTGCGTTATTTGATATTGCTTGAAGGACTCATTTACAGCTTTATTCACCCGACCGCGGATCCTTTTCGAGGCGATATTGTCATTTTATTCGTATTCCTAATGCTCCATATGCTGAAGCAAACAGTCTACGTAGATGAGTCCCTGGCTCGTGCGTTTTCTTCTCCAATCTTCTCTTCCACCAATTCTACTTGAGCTTGGCCAATCGCCTAGAAAACGATGTCCTTTTCCGTCTTATGCTAAAAGCCCGGCTTTTCTGCATCATCAAAGCATACGGCGCGACTGCGAGTGACCCACTACACCCAGCAGCATATGATACGTTGTTGTTGTGATTCGGTCAAGCGATGCGCTTCATTTCCCCCTTGCATATCTTGAAATTCTAACCTCAAAATAGAAAATATTGAGCTTTCGTTACGGCAAGTTTTTGAACTATGGCATAGTTTTTGAACTATGTGTAGTACAGGCTAAATCCAGAAAAGTGGATGGACAAATTTTAAGATAAGGAGTCTGTTAATTCTACCTTTTATCAGAAAAGTATATCCATGCGTTAAGTTTAGTAATATTTTCGCATAAAACATAATTTTATTTGCTTCATTACAGGTGACGGCGATAGCAGCATTAAACAAAGGCTGTCGAGGGAAATGCCTTACGGACCTGACCTGCCGGTGCAAAAAGTGGAATGTGTCAACCATCTGCTAAGAAACTATGCGAGTAAACTGCGAGACATTGCTTGCAGGCCAAAGAATAGGAGACGGGTAGTGACAATTGCTCTCAGAAAAATTACTGGTGACAACCTGCTACGGTTGCGAGTGGCTGTGTCGTCAGCTATCTCCTTCAGGGCAAAGATGACCTCCGTGGAGAGAATCAAACTTTTAGAGGAGGATATTGAACAGGGGCCAAAGCATGTATTTGGTGACCATCGAGGATGTGCAGCATACTTCTGCAAGGGGCCTAAAGAAGGAGAGGAGAACTTAGTCCCCCATTTCATCAGTTGCGGCCCAAGGGAGGATATAATGTATGCCAATTCCCTTGTCACGCCACTCCCCAAACTTAATTTATAATGTCACCAATAGCCTGGCAGAGTCACACAACTCGTACATTGCCAAGTACGTAGGAGGCAAGAGCGTTAATTTTTGCTTGAGGGGTGCCTACCAAACTCGGTGCGATATTGCGGCAATCGCCTTCAATACGGGACATAAATTGTTCCACATAATTTATAAAGGCCTTACTAGTACCAGCCCCGTAGATTTTACAAAAAAATTTTCGTTGTCCTCCGAAAGAAGCAGGGAACCGAAGACAAAGCGTCGTCTGGTCTTCTCTACTTCATCGAGGAAGAAACGACTGCGAATCGATGGACCAGACGAACACTATGGGCTGAGTTCCGGCAATGTTCAAGGTGACGCAGGGGCGGTCAGCCAGGACGTAATGAATATTTTCGTATCATCCCATTACCTGGACAAAGCAGCCCGGGAAAGGTTGGAAAGGGAAACAAGGGATCATATCCTCAATAAAAAATGGCATGCACAGAGGTGGAAGAGGTTGACCGCGTCGTCCTTTAGGCTCATATACAGTTTAAGGGAGGCAACACCCAGAGAAAAAGTGGTCTACTGTGGACAAAAAATGGGGTACTGTTCCCTTCCTTCAAGGAAAACAAGGCAACTGAGTGGGGAAATGCGAATGAAAAAGCTGCAATTGCCGAGTAAGAAAAGGCAAGCGGAAATAAAGTTTTGCCTGCGGGTCTTTTGTTTTCGTAGACGAAAGACTACCCTTTCTAACTGCTTCTCCTGATGAAGTATTAGCTGATGGCGAGGGTATAATTGAAGTTAAGTGCCCCTACAATTGCAGGGATGATACTCCTGAGGAAAGGATTTTTAAAAAAGTTAACCGTCGTGGAAAAAAGAAGAAAATTTTAAACTACGCAGAAGATATAGATATTTTCTCAAGTTCAAGGACAGGTACAAATTTGTGATAAAAAATTTTGCGATTTTATTGTGTGGTCCCCCCATGGGATGATAATCGACAGAGTGTAACGGGAAAATCAGTTCTGGGAGAAAGATATGAGGAAGAAATTAATAGATTTTTATTGGAAGTTTCTATTACCCAAAATATGTCGGCATATGCCAAATTATAATAAATAATTACTCCTGAATTGTGGTACTGTTATTCATTTGGACCTTGATACTGTTATCCTCGCGAATAGTGATTCATATTCAGCAACATTTTCACCAGCCAGCTGGAATTAAAATGTTTGAATTTCTTTCCAGAAGCGAGTGTAAAGCGGCAGTATAAGAATAAATGGTACGTGTATATTCAATGCTTGGAGGGAAAATAGGATGCTGTGTTGAATTTCATTGCATGTTTACTTCATATCGGTCTTTTCATGGTATCTGTGGGGGCGCGATCTGGAGGTAGAAAGGAATTTTAGCGGTTATTCTTTTGTCATTGTATATGCCTTGCCATGCCGATGGCTCGGTTTCGAATCATGCCAGCGGCATTTGCATTCCTCTTCCGATGTCATGTAAATGTCTGACTATGGGTAAAACAAAATTTCACGGCGTCGTCATTCGGAGTACGCCAATGCTGTTACCAGCCTCTCTCGAACCTCTTTTATACCCTTGAATAATATTGCCGTTGCCATCGAATTGCATCAGACGACGGAATAATAAATCAATAGAAACAAGGAATAGAAGATTTTGACACCGAGAAAATGTAAAGCAGTTAACAGAGAACAGTTACACGATATTAATATATTTTTTACGATCACTTGTATCGCGCCATACAGAGCGCCGAAAAAGTATCACCTGGCTATCTAATTGTATTGCTATATTCAACAGTGAGTTGGTATCGATATACCGAAACATATACTGGCGTAAGAGAACACAGTTCGAGCGTGTCGCAGAGTGATCGTCATTATATATTTACTGTACCCCTGGCCTCTACTTCAAGGGTGTTAGGCAAAGGTTGGGTTTCCCCAAGATGCACTACGCAAGACGATGCACTGCTACGGAAACTACGAAAGACGCGCTTATATGCGATTTGGTGAGCTCTCTCATATGGCATGCACTGCTCCGTTTGTTGCATAAGATTATGAAACCTTCAAATCTAAATTAATTTGCGACCACTGACACTTGGTGATTTTATGCTATCCACCGTTTTATTACCACTGGATATCTACATCATCCGATAGTATTTCTATCCCCCTAACATATTATTCAACATCACATTCAGCTAGTTACGAGGCGAACGGGTGTCGATTTCGATTCATTACGGGAACTTCATCATCGGGGCTAAAGAAAACACTTCGCGAGCAGAAGAGAAACTCACGGGCCACCCAAGGTCAGTTGAGGCGAAATACGATTACGTCTAAAACGACTTTACTCCCTTCAGATTGAGGAATTCTCTTACTAAAAAACAAACGTCACATTTTAATTGATTTAACTGCTAGATATGGTTCCCAGAGTTTAAATTTTTCAATTTTTAAAATTAAAACCTCAATATTGTAAAATTTGGCTTCATTTTTTGCTTTTTACAAAAATTTGTCTCTGGCAGACGTAAACAATACATTCAATATTAAATTAAAATTAATAAAACGGAAATACGTTGAGTACTAAATAAGTTATTTGGAAAGTTAGAACTAACTGAAAACGCGCCGATCAAGAACGTCTCTAGCGGCGAAATAGGCAAGCAGGTGAAGGCCCTCACGGAGATTCGAAGGGAGGTAATGAGTGGCCACTGGAGGGGAATGAGGGGAAGGCCCCGAGGGGAGGGGAAGGGTATGAAGTTGGAGGGACTCAGTAGGATTGAGATAGAGCGGCTTGTAAGAAAGGTTTTACGTTGTGGAGGAGGAACTGAAGACTGCATCATCCGGCGTTTGACGGCACCACCTGTGACTCGGCGCCTACTGGCATACCTACTCTCCTGTTTTGAGTTTGCATCCTATTGGCGTTCTCTCACGGACTGCTAGACAACTGACTTCACGGCCTCTTTCTGAACGTATACCATATAGTAGCATCGGCCGTAAAGACGGCGGCATTGACTACAAACGGGAGTTCTAGACGCGACCACCTTATCAGCTCCATTAAGGCGCAACAACCCGGTCATACGGCATAATCTCCGGACGCCCAAGCTGATGGTTTCTCTTATCCAAGTAATACCTACGTAATTGGGTATTGCTTTGCTGAGCTAGGTCACTACCTTTTAGATATCCTAGTGGACTTTCTATCAGTAACGCATTGGCGAGTCCTAAGTAAAAAGTCGGAAAATAAGTTATTTTAGTTGTTGAAAAATTTCTATTCCTATAGGTTACTGGATGTTCTTGTTTGAAGTAAGCGCTAACTTTAATGTATGTTGACGCACTTCCATAATGCTAGAGATTTCAATAATAACTAACATTGAATAATTCAATAATAAGTAACGTGCATGTTTGTTCTGCTAGCTCTGTTGGAGATGGAGACACAAGTGGGATTAAAAAAGTACCTGAACTAGTGCGGTATGGTAGGCACGTTATTACGTACAATTGTACAGAGGGGAATACCGTTGAGTCCCTGGTCGAGGCTTCAAAATAATGGTCCCAAGCACGTATTTGGATGTCATACGTCATGCCGAGACTACTTCTGTCAAGCTGTCGATAGATAGCTGAAGGTTATTACCCAGGAAGAAATAGCATGCCTAAAAAAAATGATGTGGCTATGAAGCCACTTATCCGAAAATCTGGACAGTTGATATCACACGACACCAGAAACAGTGCAGATAAATTTATGTCTAAGGCCAAATTTCATGTTGTAGGCCAAATTTTCCGACAGAAAACAAGTGAATAAGGGCAATAGTGGATCATATCAACCCAGGAATTACGGGTCTGGCCTAAATTCCAACTAGGACTCATGTGGAGATATTCTACTTGGGAAACGCTCATAGGCAGAAGTCCCCACGAGCCTGTCAGATTCACTTGTCACAGAAGGCTGAAACGCATAAATGCAGTAAATTTGTTCCTCGCTAAACAAGACATTAAACAACAAAAGAAGAGGGAAAAAACAAATGATGGGGCTGGTTACGGTGTAATATGCCAAAAATTATACATGGATGGCGAAGAATATGATAAAGGAGTAGTAGAATTCATGGAAAAATTAAAAGTGACTACAGCTTCTAGAGATCAACTGGAGAAGGACACTAAGGGAATTGTGAGAAGGAAAGGTGGTGGGGGATCGAATTAATCGATTGACTTTATCCAACTTTGGAATAATCTGCAAAAGGCGAAGACGGCTTCTGTACGACCGCAAGTTTCAGAATGAAGCAACGCAATACGGGCAACTTCACGAAAACAAAGAGACAAGGCAGTGCGAGGAAATATCCGGACGTAAGGTGACTCCTTCAGGGCTATTCGTTGACCTCCAGCTATGTTTCTTTGCCGCTTCTTCGGATGGCATCACTGATGATGGGGGCATTATTGAGGTAAATTGCCCTAATTCTGCAGAAGAGTTGCCGTTAGAAGAAGCAGCGAACCAAATTTAGTACTTTTGTCATGACGAAAGTCGGCAATTAAAAACAAACCGCAATTATTACTACCAAATTGATGGCCAGCTACATGTAACAGGCGCCCCATTCTGCGACTTTGTGGTATGGACTAAGGATGATTGCAGAATTAAGAGGATTTAAGTGTACTTTTGGTCAAAAAAATGGAGTCAAGTTTTATATAAAGAAATTTTCCTGCCGGAAATGATAGATTCTAGGGTAAGTAGATCAATGGATTTACGTGAGCCGGAGTTTTCTTCAAAATTATACATTTCTGTCCGTTTTTTTATGTTAAAAAAAGTTACGGAAAATAACCCACTTTCAGCTACAGAAATCGTTAGTAAATCAATATATTTGGTCAATTTTATCAGCATTTACCAAGATTGATTCCTAACACAAGTTTGCTGTAGCACTCCACGCTCAACTCTCATGTCCGCCTTCTGCCTTCTTCTGATAAAATATATCATATGCCTAATAATTTCTCTAATGTATTCCATAACTTTCCGACTTCCTCCTTCCTTACCACTGTGCGGACATTTCTATTTTGAATAGATATTTGCGCCCCAGTTGGAGCTGAATAACATTGCCTTTCCTGATACGAACAGGTTTTATTAACCACAGTATGCTCACTTGGTAGCTATTTGTGCAACATTGAGATCAATCCATTATATCTACGCCGGTTATGTACTTACTACAATAAATGATCATTTAAGGCTTTTTCTTTCATTAACTTTTGCAGAAATATTCGAGTGAATTTAGATAATAAATAAGAGTGCTGCTGAATAGTTTCCATTCCACGGGTTGAAGTTGGAGCACAACGGAACTTATCGGCAAACCTAGGCGCTGATGAATGGAACAATGTGTACTGACGAATTGTTTGATAGCCTATCGGTACAATTGTGACAGAAAAAGCCGCGGCCGAGTTTTGATATGGAATTCATTCAATATATCAACGTTTTTAAAAGTGCAATCTATTTAGCACAGAGAAATTCAAAATGCCCATCACAGTTTGGCGCCTTAACAGAATATCAACACAAAAACAATAATCGCTGGTGCCGCTGACGAAGTTCTTTTGCCGAGAAGACATCCCAAATGATGCTGTTAAATGTGGATTCAAGGCCACTAACAATGCATCTGAGCCGTATTAAGCTTAATCCTTAATAACCATGACATTCCATATGATTTGAAGAAAGTACATAATATTTCCGTCCTAAAGGGTGGGAATAAATCACTAATTGAGAACTAGCGATCCATCAGCAAACAGCTGTAACAGGTAAATTTACGGAAAAAATTATTGCTAATTATTTGCGTGGGACGATATTAATTGGCTGTTTAAAATCCAACATGCCTTACTCAAGAGGTAATCCTACGAAACTCAGCAATTTGGGATCCGTCAGAAAATATACGATTGGTTAGATAGGGTTCAAGAAGTAGATGCGGTTATGCTAGTCCAAGACCTTCAGCAACGTGCCTTACGATAAACTAAAAGAAAAGATTGGGAAACTAAAAAATGGATGATATTATGGAGGGAGATTATCTAATGGGCTAAATCTCAGTAAGTTCATCTTGGAAACGAACTCTCTGCCGAATTCTATGACGATGACTGCATTTTCTACGGGAAAGACGATAGCGATAATGAAGTTCATTGAATAGAAATACAACCAAAAGATAAATAAATGGGCAGCGAACAAAGAAATGGAATTAGCTACTGCCAAAAGAATATTATTCAGCTTCTCAAACGGTACGTGCGATAAGGAAGAATAATGGCATGGGGAAATGGTAAGGCACGTGTGACAAGGGAAGAATTCATAATTTTCGTTACATGGGGATATAACCATGATGACTTTCCCAGCAGCCAAGTATTCCAAAGAAAATATTTCTTTGGAAGCGACTGAAAGGTGAGGTCTGTAAGATAACACTTAAATGGCAAATTGATACTCTGTTCTCGAAGAAAAATGCGCCAGCTCCATGACCGAAGCTCGCAGCTGCGTTGGTGTCGGGTTCCGCTGTGGAAGGAGAGAAAGACTTGGAAGGGGAGGGAGTCCCAAGTTCCACACTCGGACGTAGTTCCCTAAACATGCTTTGGGGGTCGCGCTCACGGCCTACGACCGTCATCCCATCTTGCGAGGGAGATTCACACCAACTCGCCGTCGTATTTAGCCTTAAAAAACGGACCACTATCGCACTGAAATCTGACACCGCCTTGTGTTGAAGTTGAGTCCTTCTCTTTCCTCCCCCTTCCTCTCCCTCGCCGAGTTCCCCATTCCACTTGGCAGTCTTCTCCTCCCACTAAGACTGTAGCGGCGGCTTTCGGAACTAATAGCCGAAACCGTTAAATCGGAATACTTGAATGGTATCCACCCCCCGGTTGGTCGTTAGGGCGCGGCCTATCGTACGCCTCTCGGTCAATGTAGGCACGAGTCTGTTCTGCATTGCATTTTAATAGGTGGACTTCCTCAGCAAATGATAGTTGGACACATTGACATGAGCTATTCAACTCAATTCAAACCATTCAACTCATTTTTTAAATAAAAATACGGGTCCCATGTTATCAAAATCAATTTGACACACGAAATGTTCTTGAAGGTCAGTCCCACGGTCAACTTCAACGTTACTGTTGGATGTCCCCATTCAAGCCCTATAACTGTTGTATTAGCCATGTTTCTATAACCCGAGTATTTCAAGAAATATTTCGGTAGGTGGATTAACGTGGTCCGCCTGAGTAACATTGTGAACTACACGGCAATAGTTGTCTTCCGTTGGAGAGTAAAAGTTTCCATAGCCAGTTCTCCAGAGAACACTATTTCCGTTTAATTGGGGGGGAATCAAGTCAAATACTGTATAAAATGTACATATTTTACGGATCACACCGAATTCAACAGAAAGTTAGCTATCATAAAATTATTTGGCCCTTATTAGGGCCATCACGTGATTTACAGCTTTTATCGCCGCCTTCATGCCCTGAAAATGATTACACACTCAGTCAATGCTGAGAAAATGTGCTCGGGTAAACGTTTCAGAGAATCTCATTGTTCAATTCATGTGGTAAATCATCAAATTACACAGATATTTCCAACGATGCCCATCCCTCGCACCTCATAAACAGCAAAAATGACATTTAGTAGGCCAGGGTAGTGTCTCCTCGTAAACTAGGCTCCCTAATTCGATACTGTAGCAGCGTACCACATTATGATTAATTATTTTTAATCCGTGGAATAACTTCATCGAACCCTCTTTTGCTTCGTGTGATTCATATGAAATAACGAAGGCAACTCTTATCCCGGTAACGAAGCATTTTTCCCTCCGAGCCCTACAGTAGCTCTGGTATATATATTTCACTGCTGTAGACAAGGTGTTGACTAGCTCGGACAGCCAATCGCTTCTTCCTCCTAGGTCTCAATCTTCTCCAGAGCCGAGCCAATGACAATGCCGGGACCAAGCGGGTATGTGCCGCTATAAGCAATGCTCGTGCTGCCTAATTGCACGTGGGAAGAGAACGCCAAACTCAAAGGTGAAGGAAACTCGGACATGAAACGGAGGCCAGACCGAGGTCTCGGAGCAGTGGCGAATGCAGTTGGTCTAACAGATGGGGACTCCTATATAAGACCCAGGTCCGCAGGGTTGGTGGCGTAAAGCTAACGACCATATCCTAGAAGAATTTCTTGTCACGGAAATCAGTATTTAGTCTCGGAACCGTACGGGAACTTTGATATGGACTCGGAGCAACAAAAGAATAAAGAAAAAGAAAGTGGTATTGTAATGGCAACACGGAATATAAAAACACTGAAAAAGGCGGTAGCACTACAACAATTAAAGGGAGAGTTACAAAAATATAGAGAAATGATAGGAGCAATACAGGGGACAAGGTGGCAAGGGAGTCGAATGTATAAATCAGGAGAGTATCAGGTGATGAATAGTGGCGGGAATGGAGTAGTGAATGAGAGAGGCTTTGTGGTACACAAGAAAGGAAAGCCAATCATTCTGTACTGTATTGTAATAAGTGACATTATATTCACTTCGAATAAACATGAAGTTCTTTAACTCGACTATAATTCGCGTTTACGCACTAACGGAAGAAAAAACAATGGGGAGAAAGAAGTGTTCTATGATAGGCTGGAAGAAGAGTATTGCAAAACCCAGAAACACCACTGGAAAATAATCATGGGGGACTTCAACGCCAAAATGGAGAAGGAAGAAATACATTATAACACGGTAGGCAGAGAAAACTTAAATGAAACCAGCGACGATAACAAACAGACTGATTGACTTTGCTATCAGTAAAAATGTTAGTAAAATGCACCTAACCTCTCCATGGGTTACCACCTTATCGTGGTGGAGAGGTTTGCGTGCCCCAGTGACCCGGAGAGTTATGCTGGCGGGAGCTTAAGCTCCTGGCAGGGCCACCCAAGCCAGACGGGTCAACGGGTAGGGGACAGACAAAGAGTAACCCACTGGTCCTCCAGGTTGAGGGTTGAGCGACAGGCCGGTAACCTGTTCACATAGAACTTTTATAACTCATACGCTTCAGGTAGAGCCTCGGACTAGGATTGGATTCAATAGACGACGACTAGGCAAGAATAAGGACATTAATACTGGAATAACGGCTATATAGAATATTGCCACAAGGAATGAACAAGGCTTGGGTACTGACGAACCAGAACTTAATAACACTCTTAAAAAAATTAGAGTTAATATAGCTGTCATTAGGGAAATAAAAAAGAAACTCAAAGGCACGAAAGAATTAGAAGATTATGTAATGATATACAGTGGTGTTAATCAAAATAGAAGAGCTTGTTGTGGAGTGGCTGTTTTAATAGATAAAATATGACAAAATAGCATTAGGGAATATACTTTCATAAATGAAAGAATAATTATTTAAGAAGATTAAAATTCGATAGAGGTCATTTGACAATATTTGGAGCATACGCTACTGAAGAGGGAAAAAAGGAAGGAACAGAGACATTCTATCAGAAATTACAGAAAGAAATTGGGAAAGTAAACAACAGAGTAATACTAGCTGGTAATACTAGATGTAATACTAACTGGTGATCTAAATGCTAGAATTGGGAAAGAACCGATCCCAAAATTGATAGACACATACGGAGAAGACCATTTGAACCAGTATGGGATAAAATTAAGAGAATTTATACGTTTTAATAAATTAAAAGTGACAAATATTTTTTTTCAAGAAAAAAGATATTAATAAATTTACCCGGTCAGCTAGAGGTCACTGGTCTCTCATTGATTATATAATAGTGTTAGGACGGCGAGTGACGAGGAGCATGGCAGCATTGCCCAGTAAGCGACACGGCGGAGGGGAAGGGAAGCTAGGGAACAGAGGGTGGGAAAAGACGGGCAGTGAATGATGAGCGGTCGGAGTGTATGAATGTAGACAAAGAGAGAGTGCAATAAAGGTGTGATTTTGAAAGCGAGTTTTGTGGCGTGTTTATTACCCGGCATCCTATACAGTTCAGAAGTGGAATCTGGACGAATTGGACAGTATGATCTGCATGGTGAAAAGCTGAGGGAAGTGCAACCGACCGGACGAATCGTTTCGAGGGGAAACTGGCTGAGAGACGGTCGACGCCTCCTCGTTACGACGCCCGGGAGGAAAGGATCATTGGCGAAGAAGACTTAAGAAGGGAGCAAAGAGACGCGATCGCTGCCGGATCGTGGCTATAGCCGACTGTGAACACAGCCCCCGATTTTGTGACACGTACGAGGTCAGTAGAGTACGCGCTGTACTTATAATGCCGGCGAGTCCCACGCCGAGCCGCCATAACTGCCGCGGGTAAGAGGCTAGCTGGACAGTCAAGTGACCTTGAGTTGTTGCTAAGCGGTGCGAGGCGCGCGTGGAGTAAGGCGTCATCGGGCCTGTGACGGGCGGAACAACAAAGTGACCTTGGACGCTAGGATCGAGAGACAAAGTGATGGCGGCAGGCGAAGTGAAAAACGAAAGTGAGTGGGATTTGACGAGAACTTTCGAGGAGACGGACTTGGAAGAAGACATAGGATATCTGGCGGACCAGAGAAGAGTATAAATGTACTCGGGAAGGGCTACCGTCGGTAATTCAGCGGAAAGCAATATATTAATGACAACAGACAACGAGAATACAAGACAGAAGGACTTGCTGAGACGGGAATGGGAATTAATCAGAAGGGAACGTGATCTATTGGAACACGAGAGAAAGATGATAAGCGACCTGAATGTGAGAAACGAGTTTAGGTCAGTGCAGTTTAGTGAACTGGCGGAAAGGCTATTGCCCACATTTAACCCATCAGAATGCAATGGTTTGACCGCGGAACAGACGGTCAAGACAGTAGGAGGCATCACAAGGGCACACTCATGGAAGGACGCGATGCTGCTGACGCAAGCAATCGGAAAGTTAGACGGCCCCGCTAAGTTTTGGTTTAACCGTGTAGTCGAGGACGTGAGATCGTGGGCAGACTTTAGAAGGGAACTAGTGCGCAATTTTCCCATATCGACCGACTCAGCAGACGTACATCTTGAGCTAACGAGAAGGCGTAAGGGCAGGAACGAGAGCTATGAAACATACGCCTACACAATAAAAGCCATTGCAAGGAAGGGCGCAGTAGACAATAATTCGCTAATCAAATACATTGTGAATGGCATCGGAGACACATAAATGTGCAGAGTTTTAGCGATGATCGAATACGAGTCTGTCGAAGATCTGCTTCGCTTCATAAAGAAATACGAGAGCGTGGACCGTGGTGACAATGTACGAGACAGACTGGGCGTTCCCCACTTAGATCGATCGCCCTCTAGACAGCAAAGACTGGCAGGTCCCTCAAGTACAAGAGAGGCGCCATTTAAACGAAATGCAGTGGTCTGCTACAAATGTAACAAGGAAGGCCACTTGGCGAAGGATTGCAGAGAAAGAATACACCCCAAATGTTTTTCATGCGGAAGAGAGTCATCTCGCTAGAATTTGTTCAAGAGCGACCCAACGGGAGGACAGGGGCCACGTTCACCGGATACAAGACTGTCCAGACGAATACCACAAGAAAGTGTACATAGACGAGAAGATGGTCATCGGGTTTATTGATCAAGGAAGCGATTGTGTCACATTGACCAAGTGCTGCAGAGCAATTAAATATCCTGTACTCTCCGGAGAGGTCACCAAGAACATTAAAAGGATTCGGGAGAGGGGAGTGCCGGTCATTGGGAACAAAAATGGCAAGATTAAGGGTGGACCGAGCCGACATTGACGCAGAGATAATAATCGTCCCAGACGACGCCCAAGAAGAAGACTTAATTGCTGGCAGAAGCTGGATCGGAGGGGCATCATCGTTATGAAAACGGCTGGCAAGTTGGACATCTTATTGTAAGGAAAGGACGAGGGAGAAGCACAACATACAGAACTGAATGTCAGAAAGATCACAGAAAAGGCTAACATTCCATTGGAGGAGATATTCCATGGGGACAACTTGCAAGCAACGACGTCAAAAGATTACAAGGCTAATTACGAAATACCGTCAGTGTTTCGCTAGAAATGGATCAGAAGTGGGAAGTACAAAATTGACAGAGATGAAAATCGAGTTAACAAAGAAGGAGATCGTCCAAAGCAAACCTTATAGACTACCGTATCCTCAACGCGCGGTGGTAAATGAGACAGTACAAGAGTTCCTTTCGTCGGGAATCATTCGGGAATCCTCCTCGGAATATGCGAGCCCGGTGTTGCTGGTGAAGAAGAAAACGGGAGATGAACGACTCTGTGTTGACTACAGAAGATTGAATGCCATTACAAAGAAAGAACACGCCATGGTATCCCCGATAGAAGAGCAGCTTGATCAGCTAGCGGGACAAAAGTATTTCACAACCCTGGATTTAGCTTGTAGATATTACCAAGTGCCTGTGGAGGAGGCATCAAAAAACCTGACCGCTTTTGTGACAAGTGAAGGACTGTACGAATTCAACCGGATACCGTTCGGATTAGTAAATGCCCCAGCGGTATTCACCAAAATGATGAAAATTATTGAGAGAAGGATGAGTCCACTCAAGATCTCCATCTACATGGACGACATATTGATACCGAGCAAGACGATTGAAGGACTCATGAAGCTCGAGAGTTTCCTGAAGATAATAGAAGAAAAGGGCCTGACACTGCGCTTGAAGAAATGCAGGTTTTTCCATAAAAAGGTTGACTTTCTGGGCTATGAAATAAGCTCTGAAGGCATAAGACCTGGGAAAATCAAGACGGCAGCGGTGTACAACTTTAAGAAACTTTCAAATATTCATGAAATAAGACAATTCTGCGGTCTGGCGTCATTTTTCCGAAGGTTTATAGAACGCTTTGCAGAATCGGCGAAGCCTCTGACCAAACTCTTACGCAAGAACGCAGAATTTACGTGGGGCGAAGAGCAGCAGCAAGCATTCGAGGAAAGAAAAGAGAAACTTAGTACGAGGCCTCTTCTAGTTTTGTGCAACCCCATGGCTAATCACATGATACACACGGATACAAGTAAGTCCGGGCTTGCGGGTATATTGCTTCAGAAAGAAAGCGAAGGTTGGAAGCCAGTGGCTTATTACAACAGACAAACCAGCGACGTGGAATCAAGATACCATTGTTACGAATTAGAAGCGCTGTCAGTCACAGAGACAGTAGAGAGATTCAGGATCTACCTTTTAGGAAAACATTTCAAAATAGGCCCTGATTGCAATGCCTTGAAGGCAACGATGACCAAGAGAGATATTATACCCCGAATTGGGAGGTGGTGGTTGAAGCTTCAGGAGTTTGATTTTGAGTTGACATACAAACCCGGAGTTCAGATGCAATATGTAAATGCCCTTGGCCGACAACCACAAGGAGAACCCAGTCAGGTGGATATTGCTTCTCTCGACGTTTGGACAACCAGGATTAGAAAGGAGGACTGGTTACTCACCATGCAGATGCAGGACAAAGAGTTGTTGAGTATCTGGCAGACACTTCAGAAGGACCCATAAACACCAGAAGAAAAGCAGATACACACCGACCATGTAGTGAAAAATGAGAGGGTTTGCAGATGCGTGGGAGAGAAATCTTTGCGGGTGGTGCCGAAGTCGGTTCGGTGGCAGGCTGTAAGAGGAAGCCACATGGGACATTATGGTGAAGAACGGACTTTGAAAAAACTGAGACAGTATTTCTGGTTCCCAGGAATGAGCAGATACGTGAAGGAATATCTTAGGGGGTGCGTAGAGTGCATATTAAAAGCAGCCAACTGGTAAAAGGGAAGGTGAAATGCACAACATACCCAGAGTCGCCGCTCCTTTTCGGACTACTCATATGGACCACCTCGGACCAATTCCAGAGGATTCCAGCAAAAAAAATTTACATCATAGCCAGTGTCGATAACTTCTCTAAATATGTGATCTTGCGGGCGGTCAAGACAGTGGAAACAAAACCTGCTTGTAAGTTCCTGGAAGAAATTATTGGGATTTTTGGGTCTCCAGTGACCCTGATCACTGACTAGTGCACGGCATTTTCGGCGAAATCCTTTGAAAAATGGTTCGTAGAAAATGAAATTAAACACATTAAGAACGCCACCGCCACTCCCAGAGCAAACGGTCAGGTAGAACGTGTCAATAGGACGATCCTAAATGAAATTACGACCATGACAATGCGAGAGGATGGAACGGATTTGGATAAGAATATTGGAGAAATGCAGTGGGCAATGAATAGTTTGACCAATAAGACTACGAAACGTACACCACATGAACTCTTATTCGGCTACCAGCTGAGGACAGTGTTAAGAAATAAGATCATAATAAGTAAACCTTAGAACGGTCCAGGGACCCGGAAGAAGGGTTAGAGAGTAAGAGACAGGGTGCACTGGAAGAGATAGAAAGAGAACAGACGCGGCAAAAGATTAGATTCGACAGTATCCACGAAACATACAACCTACGAAATACAAGGTAGGAGACCTAGTCTTGGTGCTGAGAGAAGCCGCAAGCTGCGGCATCTCACGAAAATTGGCCGCCAAATACATGGGACCATACCAAGTAGAAAAGGTGCTACCGTATGACAGATATATTTTAACCGATATCCCAGGTGCGCAGAGAACGCAGAGATATTAACCACTCCGTGTTCGCGGCAGACTGAATGAAGAGGTGGTGTCAAGGGGAAGGACCGGATATCACCAGCTCCGAGAAGGAAGAGGACTCCGGAGTCGGTGACGACTCCAAGGTCAGGATGGCCGAGCTGTTAGGACAACGAGTGACGAGGAGCATGGCAGCACTGTCCACTAAGCGACACGGCGGAGGGGAAGGGAAGCTAGGGAACAGAGGGAGGGAAAAAACGGGGCAGAGTGACGAGCGGGCGGAGTGTAGGTATGTAGACAAAGAGAGAGTGTAATAAAGGAGTGATTTTGATAGAACTTTGTGGCGTGTTTGTTACCCGACATCCTTACAATAGTTAATCAGAACTAGCCACAAGGACAACAGATACCCATGTATATAGGGGAGCACATATCTACACAGATCACTTCCTTGTTCAAACAAAAATACAACTATGGACAAAATGGAAAAAACAGAACCTAAGAAAGAAGCCGATAAGTGAAGAAAACAAAACCTTCAAAACATATCTTCTGAAGGAAGACAGTATTCGAAAATTGTATCAGCATAGGCTAACAGCACTGCTTAAAGAAACAAAACCAGACCACCATGTCAATAAAGAATGGGAAAACATTTAGAATGCTATTAAACAAATATCTATGAAAGTTTTAGGCTCCAGAACCAAAAAGAAACGAAAATGAGGCTTAGAAGTCTGATGCGAAGAGATAGCAAAAGCCATTGAAGAGAAGAACAAAGCATATAAAGAACACCTAAAGAAAAAAACAGTATAAGCGGCATAAAACGGCAAATAAGTCGGCACCTGTAATTTAGCAAAATTAAAAGTCTCCAATAGCCGTAAAAATGGCACCACTCGTCAAACATGCAACCACACAACACTTACTGTGTTGGTTTGCGGGAAAGGGGATTCCACAGCAGGGACCAACCACAGCCTCTCTACCAGAATACCCTCCTGTGATGGTTTACGGGAATGTTACTTCCTCGCCAGTGACCACCACAGACACACACACACTCAACCCAGTTGGAATCCTTTTCGAGGGCTAATGGGACCCTGATAAGGATACCTGGGTTATAACCTGAGATCCTTCTCGAGGGCTAATGGGACCCTGATCTATATGCCTGGCCATTACCACAATCACACTCACAAGCACTCAAATCACTCACTCACACACACAGACGGGCCCAACTTCTGGAAGAAATCGCTCAAAAAGAGCGTGGTCAATATATAAACACAAAGACAAACGAGGGTGAGCGTCGGATACGCGTATTTCGGCCACAAGGTGGCCCTCTTCAGCGAGCTGAAGGGAAAAGCACTTGCAACACGAGGTTGTAAGTGAACAAAAGGGGAGGACAGCCTGGAATAAATACTGAAGGGAAAAAAAGGGGGGAGGGAGAAGGGAAACCGATGACCAATGGGTGTTGAAGGGAGCAAAAAGAATTGGTGGATAGCGGAGAAGGGGGGAGGGTGGTGAAGAGAAGTGTAGGGCGGGGGGGGAAGGGAAGAGAGAAAGGGGGGTGGCGAGTGAACGCAAGTGGCCGTTGTAATAGGGGGGGGAAGTCAAACTGACAGTTGAAGAAGGGGAGGGGGGTGAGGAAAAACAAACGAAAACTAAATATTGCATCAAAACAAACCGTCGGTTGAAGCACGGGGATAACGACCAAAATTTAAATTTGAAACTAAACTGACAGTTGAAGTATGAGGGTAACGAGAAATTACATGAAATATACAGAAGGAGAAACATCTAAGTCTATAATATAAAATAATGGAGAGTAAGAAATCGGCCCTTTGTCGCTATTTACTAGGTTTCTTCTGAGTTTGTGTATGTATAAACTTTCATAAGCGTCAAGTAAATGATTATCTGTTTGTTTAATGAGTTGTAGGTTGTGTTCCGATGTTTCGTGTTCTGTGTCGAGTAAGTGTTGTGCGATACTGGATTTTTCAAGTCGATTGTATTTGAAATGTGCCATATGTTCTTTAAATCTGGTTTTAATGCTTCCATGCGTTTGCCCTACGTATGCCAAATCACATGATGAGCAAGATATTTTATATATGCCGGATTTATTGACCGGATTTATAGTCCATTTTATCTTTGGTGTTCCCCAATAAGTGTTTTAGTTTGTTATTATTACTAAAAGAAATCTTTGTGTTAACCGTCTTAAATATCTTTTCCAGACCTTTGTGATTTTCGGGTGGTAGGGAGGTTTAATATAGCGCACCGGTTCAACTTTTGTAAGCGTAGTGGAATTCTGTAAGAGTCTCTTAAAATTGTGTTTTTTAACAATATTGTCGATAACAGATTCTTTAAAGCCGTTTGATTTTGCAATGCTCTTAATGTTATTCAGCTCCTTAGAGTAATTATTCTTGCCAAGTGGGATGTTAACCAAGACAAGTGCATGAAAAGAAGCGAGCTTACTGCTGTTGTGAACAAATGAATCAGAAGGAATGTAATTATTGGTATGTGTGGGCTTGCGGTAGATGTCAAATTCAAGTTTTTTACCGTTTCTAGTCAGCAGAAGATCTAGAAAAGGGAGTTGATGGTTATTTTCTGTTTTGTACGTGAATTTAATGGAGGGAAATAAACTATTTAGATCACAAAGGAATTGTTTTAAATCGTACTCTTTTGTATCAAAGATAGCAAAAATGTCATCAACATATCTAAGATAGACCTTTTGGAAGTAGTTAAACGTACTTTTAAAGGTATTCTCAAAATGGGTCATAAAAATATTGGCTAAAAATGGGGATAGGGAGTTACCCATAGCTGTGCCGAATTCTTGTTTATAAAAACTACCATGGAAAACCAAGAAATTTTGGCTCATCACTAGATTAGTGAGTTTAATGTATTCGTCCATTTTCTTAACATCGATGTTAAGGGAAATCAACCAATTTTTAAATGAATTAACGGCTATATCTACTGGCACATTTGGGAATAAATTTTTAACATCAAATGATACCATTATTTCTCCCTCAGTAAACATATAATCTTTAATTTTGTTTACAAAGTCCAAGTTATTCTTAAGAGAATGGGGGCTTTGAAATTGTAACTCAGAGAATTGATCTACGAGCCATTTTGACAAGAGATAAGTTGGGGAGTCTATTCCGGAAACTATTGGTCTCATGGGGCAACCATCTTTATGAATTTTTGGGAGGCAGTATAATCTAGGTAAGACCGGCATTACTGAGAGAGAATGAAGAGGTACTTGGCAAGGAAAAGAAAAAGAAGGGAAAAGAGTGATTAAAACAGAATATAAGGAAGCTGATCTGGAAGAAATTAGACAAGAGCTAGAATGCAGCAACAAAAACCACACAAGGTGTACAAGAAAATGAAAGGCGCATTCAGTAAGAATGAATGAGAATGGGGTTTTAGAGCAGTGCAGGGTAGGAGAAATAGAAGACTAAAAGGACAGAAATGAAAATGGGCAAAAATAAAATAGAACAAAAGAAATAAGGAACAATTTTAATCCAAGGGCAGTCGTCTTGAAAAACAAGGAGGGGCGGCTGGTGGGTGAGGGTCAAGAAATGCTAAACATACGGAGAGCGTATTTCCAAAAACTCCTAAACGGAGAGAACCTGGAGGAAAAAGGTAGCTCATAAGAGGACGATGAGAGAAATGAACCGGGACAGGTAAATCATGGTCAGAGTGAACAATTACCATAAGAACACAATGAAATACCCAACAATACAGTGGAGGAAGGACATCAAGCCGTGCCATTTTAGAAAATCGATAGGGGCCCAGTGGAAGACGTGATTAAAGCGGAAATGCTGAAGGCAGGAGGAGAGGTGACGGTGGAATACCCGCATAAGCTCACAGGAGCTGCCTGGGAAAAAGAGAACATATCAATAGACTGGGGAAAATATGCCCTTTACGTAAAAAAGGAGACAAGGCTCTAAGTGAAAACACCGCGGGATAACGCTTCCTCGTGTGGTGTACAAAGTGATGGCAAAAATGCAGACGAAGGGACTGGATCCACTAGCACAAAACATATTAGGCGAGTACCAAGGGGGTTACAGACGAGGGAAATTTACAATTGGCCAAATTTTCCTGACTAGACAGATTTTAAATGTGTGTTACGAGTACCAAATAGTGTTATCACCTGTTTGTGGACTACAAAGAAGCAAACGATAGCATAAACAGAGGGGAGGAATTGGAAACAATGGCAAATTTTGGTACACCAATGAAGCTGATAAGCCTGAAAAAAATGGCATTAGAAAGAGCAAGAAGAAAAATTAAGGCGGAATGAGGGAAGACAGGCGAGTCTGAAAACCGTGGAGGTTTGAGACAGGGGGTTGCACTAGCAACAGTTCTCTTCAACCTCTCACTGGAGAAAGCAGTCTGGCAGGTACCTCTAAACCAAGAAGGAACAATCCTTAATAAAATGCCAGAGTGCATAGCGTATGCCGAAGTTTTAGTGCTGGTCTCGAGAGGAAAGGAGGATTTGGAAAAAGGATATGAGCAGTAAGAGGAAGCAGCAGGGAGCATGGAGCTCAGGATCAATGCAAACACGATGAAATACTTGGGGACAGGAAGAAATATTGGAGGGAAGAGAGCGAAAACACTGTGGATAGGAGAGCACGGTTTTAAGTGACTACAAAAATTCCAAGATCCTGGGCGCGATAATCATAGAGAATAAATTTACATTAGAAGAAATAAAGGAAAGCATAGCCGTGGGGAATCGGTGCGATTTCTCTCTTCGGTATATACGGCGGTCTGAGGAAATTTCCTGAGCAACTAAAATCGAGTTGTACCAAACTGTCTTGGAGCCAATGGTAATTTATGGATCGGAAACATGGTCAATGACCGTGGCAATTGAAGAGATGCTAAGGAGGAGGGAATGAAAGATACTGAGAAAGAATTATGGCTCTGTGATTTAGCGAGACTTTAGGAGGATACGTATGAACGAGGAATTGGGGAGATAGTGCTGGTAACTGGAAATAGTGAATAATACAGAAATAGGAAGGATTAGAAGGGCAGGACACCACCAAAGAATGCCGGATTCAGCTGTCTTGATAAAAGTTTTTTTAAGGGAGGCCGGGAGACAGAATAAGGCGAGGAAGGCCCAGAAAAATATGGCTGGGTGATCTTGATGACAAATTACAGTCTGGGAGTGAGGAGATGGAGGACGAGAGGAATAGAGACGAATCATTCTGGAGGCCCGGGCTCCTCTCTAGCTGCAGTCAAAAATATGGGTGGATGGATGTTGCTGCACCTTCGTCAAAGTAATTTATTCACTTACGACAGTTTGGCTCAGCACTTACATTTTTAGGTGCGCAAAGAGTGCTTTTAGAAATGCATGGCATACTTGTGATCTTAAGTTCATAATGCTAGGGAATTGTTTTTACATGAAGGACCGTAAACCTATTAACTATTTCGGCCTTTAGTGTGTGTACTTCCCTTTTGGATTTGCCGATAATATATCTTTTCCTCCAGATTCACACTTTTTTATGTTTTCTCATCGATTTATAATTTGATATTGGCTCCATGAATTTGTTCGTGCAGACATAATATGGATGTTTAGCGGTTTTTAATTTTTCTTATAACTTCTCTATTACACTCTATGCCACAAAATTTTGTAAAAATTAAAGACCTCTAATCAATTCATGTAGAGTGACTATCGGTGAAGGGGATTTTTCTCGATATTCCATCTTCTAGGGGCTTCTCCAAAATATATTAGGTTGAATTTAGTAACATAGAAGAATACATTCTCATCGTTTATTTCTCTTTGTATTTCTTCTCAACTCGATATGTTTTCTTTGACTTTAGACGCCCTATGCTTAAAATGGTTCCGGTACAGTGTAAGTGGGGCCTTGTACAGTTGATAGAGCTGAATTCTCTACAACTCCAGGCATAGCAAACGAGCGCGAGGGATAAAAATCATCGCATCTTCTTATGCCTTGAAAACTTTTTAAGCGAACTTAGTAACGTATGCAAAGTTTGCTTATCTCTATGCGGTCGTCATTATATTTCCACGTGAGACAAGTAATATGGACGCTGTTTTCCACAACTTTGAAGCTCGAATAATCACATGCAACTGAAGATGGGTAGCAAAACAGTTTCTGCCGCATATTAAAATGCTTTCAATATATTTTACCGGCAATGGGCACTCCTTCACTATACTTACCTACCGCTTTTCGAATTTCCAAGTCTTCGGCACTACAATGCTTTTTCCTTAAAATTGCGCAATGGCGGAGCGCTACTTATCAAACGCCAATCCTAGGAGATTCCATTGGCTTCGATACCCCTTCATACATATAAAAGCTTAATAATTCACGAAATTATCGAAAACGACAACGGAATGTCCACTTTCGTCCCATATCTCTCACTAGTTCTATTCCTTATAATTCTGATTTCCATAGCTTCGTCCTAATACCCCCGGCCGCACGTCACTGCGGAGGCTAGCAGGGTAGTGCATTGACGTGCCAGTAAAAAACATGAACATACACTTTTAAGGCCATTTGATCGGTGTAATTGTTTACATGCATGGAGGTACAGTCGGATTCAAATGTATTGCAACGAATCCAGCGGCGCAACTTTCGCCGCAGTTCGAAAATGGCATTCACATCTATTCTATATTCAAGGAAGGAGGGACATTCAAACAGAATTCACATTTCCTCCAATATTGTATTTATTGCATAATTTGTGAGGATTAGTTAAGAAATATGTAAAATGTATACGTTTCCATTAATTGTGCAGCTCACGTAGGTGGTGAAATCCAATACGAGAGCTCAAGTTGACTTTTATTCGTAAATCCGCAGGTCCGTTGAAGCATACTTTCGCACGGTTGACGACACCACATAATCGGACACATAAGAAAATCAAATCACTTAAAAATTAATCGTGATACCACTGAAAATCGTGCCGCAGTCTGTTAAAATAAAATATGCTCTCGTTGCACTCATACAACGCCAGTGTTCACGGGTTCATTCCCGTGCAATGGAAAATAAAATCGAACGTAAGACCTCTAACATTTATCTGCATTCAGTGGCCCAGCGGTAACGTTCCCAACTCCGGCTACGGACGTCAGAAGCGGCTTCAATTCAAATCTCCGTGTTATTTAATTTTTTTAAACGTAGTTCCATTTCACAATAATAAATTAGCTCTCGTATTTACTTCATAATATTAGGGATAATATTATTAATTTTTAATTTTTGATTACAAAAGTCAAAGGGAGTGGGTTTCTCCAAAGCAGTCGAATTGTAAACTCTAGCTATCGAAATGCGCAATGAATTGGAACCAACATTCGTACCGATATTTTCTCCAACAATTCTTCTGTATTACCCGAGTTTCATTTGCGTCTTTTGGAACAATTGCGACTGTCTTTTGCTCAAGTGATCTTAATTCTCAATAAAGACTGCAATTAGATTTATCATTTACAGTAATTACTCGCGTGAACTGCCTCGAAACATTCCATGCCATCTTTGTCATTCACATAGTAAGGATACTACAGTCAAGGTCACAGCGCTGAGGAAAAGGTTCGAGGAGGTCGAATTCGTCCATAGCAAGAGGGTAGAGAAGAGGGGGGTCCAGGGTGTCTGTACCCCCCCCTCCCCCAAGTCGAAGAAATATCAATAGAAAATAAGAATGCAAATGAAAAACCAGCATGTAAAGCCTTCATCCGATATCCTCCAAACATTATTACACACTTTAAATGCGCCAGCAAGGCACCATTCATTATTTTAAATCCCTGATTCCAATTATGCTGCACAATAATCTCATTCTAAATTAACGACTGAACTGGAACTTTCTTCCAGAGAGAGAAATTATCTACGCCCCTGGTCCATAGGAAAGGATAAAGTAATAACCTACTAAATATTTTTATTTTGTAGAGTAGAAATTTGGTTGGCTCCGATATATTTATTTAACAGATCAATAATTGATTGTATTGCTCATTGTTAATGGGATTAAATATTGAATTTCGTCTTTACTATAGCATTCAGCGTTATCTCGCATCGTCATTCCAGCGTCTTTAAAATGCAAACATTAGAGATCAATTGGAACCAATCAACGTGTGAGTTCCAGTCCGTAGTAATCATTAAATGAAATTGATTCCAATCCAAGAAAGGTCAGTGTGTATTTTAATTTGTAGCGCTAATAACGACGAAGTATGTAAACAACAGAATCATAGCACCAGCAGTAGTAACTCATTTTTCTCTCCAAACAATATTCTTTCCAAAGATAAAAAACTGAAAGTTTTAAGTTATATTCCTCTAATACATCTGACATCATAAAGAACTTACCATTACTCATTCGTTCCTAAGAAAGAATTCTCACGATATTCCATGCAATGGCTTTGCATTTTGCTATTTTTGTGCATGATAAATATGCTCCACACCTAGGTAAACGCGATTATAGTAACCTGAAATATTTCTTGGCGAATATCAATTGAATAAAAAGAATTCACTTAAATGCACATTATATGGATATGTGATAAGGAGAACAATTGAAATTAGCATATTTTATCATTCTCGGGCTTCCTACTGGGTTAGGTGGTCCATCATCGTCGAAGTTTCGATGAATATTTATTATTTGTCGTTCTCAGAGCTAACTTCTCTTTTCATAGGCCCAGAACTTAAGTCATTCATCGAAATGTCGGCGAAGATGGACAATTTAATCCGGTTGGAAGCCCGAAAACTATTCAAAATTCTTATTTGCCCGGGAAGATCAAGTCTTGCATCACTTGGTGCTTGTTCTTCTTTCTTTTAAGAAAACGTCATCAAGTGAAACAATTAGGATGAAATAAAAACAATCCAACCTACAGAGATATTTTCTGTACTTCCCTTCGGAATCTATGTTCCACTAAACGTTCGGGAGAAGTGTTCATTTTAATCAACCAACATGCACTTGCTACTTTTTTGATTTGGCTTCTACTTAGAACTAGAACCGAGCGTGGAACATGTTCAATGCTTGTTATCAACCAAATTTGATAAAACTAAAGTATACTATTCAGGCTAGTATTGTAAAGGGAATTCCGGGACCGTTATTCGAATTTTTTTAGGAATATGGTGTCATGGAGATGAACCAGCTAATACGGGAACATGAGAGAAATAAGATTATATGTCTGTAACATTCGCTGCATGACGTGCAAGGAAATTGGTGCCTAGTAGTGGGCACTGCCAACATCGCCGAACGCCTGGTCTTTACTTGGTAGCCCCTTTTCACGGAAGGTCTCAGCAAAGTTTGAGTCACTGAAGGCGATGAGACAACCGCAATGTTTTCGATAAGCGGGTGAGGGGAGACGTTGGGCGGTGAAGGACGAAGGCGGTGGCGGTAGGCTCTCACTACTGACACGTATGTGGCTCTTTGACGAATACCTTTCAAAATAAGGATAGAGGGTTACCTTCTCGGCTTGAAATAACTGGATACCGTGCGCAGTCCGCTAGCTAAAAAAATCTGATTAAAAATAGAAACTAAGAGCGCTGATGATGAGTTGGGAAACAATGGGTTAAGTAATCTAAAGAAATATAAAGTCTCTTGCTTATATGAAATTTTTGGCTGACATGACCTTAAAATTTAATATTTAATTACGTCACCATGCATTGCCGAAATAACAGGTGTCATACGCGGACGTTGTCCGTGCATAGGAAAATGTAAGAGAGGCGATGGAATAGGCTTTAAAAGGCCATAATGAAAGAAGTGGAGAATCATTTCCACAAGAAGCTTCAATTTAAAAAGACTTGGTGGGACCAAATAGGAACAAATTGCTTTCTCTAAGACAAAAGAATGTTCAATTAATCAATTGGTATATATCTAATGCCATCCCAGTTTTGTAATCCGCAACTTCGAGTGTTACCGGAGGAATTGAAACTTCGAGATTTTTGAATAATTATTTTCCTGGAGAGATTCTAGAATGCTTCGAGATAGTTTGGGCGAAATACAACAATCAAGTCTCTCTCTTATATTATGAAAAAACTCATGCTGAATTAACATTACAATCCATACAGTTATCACAATAGCACTCGAAAAGGCGTGATAAAATCATGAAAAAGATCAGAAAAGGAGAGATTTGAACTGAAGCCTCTTCTGACATCCGTAGCCGGAGTTGGGAACGTTACCGCTGGGCCACTGAATGCAGATAGATGTTAGAGGTCTTGCGTTCGATTTTATTTTCCATTGCACGGGAATGAACCCGTGAACACTGGCGTTGTATGAGTGCAACGAGAGCATATTTTATTTTAACAGACTGCGGCACGATTTTCAGTGGTATCACGATTAATTTTTAAGCGATTTGATTTTCTTATGTGTCCGATTATGTGGTGTCGTCAACTGTGCGAAAGTATGCTTCAACGGACCTGCGGATTTACGAATAAAAGTCAACTTGAGCTCTCGTATTGGATTTCACCACCTACGTGAGCTGCACAATTAATGGAAACGTATACATTTTACATATTTCTTAACTAATCCTCACAAATTATGCAATAAATACAACATTGCAGGAAATGTGAATTCTGTTTGAATTTCCCTCCTTCCTTGAATATAGAATAGATGTGAATGCCATTTTCGAACTGCGGCGAAAGTGGCGCCGCTCGATTCGTTGCAATACATTTGCATCCGACTGTACAACGAGGCAAAAACCCTTCCTCCATTATGATTTCTAAATACATAAGTTAAGCTCTTACATACATTTAACTACCTACCAACACCAAGTAACAACAATGAGAAGTAATTGTAATGGTTGTGTAAATAAAATAGCAGCCAAGGGAATAAGGGAGATATAGTGATCTACGTGATTCCCATTATACTCTTAAAATAAATACATATACATATATACATTTTTCTTGCTTAAGACATATGCAGAATTATTAGCATGAAATCTTTCAATGTTGTCCTCCGGATCCACGAGAGAGAAAAATGAGAATTGAAGCTAGTTTTCAGTCTCTCCAAAGACTCGTTTCACCAATGAGACCCAGCGACTGCGTTTCACACTCAAATTAAAAGTATTTTTCTTTCTTACATAAATACAACCCTCGCCAAAATTTTACATTCTACAAAACAGAATCGCGACCCGGTATGTCAGTACACCGCATATACCTCCTAGTGGTGGGTCGCGAGAAACGGTATGCTGGCTCTCAAGGTAGTCCTTTCAGAAGGGATCCTAGCTTGAGTAGAATAAGGAAAGCGGGCCCAGGGTATTACTATGTTTTGGTTTCTCTTGTGGCATACTGGCGAAAATGAACCAAAACTGACCGGTAGAGCGCCGTAACCGTTAGCAGGAAAAGCTGCACGTGGTGCGGGTACTGCAAAGGCTGGTTTGTATATGTAGAGTATACATATATAGTATATGCAAAACCTTGTATACTTGTATATTACACCTTACCCAAAACAGTCACAGAGTAGCCTTGGACGGCCGAAGCCACGATGGGCCGCGGAAGCTGAATAAGTTTGGCCCATTAAGATACGGACATGGCAATACAACCTGGGCTATCGGCACTTGGAATGTGAGAGGGGTATATGGAAAGGAGCATGAGTTGTTGAATGAAATGAAAGTGAGACGTTGGATGTTTTGTGCGTATGTGAAACTAAGCGTAAGGGGCGGGATGTTGTTACTGTCGATGGCGGTGGTCTGGCACTGTGGTCAGGAGTTGACGATAATGTACCGGCAGTCAAGGTGTAGGACTCATTCTTAATGAGAGAGCTAAGTTACTAGTAAGGAAGTACGAGTTAGTATCCCCTAGAATGCTCTGGGTTCGCATGGAAGTAGGTATTAGGAGATTTGTGATTGTGGCGTGCTATGCACCAGTGGATGGAGAGAGTGACAGTGTGAAATATGAGTTTTGGGTAAAACTGAGAGGTTTTGAATGAATGTGACCCAGGTGAGAGAATGATTGTACTATGTGACATGAATGGCTGGGTTGGTGCGAGGCGGGATGCATCTGAGAGAGTGGTTGGGCCATTTGGTGACCCTCGAGTGAATGATAATGGTGAAAAATTGGTGAGTGTGGGCTTGGAAAAAGGATTGTTTGTGTCGAATACAAATTTCAAACATGAGAGAATACATATGTATACTTGGCAAAGGGGCGATTGTAAAAGCATGATTGATTTCGTTGTGTATGAGAGATAGAGGGGGTTAGTGGGGGGCACGAGAGTGATGAGGGGTGCTGAATGTGGAACAAACCACTATTTGGTACTCTCCAAAGTGAATTTGGGCAGAAACTGGGTGCCAAGGAAGAATGTTGCACGTAAGCAGTTGAGAGTAAAAGTGGAGAGGTTGCTAGACAGCGAGGTTAGAATGCAGAATGGTTGCATGTTTGAGGATTCTCTATCCTTGAAACAGAGAAAATGGGAAAAGTATATCAGAAACTAGAAAGTGAATAATGCGTGGGAGTGTATAAAAGGAGCGATTGTAGAATACGCTGAAAGTGTACGTGGAAAAGGAGAGGCAGGAAGAATGAAAGGTGGAATAAGGAAGTGAAAATTGCATTCAGGGAAAAGAAAGAGGCGCACAAGCATATGCTTGCTGCCAAATCTGAGGAAGAGTGTACTACGGCATGCGAGATCTACAGAAAAAAAAGGAATGAGTGCAAAATCGTAGTGAAAGAGAGCAAGGAAAGAATGCGTGAGAATGAAGCTAGCAAGGTGCAGAGCTATTTCGAAGGCAATAAAGCTGTTTTGAAAGTGGGTAAAAAGACTAAGATTGGTGAAGGCAGGGGAATGAGTGCGGTAAAGAACAAAAATGGAGAGATCGAGTGGGATAAGAGCAATATCAGGGACTGCTGGAAGGAGCATTTTGAAGAATTATACAATAATGTTGCAGGCGCTGAGGATGAGCCTTGCGAAGTAGTAAGCGAGAATGTGGTGATGGAAAAGGAGATCAGTGAGAATGAGGTCATAACGGCATTGAGAGAATTGAAAAATGGGAAGGCTGCAAGCGTAGATGGGATAACCAGTGAGATGTTGAAATGTGGGTGTAATGTACTCATTATTCGGCTGTGTGAACTATATAATTTATGCTTACAGGCTTCCGTTGTTCCAGTGGATTCGAAGAATGCAATCATAGTTTCATTGTACAAAGGGAAGGGAGGAAGGACCGAATATAATAATTATCGGGCCGTTTGTTTATTGAGCATTCCGGGAAAAGTGCTCAGCAAAATTTTAATCGAAAGAGTGAGGAATATTACTTCTGACCGAATATGGGGAGTGTAGTGCGAGTTTATGCCTTGGAGAGGATGCAGTGACCAGCTTTTCGCGCTTCAGCAAGTGATAGAAAATTGTAAGGGCGTCCGAAAGAAAGTATTGTGCGTTTGTTGATTTAGAGAAGGCATATGACAGAGTAAATAGAAAGAAGTTATGGAAGGTTTTGAGGAATTATGGAGTGAATGGGGAGTTATTGTATGTTATGATGGCAATGTATGATAATAGTAAGGCAAGTGTGAGAGTTAACGGAGTTCTGAGTGATTGGTCTGTAATAAAACGCATCCTTGTAAAGCAAGGATGCGTAATATCACCATGGCTGTTTAATGTATTTATGGATAAATGTGTCAGAGAAGCATGTAGTGAAAACGACGGTGTATTGATAGGAAATGTAAAATGCGAGTTCTACTATATACGGATAATGCTGTTTTGATCTGAGAGCCAACAGGGATTACAGAAGCTCCTATATAAGTTTGGTGAATCAACAGAGAGAACAGAATTGAGGGTAAATGCGTGCAAGACTAAAGTAGTTGTTTTTGATAAGAAGAAAGGGGAGAATAACTGTATTATGAGGGCGAATGGTGAAGTAATTGAACAAGTGGATGATTTTGTGTGCTTTGGTAATGTTTGCGAAAGATAAACGGATAGATGAGGTGATAAAGAGACGTGCGAATGCTGGCAGGAAAGTGGTAGGTAGCATGTGGAGCATATCAAGGAATGAGTGCTTGTCTAAGGAAGCGAAAATCGCCGTGTACAAAAGTGTAATTCTCCCCACTTTGTTGTATGGTAGTGAAACCTGGGTATGTCAGGATAGACATAAGAGTAGACTAAACGCCGTGGGTATGAGTTATCTGAGGAGTTTTTGCGGCAAAAGTAGGATGGATAGGGTCAGGAATGAGTGGATAATAAATGAATGTGGGTTAGATGCTCCAGTAATGGATATATATGAAAGGAGTGCGCTTCTTTGGTTTGGCCATGTTGAGAGAATGGATGAGAGTCGAACAACGAAACAGATATATAAGAGTGAAATGAATGGTTCGACAGGTAGCGGTAGGCCGAGAAAGCTGTGGTTGAGGAAATTCTTAGGAGGAATATTTGGAGTCTTAAAAACAGGAGGGCGTGTATGAAGCAGTATATGGGGATAAATGAGGCAAGAGGTTTGCAAGGATAGGTCAGTGTGGAGGTAATTATTGAGGCAGAGTTAGGTGTACAAATATGTATTTATGAGTGAAGCTTTGTGACTGTGCCTATCCCGGAAGGGAACGGCGTGATTGGTATGTATGTATGTATGTATGTATGTATGTATGTACAAAATAGACCGTAAGTTTTCAATGAAATGTTCTCTCACGGAATTCAATGAAGTGCTTCACAGTCGAAGCCCATATCGAATATTTTCCACAACGAACACTATTTGAAAATATGCGTTCTCGTTAAATTTAATAGATGTGTCCAACGTAAAGTGCCTCGAACATTCAAATGATGTTTCTCGATTATGTTGTGCAAATAAGCACGGACAAACCACCAAACACACGTCCATATGTTCGCATTAATCAACAACAATGACGTCAAGCCGTAATTAAGCAACAGTTGGCAATTTTTAGAAACCATTTTACCTCATCAATCAGGTAGTTCCAACAATGACAGAAATTTTGAACGAAATCTGAGAGGTTGGGGGCAACAGCCCAGTGATTTGACATGGGATGGCTAAAATAAGAAATTGTAAGAATAGATAATTTATTTGGCACTGGGACATTTTCCCTCGAGTACAACAAGATCGCTTACTATACACAACTGTGTATAGGAAGAACTACGAGAGAGTTAGGGAAGTAGCACTAGACAGGCAAGGATAGAGGGCTGCAGTCAGCCAATTTTAGGTTTGCACGACCAATGACGAAGCCAGGGCCATTTCATTCAGAATGTATTGAGTGCCAGAGAAGATAATAAGATTTGCGTAGTTCAAAGCAATACAACGAGAATAAGTTTATATTATTATAACTAATAAATCTGCAACTCCTATTATCCTTTTACTCTTACATCATTCACAGTTTTCCTCAACTGTTGTATGCTACCACAACTACCATATAATGAGAATAATGAAATATTTGACAAGTATCAAATCTTTAAATAAAACGCTTTCATATTCCGGCGAATACTCAACACACTTTCGGAATAATTAGGCTAATAGTTCTCTGGAGAACTCTTTCTCGTAGAGCCTGTAATATGATGGCGGGTAAGAAATACTATAGCATAAAATTGCTCCCCCGTCATTCTTCAAAAATTAAGGCAGGTCCTTTAATCAAAAGTCCATCTCGAGCCAGGCTTACGGACAATCACTGACTATTTCTATGGCATCGAATGCAGTGCTTACTCCACGACAGTTAGTTTCGTCTTGCATTCCCCTCCGGAAAAGCAGGCTTTACTACGTAACTGGCATGAAGTGCAAACTATTGTCATGATATAAATGAGTCCAATGTAGTAGAATCGACTTTGGATGCGTTATTTCATATCCATTTAAGTATGACTATATCAGTAGACCTCATCGCCGACGGTGTTTACTCATCAAAGAATGCCTCTTTAACACCAAACGAAGGTCATTCTATTCAGCGCGCCCCACCCCACTTAGCGATTCCACGACTCTGCCGCCGCGTAGTGCCATTGGGGAAGGGGAGGAGAATGGGGGGGAGGGAGTGGGAGGGAGAGGGAGAGGTGGCGCACGTCGTGACCCCCACCCTTCCAGAGCCCGGGTTGATTGATATGAAGAGTGTTCGAATCGCAAGGCAATGAATGTCGGACACTCGCCCGACCACGACGCGAGACGACGTTTTGAAAATACGACACCACTGCTTAAGGAGGCCAATATTCTGAAAGCCCAAAGCAATAATTACTACGGAAAACTAAATGTCAAAGAAATAGGGATATCATCACCAGAACACAAAAGAATTCTTAAGATCGTAACTTGAAATATTCGCTTCAAACCCAGCTCCTCTGGGCCCCACGAAATTTCACGACGGGCCAACCAAAAAATATCAAACTGAGAAAATTATGTCTCTTAGCCCTCAGAGAATTGATGATAATTTGTCGTTCGGGATAGAACGATCAACCACCGGTAGCATCCACGACGAAAATCAAGCAACGGCTGTAGTGATGCGCCAAGTCGGTCATTTCGAACATCTCGGCGACGTAGGTCATTCACATCCGTGAGTCGATTGACAGCTCATGAATGGTGTTCCCTGAGCTGCAAGAGGGGCACCCGCGACGACCATCGGACGATCATTGGACACCTCGCTCATGCTAAACGCGTCTCGAATGCATCTCCCATTGGCAATGCGAGATTGATATTGAAATCCCATCACGACTGGCAGGAATAAAAGCTATGGAAGCATGTCGAATATTTCGGATCGTTCCGGAGAGTCGTGATTGAAATGAAATCCTACAGGACAAATTGCTGGCCATTAGAGATTAACAAACTAGTTATAGCATGTTATATGAAGTAACATTCAAAATTTACTAAATAAATAAAATTATTCCCAAAGACATAATTCGGGAGGAGTTATAGGCCCTCACATATATGTATTGAATAACGGGTAAACGGTAATCATTAGAGACTTAATTGGCCACGAGATCCGCTTAATCATTAACAGCGACCCAAAGAATCAATTATACTCATTTAAAAACTCACAATGACCGAAAACAGGCAGAGTATGGTAATAAATTGCCAAATGAATGTTAAATTATAAAGAATATATAAAAGAAAAAAGAACCATAGAATGCAAGAATTATGTGCCTATGTAAAGAAAATTATGTATCGTGCACTCACGAATTCAAAGGTACACATTATTTAGGAATGATGAGCTCTACGGCCCATATGTAACAAGTTAAATGACCATAACCTCCTTGAAGAACTGCTATTAATCTAGCGGTGGTGGTCGGCGGAAAAATGAATGCCTCGCCAGGGAGCGGCCGCAACCACTCAACCATAAAGGCCTAGTCGAGATGGCCGACGGGTATTGATTCCAGTGAGAAACGTCATGGCGCACACACTCAACCCAACCATGGGATCCTTCACCGGGCTACTGGGGGCCCGTTAAGGATGCCGAGATCACAAGAAACCCACTTCCGTGAATTTTGACGGGAATAAAAATCCCGCGCCGGGGAAGAACATAGAGCAAAGACACTCCACGAGCACTCGCAAACACATTTACGCACTCACACGATGTGAATCCGACTCAAAGTGAGCTCAGTCACCGTGGGGACACGACACAAATATAGGAAAAGACGAAGGCGTACTTGACCCACGGCGCGGCCCCCGGTGTATGTATTCTCCGTCACGCCGCCACATTCCCTCCCCCCCCCCGCCCAATTCCCACCCCCAGCCCCCACTCGCCTCACTGCTTTCTGAGTATGTATCCCACTGGCTACGATGTTCATGCTCGTACCTGATGATTACGCTGTAGCCTTGAAACTAGTTGTACCAACGAAAAAATCGTGTATTGAAATTGAGTTTCTATAGTCATCACTAATTCAATCACGTAATTCCACATGGTTACGCCTGAAAGGAGTGAATAATCATCACTTCACCTTTCAATTAGCATTCTTCGACCTCCCAAATGACTGCAATGGGCAAAGGAATTTGAGAGACCGATCCTAAAATAGGTTGGGGATATCGCGAGGTACGTTCATTAGGGATAGCTACCGACTCTACCTCCGAACGATGACTGGGCCAACCAACCAGCTCCAGGGTAAAATAAAAACATAAACGTGGTCAACTTATTGGTGGTATCAGGCGTAACTTCATGGAATTTTTTTTACCACAATGTCGATAACTTGTAACTTGGTTCTACCACGTATTTGTTCTTGAAACGACCCTCGTATCGACGTCCCGGGTTTGAAGATGACAAGATGACGTTGAACGTCGAAACCAGAGATGTTTCAAATAAATATATGAGGAAGAACAAAGTTACAAGTTGTGGTAAACTAAATCCCTTATCATATCCAACTTTACATTTGCAAGCTGAAGTGTAATTCAATGGGCAAGAGTGATACAAATGAAACATGGTCCGAGCCATTCACTTCACGCTCACCGATTTTAAAATCTAATCATCAAATCACGAGATTAATCATAATCAGCGAGTCACGAGAAGCGGCAATTGAACGGACGCAAGAGAAAGCAGTCGTCGAGGAGTGTGACGCGGGGGGTGGGGAGCGTGTGGGTGGATGGATGAGCAGAGGAGCCGCGCGTTGCTCAACCGACGGAGATAGCGAGGGAGAGATAAGATAGGCGATAATGCGGCGCTTCGATGGGGAAATCGAGCCCCACATCCCGGAGAGTGGAAAGTGGAAAGAGCACTTACTTTGCGGGAGGTCCACGAAATTGGCGACATCACCACGTGGCGATCGGCAGACGAGCGAGTCGCGAAATGTTGAGTGTGGATGCCGCAATGTTCTCGGCAGTCGGCGGAAGGCTTTGCCAAAAATGCGAAGCGGCACGAGGTTCCGAGAGCGCGGCATAATGGTCTCGAATGCCGCGCCACCCGTGTGAGGGAAGCCGAGGGAGTTGACGGGAGGAGGAAAGAGACTCCCCCCCCATAGCACGATGCACGAAGACGCGCGAATGTGCACTGAATATTGCGTCGTGCGATTGCTAGAATGCACACGTGAATGACCCAACGACAGGAAATAAGCTCCGGCTCCAACTGAGCCAACGACCCCTGCGACGGGGCATTTACCACGTCAAATCATATTTAAACAAAGCACGCATTCTAGCGGCCACCCGTGCATTCGAAAGCAATAAAATTTACACTATTAGGTCCACCTTAAAATAAAGACGAAGAGTAATTTATTAGAAGACTGGGAATTTCGAAGGGAAGGGATCATCGGAAGAAAATTTCGAGGAGAGATTCTCATTCGCTCTCAGGTCTTAATTTATGAATTTAAAAAAAAACAAAATGTTTAACGATAAACTCCTTTTAAGGAAACTAAGAGCCTCCACCCAGAGATATCAATGAGATCGAGGGTAGGAGCCACCACGACAAATTCCAGGATTAACACAACAATGTCCCATGTGATCTCCTTTTTTACTTTTCTTTTATATTTTCCCTCTCATTCACAATTTTCGCGACGAAAAAAAGAATATCATGTAATGAAATGAAACATGAAAACTGTCAGTTGGCCTACATTTAATTTTCCACTCCACTAAAAAATAAAACTTGAATCCGCGAAGTGGTCTTTTTGACTACATCTGCTATTGGGGATTGTTAACATTAAACATACCTATTGTTTTAAGTATGTATATAACATTATTCGACCCTTATTGTTAAGCTAAATATCCGAATAACAATTAAAATTTTATTTTGAACAATCAATGATAAATTTCTATATTGATTAACACTTCATATTCATTTCAAATATTGTATATCACATTGTTCTAGATTCTGTGTCATAACTGGCGTCGCTGTTTTGTCCGGCAGAGAAGTTTCAGGAGCAAATGATAGGCCTATACACAATTTGTGGAATGAGAACTGGGGTGTGCCTCATGTAAGAACCTCATTTCAAGAAACAGATCCGTCGATATATTACGTTACTTTTGATTTGTTGAGAAATCAACGCGCTCTGTCCATTTGCAGACTGGCTAATTCGCTCTATTTCAATAGTAGATATTAAATGGATTCATTGACTATTGTATTGTTTGCTATGGGCCAGAGACATATAAATATTGACGAACAGCTAACAAAGCTAGGAGTCCATTAACTGAGTTCGTGTCGAACAAACCCGATAAAACTGGAAAGAAATATTGGTTGGCTACAGAAAAAGAGAGCAAGAACCAAGTGAATTTCCCCTACGCAGAGAAGGCCATTTCCATTTAAAGAATCAACGACTCACCGATTGTGTCGTGATGAAACCTACGTAGCCTCACATAAAAAAGGATGCAACATACCCACAATACAATTTCCAACATCAATAATGCTTGCAAAACAACCGATGGGCGCTGGTCGAGAACTACGAGCAAATATAGAAAAAAGTAATACTTAAAAGAAATATAGTATTTGACATAAGTTTTTAGGAACGAAGATAAAAACTTTAGGCTTACTGTGAACCAATGTAAACACAATAACAATGCGATTATTCTTAGCTCCTGGCATGACTATGTGGATACAACTGAAATCAAGAAAAAAACACATGAAAAAGTCTTGAAGTATATACATAGAAGAGACAAAGCGGAGTAGACATTATGGACGAGTAGGCAAGAAGGTGTAGTCCTGAAAGACACTAGGCGATGGCCCATTTGTCATTTTTATATACAATACATTTGATATGGCAGCTAAAATGCATGCATTGAACACTATGATGAAACCTCTCGTGACATATCACGGATTGATAGCATCAAGAAGTTGGCACAGGAGCTTACAGAGTATTACATTATGTCGTATGGATATTTTTCCCTATAAACGGTGCCCACGAACCAGCTAACTGACGACATTCAGAGAATGGTTTGCCGAATTAAGGAATCATACATACAAAAGAAATAGGAGAGTAGGTATTTGTGATACATGCAAAGATGAACTTGTAACAAATGCATTGCACGCGCTCTCATTGTCCAAGCGTATAAAATGTGTTCAAATTACGTACGATGGTTATATTAAAAATTCAATGAAACTGTACAATCCTCTCTAAATTCTCAGTTACCACGCTATCTTTCTTAATATTCCCCAACATGTATAATAAATATTATTTCTACGTACTTGATGGACAGAATGTTGTCAAAATAAATATTATTGTCATAACCTGGCAGTAACCGTGAAAAACATGAAAACCCTGGAAACAAAAAAAAACCTGAAAAGTTTTGATAAATTCTCGGTTACAGTGTTATTTCATGGGAATTTTATACATTTCATTTACGCAAAAATATCATAAATCTTAATGAAAGAGTATAAAATAATATGGAATTTAGTTAGTAAAACACTCTTTAAGAATAAATGACGGTAGTCAAAATGACAACAAAGGGCGCTTTAAGTAGGCAAGACGTCCGGGCATTCTAGTGTCAATAATTAAACTAATGGGGAATTCTAATCACGTTATTATTACGAAGGTATCCCACACTCTTAAAACGAAGATACTGCCGGGTGCCGGGTACTTCAAGACGGGCGCCGAGAAGGGTGGAATCGGCGTCGGCGGGCAAAACGGGCGGCGCCGGCGCCGCTGACGGCGTCAACTGACTAATGGTCGTATTCATGCACATATGAAAAGTCACGTCAGTTCATAATTAGGCTTTAAACGTATTTATGAGCATAACGTAAATTATAAATATAAATATTTGTGTCGAAATGGTCACAAATAAAAAAATTACAATAGTTTTTAATCCCAGCGATACTAAAAATAGTAAATGTGAACAAAAAATTGTCTTTGGTGCGCAGCGTAGATGACTAAATCATAATTACGGCTACCGCCCACCGCAGGGTCACGAAACCTACACAAATCGTCAATTATACCCATGGTCAATTGATTGACATTGACGAATCCGATCGATTGACGAAAGCCAATCGATTTCCGATGATCAATCAACGGTCGATGGTCAACCGATGGCCAGTGATCTAGTAAACGGGCTTGTCGAGTCGATGGTTACTGATCGGTAAATCGGAAAATTGGCGCGTACCCGCCGTCTACTGCGGCCTGGCGTATAGACCACACGTCGCACGAGTCAAGGAAATCGACGATCATCGACAAACGATGATCCTCGTCGACCATTGACAACGAAGACCATCGACAATTGCCCATTGAACAAGCCTACGCACAAATATTTCCTCCCTGCCATTGAGGACTGAAGGCGCCCGTCCCTCCAGTGCCGGAGCAAGTCGTTCTCTCTGGAACTGGACGGCTACAGACGCCACTTAACACTCTTTTTGGTACAACTACTGAGTGCTCGTTGAAGAGTTCGCGTGGGTGTCACGCCGTTTTGACGCGAGAGGAAGAAGGGGATTCGGTTTGAGTAGCCGCAACCTCAACGTCAGTGTCCGGGCCTGACGAACTCCTCCTAAATGTCGCTAGGTCGATCGCAGAGATAAGTCTCTCAGGTCCGTACTGCCAGCGACATACAGTCGTTCACGTTGGACAGGTGGCTTAAGCGCGGGTCCAACAACGCAGCCATAATTATTAGGGTTTCACGTACTCTCCCTGAAGATTTCCGAAGTTTTCATGGCTATTCTAGCACTTGAGCAAAGATTTAAATTAAATTTTTGGATTTTACACAAAAGAACTCCAGGAACCTGGCTTAAGCGCGGGTCCAACAACGCAGCCATAATCATTAGGGTTTCACACACTCTCCCTGAATATTTCCGAAGTTTTCATTGCTATTCTAGCACTTGAGCAAAGATTTAAATTAAAGTTTTGGATTTTACACAAAGGAACTCCAGGAACCTGGCCATTAGAAGAAACCATAGGGCAAACACATTTATACATTAAATTTCATAGTGCTATAAAATACATTAGTTACCGACACAAAGATTTCAGCACATTCCGGCATTCCCGAGGCAAGTCGAGAGGAACCAAGGTGTTCACTCGAGAATTAGCAAGGCACGTGCAATTTTGAAATGCATTTACATAGATTTTTAAAGCAAAACATTTGTTTAGGCTCTCGTTCAGCAACTGAAGGATCCACACGGAGAGAGGTGACAAGAGTTCTAATAACCCTCAAGCAGCTCATTCTTCTAGAAGAGAACCATTTTTTCATTTTTCCCGTAAGAATGAACAAAGTAAATGCTAGAGTCTCTTATGTTTTGATCTTCATGATTAAAACCACTGTGAAATATTCTAGATCTGGCGCAAGAGCATTCTTTAACTCTAAGCCTCCTTTGTTATTTTTTTTATCAGATCAGACCACAAATCCTCATAAATCCCTTCCAATCTTAGGATATGACCCTAAATAAACTTAGCACGACAATTTAATAATAATACATACGTTTTATTTTGAGTGGAGGCAGAAAGGTCTCTCATCTCTACATTCATAATACTACATCTACATAGTCGCCATTTTCATAACCTATACTTACATATTAATTTTGTAGCGTGTCAGTCATTCTGTATCCGTTTTGTTTCTTTCTCTGTCAATTTTTTAGCTAGAAGAGTGAGGTTTGGTGCGTTGAATGTGGAATCTCTGTCTTCATGATTTGGCAGTAGTATTGGATTTTTATACCTTGGGCGTGTGGCAGGGGGTGTTAGGTCACCATCCGTGCTAAGGATGTAATTTATATTTTTGGGTTGTGGTTGCAACAACCAGATGCTAGGAAACAAAATGACAAGGGAGAAAGTCCAAAAGGGAGAGTGAAAGAGTGTAAAGGTTGAAACAAAAGAAACCCACAGTGCTCTCCTATTCAAATGGCTTTAAAAACAACAAAGGAGAACAGTGAATGAAAAAAAAAAACATTTTCACCAAGGAGCTATTTTTAGACTAGGACACTTACCTAGGGGGTAAGTAAGCAGGCTAGCTGCCTGCTAGTAAAAGTAATTAATGCCGTAGAAACGGACAATAGTATCCACTTGTATTACGGGTAAATCATTTAATCTAAAATATATCCAGAGAAATTGTAGCAAAAATTTCCCTACAAGATGCGGAGGATTGCTGTCTATTGACACCTAAATCTACAAAGTACCGTGCAAGCCACCTCTACAGTGTGTGGCACTGGGTGATTCCATACGAGGTGTTTAGCACTCGTCCCAGTCCATAACAGCAGTGCTACTCCGAATCCGGAGGTCTGCAGTCTCGTGTCTCTGAGGAGTGGAGGTAAGGCACGACCACCGAAAGAAAAGGCCTCAAAGCGCTCATGCCTTTCACTTGGCTGACGTCACGAGTAGTAGGCAACCACCCACGCCACCTTCTGGCCTGTCCACGCCAGCTGTTATAGTGAAGTAGCCAATGCGGAGAAAGCGTTGTTGAGTGTCGAGTGTCTGTACGATTTTTCAAAGCGATTTTGGTTGTTTTGTGGCCCACGTTGTTGAATATATATTCCAGAAATGGTGTATAAGTGTTTGTGCCTCGGTGCAGGCTAAATTATACAGAGGAGACGAAAGTCTGCGTTTTCCAGTTCCCGAAGGATGGCGATGCGAAGAGGAAATGGATACATGCAATTCCAAGAAGGACTTTCAACCTACCAAAAATTCCAGGGGAAGTTACTCTTTATATTATATTTGAACCGCGTGATCATTCAGTAACCTTAGCGTTTTGGTGATCTTCACCCCCTGCCACACACCCTCGTGGTGGCTCGCAGGGTACCACGTAGATGTAGATGTAGCGTACTCTTATTGTTGAGTCGATGAAGGTAAATAAGTATCGACACGTTGACGGATTTTTGTTGCTTTAATGTAGCTATTTCGTCGATAGATCGGATTGTTATCTGTTAGAACTTGATTCTACCGTCGAGAGTATTTGCTAGTTGATTATATTTTGGCCTGTATTGTTGTTTGAATAATTGATTGCCAAAAATGTTAAATATTCCAGAATACTTATAATATCCGTAGTTCTCGCACACTACCATTTGGCGTATATCCTTGTCTGTCATGTGTCGTTAATAAAGAAAGCTTGATTGAGAGTTTTCAATGAATAATTTAATTTTGATTACTATCCAGTGGAAGCATTTGAAGCGGTCATGAACGTATAAATGCGCTACATGAGAGAAAAATATAAACCATAAATACTTTGGCTTTCCATACAACTTAATTGTCTATTTACTCATGAAGTACCAACAATTATCTCATTCTGAATGAGAGGAAGAATATTTTTGCATCATCTTGTTTCTAGTTAGTTATTACGCAATCTTATCACAGGTAATCATAGTACCTGAGTACACTGTAATGGTTTGCCCCATTACACCTCGTATTTCCTCGCCTGATCTTTTTCCCATTCCAACTTTCCTCGGCCCGTCCATATCCTTACCCCACCCTCTCTAAATTCGTCCCGTGGAGAAGGGTGAGACGGTGTGTGTGAGAATTGTGTAGTATATGGTGTGCGACCGTCAAGGTCACTGGAATGAGTGGAAAAAAGACGAGTGAAGTGAGACATAGGTTATTTTACCAACGACGTAAAAAATAGTGTATTTTCCCCCACATTGAGACCCCCACCCCCTCCCCGTCAGTTAGAAGGGTATAGAGGCGAGCGGCAGCAATGAAAAAAAAGAGGAACTTCTTGACAAGACACGCTAGCGGGCGGAGCCTATGCCCGTTGTGGTTTACGCACGTTCGCAACCGAAAAGACTGGACGTCCGGGAGGAGCCCTCGAGGAGGAGAGACTGTGCTACCAGCATTGCGTGGCCGTTGATTTGCCTCGCACGGTCCATGACAAGTGACCCCCCCCCCCCCAAAGGAACCACGGCCAGAAGGAGAATCCAAGGCAGCATGTGCCAGACGCCGCTCTAATCCTGTTGTGGAGGAGACTGCAGTCGGAGGGGCCAACACTGCCGATATCTCCAGCCCGAGGCTACAGTCATGTAAGGTCGTCGCCGCCCGACGAATACTTCCAAAACCCCCTTTTCTTGCTACAGCACAGGCATTCAGTTGCAAACACCTCCCGTCCCCTGTGAACGTGCAACCTAAATCTTGGAAAAAATCGCTAGTGTGATCCAAGCATAAAAACAACGGGAAGGACTAATAATTACCTCCCAGTGATTCGTAAATGTATCAAATTGTTATTGCTTGCCCGCCGCCAAAGACAATGCTACCTATTTTTGTATAATTGTTTTGCCATCATTTTTGTTCATTATTTTGCCATTATTGCCTCATAAATTCACTTCGTTCGTTCATCATTCACTAATTTTAAGAAGGTTATTTGATTTTGTAATCTATTCCAGTTTTGAAAATAATAACGGGTGGTTAAATGAGCTGGAGTGTGTATGAGTTTCATCCGTATTCATGGGTCGAGAGACGAGATTCCCTATCACCCCCTGCCACATCCCTTTTACCCTCATTACGCCCTGCCCCGGCGGTAAAGCCAGGGAATACGAGAAATTGAATGAGGTCGGGAACCCTCTTATCCTCTTTTTAGAGGCCTTTCTTTATCTAAGGTGACGCAGGTTTGCCCCGTGGATCTCGTGCGGGAGAGATTATCGAGGGTTTTCATTGTAGACGTTTTTCCCGGTCCAAAAATTAATCCGGGCGGGCCGGGGACCGTTACAATACTGAGTGAATCATAGCTTCTATAACTATTGTATAGTTGATTTTCTGCATACGAATGGAATTTTCTTAATTTTTAGGAGTGTATCCGGCATTTTCTGGAAGAAGATGTCCTTAGAAAAAGGTCCTACTCCGATGAGAAGTCAGGGAAACTGCTGACAGTCTGTTTAAAGCGGCCCAAGCTCAAGGATGGTGCCATTCCAAGTGACATCCCCGATTGCCCTGGATACCTCACCACACCACGGAGCCACCATCAATGAGAGGGCAACGTCTGGAAAGTGCTGCTGTGGAAGCTGCTTTAGCTGAGAGTTTGAAAACTCAAGAAGCTTATGAGACTGAACAAAACCCAGATACTTCGATAAGGTAATTTCTCTGGTGAAGAAGAATAATCATTCATCATTTTGGGATGTGGTAGTGAAGCCTGGAGTAGTGATATTTATGCATTTGGAAGCGTGTGCACCACCTCTCCTTTCTTACTCATTACTAATAGACAATCAAAATAATATTAAAGTATTCCACAGAACAAGGGAATAAAAAACAATTGGCAAATTCACTCTACCCTTTCAAGCCTCTTTCGTGTATGAAGTGTATGATGTGTTGGATACAATTGAAAAATGTGTTATCTCTACTAATAAAGGAAATAGTTATGGTGATATCATTGCTCTCCTTGATGAATGCAGAAATTAAGACTCTTAAAATGAATCATTTTATAACTTCATCAAATCACAAATTTCTCTGGCGCAAGAAAAGAAAAAAAGACTGAGGTACGGCTTTGACGCCTTTGTGTTTGCTGCAATGTTTTTCTTAATACCTCCTCAAGCTTAAAAGTTTGCTTGCAATTACGGAAATTTAGTCCTCCCTCATCCAGTAACTCTAAGACGACTCTGCTCCTCCTTTAAAGTTGGTCCAGGCAATGAGCAAGACGAGCATGGCTTTCTATCTTATATGAAACATAGGATTTCTCACTTACAGAGTCGTGAGCGTTATGTCACACTTATGATGGATGAAATACATTAAAAACCTTTTCTTGACTAAAAAGGCGGATGTATCGCAGGGTCCACATACAACTCGAGTAGTTTACCTACCAGTGCTCATGTGTTTATGGTACAAGGTATACTATCTTCATTTAAAGATGTTGTCCATATACTACCAGTAACTACTCTAACAGCCAGTAATCTACATGAAATTCTGAAGAAAGTCATCATTGGGCTTGAAAAGGTTGGTCTGGACGTAGTTTGCGTGATAAGTGACAATAATGCCATCAATAGGAAGGCAGTATCTCTCTTCACCAATCCACCACGCTGAGAATTGTTTATCCACATCCTTTTGACCATTCTCGACTATTATTTTATATCCTTGATTCTATTCACATCTTTAAATGCATTTGTAATAACTGGATCAATCAAAAAGACGATGGCCTTTGCCTCTTCTTCCAGATTTTGATAACTATGGTAAAACTTGCACTGGCTCATTTGATACCCTGAGGAAACTGTATTCTTTGGAACCTGGAAAGCTACTTCAGTACGGCTATTGCTTGTCTATGAAAGCGTTAGGGCCTACTAAAATGGACAGGCAAAATATAAAATTAGTCCAACGGATATTTAATGAAACAATGTCGAAATATGTCATTTATCTGGGTAATTCTATTCGCCCACTTAATTTCCCACTAATTTCCACTTAAATCAGTGCAGAAAAAATAAGCTAATGTGTGGCAGCAATAATTTATGCCTTTCCAAAATGGTAAATGCATAATTGTCTAGGTAGAGGTAACGAAGTGATTTAGATTTGGGGTCAGTCATGGTATTATCCATTCAAAACAATTACCCCTTAAATCAGTGCAGAGAAGAATTGGCTAATGTGAGGCAACAATGATTTATGCCTTTCCAAAATGGTAAATACACAACCGTCAAGGTAGAGGTAACAACGTGTTTTAGATTTGGGGTCATTCATGGTTTTGCCCATTCAAAACAATTCCCCTTCAATAAGTGCAGAAAAGAATAAGCTAATTTGTGGCAGCAATGATTTATGCCTTTCCAAAATGGTAAATGCATAATCGACTACGTAGAGGTAACTATGTGATTAAGATTTGGTTTCAGAAATTGTATTTGTCCATTCAAAATAATTCCCCTTTAAATCAGAAACAAAAAAAATTCGCTAATGTGTGGTTACGATGTTTTATGCCTTTCCAAAATGGTAAATGCATAATCGCCTAGGTAGAGGTAACTATGTAATTAAGATTTGGGTTCAGTAATGGTATTTGTCCATTCAAAACAATTCCCCCTTAAAACATTGCAAAAAAAAATCAGCTGTGTGGCAGAAATGATTTGTCTTTTCAAGATGTTAAATGCATAATCGTCTAGGTAGTAGTAACTATGTGATTAAGATAGTATACGGGACCCTTACGAAGTACGACTAGTTTCAGATATAGATCGAATACAGCGGAGGGTAGCTAGATTTGTCAAAAAATTGTTGTGATAAAAATTGTAGTGTTACTAAATTGTTGCGGAAATTATGGTGGGAATCTCTGACCGATCGAAGGGAAAAATATAGGTTAAATCTTGTACGAAAGTTTGCCGTAGACTATTTTTTGCCGGATCTTCAAAATATTTTTTAGAGCCAAACTACTATGGTAGAAATGATCACAGGAATATGATTAAGGAAATAGACTGCAGAACCGATAGATTTAAAATGTCATTTTCTCCATGTACAACAAGGGACCATAATAGCTGCGATAGATAAGTTCTAGAACACTGACCGCGTTAAATAGATTTTTCAGTAGTGCTAATTATCTTAACATGATTATTAGCTACTAAGCTCGCATGTAATCTCCGGCATGATTTAGTACCTTGCAGTGCTATTTATCTGTCGCATTGGATTAATTTTTCTCTTGAGTTCCACCGGGTAAGTCCATAAGTCCCGACGTTTCGGAGAACGACTTGTTCTCCATCTTCAGGGCTTCAAGTCGTTCTCCGAAACGAACGAACTTAGATGAACAAGTCGTTCTCCGAAACGTCGGGACGTACTTATCCGGTGGAACACCCGGGAAACATTTATCCAGCAGATACGCCAGGAAAACCTAAGATCTTTTATCTGTCGCATTAATAATATTAACCAGTAGTCGTATCTTTAGTAGTGTACTGCATGGTAGCATGTTCATCTACGTATCACTCTCCCGGTTTCTGGTCTGACTGCGCACTGACGTCCTGACTGCTTTTGGCCTGCGCCTGGCATCGAGGAAACGTCCGCGGCTCTGATTTTAACTGGGATGGGTGCTGCATGCTCGATGTGGAATCACCCTAGAGGTGGCTTGCAAATTTATTAGATTTAGATATCAGAACCGCGAACTATCCCGGCCGGCCGCTGGGTGAAGACCGAAAAGCGGGAGAACAACGCGCGGTCAGACAAGAAACTAGGGGAGTGCTACGTGGACGAACATGCTAACGTGCAGTACGCAAGTGTAGTGCAAGATACGACAAGAGATTATCATAAATGCTAATAATAAATTACACTACAAGATACAAAATTGTGCAGAAGAAAATCATGCCTGACATTTCAAGAGGGGTGAACATGAGGTGAGAAAGAAACATGAGGGAGGAACAAGAGGTGAGAACGGCGGACGTTTCTACGTCCGCCACGTTCCACGAGGGCGGGACGATGGCCATCGATACGTCGGCCAACGAACACTTAACCTGGTGGTAAACCTGAGAAGATTTTATTTATCTTATACGCCGGGAAAGGACCAAATCATACTCCAGAGAAGCAACTGAAGCAAAATATAAGGAACGCTAATTTCCATTTCAGATAATGTCGGCGAACTTAATGAATTTTGGCTGATTATGAACTTAAAAATGTCTTCGCACTCATCACGCAGCGAAGCGCTAAACTAACTGGGACCTGACTAATACATGCCGTTTCCAAGATGATCTCTTATTTATAAAATAGACCATATCTTAGCCATGCGGAAAAGAAACAATTCACGATTTTTCCAAGCATTAGCGCATCATTCTAATAGAAAACTGGATTGAATAACAAGCTAGGAGATAGTTTTGGCTATTATTTGATAAAACCTTCGGATTGTTTCAGTGTGTCGTCACTGATTTAAGTCGCTTATATTGCTCGTAATCAATCATCAATGAAGCATAGCATTTAAATACTTCAACTGGATGGCAAGAAAGAACGCACGCATAATTATCCACGGCTTTACTCTGCGCGACCGTGCCCATCGACCTGAGAGATGCTATTTGAGGTTTCCCAGAGAGGTATACCTAAATGAAACAGGACATGGCACCAAACAAGATGGAAGATGATGAACTCCAATGGCGAGTGAATTTAAATTGTACCATGTGGCATTATTCGACCTGCCATAAATGTACCATTCATCATAAAAATTTACTACGAAAAATTTATTATTTTATTACAAAAGAAAATTACGGCGATCCACACATTGCACACCATAAAATGTTAATGAAAAATAAATATTGACGATTTCTCGCAATTATCTACAGCACTGGATTCTACTTACACCAGTTAACAGAAATACCGGACTAGTTGATTCAGATTTACGTTATTTTGCAACTAATTATTCAAAATAACGGTTAACGGATAACATTGCGTCGAACTACCGGCCCGGTACAAAAAGTGCTTCAAATACTCGCAGGTGTAAAACCGTTACATTTTTAGGTGGAACTTCTGCTAGTTAGAGCGATTTCGGGCGGTGTAACCCCGCCGGCGAAGTCTCGACGCATACCGTGAGCCGTTCGTAATAGCCCCCACTGAATGGATGCATCCTTTCTATCGGCTTCTGGGGAATTATTTTGGTTCATTTAATATCGTAGGTCTATCGGTTATTAGTTTAGCACGTTGACATCAGTGTGTGGATGGATATTTTCCTAACAGCTCTCCCGCGTCATGATTTGAAGAAAACAATCGCTCACCGGCAAGGAATTTCCCTCACAAAAGCTCAGCAGTTCTACCTGTCAGCGAACAAGGCAACACAGGAAAGGTTCTGCGACAAAAGAATCGAAATTATGATCGTAACATACCGTAATATAGTCAAGAATAATGTAAGTACGTACAATGTTGCAGCTGCCTGATGTGACCCGAGTTCTACGTGAATGTATTAGTATTTATGGCATGCTTATTAACGCTCGTATCATTCCGAAGTCCAAAATTGTACGACGTTTCACCAATATCTTGTACCTTAAGAACGGATATTGGCTTAACACGTTGATATCAATGCCATACGTAAACATGATATTTTGCTTTCATTGTCCCTGAATGTTTTGAAAGTAGGCAAAAGTTGTGAAAGCTTTTGCCAGCTGCTGTGCCCATTGTCGTCAAACTAACTACATTCGGAAAGGAGAAAGCATTCTTTTAAGTAATCATGATTATCCCGTCAGTCTCATCTCTACGCCTATCTGCTTTCACCTCTAGAGAGCTACTGGTAATAAAACGTTTTCTTCAAAATGCCAGCGTGTTGAGGTTGTACAAGCTGCGAAAATTGTATTCACTATTGCTAAGTGCCGATGGTTTTCCATGACCAGTCCTTGAAAGTGGGTAGTGGCAAATCCGACAAATGTTGAATACAAATACAGTAGGAACTTTTAATGTCTATTACTGCCAAAAACTTCGACAATTAACCTGTGCATTGGTAAATAATGTTTTACTCACGCATAAATAAAATTGCCATTAATATATTATTGAGGTGTTAGTGACAAATTGCCCAAATTTTATTCTGCAATCAGGATTTCCTCCGAGGATGATTTCCAGCACAGAGATGTACGAGAGGGCGACGAAGGAATTATACTGAGATATATGCCAATTCAAATTAAACCATAAACAGATTCGGAGTCCATTTCTTAAAAGTTCCTTCACTAATTTGAGTATACGCGAATTAAATAAACTTCGTCGATCTGCTTGGTTGATTCATTGATATTAAACATTGTTGGAACTAGTGGGCCTATAGTTGGTTAATGGGTAATGAATTTTTATGAGATAACATTGCGCTTTATGAGTGAATTCATGACATTCCAACTATCCGAAACACCACCCGAACAATGGCATTTCTCCCTAAAACTGTCGACCTCTTACAATCTTGCATAAGGTGCAGTTAACATCATTGATGTTGTGAAAAGTTTTCCGTGACTGCCGCAAAACTTGCCGCATAACTCCTTAGGAAAATATAAAATTTATTTAACGATGAAGTCCACTAATGTGCTGAGAACTAAAAACTCAAGCATTGTAATTTTTAGCGATAATGTTAATTGTAGGGAATACATAACATTAGAGTTTACTGGGGCGAAGAAATATAAGCCAACAGATAGCAGGCTAACGTAAGGGAAAACCCAAGACTTCGTCAGTTGCCTCTCTGCATGCACCAACTCAATTTATAATCGCGAGCGCAGTTATCAATTCTATAAATTCAACGTGCTTACCTCGTAGGTTGGCACAAGTCAAATCAGTATTTCATCATCAGTGATTAGGTCCTCGATCCAGTAAAAGAATAGCTCTCGGGTATGAGACGAGTAACTAGAAGGTAGTAATCCAAGCATCATTGGCAGTAGCGCTGAGACAACGAGAGAACGGGCAAATAGACTAAAGGGTTGATAAATATTCTAAAAAAATGGGTAACTTCTCAATTTGGCGAGGTCAATTAATACCTAACCCAGCCCATAGGCGGACATGGGTTTGTTAAAGAATAACTATACAGAATGGACTCGGTTAGAACCCGGCAGGCCCAAAAGGAGATCGCGGCCAAGACAATGTCAGATTTTTTCCGTGTTCGGGATTGAAGTTGGTTCGATAACGCCGACAATATCGTCCGGATAGTGCTCACCACACGAGGCAGACCTCATCGCGTCATTCGTTGAAGAGGTGCTTCGGAATAAAAGACCGACGAAGAGAGCCGGAGACCGAGGAAAGGATGCAAAGAAGGAAAAATGGATGGAGCCGAAGAGGGCGAAATTCATAGTTTCTCCATCTCGATGTAATGTGAGAGCGGCCTCAAACGCGGTCTCTAACGGCCACCCACCAAGAGTCCTCTTGCACGACGCACTACACATTTTCCCCCCATAACATAAAAAAGAGGTGCTTCTTTGCATTTCATGGTGCGTTAATCCACGATATTTAATGCCGAAAGTAAAACAAACATTCATTGTATACAATTATAAGTTAAAATGTGCACCAACAAACATTTCAGGTGGTAGCTGTGTGGTTATTGCTGAGGGACGTCATCTTTTCCCATTTATTTCACGAGTTGAAATGGTCAAAGACCACAGAAAGAAGAAGAATTAGAGCCCACGAAAACACTGATATTACTTTCATTGAAATGTCAAAGTTCCACACGGAATTTTCCCAAGGAGAGTAATATACATGGGATGAAAAATGTCCCCCAATTGAATTACGAAGAACATAGTAGACAACATACGGCCAAGTACCAATATCGGGAATTTATAGTAATACATATACAGTAGACCCCCGCTTTACGATGGGTTCGACTTACGATGGATTCGACTTACGGTCTGAGCTGATTTTGCGCGCGCTTTCTAAAATTTAACATTTATCCGATTTTGTTTTAAATATCGATAGTTTTAAATATTGGTTAAGTAATATTTTCAATAATTTTAATCCAGGATATTTCGCATGCATTGGCTCTCACGCGTACACAGAATGGATTGGCACTGATGCTCTTTAAACCGATTCCTCGTCCGGAAATAATGCCGATTCAACATACGATGGAATTCGCTTTACGATCGTTCCGCCGGAACGGATTAAAATCGTAAAGCGAGGGTCTACTGTTCCTACATTCTACAATGGCCTTTTCGTAAATTAGGACATTCGCTCATTTTTTTAGCATTTCCATCCAAATCCCTACTTATCTAATATGAACGTTTATTGTTATTGCAAAGAAAAATATGGAATTGCATGTTAGCTATGAACTTAATTTCTATGGAGTACGTAATATTACACCACTAACTTGCACAGATAACACGCACAATCATAAGGCCACACAGCAGCTGGACGGCATCCACATGCTTCTCTGCATAAAACTATAACTAACTTCACAAAATAGCACTAAATGGGGGCATCATTTATATTCCAACATACACCGATCTTGCTTCAAGGGGTTCCGATGTCAATAAAAACACTCAGAAACGAAAATAAAAGTAATAAATTAATGGCTAGTAACTGTAATTTTCAAAGAAAATGCAACACTTTTCCCATTCTAAGACTTATTGTTCACTTTGTAAGCGATAAATAACAAGCACACGGTACAGCAGACAATGCCATGAGCAAATCTAGATGTTTGTCCCCACACGAATCCTTTTAGAGTACTATTTAAAACGAAACGGATTTCTCAACTCCATTGGGGAGGAAAAAACAATAGAGAAGATGCCGCAAACTGCTGAAGCACTTAAAAGAACATCTTTTTTCACAACATTATCCATAAGAACGCTCTGTAACCAAGGGAGCCCCCGATAACTGCCTACGGTGACCCACGGCACCACATGTTCCTTCTTTGAAGCAGTTCCCTGATAACAACAAGATTCTTGAATACGTGGTCGTTCATGTATTTCACTTACGGCCCACGTTTCGCCAAATTTATTGGCATCCTAAGGACATTGCAACAAGAAAAACAAGAGACATACAGCCAGTTGTTTACATAAATGTTAGCACAAAAGTTGAGGCATCAAGAATATTTCAGTTCCCTTCGTTTGTCTTTTGGGACTGGCGCCACGAGTCCAAGAGTCCAGGAAATTGCCTCACTATGCCTCAAGTGCTCGTGAGAAGATTTAGGCCCGTATCGTCAGATTCTCCTTGAAGGCGACCTTCACCTCCTAACTCTCCTTAAGGAGAGATTTCAGTTCAAGAGACTCTCCTCTCCTCCTATTAGGAGTCGAAGGAGACCTTCTAATCGAAGGTTACCATGGCCAATGCTTCTATTAGAAGGTCTCCTCCTAATTGTTTACAAATGGCCGCGGACTGGAAGTACCAGACGACCATCTGGATGATTTATTGGAATATATTTGCAACAATTTCCATGATTTTATACCGTTGCAACGCTTGATAGATGGTAGAATGATGTGGAATCATCTTCAGATATATTTTTTAGGCCTGGGACCAGGTTTTACAAGTGACAATTACTGATATACGTATGCTAATGTTGCCGCTAGCAAACAGCAATAGACGTATTATGTACGCCACCGATCATGAAGACATGGACAGCCCTGTGGTTTTTCCGCTTCCAGCAGCTCTCAGGTAGGAGAAACTTTTTTCTCTTTCAATATTATCGAGAAAAATTAATGATGACATGAATATGATGTGACCTCTACGCTGTGTACGAATGTTATCAAACGCTAATGCTGCCCACAAGTTTTTGACATTTTGCTTTATTTTTATAATCCGACCGTGGCAGTGTTTTGTGCCAAACTTCACGTAAATATTTGATGTATTGATTAAAATATGATTGATTCACATGATTTCAAATTAGATAATGACGTCCTATGAATTATTCTGCGAAAGTGCTAACCAAATCGCGAGAACGAATACCTAAATATCACTGATCCCCAGTAAAAGATAGTTTTGTATTAGCTTATAGTAGCCAAAGTTCATTCTACGTAATGCATTGTTCATAGTATTTAATTTCAATAAAGTGACTTTTCAAGATTATCTTTGTATTAAATACATGGTTTTTTTGTTTACAGATTGTCAACGCTGACTAATAACAGTTGACGATGTGCATTGGGCGCAGAAAATCACGGTGTTGGTGGTATGAAATCATGAATTGTCTTCATAAACATGTCAGTGCATATATTGTCTATCATTATTTGGCTATGTTGATTGAAATAACTCCTTGCCAATTTCAATTGGATCTACGAAGGCTGAAGTGATACCTCCTGATATAATTCATTTTTTTACTTCCAAACTAATAAAGTATTAAAATAGTTAAAACTATTTATTGAAACAACATCCAATGAAAATGCGAACGATATTGGCGAGCGGAGCTAATAGCGGTTGCAAAATGGTAAGATTTCAATATTCACGCACTAATAAGTTGAACCACTGCAATTTACTGTTCCGGAAAATCATACCTACATCAATTAATTAAGCATGAACATTCTTTTAAGGTACTATTCGCTAGAAAGTAATGGATCACAAATCTAATTACCTGAAGGTCATCATAACTTGCAGCATCATGTTTCCGCAACCAGTTAGCATCGAAGCAGGCTCTTTATTAACGGTGTTATTGTACCTGGAACAAAGTTCTTAAATAGCCGTAGCATCAAATGAAAGTGAAACATATCGGGGCAAATTAAATTTTATTCGCAGAAATTAGAATTTTCTTGTAGAATCACAGGTATAAAGATGTTCACTAAGTTCAAAACAAGAACGGCACTCCAATAAAAATTCAGTGAGAATACAATGCAAGGTAAATTAACTGGAGACTTCTCCGGAACTCATGAGAAGAAAATTCGGACGAAAGGAAATCCAAAGGACATCAATGAAGAACTGAGGACAGCCTTGATTTACAGAAGCACCATAAAATTCTAGAAAGAGTGATTGGAGAGTAATCAGCGGTTTGGATTTTTTATATGCATTGGCTATGTAAAGCACTGTTGTTCATATAAAATGCCGGTATTTATGATATCGCGATTAGGTCATTAGGTTTGACATGTACGCGATCGCGCACTCTAACCGTATATTAATATCCCACGATACACCACTCGTCGGACAAGAGAAAACAATTCACCGTCGAGATATTCTTCTAATGTAATGCTAACTACTTTGATTAACCTGTAGCACATTATATACAACGGTACTTCATAGCCAATGCAATCACAAATGCATCATCACCAATATGCCAGACCAATGAACTAATGTATAATTACCTCGTTCATTTTCCCGTTTCCATTGAATTCATCTTGCAGCTTCACCCAGTACTTTCCGTTGGTCGACAAAGTAAAATAGTTGGGTCTAATCTTCAATTATATTAATATATTTTACGAAAAAGCATAGCAGCTAAACTTCCTCATTTCAGTGATTTCGCTCCACAATGAAAATTGTTGACTGTTATGTTAGTAACGCTGCGTCTTTGTTTGATGAACTGAGCTGATCTCGGAACGGATCAGTCCGTGAACGACAACAATCCTTCCTCCTATTGGGAGGTGAAGGAGACCTCCAGGAAGGTCGATCTCTTGATCGTAACATCGTCCTCCCAATAGGAGGCCGCCTTCGTGAAGGAGAGATTAGGAGGAGATACTGACGATACGGCCCTTAGTCTCGGGAGTTCGAAGGTTCTTTTCGAGCGAATATGGAGTTCAGTTCAACCGGAAAGGATACATGTCTATTGGGTGTTGGAAAACCACCGGTGAAAATCCAACGGAGAAGAGGACGGCTTCGTAGCTTGACTGGCAAAAGCACTCGGCTGGGAATCAAGGGATCCGGGTACGAGTCTCGGTCAAGGCGAATAATCTTTCCTCGGTGGAAATAGCTCCCGCGTGCACTCGCAGACCACTCCGTAAAGGTAGTGCCGTGGCTAGCCCCGGAATCCTCAAAATGTGTTGATTCCAAATGTTTGCTGCTAGCACAAGTGTCATAATCTAATGCGTATACAAGTAGTTTGAAATCTCCCAGCGCGTAACTTATCATTTTCGGGCGGAAATGAAACTGTCACAGCGCAGTAGGGCGGCTTCAGACCAGGGGATCGCGGGGAGGGGTGGGGCGTGCAAACTGGGGGTAATAGAATACCTCCAAGGGAAATGAGGCCCGTCGTCCGGGAAATACGTAACAAACCAACCGTGCAAAATGTAGCATTGCACGTGGTTTGGAAACAAACATATGCCTCCTTATTAGGGCAAGGTTTTACGGAATTCACTCTTCCTTTTCGGTTACCACCAAGTTTGGACTAGTTTATTACATTATTTTCATTTTCAATCGCATAGAATTAGAAACTGTAATTTAGCTTCCAACATGCGTCCACCGTCATACCTCCCAGCAAAAATATTAATATAGGCTTCCAGTTTGAGGACTATGAAACAAAATAGACTACATTGTAAATGAAAAGTATAACTTAGTTATTCCACATAGGTTTATTGACAGGACGACCTAGGTTTCGACGAAGCTCGTCATCACCAGGTGACTTAGTTATACTTTTAACTTCTAAGTTATACTTTTCATTTACAATGTTGAGCAAATTCCACGAACTCACGCCCGAGACAACGAAAATAAACTACGCTGGGTTCTTGGGGGAATTGTCCCCCTCTCCTTGAGGCCGCTACTGTAGAGCAGTTCACAATGAATTGGCGGAACATGATGTCACCAACAATTATTCGGTAACCAAGGTATTCTTTTCCAAATGACTGCGAAGTCAAAGCCATGCATACAGGAAAACATTGTTTGGAATGTCATTTTTCGTCAACAATCCACCACTCCTCACTTCTATAGTGCTCATGCAACCTTTTGATCGGCTGCAGAGGAGAACTTATCATGTGTATTGAGTACATTGGCCAATCGCGCTGTTCCATTATATTAATTTTCTCGCTAAGATAGTTTGTATTGGCAATGTTCGAGGAAAATTAACTGAAAAACAGCTAATAAATATAATGACGTTGATTCATTTGATCAACATGAAAATCTTACTAATGGCTAGTTCAATTTTATCAATACTGAAGTACATGAGCCATGAATAGTCCCACAAAAATTATACAATGCACATTTTCCTGGATTTCTGCAACTATGATATTTAAAAAACAACTCCACAGAGGGTCAATTTCCCATCATCCTACCGACGGGAAAAAAGGTCAAAGTCAATATAACTGAATTTAAAATTCTCCATCTTTTAAACGAAGATACGGAATTTGCTACAGTAAAATGCACTCAATATCTTGTTTATTTCTACAATTACTGACGTATATTACAAGTCTTTCCCGACTTAGACGTACTTAGAGACAGCATAACTTCATTGACTAAAGTAGATTGACTGAAGTTGATAAAATAACTCGCACTGACTAAAAGTTGATCGCGCGTAAAAACTGATCACCCTCGTTTGAGCGCTTGGGATTCGGTCACTTTTCACTCGCTACGAACCTGGCACTCTCTCACGTGCAACCTCATCATAAGGAAAACGAATTTCTTCTAAATAGTTGACCTAAAACAGTCGGTTTGTATTGTTTAACGTGCAACAATTACTGTGAAAAGTGTACCACACGGCCAACATCGAAGCGAATGGCTCGATGAAAACTTGAGAGACCGTTGCGTGATGTGAAGGCAGCAGCAGATGGTCGGAAGAAATTCGTTGCATACATTACCAACGTTATCATAAATAACCAGAGAATATAGGGACCCTGAGAGAAATGACGATGGCCGCATTCCAATCCACATTGAGGCGAACTCTCTGTATCACAATATGTATTCCTTCGTCGGGCGTTTCATTCAATGGATTTGGGAAAGCCTTCTCCGGCTGCTAGGCGAACATTGTTCAGAGCTTTCCATTACGGTAAATAGAAACCAATATTCCTACTACCGGTAATATTTAACTTCTTTCTTCTAGCTATCTGCGATGCTGATAATCTAATGAGAGCAACATTTCCACTCCACTAAGGGTCTCTCCCTTCGAGGCCATTCAACAATTTTTTATCGACTTTTGAAATATTGATAATACAAGTAAAGTATTTTCAGCGAACTGTTTAGAATTAACTCGGCTATTTTTCTATTTAAAATCAATTGGGTGTAAAATAACAGAGGTCCGAAGGCTCCAACATGAGCGATCAGTCACGCGCGAACGCGTCAAAAACTGTGACTTAATGCACACCAAGTTTGTATGGAGTGTTGTTGTTGAAATGGAAGAATTATGGGAATCTGACTTGAGCAATGCACTTCCTTCGCGACAATTTCGCCCAAAAGCTAATTACATTAACTTTAAACAATGAAAGTTATTCTGCTTCCAAGAAACGCTCTGATTGGCGTGACGTCATTTCATCCATCATCGCATTCTCACGCCACTGCTGACCACTTTCTATTCAATCCACGTTTGGAATAATTTTGAAAATATATTTTATGCGTTCGAGTAAAAATGTCACATTTGTTTGGTGTTACGATGGCATGCGTGACTTTGACGTATAATAACTGCGAAGCAAATCGTTCCACAATAAAAAATTTTAATACAATCTGACTCGCAGATTTTAATTACGCCCACCAATTTTATATCGTTAGTAATTATAGGCATGATGCTCTATTTATAAACCTCTTTTCCTCGGCAGCTATGTATCATGGCGCCAAGAGACAAACTGTCATCTCCTCCTTAAAATTCCCCTAGGAAGTATATTCGCCAATGAGTGATGATACTTTCCTAAGTATCTTCATTTTGCTGAAGTAAGCTCCTTCTTTTATATCGAATTAATTATTTTCTGAAAAATTACGCGAGGCTAAAGTTGAACTCTACTCAGTAATTAGTCGTCAAACGCAAAGAAATTTGTCACAGAAACGCCAACAAAATAGGACCTTTTTCACTCTAATGTCAAAAGTAGGACCAAGGTTTGCACTTAAAATTAGTTACATACATTAGTTGAATAACACACAAAATTATCTAAATGATGTACACGTCGTACAAATTCAATGAACCGTCTCCGAGTTACAAAGGTTTAAACTCGAGTTTACAAGATTTTGGTGCGGGCATAACCCGAATGGGTTCATCACGTAAAATTTTAACAGAAGTTTTAGGTCACGTCAAAGGTACATGGAGTTGTATGTTAATTCATCGAAGTTATTTGCCAAATTTCAGATTTGGAAGCAAAAAATTAAACTTTGATAACAGCATTTCGCTCACAACCACAAAACGTTCTCTGACTGGTTGTGACACCATTTAATCCATTGTAGTAGAGTGGAGAAATTAGAGTGAGATGACACGTACTGACTCGTGCTTAACAAATCCTTGAGCAGCCATGGGTATCGGTTTCATTAAAAGAACCAGCGATAACCTTCCTTAAGTGGACTCCTTCATGACGGCGACTTACCTAGCTAGCAACACCGTTTTCCTCGGCGTGGAACTAATAGGGACACTATATCGGTGAGTAGCTACTTAATGCACTTTTTACCATTGTTGTTCATCTTAAGAGTAAATTTTTCTAGGGGTGTAACTACGATGTTAAACGGGGCGACCATCTACATTCATTCAGCACTACGGTCCATAAAAGAAGTCAGACCGTCGAGTTTAGGACACGGCGTCTTCAAGCAGAGTCGACCGATTTCAACTACATCTATATCTACTTATTACCCTGAAAGCCACCAGAAGGGTGTTTGTCAGGGGGTGGCCTATAACCAACACGAACTACAGTAAACATATTTACTTTCACCAACATGCACCACACTATCGGCACACTAAAAATACTACAGAAACTACTAAATTAATATATAGTGCAACAAGGTTAACGTGACAGAAGAGTCATGCAGGGAACATGCAAAGCATGGCGTTCGCACTACTCGGTAGATTTAGTAACATGCATTAGGGTGCATATGAATTAATCAGCTACACTACCTGTCAACTAACCTATTTCAAAGTCTTAACGCAGCCATTACGGTCTCTTATCGATCGCCGGAAAATCGACATTTTAAACCTTTCTGTTCTGCAATCTACTTCCCATATTATATTCTCATGATTTGATCTACCGTAGTATGTTGGAGTTCGTAAGATATTGATAACTTTTTCTGAAAATAGATAGGTTTTGAATTTACTTAAAAGATTGAGTCCAATATTTAATCGACGGTCTGAAAGCGACTCCCATCCCAGTTGTTGCAAGGGGTCAGTAACACTAACGAGACTATTTTAACGGCCTCTTACGTATCTAGCTGATCTTCTCCGCACTCGTCCCAACTCTGTTTTTTAGCCTATCTCATGAGAATCGCAAACACCGGCAGCGTATTCTAAGTGGGGTCTAACAAGGGAGAAGTAGATGATTTCTTCAACTTTATCGTCGCACTTTTCAAGTACTCTTTTTATAAATCCCAATTGACGATTGGCTTACCCAGTTATTTCCCGAATATGTTTGCTCCACGAGAGATCAGTAGTTAGTTTAACTTAGAGATATATTACAGATTCTACGGTGTCTAATTGGGTATTTTGTATGTAATAACTGCAACGAGGGAGTTTTTCCTTTTCCAGGACTTCATTACAACACTTTTTAAAAATTTAATTCTAGCTACCACGCGTCGCACCACGCTTGAATTGCCTTGAGGTCCTTCGTTAACGCTTCCTTATCATTATCGCGACTGATTTCCCTACACACTACAGCATCGTCCACAGATAGTCGGAGTTCACTGCCTACTACTTCACCAATATCGTTAATATACAGAGGGAATAGAAGTGACACCCGAGGTGACTATCCTCGCTGAAGATGGCTTGGAGAACTAAATAGAAAACATGTGATAGAATGATCATGATGCAATCATTCAATAAATAATATATTCCTTACCCCTGTACGCATTTAAACCATATTTAATTGAAAATAGACACTTTTCGGAGCTCAAAATTCGAAGACCCAACAAGCACACGCCATTCTCTTAATATTGAACATAGAGACTGGCGCACAGTGGGCTGAAATCGAAAAATATTGGCCAAAATTCAAAGAGGATTTTTTCAGTCTGGAAATTGAAATTTGGCAGAGTTCCTCTCCCACCAGCGGCGTAGCTAGGAGGGGGGGGGGGCGGTCCGCCCCGGGCTCGCACTTTTAAGGGGGCGGCACTGTGGGGTCTGCAGAAGGCTGTTTTGCTATTAAACTTTTAATTCACTGAAGCATTCTTTTGCTACACTGAGTTTTTTCTTTATGTTTTATTTGTCAAAACAGTAGAATTTGCGGCATGTCACTTGTATCACAAATCTTGTGATATTAAGCTTCATCAGTCATCACTTGGATCTAATTTTTTCATCTTTTATTAACATGCTGTATGAATTTTTCTCAAAAGACAAGTATTTTATATTTTTAACAGACTATCGCCCTATTTTCAGATGAAGCGAGTTAAAGAAAGTGGTGCTGATATCAGATTAAACTATGAAGCTAGTTTTCGGCATGATATGTTTAAAGTCACTAATATAGTGCCATTAGTTTTACAAGTCTTCTGCAGCAACTAAGATGGGAGATGCTCTCAAATCGACTGTGTAAATTCAGACTTTATGTTTTAAGACCTTATGGTTTAATATCAAGACGATCTATTCGCATGGAGAAGATGATGATATCATTTGGACGATAAACTATGTTCGCGCAATGAAGGAAGCATTCAATGTATAGTTCATATATTATTCAATCATTCCACTCTTTGTGTTGAGTGAGACTTGAAATGATAATGACGTGACATGGTTTGGTAGACATCTCTGTGTTTCTCTCTTATTACTCGTTATAATTTCGATGGGCACACTTGGCAACACTGGTACGTGTTGCTAAGGGGACCGCCCCCGCGAATGACCTTGGCGGCGACTGTCGGGGTGGTTCAAAATCTAGATAATGATTTTGGTGAAGTAATTCGTCAAGGTGTGTCAACCAAAGGACAAACTAGAAAACTAACTCGCGAGTGGTTTTTTAAAACTCTGACTAATGGCGAAGAAACATTGAGATCTTGGATGGTGCACTCCCCTTCCAAGGAAGCTCTTTACTGCTTTTGTTGCAAACTGTTTTCAGAAAGAATTAACTCAAAATTTAATTCTGAGAACGAACTCAATATATGGTGAAAACTGAATCCTAGAATATCCGACCATGAGTCCAGTGTAGATCACGTTAGAAATTTCACACAATGGAAAGAATTGGAAATTAGGATTGCTGGTGGAGCAACAATTGATAAAAAAGAACAAGAAGTTGTTGAAAGCCAGGGGAAGAAGTGGAAGGCAATCCTTACAAGATTGCTTGATATTAATAGATTCCTAGCTAAACAGAATTTGGCTTTACGAGGCCATCGAGAAGGAGTCAATCATAAGAAAAACGAGTGTGATGTTGAACTTGAAACAACAGAAAGTAGAGGAAATTTTTTAGAGCTACTGCATTTGTAGGCGAAATATGATCCAGTGCTACGTGAACATCTTCTGAGAATCCAGCTGGGAAAAAAGTTAGCTACATCCTAATTTTGGAAGAAAACGTAAGAAGCAAAATCATCAATAATGTAAAAAAGCCAAGTACTTTTCCATGATATTTGACAGCACTGCTGATATTTCACATAAGGATCAAACGAGCCAAGTTTTATGCTGCGTTGTGATCGATGGTGATGAAGTAAAGGTTGTGGATTCCTTTGTCGATTTCATTGAAACGAAGGGTAAAACTGCCGAAAATATTTCAACGATGATTTTAGAAAAATTAGAGAAAGACGGAATTGATATCCAAAATTGCAGAGGGAAAGCATATGATAACGCAGCGGTGATGGCTGGTCTGCATACTGGTGTTCAGAAACGCATCAAGGAAATTAATAAAAAAGCAGAATTTGTCGCTTGTACAAATCACTCGCTGAATTTGGCAGGTGTTCATGCAGCTTCTGTTGGTGTGAATTCTGTTACCTTTTTTGGATGCGTGGAACGTTTGTTTGTACTTTTTTCTTCATCAACACATCGCTGGGAAGTTCTAACTTCAGTCACTGGTCAAAGTGTGAAGCGCATAATAGAAACTCGGTGGAGTACGAGGGGAGAAGCTGTTAGTGTTGTAAAGAAACATTACTCAAAAATCTATAGTGCCCTAAAAATGTTAACTAGTGTTGCAGAAAATACAACTACAAGAGCAGATGCTGGTGTTCTACTTGGAGCGTTGCAATCATTTTCCTTTATGTGCTCTCTTGGCCTGTGGGGACCCGTCCTAGAAATTAACGAGACACAGACTTATCTCCAAACCAAAGGATTGAACATACCAAAATGTGATATAAAACTCAGGGCATTAAAAATATTTCTATCTGAAAACAGGGACAAGCTAGTGAATAATGGTCTTAACTACGCCAAAGAAATTTGCAACGATCTAGGAATAGTCATGGAGCATCAGCGTCGACCCAAAAAGAAGAAACAAATGTTTGGTGAAGGATCACAGGATGCTGAATTGCCATATGACATAAAACTAAGGACAGAAATGTTCTCTTCACAGGACAGAGTGATCCTAGAATTAACTTCGAGATTTCAACAGCTGCATGCACTTGCTGAGAAATATGCCTTTCTTACCCTGTCGAATCTTTTGGATGATGAATATAAATATAATGTCAAATAGATCACGATCACGATGATATTGATTAAGAGCAGTTCCATGATGAGAGAAAAAGACTTCAGCATTTTATTGCTGTTGCTGATATTGAAGAAGGAATAAAGATGAGGAAAGAAGGCCCCCTCGAACTTCTGCAGTTTATTCAAAAGTATATCCTTGGGAATTCGGTTCCAAATGTAGAAGTAATGATTTTCCTTACAATTGCTGTTAGTGTTGCTACCTGTGAGAAGAGTTTTTCAAACTAAAACTGATCAAGAATTACCTAAGATCTACTATGAGCACCTTGCGTTAGAGAAATCTTGCCATACTGCCTATAGAGCAACAATTATGACAGACAAAATAAATTTTGACAGGGCCAATGAAGAATTTGCAAACAAAAAGGCAGGAAAAATTTCTTTGTAGACATTTGTAGTTTTAATTTCGGAATTAAAGATTATATTCATTTTGTACAACTTTAAACTATTTTCCTCTCTATTTTTGCTATTTTGTTAAACACTGTTACCTCTAAAGTGCACGAATGTTGGGTGTGTATTTAAAGCATAATACATTTGAGCATGTGAAAATAATATCATAATTGTACACAAACTAGTTAACGTATATAAAACTTAAAGAGTGTGTCACTGTGCAAAATGTATTTCTTAGCGGGGCCGGGGACGCCAAACTCAAGGACCGCCCCGGGCGGCACACGCACTACCTACGCCACTGTCTCCTAATGGTGCATATCATGTGTGATTCATTTTGCATAACTCTTCCGCACTAACATTATATAAGGGTTTAAAGTTGAACAAATTTTGCAAAAAAATCCAGAAATGAGATTTCGCTGAGAATCTCCAAAATGAAGTCAACAGAACCTTTTGTAGGAGCTTAATGAAGTAAAAAGTGATATTAATTTAAAGAACAAACTTTAGTCTTTGGCATTTTGAAATTTTGAATGATCTAGAGGGATATTCGCTCTTATAACAGGACAAAATGGCGGACCCTATTATTCACTGATTTTCTGGCATTAGGTAGAAAAATAGTTGAGAGGGACACCGAGTAACCGTAAGTAACTTACATCACGATATTCACTGAAGCTTCTCTCCTCCCTCTTCTTTTATCTCCCCCCGGTGCGGACGTGCATCGTGCCGCTCCCTTCTGGAATTCTTGCCAGTTCCACGTGGAATTCTTGCCAGTTCCACGTGGAATTTTTCGAGTGGAACAACACCTTTTACTGTGTTTTCAGTAGTTTCATTGTGTGCAGTTTGTGATTCTGCGTCGGTGAGTGTTGAATTTTTCCAAATCCGACGGCTGGTGCGGCAGTAATTGTAGTTTTTGTTTCGCGATCGCGGGAGTCTCGCGATAGTCTTTTGTTCCTGTGGTTCGTCCCCTTATTAACCCCCTATCCACTGTACCCAGCTGGTTGCTGCCATCTTTATTCGCACTTCTGTGCGAACCTGCCAGGTCTGAGTGCAATATTCGCGAAGTTAGTGATTTTTTAAGTTTTGAGTTGGTGGGCGACTTCGCTCCGCTGCTGGGCGGGCGGGTCGTCGGCCCTCAGTGCATGCCCGACCAAACGGCGGGTATATGCTAAACAAGTGTTTATTTGTGTTTTGTTGGTGTTTCTCCTTCCCCGGTGCTGCTTTATGTGACATTCCGCGTGATACCACTGACCGTATTAGTTGCACCTAGCGACTGTCATTTGTTTTCAGTTTTCATCCCATGACGACCCAGTTCTTTGACCCCCTTATTCTGTAGTGGTTCTGAGTGCTCCGCTGCAAACCCCACATCTCTGCGTGTTTTCCCCGCCAAGTTATAGATTTTTCTTTTCTTAGTGTTCTTTCTACGCAAAGCGATCGCGGGAGCCCCACGATCGTCTTTTGTTCCTTTAGTTCGTCCCCTTACTACCCCCATCTCCAGCATACCCAGGTGACTGCTACCAACTTTACTCGCACTTCGGTGCAAACCTGCCAGTCCTTAGTGCATTTTTCACGAAGTTAGCGATTTTTTTAAGTTTTGAGTAGGTGGGTGACTTCACATAAGTGTATACCCGGCCAAACGGTGCATCCCCGGTAACCAGTGTTCAAGCTTTCTGTGTGTTTCCCCATCCCATGTTTTCCTCTCCGGGGTAGCACCTGGGGACGTCCTCGAACATGGGTGGCGATGGGGGACCCGGGGGGGCCGCCCCACTGGCCCCCCCCTGGCCTCCGCACGGAGGCCGTCGGTCCACCGGCCTCGGGAACGAGGCCCCTGCCACTTGGTTTCCTGTTCCGGCTTCCGGAACGAAGGGCCGCGACAGCGTCGCCTCCGCTTCCACCTCTTCACCATCGGTCTCCGGTAGTGCTTCGTCACGCAACGTGGCCAGCCCCGGGGCCCTGGCACCCTCAACTCACTCCACCCATCAACCATCCTCAGCGGACAACTCTACCCCCACTCTACCCTCGCCGTCTTCTACCTATGCACGGGTCGCAGGCTCCACGACCCCGGAACGACGACCGAACGTCGCCTCCCCCAACCCCGATCCTGGCCTCCCGGACAGGAATGCCGCTGTCGTCTGCGAGGCCATCGATGGCCTATCTCTCAATGACCACCTCCTCGCCCTCCTTTCCCTGGTGAACGCCAAGGACATAACCTTTGCGTCCAAAATTTCACAACAACGGGTGTGCGTATACCTCAAGGACGCCACCACGGGCGACCGTGTGGCCAACTCCCCGTTGCCTGTTCCGGTGAACTGCTGACCTTCCGGAAGTACGTGTCCGGTGCTACTCGGATCGCATTGTCTAATGTCCACCCTGACATCCGTGCCCGCGTCCTCCATGACCTACTATCCCAGTACGGGCGAGTCGTCGGGGGCATCAAGCCTCTCAAGGCGGCATGCCATAATCCGCTCTTCGCACACGATCGATCTCCTTGGACCTGGAGGACACGAGGTACGCCTTCTGCGGAAGGCTGGGGCACCACTTCGCCCACTGTCCGGAGGATCGCCCGCGTACCCCTCTCTCCATCACCCCTGAAGAGGAGGCGCCCGCGGTAGTGGAGCGCCAGCCTGAATCACGGGAACCACTCCCAAGCCTGATGGACCTCTCGACTCCGGAGGTCTCCTCTGTGATCCAGCGTGAACCAGAGTCCGCCGGGGCCCCACCGCCGCCCTCCCCCCACCCAGATGCCCGGGAACAGCAACCCCCGTCACCTCCTCGGAGGTCGACGCACTCGGTGCCGCGGCCGCGCCCGGGGAGACTCCGGACACGGATCACACCTCCTCGCGGGGACCCAAATGCCTGGCCGTCTCCCCTAACGGAGAACCGGTCCGGCGGAAGGCCCGCCAAGTTTCCCTGGATATCGCGCCTGGCGAACACGTCGACGACTGGTCGTCCGCGTCCTCCGTTGCCACGGACGACGACTGCCCCGAGGCGCCCTGCCTCTCGCAGCAGGACTTCTCGAAGATTATGCGGACGGAGTTTGAGAGCTACGGGGACATCCTGTCCTACTTGGACCCCATTGGCATGGAACCGCAAGACCTGATTGGTTATCTTCACTATCAAGTAAAAAATCTCTCAAAAAAGGCCAAACAACGCCAGAGGCTTCAGGTACCGGACCCTTCGTCGCCGCGTCCTCGCGGCCGTCGCCTCCGCGTGATCACGGTCCCGCCTTGCGACGACACCGGCTCTTCCCACCGCCCCCCCCTCCTGCATCACGGTCGCCCACGTCAACGCCGAATCTCTGCGGGCCCACTGGCCGGACTTTGCTGAGATCTTCTACAGGCGTCGCGACACCGTCATCGCCGTCTCCGAAACGCGTCTCTCGGAGGCCTTCGGGGACGCAGCGTATTCCCTTCCCGGCTACCGACTCCACCGGAACGATTGGCCGTAGGGAGCTGGAGGAGGTGTCGCCCTGTACGTCCTGGATTCCTACCCGACCAGGCTCATCGCTGCGTCCCAGGCGACGCGACACCACCGCGCCGAGTTCCTCTTCGTCGAGGTGACCGTGGACGGCACCGCGCTGCTCGTGGGCTCGGCCGTACTTATGCAGTGTTCTTCAGATAAACAGACCATCGCTCTGATGTAAACAGGCTTGAAGTTGTAATTATTACATACTCGAAATGCTCACTATTCAATAAGATAACAATTGTTCGCCTCTATATCAATAAAAGGTACATTTTTCAACGACAATACAAGAGTAATATTTTTGGAATAATTGCTCTCAACATCTTACTTGATGCCATAGCCAAGACTAATTAACTTAAAGACTACATGTAAATTGTGTGCCAGGCTTCCTCCTCGACGAATTTTTTAAAATGGCGCCATATTTTTGAAGAGCAGTCATATAATTGCACAAATGAATAGCACAATAGTCCGAATGCATTCTTAGAAACAGTCATCACACCCAAATGGATCTATGACTTAATTATGTTGTGCGACGTAGCACTGATTGCACGAGATGTAAAGAAATGGTACGCACCCTCCGACGCTCGAAACCACAGAAATCACATCACTAACGCTTTCGGTTTTGTTGAATAAAAACCACATGAAGCACAACTGAGCACCACAACACGGCATCGCAGACTAACAGCAAATAACTAAAAGGTTCAGTTTGATCCAGCATCAGTATTCAATTATTAGTCAATAATAGCAATATTTGGCATTTTTGTCTAAATTCTCCGACAGCATTGGCTGAAACGAAGCATACAGTAAAATTCAGCGTCCAGTAAGGAAGCGAGGTCGGCCCCCGAGGCGAATCGCTCTCGAAAGGCCGCAATTTAGCAATATTTGGCATTTTTGTCTAAATTCTCCGACAGCATTGGCTGAAACGAAGCATACAGTAAAATTCAGCGTCCAGTAAGGAAGCGAGGTCGGCCCCCGAGGCGAATCGCTCGCGACAGGCCGCAATTTAGTAGCTCCACCTTACAGGGCAGGGAAGAGTTGAAGAACCAGCTACTAAAATAGTAGCACACGTTGCGCTGCTAAGCTGATTACCGATCGATGTATACCATTTTGTTGATGGGCAACTAGTTAGTGCGCTACTACGTCCTAAGGAGCTGACTATGGAATCTATGAATACGACCGTTTGACAGGATGGATACGTTTAAATGCATTGCTGAAGAAAGTCAAACAAAGTCATCATTAGAGGCAACACGGCAAAAATAGTCCTCAACAAAAGGCATTCGAAGGTATTCTACGTCAACATCCACAATGTCTCCATTAACAGATATAATCAAGCAGAAAGTACGTCATGTTTTTGAGGCGTCTAGGCAACACAAACACGACTAGCTGAGCGTGTTCCCTAGGAAACACATTCACAGCCGTCTGACTGGCAATAAACAGCGTAGAAACAGTCCTACCGTGACAACCCATCCCCCTTACCTCCGTTTCAGAGATTAGGCATGAGTCGTTTGTGAACAATTTGTGCGAAAAGACTCAATCACATTAGTGAACGAGGAAATCCGTCGCGACGCAAGCCGTTCGTTTGGAGCAAGGATGGGCTTTTCTGAGGGTTGGCAGTGGATGCGGTAGGTGACAGCCATCAGCCGACTCAAACGCGGACGCGACGCCCGCCAGTCGCTGTCGCCTTTGTGTCACGGGGTCAACGTGAGGTTAACTACAACAGCCGATATCGGAGCTCATGAAGCAACAACTGAGACAAAAAAGAAAAATCGCATACATCAATTGCATACACTGGCTATCCGAAGACGCAACAAGTCATTAGAAAATTCAATGCAGTAACTTGAGCATAAAGAGGAGAGCAAGAGCGGCCAGAGTACATGCGATACACGTGAGAAAATCAAGACTAGCCGAAACACAATGGGAAAATTGCGTATATCTCCTGCTTAAATGAATTTAACCGTAGGAACTGGATTTATATCAATACTAACATTGCTTTAAATATTTTATCTAGCTCGAGCTAGTAAAACAAGATTATATCCCGGGCATATTCTCTTTCAATGCTCAATAGTCCCTTCAGCATATAATGGAAAACATATCTCCTCAGACATGACTAAAAAGAGAGAACTCTTAGTATTTTCCACACTTAAAACTTTAATTCGCGACCCAGGTTTCGACTGCCTTGCAATCATTTTCAAAAGTACATTATACATGGTATGCGAGTTAATATATATATATACCATGTATAATGTATCTTTGAAAATTATTGCAAGGCAGTCGAAACCTGGGTCGGGAATTAAAGTTTTAAGTGTGGAAAATTAAAGAGTTCTCTCTTGATAGTCATGTCAGTAGTGTCATTCCACAAAGTTACGCCTTCAACCATTAAGTTTATATCTCCTCAGATTATTTGTCATAAAAATTAATTCAAGCAATAAGAAAACAAAGATTGCCGGCAATAATTAAAGACTTTATCAAAAAATATTGGAAATTCACAATTATATTGCATACTGTCACGTGTCCCAGAAATATTTTTCCAGCATACAGCATAAAATAATGACAAAATTTTCATAACCATGAGCTAAGAATATAGCGTATTTCTTCGGCCAAAAAAGGCCAATTTTCTTAGACGTCGTCAGCTGTAGATAATCCTGGTCCACATATTTAACCATTTTTAAACAGCAGATGCAGTGGATAAAGGAGGAAAAAATGGAACTTATAGAAATTGCTTTAGGCAAAGTTAACCTAGGCTCATCTCACTTAAATCAGGAAAATCCACAGCATAAGTACAGTATTGTAGAACTTTTGAGAGGCTAGGCATGCTTTCGGAGGTTTTCATCAGCAGAACGTCCAAGCAAAGAGAGAAATAATAACAAGTCGACATCGCAGCTTATTGTTTCGTGCGCACGTGGCGGCAGAGAAATAAACTCAAGATCAACTATCAACATCGGTTACGAAATAATTAGGAATAGCATTTTTCCTGAGGCTACTCGGTGTTGTTCTATAAGGAATATTATATTTCGTGGCCTTGTGGACCCATGCAAAGCCTTAGAGAGTAACAGTGCAAAGACCAAGGTAGTAGTTTCCAAATGAGGAGAATGAGAGTGAGTGGTGGAATAATCGACGAAAAGAACGATTTCGTATACCTTGACGACGGATAGATGGACGAGGAAACTAAAAGATTGGCAAATTCCGGAAGGGAAAGTCATCGGTAACAAGTGGAGTATATCAAGGATTGGTCTTTCGCGTAAGGAAGCGATAATCTTGGTATGCTGTTATAAGTGTTCAACTTAAAGAGGCGCGAGAAATACTGTTAATCACGAGCTATATCTCGCAAAAATTTGCAAACATTCACATAAATCCCTCACTTACAGAAAATTAATTTCCACAAGAGTAAAAAAGCGGTATAATTTCGGAATCGGCAGCCGAAGGACACATGCGATACAAAGACGGTATGAGGATACCGTCAAATTAAATTATTTCGGCTAGCATCCGTGGAAAGTTTTTCGACCACTCTATCGGGTGGAGACCTGGCAATGCTGCTGGCTCGAAGAAGAGTAAGCGTGGAAGCTTAGTCGAGTCATCCACTGCACGTGATTTCCTTGGCATCAGCTTTCCTCGTTGTGCGAGAGAGGTTTGCACGGAGGTCACAGATTCCTACGATTATTTCGTCCATAAGGATACAAATAAATGAGGCCGCCATAGTGTTTACATCAATTTTCCCCGCACATGCAATCGCGGTCCGAAAGGCCAACAATCCCACACCCAGAGGCTCAACGAACGCGACAGTTCTCCAACTGAAATCCATCAATGAAACTCAATCAAAAATATGCGAACTAACAACACTTTTAGCCCAAGATATAACAAATATTCAAACGCAAAATACTTCTTCAAAACAGACAACTAACTTATATCACTTTGAATTTCAAGTGCGTCGTAAGTCGAGGGCTCCCCGCCTGTCCTGAGACTGGTGCCTGCATTCACCGAGAGGCAAGCAACAAATAACGGGAGTGTACAAATAGTTTTGCACGCGTGCAGGAACAAGACTTTTATTCCCATCGCAATTAAACAAGTATTTAATTACATTGAGTTATGCACAAAAGGTTGAAAGGACATTTGTTTCCAGCAATATCTTACCTTTCGCTTCCTTCTTCTAGTTATTTATTTTAGCTACGTCATAGCTTTGCCTCGCATCTCATTTCGCTCAGCAGTCATCTCTTTTCAATGGGGTAGCAATGGAATCTTGAAAATCGGATGGGATGAAAATACACGTCTAATGTTAACGAAACCCAACGAACTGCGGAGGATAGGATCGTGAGAATAATGCGATTAAAATCGACCGTACAAGAGAAAGGTTTCAAATGTTCTTTACCCCTCGAGCGATTAGAGATCATAATAACTACATATTATTATATTTATATGAGGCTTACTACTTAAGTGTGTCGAAAGGTAATGTAGATCATTAGTTGATTTGCTCCTTCATACTTCCTCCTTGATCTGTAACGTATTCTAGCAACATATCACGCATATTTTCCGTGTAACTCTACCACTGCTCTGAATTAATGCAGTTACTAAATGCTTTTATACAAAAGCTTCTCAATCACTGGTAGCATACCTATAGCGTAGAGTAGAAATGGAATAAAATGAACTGAACAGCTAAAATGGAACAGTTCCGAGAAATGAACTGATAAGTAAATGAAAGGTTCAATAACTGTCTGTTCCGCACAGTAATTCACAGTTTGAACTAAGAGCCACACAGTATGAACCAAGCAGCGGCTGGCCATAAATTCTATTCATCAAGTTCCTTCGAATAGATGGAGACTACGGCATTTAGGGTGGGCTGTTGGAGCCACAATCTACCCATCCATTAGATAACACCCCTCGCAGAATTTGGGGATTTAACTCGTCCTTGAGGTCCATGCCAGAACCTTAACAGCATGCTCAATGGAGTTCACCTGCTGAATTTCTCGTATAAATGGAGTAATCATAAGTCTTTCGACAAAGTCCAAATACCTTGGCATTACCATAACTTCAGACCTATCGTGGGGAACACAAATACAAAACATATGCGGCAAAGCATTAAAGGAAGTACGTTTTTTCAAACGTATAATAAAAAGGTCCTGGGATGAAAAAGTGAAAGAGAAATGCTACTTCCATTTGGTTAGGCCAAACCTCGAATACGCCGCTAGTATTTGAGAACCTGGGCAGAGGGATTTAACCAAAACAATATTAATAAAACAAGGAAAATGTAGGGTTTAACTCTTTCCCGGCGAATGACTGAAATAAATTCTTCTCGGTTTCCGTCCGGGTGAGATGCTCCATCTGCTCCACTGCCGACGTTTCGATGGAAGACTTATCCATCATCATCAGGGCCGTTGATGCCGGGTGTCAAGAGGGCCGGTTTATATACACTGTCTCTCAGGTCAGGTCGAACGTGATTGGTGGAGAAGTTTATACTTTTCCCGCCATTTTTACGAGTGGGTTCCAGGTCCTACTTAAGTGGAACCCTTCGTGTCTTTCAAGTGATCGACATTAAAGTGCACATCCCCCACGGCGCATTGAAGGTATTTTCCGTTTCCCACCCCAGCTCTAAATCTCTCAATCCCTCTGATCTTCAGAAACTTTTCTCCGCGCACAATTCAGGCTTCTACGTCGGAGACTGGAATTCCAAACACACCGCTTGGAATAGTTTATCGGGTAACCGCAATGGCCACATTCTTTACTCATTCGTACAGGACCATCCCATTTCCGTCATTTCACCTTCTGAGCCCACTCATTACACCACTCGGCGTCGCGATCACCTCGGCGACATCCTCGATTTCGCTCTCGCCCATAACCTTCCCATCCTACCCGAACCAGCAGTCATTCACGCATTCACCTCCGACCATCTTCCCCTGCATTTCTCTCTCCCGCTCACTCCCAAATCACTCCTACCACCCACCATTCCTTTCACGGACTGGAATCGTTTTTCGGATGTTCTGGAAACCGTCCTATCTCCCATCGACGTCCTCTCCTCTCCTACTCCTCGCGATCTCGACCGCCGTGCGTCGCTGCTAACTTCATGCCTTTCATCGGCAAAGGATGAAGTTACTAAGCATCTTCCCCCCAAGCCAAAGTCCTCCACAAAGTTTCCTCCGCATCTTGCTGACCTCAAAGGCCAGAAATGCTGCACGCCGCCGCTGGCAACGCTCCCGCATGCCAGACGATAAACGAATTTACAATACCCTATCCAACGAAGCAAAGAAAGCAATCACCGCTTTCTCTAACGCCTGCAAGGAATCACACGTTTCCAGCCTCTCCTTCGACGACCTTTCCATTTGGAAAACCCTTCGCTCACTCAGGTGCCCTAAATCCTTTTCTTCACCGATCTATCACCTCAATTCCATCATCTACGACCCCAAGGCGAAGGCTGAACTCCAAGCTGACCACACCCAAACCATCATGGCCGAAGACCCTACTCCTCCTCCTCTCCACAAAACCATCAACTCCTTTCTCACCAACTTCCCCTCTCCTAATCCATCCGATATCCCTATGCTTACCTCTCCCTTACAACTCCGTTCTATCCTCTCGTCTCTCCCCGCCCGAAAGGCTCCCGGTCTTGACGGCATCTCTAACACCCTTCTCAAATTTGCCGCCAGGAGTAAGACATTTCTCCTTCTCTTCACCGACCTCCTCAATTCCTGCAATTCACTCTCCCACTTTCCATCCTCGTGGAAGGAGGGCAAAGCCATCCTCATCCCGACAAGTGAAATATATTCTCGACTTAGTCCAATATACCAAGATAGGAAACTAAATTATTCCACAATACATATTAGAAGCATTCTTATGCTTTATCCATTCATCGAAAGCATATTTCAACCTAAACAACAAATGGCTAAAAGCCACTCATCGTCATGTAGTTTTCTAAATGAAGCCATCGAAGCACATATTCTTCCGCATTTAAATACAAAAGTTTGCTGAATGGCGGTGATAATAAAACTCGATACCACGAGACTGAGAATTCATACACGGAGTGGATACCTTCTTCCTGGAGCTTGCACCGCGAGCATACGAGCACATACATTTTCTTAAATATAATTGCCCATACAGCCGCGCCGAATTTAATACTGGAGTTTCAGTATAGAGAAAACTTGCTAAACGTCATTTCTGCACACTATAATGCTTTTTTTTGTGGTAGAAGGTAGTTTTCATACTTTTTCTTATTTTTTACGTCATTCATTTTTGACTGATTATTTTTACCTAACTTGGAGCCATTTTTTCTAATTACTTTATATTTTAAAGCTCAGTCATCTAAAAAAATGACAGGTTGATAAAGAATGCATGGATAATAAAAGGAATCGGAGATGCTGTTCATATAATACTATTTTCCATCACATTCATAGCATAAAAAAGTTGACTTAATTATCTTCACTTTAATTTGCAAACTATGGGTGATCACTAAGGACCGGAAGCAGTCAGAGTGGATGACAGTCTCCATTTGCCTTGATTTTAGGAATATATCTATCATCGTAATACGCCATTCAGATAACTAAAACGTGATAAAGCCCCCTCACACATTTGGAATGCTATGCCTGTTCATTTGGATCAGTTCTTTCGAACTACTCTGATCCCTTTGTGACGTTTCTCCCGAGAGGGCTCAGCTGTAATCGTCGATAATGGGCGCCAGCACGGGATTTGGATTCCGCCCGCACTCAGAAGAGGGAAAGGTTGAGGGATGAAATAGGTTAAATAAAAATTTAGGAATTCTCTCAGTGTTTGTAGTGTCGGTCAACCACTCGTTGACTCGAACACCTGTTCATCATCGAGAATGGGGTCGGAGAGGAAAAAGGACAATACGAAGGAAAAAGGAAATGGAATAACTTCCACAAAACAGAAAATACTGACTGCCTATACTGACGAGACTAAACCTAACGAAAGCCAAAGGACGAGACTCGTTAGAAAAACCTCTCGCAACGGAGCTCACGAACGAACTCACTGCCTGCCCCTCAGCCCGAGCGGTAGCTCATTCCTCCCCTCTCTACCAACAGTGGTCTCCGCGGCTGTTTAGGTAAACGCAAAAAAAGAAAAGCAGTGGGCGCACTTGAGCGCCAGCATTTAAACGTTGCACCTTTTTGCATGAAATTGAACGGTTCAACAAATCGATCCGCATGACTCAACTCTAGCGCGGCGCACGTAGGTGAAATATCACCTCCAGACAAATATTTGTAGGTTTCTGATAATGCTTTTTTTATGATATCATCAAATTTATTATTATTATTGATTCTCAACAAATACATTTCGAAATTTAAACACTAAGTACCAACAAAATGCACACTGCTGAAAATAATATATTAGATACAAACAAAAAAGACACTTTTCTGAAAATTATACAAAGAGAAATTATCTCTCACAAAAGTCGATGCTGCCAAACCTCATTGGTTGGTCGGCAGGTTCCATTCAACATTAATAGTTGTAGTTTCATTAACCTTATTAGGGCACAGTGTAGTGCATTTTCGTAATAACTGACTCCCGTCACACACTATTTGAGTGTTTTTCAGGATATAACGTGGATGTATGTAACGGATAAAGTCCTTTCATGGGCCATCAGAGTAGGATTAGAAAAACCTGTTAAAAGACACTTTCAGTTATAAGTGGCCAGCATTACCAATTACTCATCTGTCCCTATTCAATATACCTTCCCTTCAAAAATATTGTTTTAAAAGTTCGAAATAAAAAAACAACGTACCTGGACAATCCCACGTTTCTCGTAATATGAAGTACCACGCCGACAACGCCGATTGGAATCAGTACCAAACAATTTCTTGATAAATCTCTTAATTTATCTATTTTAATGCATCTCAGTATAGTCATCTGGTATCGATAAGTACAGGATGAAACTTTGTATCTCAATCAAAAGGTAAGGAGGTCGGGTCAGTAAAAGTAAGCACTTCCTCACTGCAGGGCAGAAAGTTGGGTAACAATCCCTGTGCTTTCCCTTTACTGGTACTGGAAACGATTACATGCCGCCGGGTCGTCCACATCAACCAATTCCGTCGGCGTAAAATTTTGCTCAAATAACAGGAACAATTGAGCACACAATTTCAAACACAATAACGACAGCATTCTCCTCCATTGCGTTTCGCGAGTCTATGACTAGGATCGATCGCAAAAAGTTAATTGCAACAGTTCTTACGTGCCTGACAAACCTTTAACTCGGCCCACTTTCCAGCGATTGCTAATACAAGATTCGTCGATCAGCCACGAGATGGACAGTCAAAGCGGACGATCGCGACGCCCGCGATGCATTTTCTAATTTCGATCGAGTTCGAGAAATCGATCTTATTTTGAACTTTCGGTCGATTTTTAAAAAACCTGACCACAATCATCAAGATTTACCACCAACACCCTGGCCTGATGGGAACTGCAATTACGTGTCACCACCACTCGAAATACAAAAATCTATTTGCTCCTCAGGGTGACACACAGCTGTCATAAACATAGGATAAATGCGAAATTGAATGACTAACGTGCCGATGGCATCCTCCAAAATGATGACAGAAATGGGCCGAGAGAACGAACTCGAGCGCTCATCCGATGCACGATTAGCATCTCCCCGTGCTTGACAACGCAAGAGGTGTCCGCCCCCAAAAGGAAGGTCGTCCCCATTTACACTCCTTTATCTCGAAATGTTCTGGGTAAATAATTTCTAAGCAAGGAATGACGGCATCACGCTCAGTCGCGGCCGACTTCCACGACATATTCATCTCAGCCATTGCACAACAACGGGCTAAGAATATGGCCTATTTCTTCGGTCAAAAAATGCCACTAACTTGGAGACGTCGTATGCTGCAGATAATCCTGGTCAGGCTGACTATGCAGACGTTATACGGGCACGGAAGGAAGGAAAAGACTCCCTCTGTAGGTGTTCCTGATAGGTTGGTGATCTTGTTCAGTTTTCCATTCTAACTCTGCAATATGGGAGTAAAAAGTAATCTTTAACAAAACCAGCTAACCCACTCTCAATAAATTGTAAGTGGGTTTTTAGTTTACTCCCAATGATTAAGTGTTAAGAATCCGCCGCTAATCCTCCCTCCCATAGTAAGTTCATTTTATCAATGTATGGGATTCATTTCGGGAAATGCTGCGGGGTTCTGACCATTTTTTCTCGAAGTTTCACTCCGGAATTCAAATCGGCCCAACAATCGGGCAACGGACGCTATATAAGATTGAGACGAGGCAGGTACACTCATTCTCTTGCAAACGCTCCCAGTAGGAGTGAAACGTCGCGAAAAAATGATCAACACCACGCAGCATTTCCCGAAAGGAATTCCATACATTGATAAAAGAAACTGCGAAAACCTTCAAGCAAAAAATAAGTTCATTTTTTTATCCTGTGACTCTTGATGATTTTCTTCTAGTAATTTCGTGTGCGCCGTTCACATATTACGTTTTGGCCAATCAGGTGTCTAAAATTTTTCTCGATATGTCCAAGATGGTTGGATCAGTTTCCATCGAGTGAAATGTATCATTTTCCAATGGTGGTCAGAGAAAGAAGTATTTATTTAACCTCAGCCCATTTACTGCGATATCAAGAGACGGCGAGATTTGACTACCACATGGAATCGTGCGATATCTCAGCGTGCGATACCTCACATGAAAAACCATTTCCAGGACAGCGGAAGGATACGTAAGATATCTTAGCTGAAATTGTGCGTGAGGACGTCTATCGAAAACAAATGGCAAACATAATACCATTGCCCTTGTACGATAATCCATCAAGCAACCATTAAAATCGTTATTACACAATTAAAATCGTAATTTTTACAGAAATAGTTCCGTGATAGACACCCAAAGCGTCAAATGGAGGCTATTTGACGAATAAAAATAAAATAAAACAGAGAAAGTCTCCAAAAGCTGTAAACAATTGGCACCCTTCATCAACAAACACCAAACTTACTGTGTTGGTATGCAGGGAAAGCACAGCAGCGACCAACCACAGTCTCTCAACCAAGAATACCCCCCTGTGATGGTTTACGGGAAAGTTACTTCCTCGCCAGGGACCAAACACACACGCACACACACAAACCAAATAGGATCCTTTGCAAGGGCTAATGGGACCCCGCTAAGGATGTGTGGGTTATAACCTGGGATCCTTCACAGGGCTTATGAGACCCCGCTAAGGATGCCCGGTTGTTTACGCAAGCACACAAAATCACTCACTCACACACACGAATGGGCCCAAATCCTGGGAGAATCAGCTCAAAAAGAGCATGGTCAAATCAACACAACAGGGCGAGGGTGGGGGTCGAATACGCGTCTTTCGGCTACAAAGTAGCCCTCTTCAGCGAACCGAAGGTAACGCGTCACGTCAACGCAAGGTTGAAGTGGCGTCACCTCAGGGCATGTCAGTGCCGAAAATGGTGCCTCCTCATATGCCTTGCCGTTTCCGAGCCAAAATGGTCAGGTAGGCTCTGATTGGCTAGCGCTGATCTTCTTTCTCTCCGCCTTTATTCTGCGAAGGGCTGGGTTCCAAGCCTCGCTTCTCACGGAACCGAGGCCCTCCAATCCTTCTTGAGTCACATGAACCAACAACACGGAAGCATCAAGTTTACTATGGAGAGGGAGAATGACGGCACTCTACCCTTCCTATATATTCTTATCTACCGGTAGGAGGATGGTTCTCTGGGACACAGAGTTTATAGAAAGTCCACCCACACGAATTTGTATTTGAACGCGTATAGTCACCATCATCCATCACAACGGAGAGCAGTACTTTCAACGCTGGTACACCGAGCACGGTCCATTGCCGATCAAGAGAGCCTGCCAGCTGAAATTCAACACCTAAAGATGAACTTCCAACACAATGGCTACTCGGGCAAGGAGATCACCATGGCCCTAAAAAGGACCTTCACGGATCGGAAGGAAACACCTGAGGACAACGACAAGCCGGTTGCCAGCGCCTGTCTGCTATACATCTCGACTATTTCTGGGAAAATCTCTAGAATTCTAGGGAAGTATAATATCCGGACCACACACAAGCCAATTCAGAAACTGAGGAGCAAACTTGTCCGTGTTAAGGATGACCTCGGACTTAAAACACCGGGAGTTTACCGAATTCCCTGCGAATGTGGTGAAGTGTACATTGGTGAGACGGGCCGGACCATTGAGACGCGGGTTAAGGAGCACATGAGGAGCATCCGACTATGCCATCCGGAACAATCCGCGGTGGCAGAACATAGTCGAAGCAAGGACCACCGTATAATATTTAACGACACTAAACTACTTAGCCGATCCAACGGATACTGGGAACGACTGACGAAGAAAGCCATAGAGACCCGGATGGAGAAGAAAAACTTTAACCGGGACACGGGCTACGCGCTAAGCGAGGCTTGGAACCCAGCCCTTCGCAGAATAAAGGCGAAGAGAAAGAAGATCAGCGCTAGCCAATGAGAGCCGACCTGACCATTTTGGCGCGGAAACGGCCAGGCATATAAGGAGGCACCATTTCCACCAATTCATCATCCTTGGCGACCTAAACGCGAGGCATACCCACTTCCGTGATACCACCACCACCCCGAAGAGAAAGGCACTCGAAGGCTGGCTCCTGGACAACCCCGTCGTTAGGTTGGACATTCCCTCCCCCACCTTCTTCAGGTACGGCACATTCCCGGACCACGCCCTTCTGTCAGCGACCCTGGCTCCGATGGCAGGAGACGTGTCAGTGGATGACTGCCTAACCTCAGACCACTTACCTTTCTCCTTTTCCTTCCACCTCTTAACCCCCTTCTCAACACACCTTTGTCCGACCAAACTTCCGTAAGGTTGACTGGGACCAGTTTAACGAAGCTGTCACAGAAAACATGCCCACCAAAGAAGGCCTAGCCTGCCCAGATGATGTTGACACGGCCATTGAGAATGTCGAAGGGGCATTTTCCAATGCAGCTCAGTCGATACCCAACATCACCATTGACCCGACGAGGCCGCCGTTACCACTCCGGGTCAGAAGACTAATCACGCCGGCGTCGGTGGCGGCGGGGTAAAGTCCTCGCCTGCCAAACCGAAGGTCGCGGGTTCGAGTCCCGCCTGGGTAGGATATTTACACATCCCTGGGCATGGTTGTGTGTGTTCGTCAATACATTATACATCTAGTAATTGGCTTCGGCTGTTAGATATAAAGAAATTATTATTATTAAAAACAAACGCTGCCTATACCGACAGTGGATCAGGACCAGAGACCCCTGGATCAAAGCAGAGTGGAACCGGGCAAACGCAGTCATCAATAAGGAAGTAAAGGCGGGAAACGAAAAATGTTGGCAAGAAGCGTGTCGAAAGCTGGACTATCGAAACGGCACAGGCTTCTGGAACACATTTAAATCCATCACAGGCCAAATAACGCCCCGCAGACACACCCTAATCGGCGCAGACGGGGACCCTATCGCCGACCCTCAAGGGTAAGCGGAGGAATTCAAAAGGGTCCTAACTAGAGTCTACTCCCCCTTGGAGGACCCTCCGTTTACGGATGAACAACAAGAAATATGCGATCTTCACCTCGAAGAAATTGAAGATCTCATCCCGAACGACCTCCGACTCCAGGAAATCGCCGTACTCTACGGCCACTATCAAGGCGAAGAGGGCATCCTCAACCCCATCACCGAAGAGGACATGTGGGACGCTGTCCCGTACAAGAACACGGCACCTGGAGAAGACAAAATAAGAGCGCTGTACCTGAGGAAGTCACCGGATACCTGGCCTCTCCTGATGCAGATCTTCAATGCACTGCTAGCCCTAGGTTACTGCCCCAAATCATGGAAAAGGACCACCATGACTATGCTACCAAAACCCGGCAAAGACAAGAGCAAGGCCGAGAACTACAGACCAATCAGCCTCACAAGCACACTAGGGAAATGGTGCGAAAGAATCATCTCAAGGAGAATGATGGCGATGTTTGAGGCCAGTGGTGTTTTGCCCCAACACCAATATGGTTTCCGACCACATCGCTGCACGACGGACCCCCTTGCTCTACTAACCAGCACTGCGATGGAGGCTATTAACAGAAATAGATATGCGGCAGCACTGTTTCTGGACATTGAGAGGGCATTTGACAGTGTATGGCACGAAGGTCTGATATACAAACTATCCCTCATCCCAAGAGTAACGCGAAACCTACTCTGCATTCTCAACAGCTTCCTGGGCAACAGGGACGCCAGGGTAAGAGTTGGAAAACATCTCTCAGCACCCTTCCCCCTTAAGGCTGGGATACCACAAGGGACCGTACTCTCCCCCCTCCTGTTCACACTATACTGTTGAGACATGCCGGTAGACCTCAGGACTAAACCGGTGACACTATGTCAATACGCCGACGATACCGCCCTTTGGTGCTCTGGAAGTAACCCGGCAGAAGCAACGAAGAAATTACAAACCATGGTGGAAAAGCTAGAGACATGGTTCCGGATGTGGAGGATGAGGCCAAACGCTGCAAAAACGCAACTTCTGATTGCATCCCCACTATACAAACGCAAGGATTTATGTAGAATTCAATGATGGGACTAGCAAGTAAAAGAGAAAACAGAGAAAAGAGAAAAAGCAACGTGCCTGGGAACGACGCTGGACAAAAACTTCACCTTCATACTCCATGTCCAATCAGTCCGGGCGAGGTGTAGCCGGTGGAGTAATCTGATCCGCGCGGTCCGGGCGGGGGGTCGGGGGGGGGGGGGGCGAGGGGTCACGGTGGAGTGCGGATTGCTTCTGTAAGAGGCCTTCCTCAGGCCAGTGATGGAGTACGCCGCGCTCGCTGTTCTCCCGCTTGGAAACAACTTGAAGCCATACGCCTCCCTTGAACGCCGGATCTTGCGGCAGATCCTCGGCCTGCATTACCGCGCTCGGTCTAATGTGGTCTACAAACTATCTAACATTGAACCTATCCTCCACATGTTATGCCGTCTCCGATGCAACGCGGCCAGGCGCATCGCTACCAACAACCCAGGGTTACTACAAGAGATCCTACAGCTGGGAGACGGACCCCTGCCCAACAAGGCCAAGTCGAAGATCTGCTCCACACCGAGGTTCATCGCAGACCACATGCATCTCTTCCACCCAGACGTCATCCTACCACCAACAAATACACGACCCAGCATTCCTGCACCAGCACCTCTCACCATAATACCGGGCATTTCACTGACTCCAGGAAGTCATCATCCAACCGACCCCCCCCCCCCCCCAGTGACCCATCCAGTGTAACACCCCAGTGAAAATTTACCCATAGTAGCTGTTTAAACAATCCCCAGTGATCAACGCCCAGTCTGGACTGTAAGTCCCAATATCCCCAACACCCGTGAAATTTAATTATTCAGTGCACGCAGTGTACACCCCAGTGACACCTTCCCAGTTCAGGCTATAAGCCCAAAAATACCAAAGAACTAAAGACTATTTACACACAAGATTTATAAATATATAGATTTATTTATTTGTCTGTTAAGTCTCATACATATTCTCTTACATGTCTACTCATTGTGGTTTTAGTGGGTTTCCCGTCGTCCTAAGGCGAATGCCGCGCCGTCATCTCCCACACAAACACCCCTCCAATACGAGGCCAAAGACTTCAAATACACCCTAAAGAGGTAGTTGCCTTTAACAGGGACCGGACACATGTTATTTCTTTCTTGTTATCGCTTTTCTTCTTTCTGTATGATGCGTTTCAGAAATAAACATTGTTGCATTTGACTTTCGACACTGACATGCCCTGAGGACGATGGCGGTGGTAGCTATCGAAACGTCGGCCCACAACGACCTGGCCCGGTAGAAAATCCGAGAAGACTTCATCAACATAATACGCCGGGAAAGAACTAAATCATACTCGAAACATTTTTAAAATGGAAAATCGCATCTGCTCTCACGCATCCTAAATGACGTCGCGAATACATTTTACATACCTCACCCAAGAGCCTGCGCAAGCCAGTATACTATCGGTCTTAAGTTACGTTCCCCGCAACGATGGCTCATTCTGACACCGCAGACCATCTCCAGGTCCGACATAGGCGAAAAATTAAGAGATGCATTGATGAATTGATACACATACAAAAATTCGTGATCGTGAAGTTCACGGAATCGGTCGGGGTATTGCGATGTGGGAATCAATAGGGAAACCACCACATTAGCCTCCCTAGAAGATGTAGCAGAGCACGAATGAAATGCTAAAAGTGGTAACTTTGTGGAATTCCATGTTTTTAAAATGGATTTATTAAAACAACTTTTACAATCCACAATGGTCAAAGCAATGGCACGATCCGGATTTCGACGCAAAAGCATCATAATCAGGTGCTAAACTGCATTCCAACTGTATATGACATTAAGCATTCCTCCCAGTAAAATGTTCCGGAGGTAAAATAGTCCCCGATGGGAAATCCGGATCGGGACTACGGAGAGGGGTACATTTGTCAGAATAGATAGATGCAGGATAGGGCCATGAAACTTGAGATCTTTAGGAATTAACGGGAAGCCGGAGAATGTGAAGATCGAGAGGCTGGGGGTAGAAACACTGGGAGCCAGTAAGATCACGAGGAAAGGGGCAGACGACTACTGGAGACACGTATATCGAGTGATATATTCAGGAGACGACCAAAATAAAAAGACCGAAGGTGTAGGCATCATAGAAAAGAAAAGAATTGGACAGAAGAATGAAGTCAGTCTGGCAGTACAGCAAGTGGACTCTGATGGTGATGCTGAAAGGAGAGCCTACGAACGCCTTGATATGGCAGGTCTACAAGCTGACGTCTAGCCATATGGAAGAAGACATAGAAGTAGTGTACGAGCAAATTGAAGAAGCCCTCTGGGTAGTAACGAGGAAAGACAACCTCATCACAATGGGAGACTGGAACGCAGTGGTGGGAAAGGAAAAAGAGGGAAAGAGTGTACGACTCGTCGGACTGGGCAAAAGAAATGCCAAAGGAGAAAGACTGGTCGAGCCCTGCAACGAGAAGAATATAGCACTAGCTAGCCCTCTCTTCGAGCACCATTGGCGTAGGGTGTACACACACAAGATACCAGGTGATATTGCCAGATACTTATTGGACTACATACCACAGACGTCGAAACCGGTAGACAGCATTAAAAACATAGTGAAATCGTACATCGTTTTTATAATGAGTTATGACTACATACTAGCCAAGAGTCAGATAAAAGAACCAAGGAAAGCAGTGCAAGAGGTATCCCGGTGTGGGTATAAACAGTAACAACAACAAAGTAATCATGGAGTGCCGTTGCCGGTACTAGACAATTAAGAAGATATAACATGAACCAAGATGGGACACGAAAATACTGGCCGAAAAAGGGAACAGAATTATTTGTCACAGCCGTCGACAAGAAACTGATCAATGGAGAAATGGGCACCAAAGGAAAATTGGAAGAGCTGAAGAGGAAAATCACAGGTATAGCAAAAGAGCAAATGGTGAGCAAGATGGCCGACACAAAGAAGTCATGATTACGAGGGAGATTAGGACAATGACAGAAAAAAGAATAAAATACAAGAACCCCAGAAACGAAGGTGAGGCAACCCACCTTCTATAAGAAGAATAGAAACCAAAACAATCGAGAATGCTAGAAGACTATGAGGAATTGGATAAATTGCTGCTGCGAGGAAGTCAACGAAAACATGAAGAAGGGGAAAGCCGAAACCATACACAAGCTAGTAAACAAACACTTCGGAGAGAGAAAAAGGAAGGGAAATATCAGGGATGCGAACGGGAATATACTGCTACAGGAAGAAGATAATGGGAACAGATGGAAGCAATACGTTGATGAACTCTAATGAGGGCCGACGCCGCTGGAAGAAAACCAAATGAAAGACGAGAGCTAGGTTGACAGGGAAGACCGTGTCCCACACATACTGACGAGCGAATTCGAAAGAGCAGTAAAAGACCTCAAGAAAAAGAAATACCCGAAGCAGACGAAATATACGGAGAAATCATCAAAGCGCTCGGAAGCACAGCCAAGGTGGATCTGTGCGTCGAGATGGGTGCCGAGAAGAGTGACTTCGGAAGCGCGTTGGTGAGGAGAACGGGCGGCCGCGCCGACGGCGTTAACTGATAAATAGTCGCATCTATGCATGTGTGAAAAGTCACGAAGTTCATCAATATGCTCTAAACGTCTTAATGAAATAAAGTAATTTATAAATGTACATATTTGTGAGTAAAATGTTACAAATAAAAAATTACAGTAGTTTTCAATCCCAACGATACTAACGATAGTAAGTGCAAACAAAAAATGCTCCTTGGTGCGCAATGTACATGACTAAATTATTATTACGGACACCGCCTACCGCTGGTTCACGAAACCTACATACATCGTCATTCTGATGAATAAAATCTTGTTTTCCGACACGGAGAGGAGCCTTGCGGTTTCCCTTAGCCGTTTCAAAAAGTCCAGCAACAGTGAATACGCGTACATTATGCTTGCTGATGGCCGCCACGCACATATAGGCTTGTTTGATGGTTCTATTTTTAAAAATTGTCACGTCGATGTCGACTTTAAATGCCGATGGTAAGCATCGAATACCTTAATAAATTGCCAATAGATTTTCGATGGTCAATTGGTTGACATTGTCCGATCGATTGCCGATGGTCGATATAATACCAATTATCAATCTTTTAACGACGATCAATCAATTATCGATGGTTGACAAAATAGGGTGAGAATAGGAAAAGGCGAGGGTGTGCGTCGTATACGTGTATTTCGGCCACAAGGTAAGTATATGTGCGAATATGTATACGCGTATACGACGCACACCGTCGTCTTTTCCTGTTTCATTCCTTTGACCAAGCTCATCTCGAGCCTGATTCTCCCAGAAGTTGTTGTTGGGCCCTGTTGAATGTGTGAGTCATTTTTGAGTGCTTATGAGAGTGATTGCTCTGTGAGCTTGTAACCATAACTCAGGCATCCTTAACGGGGTCTCTAAAGCCCTGTGAAGGAACCCAATTGAGTTGAGTGTGTGTGTCTGTGAATAGTCACTGGCGAGGAATTAACGTTCCCGTAAACCTTCACCAGGGTATTCTGGTTGAGAGGCTGTGGTTGGTCACTGACGCTACCGTCAAACCAACAGTAATTTTTTTCTGTTCTATCTTTTGACGAATGGTGCCAATAGTTACGGCCATTGGAGGAATATTCTAACACTATTTTGTCAAGTCTACGAGGCCGCAGAGCTCAAGTTCCTTGATTTAAATTATCGATGGTCAATCGATTGTTAATGATCAATTGATTGCCGATGGTCAATAGGAAATCGATTGTCGATGGTCAACCGATGGCCACTGATCTAGTAAACGGACAATATGATAGTCGAGTCACTGGTCACTGACCGGTAAATTGGAAAATTGGCGCGTCTCTGCCGTCTACCGTGGCCTGGCGTACGGGCGACACGACGCCCGGGTGTATGATCATCGAAAATAATCGATGATTGCCCATTGAACAAGTCTACGCACAAATATTTCCACCCCGCTGTTGCCAGCCATGGATACACAAGGCGCCTATCCCTCCAGTGCCGCTGTAAGTCGTTGTCGGCGACGTCCTCTGGAGCTGGATAGGTACAGAGGCCACTTCTCCACAGCTTCAGTCCTAGATGGCTCGACTATCGAGTGCTTCTTGATGAGTTCTTGTAGGTGTTGCACAGTTTTGGCGCTAGAGGAATAAGGTGATGCGGTTCCAGCAGCCGCAACCTGAACGTTAGCGCAGGGCCTGACGAACTCCTTTATGTCACGGAGTCGATCGCGAATAGAGGTCTCTCAGGGGCGCGGAGATAAGTCTCTCCCCCGGCGACATGTATCCGTTCACGTTGGGAAGGTTTCTGAAGTTCTTGTGTAATGTACTTATATCATCTTTTAAGACGAAACATCTGTCCAGGCTCTCGAACAGCCACAAAACGATCCACCCGAAGAGAAATGTCAAGAGTTCTATAACCTCTCAACCAGCTCATTCTTCTTGAAGAGAACCATTTTTCCTGGCTTTCCCTTTAGAATAAACAAAGTAAATACAAAATTCTATCTTTCGAGCTTCACTATAAAAGCCACAGTAAAATAACGACTCACCACTTGGACTACGGCGATTTTGTAGGGTAAAGTACACTTGAAGTACTAATGAGTGACTGTGAGATGAAACTGATATAGCTCCGGTACAAATAACCTCAGTACTTTTCAATTTTTGTGTGTTTTTGTTCTAAATTTGGCAGTGATAAAATAGGAGTTAAATCATCTTTAGAAAAAACAATGCGTTCAATTTCTTAAATAAATACTATCGGCCGTATTCATACATTTCAGCTAAAAGACGCTAGTAGGCGACTAACTTAGTCAGCTACTAAGAGCACTTAGTCGCATACTAACAAATGGGCCACGTGTACGTCGTAGATCTTCGGCCGGTGCTCGAATCGTGCCGGGTTCCCCTCGACCGCTCTGGGGTGCATTACTCAGCCCAGGCGTCAGAACGGGTGCCCCTTAGGATTTTCGAGCATTGTAGATATTTTTTAGGCTAGAGAGTATGTTTAGTGGGATTCGAAAGTATTCAGTGGGATACACGCGATAACAGCCTCCGAGTAACGTTAAACTTCATTGCCGAAAGAACTTAAGAGAAGCACAAAAAAATAAATGTTACTTCCATAGCGAAAATAATTCCAACACGCGCTGTCTAGATAACTGCAAAACTTCAAAGGGAAACTCGCTTCTCAGTGGCTTCAGAGAACTGCCTTATCACTTTGTTTTCGTGAAGCTGCCCGCATTGCGTTGCTTCATTCTGAAACTTACGGTCGTACAGAAGCCGTCTCCGCCTTTTGCAGATTGTTCCAAAGTTGGATAAAGTCAATCGATTAATTCGTTCCCCCACCACCTTTCCTTCTCCAGTTGATCTCTAGAAGCTGTAGTCACTTTTAATTTCTCCATGAATTCTTCTACTCCTTTATCATATTCTTCGCCATCCATGTCTAACTTTTGGCACATTACACCTAAACCATCCCCATCACTTGTTTTTGTCTTCTTCTTTTGTTGTTTAATGTCTCGTTTGGCGAGCAACTACTTTATTGCACTTATACGTTTCAGTCTTCTGAGACAAGTGAATTCGACAGGCTTGTGGGGACTTATGCCTATAAGCGTTTCCCAAGTTGAATATCTCCACACGAGTCCTAGTTGGAAATCCAGAGCCGTAAGTCCTGCGTTGATATGATCCTCTATTGCCCCTATTCACTTGTTTTCTGCCCGAAAATCTGGCCAAAAACATAAAATTTGGCCTAAGACATAATTTTTTCTGCACTATTACTGGTGTCGTGTGATGTCAACTGCCCAGAATTTCGGATAAGTGGCTTAACAGCCACATCAATTTTTTCGAGGTACGCTATTTCTTCCTTGGTAATAAGTTTCAACTTCCGATCGACAGCTTGACAGAAGTAGTCTTGGCAAGACGCGTGACATCCAAATACGTGCTTGGGACCATTTTTTCAAAGCCTCGACCAGGGACTCAACGGTATTCCCTTCTGTACAGTTATACGTAATAGCGCCACTAGCTGCTTTTTAAAGCTTATCATTTTTACTTTTGTAAGAATTATTATGACAAAGGGCCTCGCCTCCGCAATCTTGATCAATGCTTTGGTGAAGCGCTTCACTGCATGATTTGCGTATTCATTTTTTTTAACGTAGCTACCATAGGGCACTAGTTCCCGGACGTTTTTCATCACGCTCGAGTCTCCATCTCCAACAGAGCAAGCAGAACAAATCATGCAAGCTAATTATTACTGAATTATCTAACATTATGGAACTGTGTCAACATACATTAAAGTTAGCGCTAACTTCAAGCAAGAACAAACAGTAACCTATAGGAATAGTAATTTTTTAGCAACTAAAATGACTGATTTTCCGACTTTGTACTTTGCTAATGCAAAACTGATAGAAAGTCCACAAGGTAGAGCATATCTACATGGTAATGACCTAGCTCAGAAATGCAATGCCAAAGCACGTACGTAAGGCTTGGATAAGAGAAACCGTCAGCCAGAGCGTCCGAAAATTATGCCGTATGGCCGGGTTGTTGCTCCTCGATGGAGCTGACAAGGTGGTCGTGTCTAGGATGAGGTAGTACTCCCGTTTGTAAGACCTTCAGAGAGAGGCCGTGAAGTCAATTGTCTAGCAGACCGTGAGAGAAAGTCGAGAGGATGCGAACTCAAAACAGGAAAGTAGAGATGCCAGCAAGAGCCGAGTCAAAGGTGGTGCCGTCAAACGCCGGATGATGCCGAGTCTTCGGTTCGTCCTCCACAGCGTAAAACCTTTCTTGCACACCGCTCTAGCTCAATCCTACCAAGTCCCTCCAACTTCATACCCTTCCCCTCCCCTCGGGGCCTTCCCCGCATTCCCCTCCAGTGGCAACTCATTACCCCCCCTCGAATCTCCGTGAGCGCCTTCACCTGCTTGCCTATTTCGCCGCTAGAGCCGCTCTTGATCGGCGCGTTTGCAGCTGGTTCTAACTTTCCTAATAACTTATTTAAATCTCAACGTATTTCAATTTTATTAATTTTAATTTAATATTGAATATACTGCTTACGTCTGCCAGAGACAATTTTTTGTAAAAAGCAAAAAATTAAGCCAAATTTTACAATTTTGAGGTCTTAATTTAAAAAAATTTTAAATGTACGCTCTGGGAAACATAGCTAGCACTCAACTTAATAAGAATGTGAAATTTCTTTTTCATTAAGAGGATTCCCCAATCTACAGGGAGTAAAGTTTTCGACGCAATCCTATTTCGCCTTAACAACGTTCATTCGGTGCCAGGAGTGGGGATTAGAACTAAATATTATTAATGCACCACAGTTCACTTCCTGCGTATGTCATCACACCAAAGACATGACACCATACCTACACCGTGGGTGAAGTAAAGACAAAATCTTCCAAGTACAGTAAATTATCTTGGAATTACCTTAATTTCTGATATATCGTGGGGAATACACATACAAAACATATGCGGCACAGCATTAAAGAAACTAGATTTTGTTAAGCGAATAATAGGAAGGTCGTCAGATGAAAAAGTAAAAGAGAGATACTACTTCGCTCTGGTTAGGCCACATCTCGAATACGCCGCAAGCATTTAGGACCCTGATCATAAAGATTTAACCAAAAAAATTAATAAAAAACAAAGAAAAGCAGCACGATTCCTTAAAAACTGCTACGAACGAATATAGTGTTATACAACTGTTAGAGGGATTAAGGTGGGAGCCCCTAGAGACTCGGAGGCTGCACGCTAGGCTTAGGCTGCTTGAGATATTCTCAACTGGTGTGTTTCAGAGCGACACAGAGAATATTATCATGACGCCACACTACATTTCTAGGTCTAACATATGCGATAAAAGAAGAGATACTCTGCCGAACAGATAGATACAAAAACTCGCTCTTTCCGCGCACAATAAGCGACCACAATAAAAACTGAGCTCCTGTAAATACACACCCATAGTACATGTCACCATCTCACCACTAAAAATTTACATCTTTACACGGCTGGTGACCTACCACCCCCTGCCACACGCCCATGCGGCGGCTCGCGGGGTAGGATGTAGATGTAGATGTGATAGCGGACTTATTAGATTCCAGCGTAGATACGAGAGGGCGCACTAAGGGATTGGCAAGTCGACTTACTACACCGAAAGTAGACTCGTTTGAGGTCGACTATTAATTTTCAAAGTCTCCCTAAGTCATAGACATTCGAATTTTGTACGACTGCGAATTCAATTTTCCAAATAATCCAATGACCATTTGTGACTAAGTGACTTTGTTGGAAAATTGTTGGACTAAATGACTAAGTGAATTTGTTGGCAAACATACTTAGGACCCTGAAAACATAATTTATTATTTTCTAGAATCATAATCATGGCTAGGAGGAGGGAAAGTGGCACCATTTTCAAACTTCTAGAAGAGCAATTTCTCATAGAGGCATACCATTATCCCAGTTAAAGGGTGGAATAATTGTTAAGAAGTCTGGTTAATATTATTAGCTTTGTAGTTTATAGACTTGGTACCTACATAAAAAACGACGACAAAATTACACCGTTCCTCAGGCCCCTTCTTTTTAAGTTTCTTGTCGTGAATCAGTATATGGGAGCAAAAAGTTGGGTGGAAAAAACCTCAGCACTCCTTACCTATCCCAATCACGCTATTTGAAGATCGATGAAACCTCATCTCACCTTAAATGAAGAAAACAGTTGAGCTCAGTTTCACCAAGCCATCTTGGCCTTAAATTACACATATATGCGCCAAGTCGATAGCAGCGGCTGGCCGGGTGTATATCGGCAATGAAAGGGTAGCTTATGTGCTGATCATAGAAATCGTCCGGATGAGTTAATTTATCTTGCATACAGAGCCAGGGGTTCAGAATATATGAGTGGACGAGTAGAACGAGCTGGATGAATATGTAACGCCAGCCCTCTTCAATGACACGTAATGACAATGACACCTCGATTTTCACTATGTATTTCATGCTCAGTGCGAGAAGGCATACCGGTGGCAAGTGTAGGCTTGTTTCTGTGTTTCGACGTCGGTACGTGTTTTTCTGCCCCATCGTGTGGAATCTGACATCGAAAATGGTGCACATGAGCTATATGTGGGAATATTTGAGAACACTGATGGACGGCAAAGTGAAGTGCACAGTTTGTAATTGAGAATTTAGCACTAAGACTCGCATGTCTTTATCGAGGACCGAGCACTTGACTGTGCCTGAATATTAGAACAGCGTCAACGGCAAAAAAAGAAATAGTCTGGGCAGCACGGGTCCCTTTCAAGCGGACCAAGAGAAAGGAAATGATCCGGATCCACGAGAGCCTATAATTGCTCTCATTTTTATTAATCGTTACGTTTCATCCATCAATCAATCAAGTTCTCTTTTGTCCAGTCCTTCACAGTCTTTGGGTTGTTCATGCTCGTTCTTCCTCCAAAAAATACTCTCCGCTATATTATTATCTCATCGAAAAGGTTCTTCATCTCCACAATTATTGATCATAATATTTCTCTAGTTCTTATGGGTTGTTTTTTTTTCAGAATAAAACTATTATTCCAAGTACAATTTTTGTGCCGGTTATATTGGCCTTCATTGTTTTGGTCACGATAAAATCGCAACGTAATCAACTTTTTAAAAAACCATAAAATAACACAGTATCGTTTTCTTTTGCTATATAGGTGTTAACTTTGTATTTCGAACTTGAGCTGAAGTCCGAAAAAGTCGTCGGAAGTCTTCTTTTTGTGCCGAATAGTCCACGTACAAAGTTGGAGCGTCCAAATTTGAAGTCAATAGTCGACTTTTGCGGACCGATTCCAGTCCCTAGGCGCGCCCGGCAATATGACTTATTATGAAAGTAAGTGACACATTTATACTTCAGAACTCTGTGCTTCATTTGTTTTAGTTAGTATTCTGTTTCCATAAGTCTAAAGAAAGGTATGAATTTCGTTTCATGGTCCTCTCAACAAAAATTTCACAACCTGTGCCTAGGGTCAATATGACCCGATGATTGTGGCAACTAATTTTCCATTTTCTTTCAAGAAATGTCTACATGAGAAGACTTTCTCATTAGACGTTAGAAAATGTGAGTGCCATTTCACTGGGCCTCTAACTGACAGTAATTAGTGTGCAAGTTTGAACATAAATTGCACACATCATATGCACACTGCCTCATGTCACTGCTTGTTCATTTTGAGAGAATATAAATAAGGTGATCCAATTCTGACCCTTGCATTTCACTGATGCTAAGGTGAGATTACAATTCATTCCATTGACAGTTATCACAAGTTTCAGGCTTAGCCTTATGGAAAAGTGATTCATGAAATATTGCTTGGTACTTTCCACAAAAATGTATTACTACAGACCATGGTTTCAACAAATGATGTCACTATCCTCAATAACGACATTTGTCCAAACCGTGGTTAGTATTAATAAATGAGTACGGAAATAGCAAAGCAAGGTTTCATCTCAGTTATCATTGTTAATGTGATTCAGTTAGTGACCTAACTGAATACATTTGAAAGAGTGAAGGACGGCTAGGCAAAATAAAATCACACAAGTGATGACAGCATTCATCCTAACTTGGAGTCAGACTAGGATGACAGGGAGGTGGACGGTGACAGTTGAGTCAAAAGTGAGAAACCTCAGTTGTTACCTTGAAAGGGCAGAGCCATATTGTTAGCATGGAAGAGCATCATTTGTAAACATTATCTCACACACACACTATTTGCATCTAGATATGCTACCACCAGGTAGGAGGACATTAGAACTTTTTGTGTAATCATAGACAATAATTTGGAAGATAATGGCTAGAAAATGACAAACAAGGTCAAAGATAGTATGGTGACAGCTGGGAAGATTTGGATGCAATTAAAACTGAAGCATACATAGATAATTATTTCTGCATGATGTTAACAGATTGTATGGTGAATCAACAGAGACAATTCAGAGGATGCTGTCCATCCAAGTAATACACCCAAATAAAACTGGCTAGGTGTGGTGATGAAATATTCCACTGTGAGATAGTGGAAGTCTTTCATGTTTGAAGGCACAGGTGTTTACATGAAAATCACCAGGAGGAACACAAAAATAATTGCAAGCATGTCTTAATGGATCTGATACATGAGCATATGGAGTAGACCGTGACATACCACATTTCCATGCCACAATTTTTTCACATTGAACATCCAAGGTCAAACTCTCCTCAAACTACAATGATGACTATTCACATATTCAAGATGATAGCTAATTACCATCCATTACTTGTATTTTGAAATACTCTTAGTAAAACAACATACAATGCTTCTATGCAGTGAGAAAGCAGGGGAGAAATGATTTGGAACTAGAACTTAACTATTCTCCAGTACAGAGGAACATTTCTCAAGGAACTGGAAAACTACCTCGTTACTCCTAACATTGAAACTAAAAGCATCTGTCACGAAATGACGAAGCACATGTTTAAGTAAGACACAAGCAGGAGTCCTACCCACAATTCCAGGTATTGAATCATCATTACCTAGTACGTATAGTAGAAATTGGGCCAATAACTTGCTTGTACATTGATCAATTGAAGCACTGAGAGAATTTGTTAAGCTACAACTTTATTGAGCCGACTAACTCCATTACGAGTAATAATCTTGAACGAAATACATCTAGCGCTTCGAAGGTACAATTTGGTGAGCCATTAATCTGGGGAGGCGACCGACTGTGGGAGTGAAGATGCGCCTCTCGCAGATTCCACGCATACTGCCCACGAGGGTGTCGCGATCTCACAGAATAATTTCAACCACTTCCGAGATTCGTGGCAGGGTCCAGGAGGAGTGGAATTCAGAGCTCAAAGCTATTGTCCTAACTGAATTCCCACTAATGGGAACATTCTTAAGGCGCGTTCTCCGAAGCTGGGGGCACAAAACGTACATTCGTACCACACCCCGTGAACTGGCTGCGCACAAGGCGCGAAAGTAATTTTGTCCCGGTAAGCTGAGCCACGGCCGAGGCTGAGCTCACGAAAACCGAAAAATTGCCATTAGCTCTTCCAATAACTCATCATTTAGGTATACCGCCAGCCACAAGTATCAATCGAAAGGAGGAGTCTACGTGAACAATGCTTAAATATTATTTTTAAGATTAATATTTCTTATTTTGAGTTAAAAATGTAAACTTTGAAATGGGTTATCTATGTCCGTAAATAAATATTATTATTATGGAAATCGAAAAACGCATGGCCAAGGATGGGATTTACAATTTGGAAGCGGAAAATGGGAAAAATTCCCTCGCGTCCACCGGCAGGACATTTCACTTCATGAACTGATTAGGGGGGGACATCGCGAGCTTTAATCTAAAGACGCATAAAAGGGACCATAAATGCTACACATTACAACAACTGCTACAACCTGGCTAATTAATCGAAGTACAATGGTAAATGATTCATGTTTCGAGCGCCCATCAATTGAGCTCGAACATTACACGATTCGAGGCCGTTAAATCAATTACTCTCAAATCGTGCAGCCCATTTTCCTTGTATGTAAAACTAAACTTTGCAATTACATTAATGCAGAAACAAATATGTAGCATGCTATAATATGCTATAACATGTGTTACATTATAATATGCTGAATAAATTATTAAACGCCAGAGATATGCACCTAAAGCATTGCTATCGGAGGCATTAATGCGCAAATTACACGGGTATCGACATTAACCACCAGGATATGACAATTCTTTCCCCTGGCTGTATCAAATTGGCGATACCACAAAGACTGGGCAAACGGACAAGCCTTTTCGCAGCAGTCAAAGTTATATTTCTCGAAAATTCAAACTCGGAGAATCAAAGAGTGTTTTAAAATACTTCTAAATATTACAATTAGAAATATGATTCAATTAAGAATAAGTAACGCGCAATTATGGGTAAAGAGTGGATTTATATACACATAGTATTACCTTACACGAAAGATTCAAGATTTCACGACTGAAATATGACCTCATGCAAGCATTGCGAAATACTAAGCAGAATTCCTTCTTCTTGAGAAACCGGATTGGTATTGGTAAAAATACACGACATTGAGGAAATAATCCTGACCTACCATTGGCGTCACATGGCGAATTATGAAGTTCGACTCACATACTGAAATCGACGAATACGTTCCCATCCACATATCAATTTCTCCCAAGTCGGCATAATTGGCGCCCGGTTAGGAGCCTCCCTCAATGCCGGAGACCCTATTCCCCTAACCACGGGCGGGTTCTCAGGTCGATCGAGAGGGCATTACAAAACCCACTTCCCTCTGATAGGTATATTAAACACTTGTCCAAAAAACACCACCGACACAATCATTTTGCATACTGTCGCAGACAACATAGCGTCTCAATTGGTTGACCATCAAAAGTTTGAAAGTAAATGAATATACATATTTTACAAAAGTTGCCACCCTTAACAACAATCCAGACCCAGTACATGAATTCTCCGCCCTTCGGGCGAAGTCCTGAACATGATCAGCGCAAGTTTCACGAAAAATTCGGATACCACATAGCCTATGAAAAAATTATTACTAAATATCACATTTGGGATTTCCAATTGATTTAATTCTCTAACCTTCCATTCTGGATGGGAACAAAATTTATTTTAAGCTTTCGTCAAAGAATGGATTGAGAATGAAACGAAGTGACGATGGACTCGTTGGTTTTTCCTATCAAAAGAGTCTCCATGAGAGACGATAATTCCAAACCTTTCCTAGAATAACATTAACAAAAACTAGTCACATTGAAAAAGCTGCAAGCACACGATGCCAATTCAGAGAACTGATGATTCCATTCAGATCAGCGGGTACATGAAAACGATATTTTGCATACACCCATTACCCGAACATATCTAACAGTATGAAATGCCTAAGAAACACAATAAATACAGACAAACACGTACATTCGTAGGTGAACATGTAAAAAGTATATATAACTGCATGCAATTTAGATACGCCAAATTAAAACTAGGGGACAAATAAAAAAAGGTAGTCAATATACACAACGACAACAGAGGTTGCGAGTTTTACCTCAATATCACCTGTGGCCGCACTGCTTTCTGATACCTGGGAACGGTTGTCTGTAGCATCTTCCTGGCCGTTGTCTTTACCGAAGGGATCAGGAGTTTTCAAATGCAAGATGCCTGGAAGTATTCCTTTGATGGCAATGTTGTTCTCTTTATAGTACTTGTCAGCCACGGAATCCACTACTAAAAGTTTTGTTTCGTTCGGAATTGCCTTAATCTTCTTAACGACGTCCCTGTGGGTTTCCGAAGCTATGTTCACACCATTAACTTCAACAATCCTGTCACCTTGTTTCAACCCAGTGGCTTCGGCAGGAGAACCAGGATCCACCTTTCCAATGTACTGACCAGGGACTTCTTTCTCAGCATGCAAGTTGAAGCCATAACCATCAAAATGATCCCATTTAATAATATGGCATAATCTGGCCACTGGCTTTAGATTAGTAGCGGATTTGGTAGACATTTTCCGATAGACGTGCCACAGCTCTCCCTTCGAAACCCACCTCAATCACGACTTCCTAACAAACTGAATCACCGCATCAACCGCACGTTCAACAAGTGTAGGCGGTGTAGGTAAAGTCGAAAATTTCGACTTCAATATGGCGATGCTCAGGTGACAGCTGGGCGGAGTTAGAAGTGATCAAAACTTAGTATTTGCATCGTTTTCATGGAAAAGAGCTATTACTTATATTTTACATGTAAATTAATTTTAGGCGCCTTTAATCAGTTAATATATTTTCAAAACAAAAGTTTAATGGCAGCGAAAGCTCCAATCCGTGGAGGGATATATGAACTCAGAAAAAACCCGCAATACAGTAGAGTATAAAGGAACACAGTTTGAAAAGGCCTTATTCGCTATAACTATGCATCATTCAGTTAGTCTGTTAACATTACAAAGGAAGGGTTATAAAATATTTAAGGGTGCTTTCCATGTGGTCAGCATATAAATAAAACTTCTTCGAGTATTCTGTTGCGGACAGATAAAAAAAATAACTTGTTCATTTATGTACGCCCCAGACGTCTCTGAATCATCGGTGGTATTTAATTCGCACTATTTAAAACATCTGAGTATTCTGATATCATTTTTATTTGTGGTATTTTCCCAATGAACACTAGATACATTATCAAGTAAAAAGACTAGGAACTCTAGTCAAAACGCAAATATGTATCATTCCATTAATAAAAATATTTCATAGCTATTCTTGGGTATACCTGTTTTTACTATTTATATTGAATACCAGCTAAAACATCCTAATAAATTTCTGTTGTTCTTTCAACAGGGAACATAACTGCCTCTTATTAAGGAACATTGCCAACCACTAACAAGCACACTTCAAATAGATGAACTCGTTCATTAAATCATTCATACAAACGAAGATAAAGTTTTACTATAAATTACTAGCTTTTTATTATTCTTTAAATTAATCTTTTTTTCATGAAGACATAAAGTAATATTTGCCCCAAATGTACAGCCCTCCTCTACAATGAATTGCAACATCTAAACTACTATGGAAAAATATGTTATTTCCAGCATATCATCAGGTGCATCAGGTTAAAATTCAAATAATATCTCATCCATTGAAACTCGAACTTGCAGGGAGAGTTCCACTTATTTCCATATAACACTATGAATAGTTACCTACTCTTTTGTTTACAAGGAGGTTCCTGGACTTTTCAATAGCAGAAATTATTTAAGCTTACATAATTATTAGGTACCACAGTATTTCCACCCATTCCTATATTTCATAAGTAATGCAAATTGTAAGATGCCGAAAAATGAACTTATACCATTCTGGCCTAAAATATTCTTCTTTTGGCTGAGTTCAACACCATTGTTCAAAGATTGAATGAAAAACTTAACCTCAATGGTTAATTTACAGATGATTGATTTCATTGCAAAGGCCTCAGTTATACAATACATACGTACATATAATTCAATGTAATAACATGAGAAAAAAGCTCTTGGCAATGATGCACAGGAGAAAATATGACTGAAACACCAAGAACACAGAGATGTGGAAAAAGGAAACCCACAAAAATGTTTTGTATGTTTCAAAAATCAACTCGTCTTTGTCTGAGGGAATGGAATCATGGATTTATAAGATATACACACTCTCACATACCCCTAGGCTGAATAGTAAACTCTCTATCACCCTTGGATCTAGTTTCCCAAGGTCCTACATCAAAGATTCCTAATGCTCAAGTTCTTCACAGAATATCAACATTAATAACTATATCAGCAACTACGAAATGGGACAGGAGAAGGAAAGGAATACATAACAAAGGACACTTAGCCTTTTTGCCTATATTTTCCGTATCTATTCCTCTTGCTGGCTTCCATGACATATCAATCCTTCCCCCACTAGCACTCATTATGCCAAAATTTTAAAAAGGAGTTTCCTACAGATTTTCAACTCCTTTCTTCCACTTCCAAATTGAAGATAACCCATGTTTTATTCTGTAATTCCATTTTTAGTAATTTAGGCCGAATGTATTTTTAAAGAGCCTAATTATAATTTTTCAGACATTGAATTATCTGAACCAAAATTCAAACCTGTAAAAGGAAATTAACAGTTTCAAAACCTCCTTCCAACCATTAAATGGTCAAAATGAAGGAACTCTCCCTGTAACTCATTGCATTTTGGACACAACGAAACTTTGCCAAATGCAAAGTGTAAATTCAGTGAAACTGACTGCTATTAAATTGTCCTATAAACTCAGCTGATATCTTGCTAAAATCATTTCTCATATCTGATCCATTTATCTCAGCCATATGCTCACAACTAGGAATTTTGGTAAGTACAGTAGAAGATTAATGATCCAGAATTCTTTACAGTGGAAGTATCTAAATAACGGAAGGTTTTCAAGAATTTGGCATACCTCATTTTTTATGCTGCACGATGGTAATGATGGCTATTCATCCGTTAAATATACCTCCTTAAAGCACCATATAGCTTGTGTTAACCCCATGAGTGCCAGCCAAGGAAATCGTGCTTTTCATTCCAGGAAGATATCTTATTACGTGAATGCATTCTCAAGTGATGACATAAATGGTGATGGTTTCAATATTTTTGTGTTAAAATAATGTATGGCAATGTATCTGTTTGTTTTTCACTTTTCTCACCTCCTCATTGATCAATCTTACTGAATGTCTTGCTTCAGTTTTTTCAACCATATTGCCCACCCAAATGAACATGTTCTGAACACCCAAAATATTGTAATTTCAGAGCGAATCTGGCCTAGCATATTCCAAATTATCGATCTTCTACTGTGTGTGTGTGTATGTATATGTGTGTGTATATATATATATATATATATATATATATATATATATATATATATATATATATATATATATATATGTATGTATGTATATATATATATATATATATATATATATATATATATATATATATATATATATATATATATATATATATATATATATATATATATATATATGTATATATATATATATATATATATATATATATATATATATATATATATATATATATATATATGTATGTATATATATGCATATATATATATATATATATTGAAAAACCATGCATTATCCTTCCAGGGAATGCTGCATATTCTTAATAATGATCAATGATCTTGGTGGTTGCATCACCACAAATATCATTCTCTATGCCAACCATTATATGTACCTTATTTGATGTTCGTCAAAGCACTACTGCACTTAATCTTCTAACACTGGCTGGTGATTGGTTCCAGGTAAATGGTGTTGAGTCAAGTATGAACAAATCTCAATTGTTAATCTGCAGCCAGAAATCTACCTCATTTAATCTCAAATCAGCAAAGCTACTTGAGTTTTATTCTGACACAAAACTAAGTTGAACACACCATGTTCCTATGGTACCTAAATAAGAAAATATACAAGGCTCTCTTTACTTAAAGAAAGTTAAGCTGGTTAGTCTTTTCCACTCTCGTGAGATGTATGTATGTTGTATATGTATATGATATTACTCGGCTGGTGTACTCCTAACACCCCCTGCCACACGCCCATGTGGCAGCTCACAGGGTAGTATGTAGGTGTATCATGCTTGATTAGACAGCTCCCTGGAGTGTAGCTTGGAAACATAGGGAAATTTGCTCGATATTAATTCTGTATTTACTGTGCAAAAAAAGGCTATTAGGATTATTAAATTCTCAAACGTGGAACACCATACACCACACATAAGATTGAAAATTTCTCCAATTTATGCAATGAATATATGTATGCAGAGTATTGATTTATGTTAAACAAAATCTCCACCTATTGCCGGTGAGACATGCCACGCACAGGAAAGAAATATGCTCCCTTTTAGCGAATGTTGGTTTTTAAAAACCCAAGATTCCTTGACTAATTTATTCATCAGACTATTTAACCATACACCTCTGTCAGCCAGGATGACTTTCTTGGATGAAATTCAAGTTTTTCATTTGCTCTGGGCTAGCCTCTGCGGCGTCATATTCCGTGGATGAATTTTTCATAAATAGCGCCTCAGATATTGTCAACTGCATGTATATTTTCTAGTGTCAATTTTGCGAGCCACTGCTGGATGTGGAGCTTTTCCTCCCAAACTTCTGTACCTTCTCTTATTTCATCCCTTCACATCATGAGTCGGGTGAGCACAGCCGACATAAGTGCAACCAATGAAAACACAACAGATACAGGGGCAGCTTCAAAAATTGACTACAGGAAGTAGTACTTTCTGCAAAAATCTATGATGGGTGACTGGATAATTATCTAATTCATCTCCTTGTCAAGGTTGATGTGTTTTCCGAAGACTTTCAGCCAAACAATTATAATTGTTGAGAGGAGGCAGTTTAGGAGGAACTTCAAGACTTCGGCTTAAGGATATTACTAGAGCAGACGAGAGAAGCATGGTGTGGTTCTCATGCCGTGAACTTAGGGGAAGGGCAGAGCATGGATTGGAGACGCACTATTAGAAATAAGGGGAGAGAGAGAGAAAAGAAGTCATACTGAGATCAAGTGACAATTGAAGGATTTGTGAGAGGAATTCAGAGTGAAAACATAGGAGGAATAAATGCTCAGTAATCAAGCAAGGTACAGTGGTATTGAATTTTACTGCAACAAGGAGGATGATTGTTAAATATTACTCATACCAAAACTCTAATTTCCATTTTACAATTCTAGTATTCCCTGATCTACTTCTGCTCTCATTCAAGCGACACTGTCACATGTGAGCCATGTGGGGCATGCATGTGAGATTCATAGGTTTAGACGTGTCTTATACACATACTCAATACTTGTATTTTGGTACAGTGTCTTTTGGACAAAATAAATAAAAAAATAATAAAAATAAGGATGGAAAGATAAGTCAGAAAGACCTCCAGATACCTCCCAAGTTGGTTCATCTAGCATGACACCAGTTTTGGTATTTGAATTGGAATCTTCAGGTCCAAAATATAGCTGATAACCTCAAACTGGCGCAGAAACAAACACAACAACTAAAAGATATGTTTTCTGAAGAGAATGGGTGAAGGGCTACATCCTAGTTTTACTCCTCTCCTCACTTTTTATTCGTCAGCCCTGCACCCATATTTAATTACCGCTAGCTGAAACAAACAGCCTTCAAATCCCTTTTCTGTCATAAAATGCTACTCCCATACTCCTGCAGATAATCAGTGCTCTTGAGGAGGCTTCAGTGGTAGGTACAATGAAAGTGAAGATTCAATCTTTTTTTGTTTTCCTCAACTTATGCCTACCATACTGGGTATTAAGTTTGACAAAAGACTACGAAGACAAAATCCAAAACCCACCCTGACTTTTATATCTAAGGAACTTCACACCATCATCCCCAACAGAAGACACCTATGATCAGGACTCTGTTCAGTGGAGCTAACACATTTTCAGCTCCTGAAAAAGGAGAAAGGGAATCTAAGAACATTGGAAAGTAGAGACTAACACTGAGACATGATCTATGAGGAAGCGAGAAAATTGGACATGGCCTTGAAATGTACCATCAACCCTCAAACTGAGGATACAGAGAAACGTTCTACATGCGCTGTAATCCTATATGTTAGGGGATCTACGGAGAAGATAGCAAGAGTACTCATCAAGCATAACATATTGACTAGGTTTCACAGTGTATTAAATGCTGCTAACCTTCCATGTAAAGTAAAGGATTAAGTTCCAGCAGAAATTCAAAGTGGAGCTTGTGAAACTAAATGTAGCTTTGGAAGTGCCAATGTTGAAAATTTAGCCAAACATTGAAATACCACTTCTTCGAACATCAGAGAGCTCCCAGAAACTGGTAATTGAACCTGTTTGCCACCACAGAGCACACCTGGATGAAACCAAGTCATAACATTACTTCTGAAGCGGCTAAATTGATGGCCAAAGAAAAATGCTACTTGCTACATTAGGGAATCCATAGAGATCAGCAAGGATATGAGTATATTCTACAGGAAAGATTGGTACCCACTATTCAATGCCAGGAAACTAATGCTCTGCGCATGAAATGTGGGTTCTGTTCATAGGAGTTAGTCCAAGCATGGGAGAAGAACAGTCAATCACAGCACACTTGACTTCAATAGATGATAGGTAAGACGTGCAAATATTGGCATCTTCACTACACTGATCTAAGAAAATGTACTACAATGGTGACAAAACCATCACTACAGTATAATAGATAAACTCTGAGGAAATCCCAGAAGACATATTTTCTCAGTCAGTATTCTGTTTCAAAACACTTAGGTACATACCCAGGTGTATAAAGACACATCATAACAAGATGATAGTAACAAGAATCTCTTGTAAAAGGGAGGCTTAGTTAATAATAAATGTAGTTAGGAATAAACCCTGTAGGATAGACACATATGGAGGTTTCCATAATAATAATAATAATATGGAGGTTACCGCATTGGGCTTCCATCCACTCCATATGAGCTCAGACGTTCCTTCCTCTTTGCCGTACCTCACCCAACTCGAGAGCAGCCATCCAAGAGGGGCCAGTTGTGGGAGGTCTTTCTGGTTTTTATACTTTGGAGCCAATGATGGTGCGTGTGGAATGGTTCACCTTTACCACCCCACGTCCACCATTGGCAGGCAAAAGCCAATACTGCAGGTACACTACAGCGAGGCTGGTGGACCAGCTTTCATACCTATTGTACCTACCAACTCAAGTAGAGGATATGCAAGTATTCCACTGTAATTTGTGGCCTAATGTGACTCCTCAGCCAATATGACAGCAATGAAACCCAATATTTGTCGGGGACTCAAAGGGGAATGTTACAAAAAGTAACAGAATAATTATACTCTTCATAAGATACTGAGGAATACATTTGCAAGTCTTTGTCATGCTCAAAGATGAAACAAGCTAAATCAGAATACAATATCATGGGTTTTGCACATGAAATATTCATCAATAGAATAAAAAGCTTTTGATACAAGCCAAAAATAAATGACAGATTTTAATATTGACAAAATGACATTTCTGACTTCTCGAGGCAAAATATTAAACAATTTTAGCTTTATGAATTAAAATTTTTCTTTTGTGTTTATTAACCTACACAGTGGTACAAAAAGTTTCTCCTTTCTCCTAGTGGCATATTGATGGACACTTGCCTTAATCAAGTCATAACAGCACCTAGTCATTCTTTAACATTGCATAGGCATTTGTTTGTAAACAAACTGGTGAAGGAGGGAGGGCGTGAATAGACTGCAGGAATATGTGATGTGAGAGTGGAGGAGGGTGGAGAAGGTGCGTTGGATGGAAAGGAAGACAAATGAGGAAGTGCTCAGTATGGTGGGTGATGAAAGGAAACTTCAGAATGAAATTTGGAATCTGTGGGATAGGTGGTTGGAGGAAGTAATATGTAGGAGAACGGGTTGCTTAGGTCTGCAATAGAAGGTAGGACATTCTCTTCGTCTGCAAATGTGACTGACTTTATCAGCTGCCCTCCTACTTATATTCCCACATCGATGAACAATTATTTTCATCATGGTTTTCACTGAAATCAGGGGTGGATTGTGGCAGTTATTCAGAAGGTAGAGTTCACTCCTTGTCTGAAGTTATGGAGTCCCTCTATCCCCCAGGCAATGTGGTTGATACAAGGAATTTCAGGCAATAAAGGAGGGACGCCCCCCTTAAAGCTCCTCTAACTCAAATATCTACCTCAAGTTATTTATTCACAAGGATTCCATCGAATTTTCTCAAAGATTTTTACCCCAGAAACTTCACAGAAAATTTACAAAGTTTGTGTCATGGATTTCACATAAATATCTCAGGGGGAAGTTTCAGAGAGTCAGACTGAAGACAAGAAGGTTTCACAGATATTTCACATAAAATCACTCATTGGAGTAGTCGGAGCCACAAACCCTCAAAACATTTCTCATAAATTATAAAAAATTCACATTCTTTTCACAGGAATTTTACATGAATGAGGATTTCACATGTCATTCACCCTTAATTCTAATGAATTTCACAAACAAATTTTCACTATGGTCATCAATTACATTGGCAAGATCTTTGATCAACAATGATAATGACCCATACGCACCAGCACTCACATGGTTTGCAGGATGGATCTGTGCACACAGCTCCTTCTGGCCATTAGGTGGGTCCTCTCCATGAATTAAACATCTATTGAAGATTGCCATCAATATTTGTAATACTATTTCAGGAGCATTTTTTAACAACTCTACTGAAATACCTCCCAGACCTGGGGATTTACCATTTTTCATTTTTTTAAGTGATTCTTTAACTTCATGTATCTTTATTCCTGGTATTTCTACATTCCCTAAAATTGTTTCAGTTTGTATATTCATAAATTCTGTTCTGTCCTCTAAGAACATATTTTGGTAATATTTTACTCATTCATCCATCTTAATCATATCAATGTTAATTTTTGTTTTATTTTCCTTTTTTAATTCGCTTACGGTTTTCCATGCCATCTTAGTCCTTGTCCCACCTATAAATCTTTCGATTTCTAGGCATTTGTTTTCCCATGCTTCATTTTTTGCTTTGCTTATTTCCCTTTTTACTTCAGGATCATTGGTTGATAACCATGTATTATATAAATCCTTCTTTTGTTCCACCAGTTTTGCTAGGTCATCTGTCCACCAATAATCCAGAGATTTTCTGGTCCTAGCTTCTTTTCCGCCAAGTGATTCAAAAGCTGCTTCATGAATAGCTGTTGTCAATAACCTGTACATCTCCTCGATGTTTCCTTCTATATTTCTGTCTATGTTTTGTCCAAGGTTATTTGCAAATCTTTGCGTGAATAGACCTTTAATAGATTATTCGTATAATGATTCGATACTGTATTGTCTTTCCTTTTCTTTTCTTTCTTCTATTGTTTTCATGGTTTTTCCTATTGGTACTGTTTTTCTGTATTTTACATACCTTTATTTTAGCTCTAAGTATAAAATGGTCGCTTCCTATTTCTGCCACTCTGTGTACTTTTACATATTCTGTCTTTAAGTTGGTATTATGTCTTAGTATCAGGTAATCTAAAATGGATTTCAGTTTTTTCGTTGGTTGTATCCAGGTGTATTTATGATTGTCCCGGAGTTGGAAAAATCCATTCATCATACAGATAGAATTTGCCTCACATAACTCTATCAGACGTTCTCCATTATTATTCAGCGTCTCTTCTTCATATCTTCCTATTACCTGAGTTTCCTGTTTTTTCCCTGTCCTAGCATTCTTATCTCCTAGGATTATCACTTCTTTTCTGTCCGGGATATTCATGAGTATACTAGACAATTCTTCAAAAAATTCACCTTTTTTTGTTGCATGTACATCATCATTTGGAGCATATACTGCCACAATTACCAAAGTATACGACCATATTTCTATTTCCATTCTTAGTATTCTTTGATTTATTTCTTCCCAATTTTTTATTTTATTTTTCCATGTTTTGTGTACAGCAATTGATATTCCAGCTCTCGCTCTTTCTCCCTTATCTACTCCACTGTAAAAGTGTAAGTAGTTTCCTTGTATTTCATTTCCAGTTCCTTTCTTTTTTGTTTCCGTTAAAGCAGCTATATCGATGTTATAGTTGTCTAATTCCTTGAAAATTTGTTTATTTTTTCCACTTAGGCTTTGTACGTTCCATGTTCCAAAATTCAGAGTCCTTTTCCGCGCATTCATTCGTTTTCGATTTTTCCTCTCCAATTTCCGAGGCTTTATTTGAGGATATTTTGCTTTTGGGAATTTTTGCGAGTGATGGGTTGCAGGCCCATCGCCTCAACCCCCTACCTGGAGGACCGGGATTTTTTCTCTAGGTTTACTCCTATAGGAGGATTGCTTTCACCACAGCTAAGGATTTCCTCCTCCCCCGCCTGTTGGTCCGCGGGTGGTATTTTATTTCCCACCAACCCGCCGGTCTATCAGGATGCAGACCGGTGAGGGCTTTCCCCTATCCGCCACCTGGGGACGCGCTCTCTAGGGGTTACAGGCTCCCCCGAGAGATGATGTAAATATTGATGTTCTTATTTATGCATGATATTTTGAATATGTAGTAGTAGTCTTTGTATCCCTTGCATGTTGGAACGATTGACGATAGAATAGGCTTTACATTGAGAAAATCCATTCAGAATATTTTTCAAAATTGCTTGGTACTTTTTTATACATTTTTTTCCTTAGTTGACCGGTTTTGTCGCATAGGCGACAACATCAGATGTTTTTTCAGGTGTATCTCATCAGCAGGGCAGGTATTACTTATGTTTGAAATAATGAGCAAAGTTGCGCTATCTTCACCAAATCAAACCGCGAACACTGTAGCTTTTCATCTGCCAGCATCCCATCAGAGTCATTGTGAATTCTAACGGCCTGCGAACGGTTTTCTAGTGAGATTCCTCTCCCCATCTTGCTTCCCACACTAGCAATTCCTGGAAAAAGCAGCACAAATTTGAGGCCTGCAAAGCCATGGAAGTGTGAATGCATGTTGCTTAGGAACGATCGTCCTTACTATAGTAGTGTGAACTGGGAATTTGCCGATTTCTCGTGTGTGAGGTGAAGGTCTCGGGGAGAGGCAGTGGTAGATTTGAGAGTGCATGGGAAAGGGAGGCCCTGATGCCTACGCCACAATCTTTCTCCCTCATTGACCTTCAACTCAAACACGGGGGAATCCTTTCCCTCCAATACCTCACTTGCTCTGCATCTCTCTTATTCAAAATACTCTCCTATTTCATGGCAGATTATATAGTACAGCAGCGACGTTTAAATGCTACCAAAAACAAATTTATGGTGATAATGAAAAGAAATTAATCTCATTGCTTAGGCTTGTTTATACGATGCATGTACTATTGCAAATGGATACAAAAAATCATACTTAAAAATTGCATCTCGTGTACATGTCATCTTGCCAATATGTCCCAATACACGTTCATAAAAAGCCTCCATGATGCAAAGAGGACACTTGGTGTTTTATTCTGTTAATTTTCTACGGTACAACTAGTTTCAATGCAATTTCCAAGAAGTCATCCCTGAACTCGGCGAGTTTATAAAAAAGCTCCTTTCTTATTCGAATGCATTCACGCTAATGGCCATTCATTAACCGTCGTGGCAACGTATACATTGTAAACAGGCCATTACAATTGCATTAGTGCTGTCAGGATAAGAAACCTGATTATGTATGTAAGTGGTAAAACATCCTTATGAATTTGCTAATCATCAGTATATTTTTTTACTTTTTTTGGCCTCATAACAGGACTCCAATAAATTCTTTGCAGAGTTAACCATTCAAACAGCACCGATTCTAAAGAAACATTTTTAGCCAGTTGCAGTTTCTCACCACTCCCCGTAGAATTTCCAAGCTTTAAGGCTGCAGTAATTTTACCTGTTTTTTTAAATTATGTACAGAGTTGACGAAATCTAAACATGCTTTTGGCTGATTTCCGCTCTTTTGGCGTTTTTTTCTTTCAAATTCCTGTGATTTCGAATTTCTAAGCCAAACCCTACGATTTTCTTTTCTTTTCCAGAATGACACTCGCAATGAAAAAAATGGCAAACTTAAGGAAGATCAGGATGAAGCGTACCTAACTAACTGTTGTGCAGCGCTTCTGGCCGCGTTTTCCACTGGATTAGCGTGCGGCGAAACCCCTAACTACTACCCCTTTTATTATTATTTCCCTTCCTTCCACTCCCTCCCTCAAAGACCCAAGAAGCGCAGCAATGAAACAAGCGAACCCATAACAAAAGACAGGAGTTCGCCCGTTCAAGTTTGCCTTAACTTTTCGTGTGACACTTTGCCACACATTACCGTCACTTGGTATACCTGTCCTAGTCTCATGAGCGACGACAAATAACCCCTGCCGGTTATGCAACCGAAAGAGAAACACGCTATAACACTCGTTATGGCGGTCCCGCAAAAAAAAGCCACTCGTAGTAACCGACAAATCCATTAAACTTGAACATTTTGACCAAATACGGCCAAATAATCACTCGCTATAATGGCCTTCTCACTATAAGCCACCCTCGTAATAACGGCTTTCGGCTGTGCCAGGTATTGAATGGTGCTGATATATAATTCACCATGGACAGATTCTTTCCCCTAAAATTAATAAGAAGGCATGATGGCATTGAAGGGAACAACTAAAAGTTTGATCCGGGTCCCCTAAAGAACAGTACGAGAGATCTTTTTAACCGGTCTACCATGCACCCAATCAAGTTACATTCATATTTGGAATTAATTTAATGCTGAAACTCACCAAATATTACAGAGTGGTAGGATATTCAACCTATGTTCAAGTCAGCCACGAAAATCAGTGATAAATAACAATAAAGGGCGCATCTAATCAGGTCTACACCATTCCAACAGAGATAATAGCATTCCAATTTCATCCACTGCTTTTCCATTCCAATTTCATCCACTGCATCCAGAACTTTTCTGTTATGAATTTCACCAGTTATTCCCAGTCCTCCATAAAATACATCACTATTCCAGTTTTCAAAGTCTTCAGTCACCCTATGTCCAGCATCTGACCCATGATCATATTCACACATGAATACACGAAAGCCAAATGAGTGAACCGTTATACTTTCATTGGTTAAGGTTCCTTGGTGAGTTGTTTCCTTTTATGGTCATGAATATGATCATATGGTCATGAATGGTCACTTTGGTGGTCATGAATAAGTCATTTTTCCATTGACCTTTATGGGATGCCTCAAAGCCAATTCCCTCGTAATATTTGCTATATTTCTGCAATCATCTGCAAAATATGAAAAAGTATAGTTAAAGTTGTAAAATCTTCATAAAAATAGTAAACATCTTAAAAAGACTTGTTTTCATTTTACAAATATTTTTTAATCTCTTTAAACTCAGTTATCATAAGATAAGTCAAATTATTAGAAATAATAAAATCTCCACCTCAAGGATTCAACAGAAAAATACATGTTCATATACATCATCGGCATTCATGATAAAAGACTGGTTTGTGGCCGCTCTCTCTAAGTTTGTTTGTTACCTCATACTGGATGAACAGAGAAGCTTATCTTGAAATTTTGAACACAAGTAGATGATGGCACGAGGAGAAAAAAGTAAACAGGGTTGGGTAGTAGAATGATGCTGGATTTGGGTTTGGCATACTCTTATAAGTCATCTGTATCACCATAGAAGCTGTAGGAAGATCCCAGGGTGGAAGTAATAATAAGGGTACTTAAGTGGGCCACCAACCCACCCACGGCTCATCAGGTAACAGTTTTGCCAGAACATGGTAGACGTCTGCTTTGGGGCTAACTATCATACACCTAAGACTAATAGTTCCAAAAAAAGATAGCCAGAAAGGCCACTCATAAACAGCCACCTTCAGATTGGAGTAGGGCATGGAAATGAAAAAAGACCACAACAAGGAGCACATATACCGCGGACAGATGCCTTGAGGGATAACTTCCTCCCACACTATTCTGCCAGCGAGCCTAATCTCAGGGGGAATGTGGTGATGATGCACTCATTGCATAGTGAAATGCATCCCGAACACCACCATTTGTAGCAGCAGAATCTTGCATTCCTATTATCTGATTTCCCTGTTTTTTCCCTGTCCTAGCATTGATATCTCCTAGGATTACCACTTATTTTCTGTCCAGAATCTTAATGAGTATTCTAGACAATTCCTCCATAAATTCATCTTCTCCATATCTTCCTATTATCTGATTTCCCTGTTTTTTCCCTGTCCTAGCATTGATATCTCCTAGGATTACCACTTATTTTCTGTCCAGAATCTTAATGAGTATTCTAGACAATTCCTCCATAAATTCATCTCTTTTAGTTGCATTTGCATCATCATTTGGAGTATATACTGTCACAATGACTAAAGTATACGACCACATTTCTATTTCCATTTTTAGTATTCTTTCATTTATTTCTTCCCAATTTTTTACTTTATTTTTCCATCATTTGCGTACAGTGATTGATACTCCAGCTCTCACTCTTTTTCCCTTTTCCACTCCACTGTGAATGTGTAAGTAGTTTCCTTGCATTTCATTTCCAGTTCCTTTCTTTTATGTTTCTGTTAAAGCAGCTATATCTATTCCTTACAAAAAAGTAGTGCTCAGAGCCCAATACTAAGTAAAGGGGCTGAATGCTAAGTATATGAATCTCAGTACTCAAGGACTCGGATTCCACCACCCAGTGCTCAAAGTTCAATTCTTAGTACTGGGATTCCTCAAAGTAGTACTCAATGAGGAAGTATTCACAATACTAGCACTGTGCACTATTTTGTGGCTCCAGTACTTCAATGCTGGTAAGTACCCAGTGGGGAAGTATTCACAATACTAGAACCATGCACTATTTTGTTGCACCAGTACTCCCGATGTTTGCTAGCACTGGATGGAGAAGTATTCCCAATACAAAATACATTTCCTATTTCTCATTTTCTTCGTTACCTCCCCAGTGACAAAATTGTGTACAATTTTTATACAGGTTCTATGGAGTGTATACATTTTGTACACATTTGTATAGGCTTTATACCCATGTATACTTGGTATACCTTTTATACAATGTACACATTTTGTTTAAAGAATGTACACAAAGTGTATACATTGTATAATTTTACAAAAACTGTAAATTATACACATTGTATTATATATCAATAAACTGGTACACCATATACATAAATAAATTTATGTACCGTAAATGGGGGTTACTTAAGCCACTGGGGTAACAAAGGCCATAATGTAAGGTATATTTTGGGTTTTGATGTTGGTAGCAGTGTTTGAGCTAGTGAGTCTGTCTTAACTGAAAGTGACTTGTTATTTGATGCCAGATTTAGCAACATTTAAGGGAACAGTTTATACATTAATGGTAAGCTGTAATCAATTGGTTCATTTTGAGTTATATTTTTAACTTTTTCGAACGTAAAATAACTTTCCTTGTCCCAGTTATAGTTTTTGGTCAATTCAGATATGGTTCTTTGGTTTCCTAACCTCAAAGTGTATATAAACACTTATTACTAAGTGTAACATGCTGTCTGTTTAAATTTTTTTTCTTCAATTTTTTTTTAACATCTGTTTTGTCTCTGGGGTAACAAAGACCACAACAAATAAGTGGCCTTTGTTACCCCATAGCAAATTCTCATATTATATAAAAGTAATAATAAATGTAACTACATTATTGGTTTGGCTTCAGGTCATAGCATGCCTCAAAACTACATAAGGCCAATTGGGGCCCGGAAATATAAAGATTACACCAATGATACACTGGCCAAAGCAGTTGAAGAAGTTAAAAAAGGTCTATCATTAAGAAAAGCTGCTGAACAATATGGAATTTCTAGATGAGCCCAGACAGCAGCAGTGAAAGGAAGTACCAAAAAAGTTGGCAGGCCTTATGTTTTGAGTTTTGCTGACCAAAAATTATAGCAGAATGTGTCAGCATGTCTGCAGAATGGGGATTACCCTTAACAATTCTAGACATAAGATTAATTGTAAAGGGATTTATGGACTGCAGTGGACGGACAGAACCTCGATTCAAGGACAACATGCCAGGAATTGATTTCGTAGCTTCTTTTATACATAGAAATAATGAAGTGCTCTCTAACAGGTTGTGTCAAAACATCAAACAAAGTAGGGCAGCTATAAATGTTAACACGATAAATGAATACTTTGATGAGCTCACAGTGTCTCTTAAAGATGTTGAACCATCAATGATCGTCAACTATGATGAAACTAACATGACAGACGATCCTGGTAGGAAAAAAGTGGTAGTAAGACAAGGAACAAGGCATCCTGAGAGAATTGTTGATTCCTCAAAAGCCAGCACATCTGTCATGTTTTCAGGGAGTACTGATGGACATATCCTTCCTCCTTATATTACATATAAGGCAGGAAATCTTTATGGCACTTGGACAGAGAATGGTCCTACTGGTGCCATTTATAATAGGTCCAAAAGTGGGTGGTTTACTCTTGAAATATTCGAAGATTGGTTCTGTAAAATTGCCCTCCCGTACTTCCGAAAATTTGACAGAAATGCCACAAAAGTGTTAATCAGTGATAACCTGTCAAACCATATTTCTGCCTATAAAATTGATAAGTGCAAGACACACAATATCAAGTTCATTCTGTTGCCACAAAATAGCACTCAGTATACACAACCCCTAGATGTTGCCTTCTTTAGGCCTTTGTAAATTAAGTGGCGTCAAACGTTAAATGAGAGGAAAGAGAAAAACCATGGTAGTGTTCCAAAGGACAAATTTCCACGCCTCTTGAAAAAATGTATTAATGACATGGGTGAGGAAAAAATTAAAGATAACCTAAAAAGTGGATTTAAAGGTGCTGGGGTTGGCCTTTGGATCGTCATCAAGTGTTAAAGAGGCTTCCAAGAGTAAAAGTACAAGAGTGTGAAAATGATGCAGATTCCAGCAACAAATGGGTTGAGTCATTTAAAAGTTATTTAAAGGAGAGTAGGAGAAAAGAGACTGAACCTATGCGAAAAATAAAGAAGAGAAAGCTAAATGTTCCTGCTGGAAGAGGGATTGAAGGACTTGAATTGGTGGAAGCTGAAGGTGAAGAACAAATAGAAAACCATGTTCAAGAGCAAAGCACCTCAAAGAGAAGGCCAAACCATCATAGTAGCTCTAGTGAGGAAAGTGACGTTGAGTTCTCACTGAAAGACTCCGATTCAGATTTAGTTTTAAGATTTCACGGATGTGGAATTTGACAATGATGAAACATCTTTTCCAAATAAAGTGTCTGTTACAAATAAAACTGCTCTAAAAATAGAGGACCTAAAACCAGACATGTTTGTAATTGTGGAACTTACATTTAATAGGAACACAAAAAAACAAGTGAATAAACAGTTCTATGCTCTTGTCCAAGACACTAAACCTGAAGAGAAAATTCTTACAGTAAAATTTTTTAGAAAGAGTACAAAATCAGTGCAAAATGATTATGTTTTTCCTTATGTTGATGATGTGATGTACATTAATGTCTCTGATATAATCACCATTGTGAACCCTATAAAGGTAACAAGAGGCCATCACACTTTTCCATTTATTCTTAAGGATTGATTACTTTTATAGGCTTACTAATGCATGTTTTCTTTGACATGTACACTTTGTAACAGTTTTAATCAATAAAAAAACTAAAATTTACTTAGTATGTTTTTGTTACCCATATGTAACCTAACATGAGCCAGCTGTTGATTTTAAATTGTGGTTTTTGTTACCCCACATTAGGAGGTAACAAAAGCCACGTGGCCCAGATAGCATGCAAACTTACGGCAAACTTGTCATAGGGTTGTCACGACAAAGTTGTCGTGGCAAGTTTGCATCAAGCTTGCTGTGGCAAACTTACTCTACCCTGAAAAGCTTGAATCAAGCTTGCTAGTTATGTGAACACATACTTGCTGTAGACTTGGTACATCACACCTACAGCAAATTTGTCATATCTCACCTGCAGCAGACTTGTCATATCATACCTGCTGCAAGCCACTGGGTACCCTGTTAAAAAAAATTATAATTTATGCACTTGTCCAAGAAAAATATGTTTAATGTAAAATGAAAGTTTAACAACAGACTCATATTTTGGTGCTTTTCTTTTGTTTGAAAGTTACACGGTAGTGAAGTGGTAGGTGGTTGAATTTGAAAATTGGCCTAAGTAACCCCAATTTACGGTATTGCAGTAGCCCTTGACTTTCATTTACTTGCAGCATGCTGTTTCTCATTCCTTCTTATCAATAAGTCAAGAATCTCTTAAGAAAACATTGGTATTGCGCCAGAAAGCATCACTTTCATTGCTCAACTTCCTTTGGCCGTTTACCCAGACATAAATTTATTTAAAATCTGAAGTCAATATTTATCAGTGACGTTAAACCCCCTGCATTGATATGTACATATCAGTGCAGGGAGGATTGAACATCACTGTATTATCGGGAGAATCTTCCTCAACAGCGATCAACTTTCACAAATTAACTTTCTTCCAGAGTTTTAACAGTTTCATAAAGTTCAACCCGTTCAACTCAAATGGCGGTTCTACGATAGTCGTTACTCAGTTGTTAACAAGCGAACCCAGTTTCCTTCTATAATCTCAAACCGCCTGTTTATTATATCATTAATATGAATGGAAAATGATAATAAAGTATGTAATTCGACAGAACATGCTAAAAGATTTTATCAATCCGAAATTACTTGCATATTGTACTGATTGACGCGTATCATTAAATATTGTATCCGAGTAACTCTTTCATAATTCCCATGCGCTCACCATGGGTGCCGCCATATTGGATTTGTTTGTAATTGTTAATTCGGTCCACGAATGAGATTAGAGATGGGCTAAGTCGATCATTTTAGTGATTCGATCATTTTGATTCGAGTCACTTAAAAGATTCAATCAACTGATTCAATCATTTGATTCATTATGACTCGTAAGTCAGATTGATTAGATGAATCACGAGACTCACGTGAATCGAAAGACTCGAATGAATAAAGATTGAAGAGACTCAAAAACTCGAATGATGCAAATTGATGCCATCAATCTATTTAAATAATTGATTTCGAATAAGTACTGCTTAGAAATTTAGGAAGGCTGAGTGATTTCCATATTCCACAAATTTTGGATCCGCATTAAATTGGAGATTTTCAAGTACTATAATCACGAGAATATTTAGAGAGGCAAAACTGTCATAGACTCTGAAATCAAGAAGAATAACGTCAAACTATGTACATGAAAATTAAATCACTAGCTCAGACTACACAAATTAATGTGCATGGATGTTTTCTGATCTGCAGTATTGGATTACATTCAATTAGGAGCCTTCAACTGAGCAGGTAATGAAAATTCTTATCAAGTTTACCAACTGTAATGATGCGCTGGTATTGTAACAAGGGTTAATTTCATCGTTTTTAAAATGAGCGCCTTGTCTCTAGCTATGCTACACAAACATAAACTCACTGACCAACTATTAATGGATTTATGCAATGAAGATATCTCTCTGAAATTTCATGACTAGACATAACGGATAACGTGCATGTGAATGTTTTTCCACTTAATATCACATTCAATCACACGGCAGACGGAAACACAAAATAATTGAATGATCGAATCATTTTCCCGAAATGAATCATGAGTCATTTGACTCACTTGGTGATCATTTTGAACGAATCGATCATGAACGACCCATCACTAGAGATCATCGGTATGAAAGCCGTATGTGAGCCTCAGGCCCCAAGTTATAGTTCCAAAATCACCGTGTTGGCCTATGACCCGCATTCCGGCCGATATTTTTCTCTCCTTTACGCTCATGGCATTTCCCCGTCTTAGCGCGATTTCGGGGACCTGCGGCAACATATTAGCTTCAGAGGAATCATTAAAATGCCAATTTGTCATGCTATGAATCCCACTCTCTTAATTTTAATCACGCACCGTCGACAAGAAAATAATGTTCCATTTGCCTAGTGAGAGAATCACGTTTGAATCCCCCATCACTAAACTATTATCAAACACGTTTTTGCAGAAAAATAATCTCGATGTATGGGGTACTATTTTTTATTAAAATTAAATGAAATTGCTTGCCTGTTCATGCTCACACGAGAAAAATAACCCATCTGTATTTTAGAATGTAACATGCGCTGGCGGCGGCGTAACAATGTTGTGGACTGGGGGAGGGGTGGTTAAGAGGTGATAAGGCGCCAACCCTCCTAAACCATTTCAACAAATTTTGTCGACCTTTAAAACAATCCCTCCAAAATAGCCTCGTCTTCATTATGTGTTGTTCTAAATGTTTCAGGGCGGAAAGGGGCGTGTCCTTGCTCATCACCCTTCCTGTCATTACACCCCTGTACGCTTTTGACGTTCATTGATGTTAAAGGAAGTAATTTGAATATAGAGTGTGTGCAGAATGGTTCCAATCCTATTTATTATCTTCACCTCAACGTTATATTCCTCGGAGTCACATGCATACGATATTGAAATTATTATTACTCATCGGTTAACTTCGACGATTACCAAGAATTTTAGTTTTTTGGATTGCAAATATGAAAATGTATTCCATTTCATTGCAGGCATGACCAATGGGCTGCATTTGCAGAAATGCCGGCATCGTGCGGCCGATTTTTCTTGTGTAGTCTGCACTTTGAAAGGAAATGCTATTCCTTTTTGAGTCAACAACCTCGTCTTCTACCAAAAAGCTTGCCTACAAAGAAGTTGGCTGTGGAGAGACTGGTACGTACTAAAAAAAAGGAACTTTCCGATTCTGTTTTCTGTTCTGCTATATAGTTATTGCCTTGATTGGATGATATTTTCCATTTATAGGACAACTCAGTGGATAGCAGTAACTCTACCGGCCCACTTCCTTCAAGCGCTGGAGAAATATCAGTCATTGGGGATCAAACAAATAACTTGCTGAATGGCAAAGATTCAAGTGGCATCTCTTCAACTCCCTTCCCCTTTGATCCATTGCTTTCCTCTACACCTTTAAACAATCTTTACCCCACAGAAACTTATCCGTCATGCTCCATCCAGCTCTTTCCTTCCTCTGATATTTCCTCCACTGACCAACTGGCTGTACTTTTATCAGTGGGGGAAGTTGACCCAGTTCTCTCTCACTCCAGCCAATTTTTTCTTCTTCTTCTTCTTCTTCCAATAGATCTTCAAATTCAATCTTCCCAGGGAAGAAACCATCTTTACTTAGGCTGATGGATGCCACAAGGCATCAACAGCTGACCCCCAAAAAAAAGTACCTTGTCTCTTTGGCTCAGAAATTGCAGAAAAAATATAAAAGATTAAATAATAAATATAAAAGCAGTGCCTCCGCCTTAAGGAGAATGAAAAAAACGAATTCTGATCCTGTCTCTGTTATACAGTCAATTTCAGACTCTTTCTCTTCTGCCTCAGCTGTCTTCCTTTCCTCTCAACTTCGAACGTCAAAGCAGAGGCCAAATGGACGCCGCTGGACCACAGACGAAAAGCTTTTTGCCCTCTCTATCTTCAAGAAATCGCCTAAATGCTATTCTCTTCTTTCTTCTATTTTCTCACTTCCCAACCGAAGGACCTTAACCTCCCTCCTAAATGCAATGCCATTTGAAGCTGGGATCAATTAGCATGTTTTCCATTCCCTTGCAAACTCCTTGAAAAGGGCAGGCAAGAGAGATTGTATTTGCTCTCTAATGTTTGATGAAATGTCTATAAGAGAGCAGCTACAATACAATTCGAGGACTGACCGAATTCAAGGCTTTGAAGACTGGGGTGGAAGGGAAGGATGCACAAGTGTTCTTGCCAACCACGCACTCGTTTTCATGGCCAGGGGTTTGTATGGGAAATGGAAGCAGCCCCTTGCCTTTTATTTCTCTCGGGGGGGGGACTTCCTCTGAACAATTGGTGTTCAAGCTCAAGGAAGTCCTTGAAGCTTGTGAGGAAGCTGGGCTGATAGTAGTAAATACTGTGTGTGACATGGCTACCTCCAATGTGAAGGCTATAAAGATAATGGGTTCATCAGAGAGGGACCCCTTTTTTGTTTTTAACAACAGAAAGGTGGTTACATTGTTTGATGTACCTCACCTCCTTAAGTGCACCAGAAATGCTTTATATAGAAATGATATTGCCTTGCCTCTTGAGGTTAGTGGTGTAGCTCAAGAGGTAGCCGCTTCCTGGGAGCACATACGCACTGCCTACCGGGTAGATTGTGAGCTGGCATTATTTCACCACCTACATAAGCTGACTCCCAGCCATGTGGATCCTTATGGGCAAGTGGCTATGAAGGTCAGCATGGCTGCCCAAGTCATGAGCCACACAATGGCCTGTGCAATTGACACCTGTGTGGCAAGCGGTAGGTATCAACATACATCTCCTTAATTATAAATCATTTCAAGTACATGCTTAAACGTAAGTTTTAGCATTCATTAGCAGTTGGATTGGCATTTACATTATCTCTCTCTCTTTCAGGCAAGCTACCAGCATCAGCACTGGCCACTGCAAAATTTTGTGGATTTTTTAATGAACTGTTTGATAGTTTAAATGGTTCTTCCATGTCACCATCAGGTACTAAGGGTCTGAGGTGCAGCATCAGGGTTCAGAGGGAGAAGCTGCACCTCAATTTTTGGGAATTAGCGATTAAGAAATTGCATGATATAAAGCATATCCGAGCCAAACAATGTGGTAGTGTAAACCCACAGTATTTTAGGCCACCCTCTCACATGGGATGGGTGACAACCGTGAGGGGGGCCAGATTACTTTGGGAGCACTTGAAAGGATTAGGGTTCAAGTACCTGCAGTTGAGATCACTTAATCAGGATGCTCTTAAGCACCTGTTTGGGTCCATTAGAAGCAACTGTGGGTCGAACAAAAATCCAACAGCAGCACAATTTGTAGCTGCTTTAAAGACATCCATGATAAATGGATTGTTTGCAAGGATTTCAAAGAGCTCAAATTGTGAGGACGAGGGCTCAGGAAACTTGCTATTGGAAATGAAAGAATTCATTTGCTCCCAGTCTAACAGACTTAAGGAAAATAGAAATGATTTAGATGTAGTACTTAGGGATAGTGAAACCATAGATGTTAGTGTAAGTGATGTCAATTTAGATGATTTTAGTTGCTTCTCAGTTTCATATGTCAGTGGTTATGTTGGTAAGAGTATCCTCAAGAATAGCACTTGTGCTCGCTGTCGGGCAATGCTCACAACTTCTGAGACAAGTGATTACCACCTCACTAGCATTTCCTTCCGCGAATATAGTGACATTAGGCCCGGCTTAGTTTATCCTAGTAAACATTTGATAAAGTGTGTTGGGTCTATTGCCACTATAGTCAAGATGGTCCTGTGTGAGTCGGCTCACTTAAATGCTTTGAAATGTAGAGTTGTTGAGGCTATTAAGAGGGAAATAAATTTTGATTGGCTCAAAGGTGGTTGTCCAGAGCACTTCAGTAGTGTTTCTGACAGCATCATAAAATTAGTATGTAAGATTAGCTTTAACTGGTGGTGCACTAAGGTTCATAGAAATATGATTAAAAAATTCAAAAGGGTTGCCTGGAGGGAAAAAATAAAAATATTGCACCACCAATAAATTTAGTAAAAAATTAGTTTTTAGGGATAGGGTTCAGGGTCTCAATGTATAAATGATAGTAGGTATATGGACATACCCACAGTGTATTTGCACAAAAGTTTTGAACTTTCACTTTTGTTCCTGTTTCTCATTAAACCATATGTTTCTGATTATAATATAACCACATAGGAAAAGGGATGATGTAAATTATCAGTTATGCAAACCATTAAAATATTTATCAATTGTGTTTATGTTATGTTCAGCTTTCTCAGTAAAACCGTGTAAATCAGTTGCTCAGGTGTACTGTGTTACACAAATGAGCCAATTGATGTATGCATAAAGCTATTTATGGTCACAATTTATCAAATATAAACATGATTGCTTATGGCTGACATGGAAGACGTTTAAGCTATTACACTGCTGAAAGATGGCTCTTCAAATCCACAAAAAAGTGAAAGAAACACTAATTTTTAGTATTTTTAGATGAACATAGTTTCTATGACAGTAACAGATGCATTTGAACAAATTCAATTGTATTATATGGTAGCTAACTACAAATCATGGGAGCAGCCAGGATTTATGTTGGGGGGCAAGATAATAACCTGCCTGGCTCCGTATAGCACATTTGGAATAAAATGCCTCACTCATGTCAGGCTATGCCCATGCTAAAAATACTTAGGAGCATTTGGAGGGTTCACTAAAACACACCCTAGGCATCTAATATTCCTGTGCAATCTTGTAAGACTGCGTTCTTGTTAACTTAATATTTTATTATCTTTGCAGAACACTATGCAGTACCTTGAACACAGTCAATATAATTTCAATTGGTATATCATCTATTGGCATAATTTATGAAGGTATTGGATATTTCAGTTACTTCACTATTTTATAAATTGCTATGTTACAAATTTTCAGTTGAAAAGTGTAAGACTTACCAATTACCAACTTAATTAAGTTACATTTAACTCATTCAGCTTTTTTGCAACAATGGTAATTTTAGGTATTCAAATTATGCATGAAATATTTAATTTATTTAACTGTATTTCTTCACTGGCAGATTTGTAATTTAATGCCTCATTCATGTGTGGCTATTCTCATACTACAAGTGCTACAGAGCATGAGGAGTATTCACTGAAACACACCCGAGGCATCTAATATCTCTGTACAATCTTGTTAAACTGTGTTCTTGTAAACTTAATATTTTTTTATATTTGTAAAACACTATACAGTACCTTGAAAACAGTCAATATAATTTTAATTATTATGCCATCCATTGGCATATTTTACGAAGGTATTGGATGTCAGTTAATTCACTGTTTTATAAATTGCTGTGTTACAAATGTCCTGTTGAAAAGTGAAAGACTTACCAAGTTGCATTTAACTCCCTTTCAGCTTTTTTGCAACACTGGTAACTGTCAGCATTAAAATTGTACATGAAATATTAAATATATTTAACTGTATTTCTTCAGTGGGTAGAACATGAAATTGATTTCCTGTACTCTTCTTTACGTTGATGAATATATTTTCAATTGTTCAGAATTCTTTTGACTCTACTTATTGCTCCAGTTGCACCTTTCGCCCCAATGATAACAGTAGTTACGCCCAAAACCCGCATAATGGCCGTGATTAATCAACCTGTTTTATGTAAACTTTTCAGAATTCCAGTAAACATTGTATTAAGGCACATATATATATGATAATTTTTTAAAAGTAACCTGGAATTGCTTATCGGTGTAAAAATGCTGAATTAAACATTAGATTCATTTTGAAAAGTTCCGATAGCTTGATACCTGCGACAATAGCTCTGTGAAATTGAAGTCGCGCGTCCAAGAAAAGAGGAGATAGGAAGTTCGGAAAAAGGACGTTGACGTCACGACTCCCGCTACGTGTTTATATTTTCTGACGTAGGAGCCCCGGTAGCGCTGGAGTCGAAACCTCGGAACCGATTCTTAGCATTGAGTTACCAATCTTTCCGTAAAGGGTAGTAATCTTTGCTAGAGATTATTCATGATTCGGTCGAAGGAGTACGTGAGATCCTTGGCAGTCCTTGGGTCCGTTAGGAGCAAAGCTTATATGGAAGGGAGTGCTTCCATAACAATTTTGTGTTGAGCGAGCCAATCACGATCTTAAAAACTCGCCGTTACGGTAAACATGTTAAGTATTTTAAACCTTGTTTGCCGTGGGTACCAGAAAATCTGGAGGAAAGTTCTATCTGGTCAAGTTCAGGACGTATGACACGTTGGGAGTGATTAAAACTGAGGACATTAAACATTCGGCCAACGTATCCGGCCTTAGATTGAGGAATGAAGTTAAGGTGAGATCATATGATTTCTTCAGAAATGGCAGAGGTCCCGAGTTTTTTGAAGCTGTGATTGGATATCAGGTAAGTCTTTATATAACTGATAGCTCTTTATATAACAGCATGACCTAAAAACCGTCTTTGATGTGGATTCGTTTATTTGGCAGATAATAAACCGGATTTGATGAGTGATTGTCATGGTGAGTACTGGCAAGGTTTGGTACTTAGACGACGAAAGGAGACGAGGACCTCGAAATGCTTATTTTCGAAGTTGTTAATGCCGTTTTTTTCACTTATGAAGTCGCATTTATCCATTTCCAACTTCTCCTTCACCCGCTTTACGCCTTTTTCTACAATTTAAGTCCGCTCTTTCGCGTTTTCTATCACTTTTCTGTCATTTCCCCATGTCTCGTAGCCGCTTTCTCCCATTCTCCAACCGTCTCCAGAGAGATTTTTCACAGAAAATATAGTACGTCTCTACATGCCTACACCTCCTATTTCCACCCTTATAATCACCGACCGTCTCGAGGGAGATTTTTTTCTAGAAAATATACGTCTCTACATGCCTACACCTCCTATTTCCACCTTTATAATCACCAACCGTCTCGAGAGAGATTTTTTTCTAGAAAATATACGTCTCTACATGCCTACACCTCCTATTTCCACCCTTATAATCACCAACCGTCTCGAGGGAGTTTTTTTTTCTAGAAAATATACCTCTCTACATGGCTACACCACCTACTTACACCCTTATAATCACCAACCGTCTCGAGGGAGTTTTTTTTCTAGAAAATATACGTCTCCACATGCCTACACCTCCTACTTACACCCTTATAATCACCAACCGTCTCGAGGGAGATTTTTTCTAGAAAATATACGTCTCTACATGCCTATACCTCCTAGGAATGAATTGTTAACATAGGCTAAACCAGAAATGAAACATTACTTCAAATGTTCTGTGTTTCCAGCGTTCAAGCGACGACATTCTGTGCGGCACGCCGTGCTGTGCGGTTACGAATAACATGGAACGGGAGATGTTAGTGAGTAAACGCAACTTAGCGACTGTCGCGCCACGCTATGCTCAAAAGTGGAAACAATGCAATGGCGGCCGGGAAAAAAGCCTTGAAAATTTCCTATTTATCGTACATTACTTATTCCCCCAAAATAAAATTATCACTAGATACCGGCATCTTTCTAGTTTTTGTCACATAAATTTCGCGGCGATACGATATGTGGAAAGGGTCGAAAAAAGGTGGTGACGGAAGCAGACATTTACCAAGTTTTGTAATAGCGTATAGGTAATGGATTATAGATTTGCTCGTACAGATAAATTTGGATAATTAATGCTGGTCACCAATCCAATTTATGAGTGGCAATGAAAGTGACTTAGTAATATTTCTGGTTTGCTGACATGAATGCAGTTGAGAGGTCACTGGTGTTTTCACGATGAAAATAATTTCATTAGACTCTAGTATTCCTGGGAATCTATTTCATCTGGCCAGTGTCCATCATCCTCAGAAGGGGTGTAGAAAGCATGTGTCTCCCCTTTTCAATCTTTGGTGAATGAGTCTTCCATCTTCGGTTGATAACAATGACTATGTGAGGCACAGAACTTTATTATCTCGTCCATTTACCTGGGTTTTCCAATTATTCTTCTCACTCACCCTCTAGATTTTTTATTTAGTTTCCTATGGGTTCTGTTTGTGTGCGTTTGTTTTTTATGAAGTACTTGCGCAGTGATTTAGATATTTTGTGAAACTTTTGATGCATCTTCACCATGGCTCTGATCAGATGTCCAGGATAAACTTTATTTACCCTACCTCAACTTGGCGACCCCATTGATATGCACACAATAATCGGTTTGGTGACAGTTTTAACTGACAGTTGTGACTGTGTGATGCAAAGAATGAAACCGTTATTTAATAATTATAGCGGTTAAATCTTCAAATTGCAATTTTATTCTGGTGCAATGGCACGTGGCTTCAGAGTTGCTGGTGCACTTGGATCTATTGTGCCCTACATATGGGAAATAGCTGAATGCAGTGGCTGAATTTAATAATTTTGCTATTAAATAAGAACATTATTTTGAATTTGTGTAATTAAAATTTTGTCGTCCTTCTTTTAGCATATGCCAAGAGTTATTTCCCGACGAAGGAAGATGAAGTGGCTATGCGGTGTGACATTTAAAAAAATGTAACAATATTTCTAATGCGATGCACATGAAAGATGCATTGCCTTAAGACATGAACTGTATGGTAAATAGTAATAAATTGTTTTCCATGAAACTTGTGTTTTCTTTGCATGAAACAAGAAAGTACATATTGGCTCCATTGTTCGTATTTGTGTTAGTTTTCTATATGCCTCTTTGTTTTAACTTTAAAGTGCTTATGTTTCATGATGCATCCACCAACAGGCCTGTCGAGAAGGAGGAGATCAGGGGGGGAGGCAAATTCCCTGGGGCCCGGATATGGATGGGCACGTGCCACAGTGATTGTTGGTGTATAATGGGGGAGCCCGCTTACCAGCATCACAATGGACTTGCCCCCGGGCCCAGCTGGGCTCTCAGCGGCCCTGTCCAACAAAACTAGTTTTCAGTAATACCTCTAGTACACGAGTACTAGTTATGAGTACTAAGTACATGGGTACTTAGTACACGAGTACTTAGTACACGAGTACTTAGTGCATGAGTACTACCTCCAGTACTCAAATGCTACTTCCCAATACTACTGCCGATACTAATACTAGTATTCGTGAAAAAAGTACTTGTGTACTTCCAGGTACTTTTTTTTCAATACTTCCAGTACTACTTTTTTGTAAGGGATAGTTGTCAAATTCCTTGAAAACTTGTTTATTTTTTCCATTTAGGCTTTGTAAGTTCCATATTCCAATATTCAGAGACATTTCAAGCACATTCATTTGTTGTCAATTTTTCTTATCCAATTCCCAAGGCTTTGCTTGAGAATTTTTTGCTTTTGGGAATTTCTTGGTGTGATAGGTTGCAGGCTTATCACCTCAACCCCCTACCTGGAGGACCAAGATTTTGTTCTCTAGGTTTAGTCCTATAGGAGGATTGCTTTCACCACAGCTAAGGATTTCCTCCTCCCCCGCCTGTTGGCCCGCGGGTGGTATTTTATTTCCCACCAACCCGCCGGTCCATCAGGATACAGACCGGTGAGGGCTTTTCCCTATCCGCCACCTGGGGACGTGCTCTCTAGGGGTTACAGGCTCCCCCAAGAGAAGTTCACAAAATGCTAATGAATATTACTACCAATTAGGATGAACCATTATTTTGGTATCAGTCAATGGTTATATCTACCTTACAAATAGATTTTGGACATTTATGAAATGCACTTTGGGGAAGTGTTCACTGTACTAACCTAGCGCATTACACTCTCTAGTAAATACTTAAATTGTAAGAAGCTTTGGATGAAGAAGTACTGACTGTGAACATTCGACAAACTCGTTAAAAATGTAGCCAATATAGTGGTAAGTCCATCTTAGTAACGCTTTCTGAATGCATTACAGCTATTAAATTAACAACTGTCAGAAATATAACGAATTAATAGGAGCAGAGGCAACCTTCCGCTCGGAGGAATCCACGTTGACCAATAAAGGCCCGTTCACATTCAAGCGTATCACGCGGCGCGTGCGCGCAGTTTCGTGCGAAACTGAGCGACAGGTTCACATGCAAGCCTAGGCTAAGCAGGATGAAGTCAATGAAGAAGAGGATGCGAGGGACGGCCGACGGCTGTATATATATATATATATATATATATATATCCACTTGGCGAAAAACACTTGTAGTGCACAGATATAAAAAAAGGTCACAGGCGTGACTAGCAGTTACATATAGAGCACAAAAAAAGGTAAAACTCACAGAAATTTTGATATATTTCGGCGGACACAACCGCCTTCGTCAGAATGTTAGAAGGTAGTGAACTACCTTCTAACATTCTGACGAAGGCGGTTGTGTCCGCCGAAATATATCAAAATTTCTGTGAGTTTTACCTTTTTTTGTGCTCTATATGTAACTGCTAGTCACGCCTGTGACCTTTATATATATATATATATATATATATAACTGCACTTAGGATCACTTAAGTGACGAATATATAAAAGTTTGCCAGAGGAAGGCAGACGACAAACACAGAAAACAAAAAAATGATGAACACACAAAGTTTCTTGATATTTCGGTGCCACTAGCATCTTGGTCGCAAGAGCGAAGACTGAGAAGGAAGGGAGGAGTGAGGCGGTAGGAAGGGAGGACTGAGGCGGAAGGAAGGGAGGGAGGGGAGGGACAGGGGAAGGGGAGGAGGGGGAGGGAGAGATTGGGAAGAATGTAGAATGAAAATTTCTACATTCTTCCCAAAATCCATAAGACTCACAACCCTGGTCGCCCAATAGTTTCCTCTTATAACTCTGTCACCGAACGCATCTCCGCTTTCGTTGACTACTACTTACAACCTTTTGTTCTCTCTCTCCCCTCTCACATCAAAGATACTTATCATTTTCTTGAACGCCTCCAATCTACCCCACTCCCCTCAGACTGTGATATCTTAATGGCCACCATAGATGTCACCTCTCTCTACACTTCTATTCCTCACTCTGAAGGACTTTCCGCCATTCGTCTTTTTCTTGACCAGCGGCCTGTTCCTCACGCCCCTAGTTCAGATTTTCTCCTTGACCTTTCCAACTTTATACTTACTAATAATGCTTTCTCCTTCAATAACAAATTCTACATCCAAACTAAAGGTTATGCCATGGGTAGTCGTTTCAGCCCCTCCTATGCTAACCTCTTCTTGGGTGCTTTTGAGCAATCTTTTCTCTCGTCCTGCTCTCCTAAACCTCTTCTCTGGCTTCGTTACATTGACGATATTTTTCTTCTGTGGCCACATGGCCTTGATTCCCTTAACTCTTTCATCTCCTCCCTATACTCCTCCTCCTCTGTCTCCTTCACCTCTAACATCTCTGCCTCTAAAATTACCTTTCTGGATGTAGACATCTCCCTCAGTAACCTTAAATTCCACACTTCTGTCCATATCAAGCCCACCAACAAGCAACAATATCTCCATTTCAACAGCTGCCACCCCTCTCATACTAAACGATCCCTCCCCTTTTCCCTCTCTATCCGTGGTCACCGAATATGCAACAATCCCGAATCCCTTGACCTTTTTCTCTCTAATCTCCACCAATCCCTCCTTCGCAGAGGCTACCCTGAGCGTCTTCTTCAGAAAAAAATCCTACAGCGACCCTCTTCTTCTAAATCTCTCTCTCTTAATAAGTTTCCTCATGATCAAATCTCCCTCTGTACCACCTATTTCCCTGGAGCTCACTCCATCCGTCGCTTAATCAAAAACCTCTACCCCATCCTCTCTGACAACCTTACCACTTCCAAACTTTTCCCCCGCTGTCCTTCTCTCACCTTTAGACGCCCTCCCAACCTCTCCACTCTCTTTAAAATCACTAAACCTCTTTCCAAATCAATCTCCCGATCTACTAAGTCCCTTCCGACGCCGTGCAATCGCCCACGTGGCAAAACTTGTGGCATCCTTCTCACCCAGCCTCTGCCTGATAAATTCCTTGCCGCTCATCTTCCTTCCGTCCCCTCACTCTCCTGCGTTTCCCATAATGTTGTCTATATCCTTCTTTGCCAATTATGCCCTAGTTTTTACATTGGTTTGACGACCACTCCCCTTAACATCCGCATGAATGGCCACCGCTCCAGTTGTAATGAACCACCTTCTATTTCTGTTTCCCTCCCTGTTGCCACCCATGTTTCTTCCCACAACTCCACCTTTAATAATATTTTTAAGGTTGGCATTCTCGCCTCCCTTCCCCCTTCCTCCTCCCCACTCCAAATCAAAGATCTTGAGTCCTCTTGCATTTACTTATTCCAGGCTTTCTCTCCGCCAGGACTCAATAAATCCCACTAACTTCTTCTATCACCTCTACCCATACTACTTCTTCCTTTCGAATTTCTTCCACTTCCCGCCTCCCTTCCCCACCTTTCCTCTCCCTCCCCCTCCTCCCCTTCCCCTGTCCCTCCCCTCCCTCCCTTCCTTCCGCCTCAGTCCTCCCTTCCTACCGCCTCAGTCCTCCCTTCCTTCTCAGTCTTCGCTCTTGCGACCAAGGTGCTAGTGGCACCGAAATATCAAGAAACTTTGTAAGTGTGTTCATCATTTTTTTGTTTTGTGTTTGTTGTCTGCCTTCCTCTGGCAAACTTATATATATATATATATATATATATATATGTATATGTATATATATATATATATATATATATATATATATATATATATATATATATATATATATATATATATATATATATATATATATATATATATATATATATATATACACATATATATATATATATACATATATATATATATATATACATATATATATATATATATATATATATATATATATATATATATATATATATATATATATATATATATATATATATATATATATATATATATATATATATATATACACGTTGACGGATTGGAGTAAGCCATGCGGCGATGAACACACGATGTTTATAGGATGGAGGAGATAGACACAAAAAAAGAGACGATCACACTTACATAGTTAGCTTTCGGAACTAGTCCGTCTTCAAGGTGTATCACTGAACAAATGTTGTGTGCGCTGGTGAGGATAGGGGTAGGAGGGGCGGTAGGTTAGGGGAGGGGGGAATGGGAAGGGGTTTTTCCCAGCGGTTGAAGAACTGTTCTTGAAAAGGGGAATTTTTACCAGCTCGTGTCTTGGCCGGAGAGAGCGGAAAGGGTCGAAGTGGAATTCCGAAGTGAGGGTGGGGGAGGGGGGGGTAAATGGAAAAGAACGGGAAGCGTGCAATTCATGTAATTTATTTAATCCGGGCGTGGCGTACGATTTTAGCAACCAGATTAAGGCCTGCTCCTTCTGGCGCACTTCAATTAACGTCCGGGGGAAGGGAGAGCAATATTGCCACCTCAAAGAACTTGTCAAAAGACAAGCCATGTTTCCGCACATGAGTAGGGACGGAGAAATTGGAAGATGGGTCTTTACAGGTGCACCGATGATTATTGATTCTGATATTAAGGGGTGTAATGCATTCGCCCACATAAAAACCGGGACATAGTTTGCATTGTAACACATAAACTAAGTTGTGGGAGTCGCAAGAGCCGGAGGCTTTGATGTCGAACGGCGTCTCTGTGTTGGGACTCTGAAACGAGGATAGGGGGCGAAACATGTTGCACGTTTTGCACCTTGGTTTGTTGCATCTCTGTGTGGTGGGACGGGGAGTGTCATTCGATATACCCTCTAGCGAAGAATTGGAGCGGAGAAGATTGGCTAGGGTAGGTGGACGTCTGAAGCATACTGTGGAGCATTTGGGTAGGAGATTGGCTGTCGATCTGTTAGTATCTAAAATTGGGAAGAAGTCTTTGAGGATGGTCTTGAGTTTTTGGACGCCAGGAAAGTATGTGATGTGAAGATTTAGGGCGCCCAGGGGGGTGTCTTTTTTGAGTGGGGTGAAATTAGCAGAGGAGGGTAAAATACGGAGCGATTTTTTATTACTGTGAATACAAAGGCGATACATCCCTAGAAAGTTAGAAAATTACAACCACATTGAAACGCAATCAAGAAAATTCAGATCTGAGGTTTCAAGGTTGCACCAAGCAGTTAAAGATTCCGTAATTTTTACACTAGCGTCTACTATCAGCCATTTTTAAATAATAAATTAATAACGTACATCAAATATTTTTTAGACAAAACGTATAATTTCTTACAAATTAAGTGATTTAAATGATATAAAAATGACAACAAAATAAAAAATATGCATTGACTGGGAATCGAATCCAGATCCCCAGTATTTCATGTGAAAATCCTCCATTTCCTTCTCTCTAAGAGTTGTGAAGGTTTTTTTGGTGGTTGCTAGGGAATTGTTTACTATCAGATTTAGTGATATAATCTGAATTCCTAACTTATTGTGTCAATATCTCAAGTCGCTAATTGACAGCTAATATTTTATATTTATCATAGTCATTATAACCTAAAGGAATTTGACGACATTTAATTAATCTCACGAATTTTACAACTGGTGTGAGTACTCTCTTACTAAGGTAAGTTGCATCAACTTTCAATGGTAATTACTATGAGCACCTAGAGCAGCATACGGCGGACAGAAGTATGCAAATACTTCTGTCCGCCAAATGTTTCGCAGATGTACGTCCGCATCCTCTGGGCTTGAAATGGATATCGAGCGTATCACGTTTTGGACTGTTCTCAGCCTGATGTCCTTCTCAAGCCTAGTGAATTCGGACCTACATCTGCGAATCATTTACGGACAGAAGTTTTACAACCGTGACCAATCCTCCGTAATTGCTGCTGTTCGTATTAGGCGTTGAATATTTACTTACATAAAAATTGTGATTATTTATAGAATTTTAAAAGTCCACGAAATTTGAAATTATTTTGAAAGATCAAGAATATTGAAGCGTATTTTGCATTTTTACAGATGACCCCCAGCGCAATTCAATTCATTGATATCGTTAATATAGCTGCCAAAGAACTTCCAGATAGTAAGCTACCTACAATTAAGGATGTGATTGGGTATGTTTAGTATTTGAGGTTGTTAAAGAAGTCAAAAAATATGTTTGATCCTCCTATTTCTAAAATTACTGCAAAAGTTGCTACAGATATAGCGTCAGTGTGGAATAAAACCACGATTCCCATAGTAGGCAGTAATAGAATTAGATTTTTGATTCAAAAGCACTACAATAATTTTAAAGTGCTTAAAAAACGATTTAATGCTCACAATTTTGGTCACAAACTCAAAACAGACAGAAGATTTCAAAGTATCTATCAACAAGCTCTTCGATTTATCTATTTGCGCAACTCCCACAAAGCTTGCTCTTGTCCTGAAAAATCAAAAATACCTGAAAAACTTCAACAATTTTTAATCGATCAAAGGTCCACTCGTTCACAAAATTCTCCTACAATGATAGTTAAAAGACCAAGGAACGATGACTTGGACTGTTCACCACCTCTAAGCAAGAAACCATCGTTGGACATTTTAAATTCTACGGACATAAGCGGGACGATGCATAATAATGAAGTTGAAGGAAGAGAAAATTTTGACTTTGGAAAAGAAGAGTCTAATAAAATTTACGTGAAAAGGACATCACATTCAAGAATAAAATTGAATACATTCGCAAGAACTTGTGATAGACGTCAAGTTTCTGACAGAGCAGCAGCAGATCTTGCTTCGGCCTTATTTGTTGATTGCAAAGAATATTTTGGCATAAAAACTAATGAAGAAATTCCGATTATTGACAGGCACAAAGTACGTAGAGAGCGAAAAAAAATAGGAGTATGACTCCAAATATTGTATTTGAAGAAAACGAAAAATGGGGGATATATTTCGACGGGAAAAGAGATAAAGTTCTAAAAAAATATAAAAAACAAGCTAACAAACACGTACCAATCTTTTGAAGTTGTTCAAGAGCATATATCCATGCTCAAAGAAAATGGCTCCCAGTACATAACTTATGCTTCACCTGAGTCAGGCCATTCGGACTCTATTTGTACTGCAATGACTACCAAATTAAACGATAAAAAGATTTCATTAAGCAGAATGTGCGTTATAGGTGCTGACGGAACAAATGTTAACACCGGATGCATAATGGTGTCATAGTTTTACTGGAAGGTAAACTCAAAAGGCCACTTCAATGGTTCATTTGTTTATTTCATTTTAATGAGTTGCCCTTGCGGCATTTAATAGAAGCGATATACGGTTCTGCTTCAGGGTCTACAACATTGTGTGGTTCCTTGAACAAATCCTTAAAGATGTGTGAAAGCCTACCGGTTATTAACTTTAAAGCTATTCCAGGAGATTTTCCAGCAGTCGATGTAGAAAATTTGAGCAAAGACCAGAAATACTTGTGGGAAATTGCACTCGCAGTTTCCACTGGGAAGTGTTCTGTACAATTGAGCTGTAGAAAACCAGGAAAAATGTCTTCGTCTCGTTGGCTAAATACTGCTGCAAGATTTTTAAGACTCTACGTATCAACAGAAAACCCTACTAATAATTTAAGGCATATTGTAACTTTCATTATGAAAGTGTACGTACTCATGTGGTTTAGAATAAAGCTTCTCAAGTATTGTGTAGACGGCCCGAAACACATATTTTTCTACATTAAAAAATCACGATAATTTAAATCCCCCCCAAATTTAATCAAAATTGTTGATGATACAATACAAAACAATGCATACTTTGCTCATAGTGAAAATATTTTATTAGCAATGCTTGCTGATGAGAAAGAAGATGTACGGTTGCGAGCAGTGGAAAAAATTATTGGGTTAAGAAATAATATCATCAATGATCGCGTGAGGAAGTTCAAAATACCGAAAATTAATTTTAAAGCCGAGGATTATATTAATATAATAAATTGAGATGAAAACTTCTCAGAGCCACCTCTTACGATGGATTTGTCAGTCGCTCAATTGCAAATGTTTATACAAAGGCATGAAAAAGAAAAACAAATCTTCAAATTTCCTTGTCATACCCTATCTGTTGAGCGATGCGTCAAGCTAGTGAGCGAAGTTTCCCTTAAGATAGCCAGTGAAGATGAAAGAGATAAATATATAAGATCTACGGAAGAAAGTCGGAAAATTTTGCCAAAGTTTGAAACCAAGTCACAATACCATGCTCGTATCTGAAGAACAATGTAATATGAAGTCAAAATATAAAAAGTTAAAAATTCAAAATATGATATTATATTTATTTATCAACCCACTTACCACCGTTGAGCTGATGACTGGATCAAGAAAATTAAAAAACAAAAACTTCAGACTCATGTATAAATGGTAAATTATACAAAAATAGGATGAAAAGGTAAAAATTCTAAAATAAAAAAGGGAAGGGTAAAAACTTCCAAAGAATGTTTCATAAACCCACCCCATTCGGTGCATTAAGGTTAGGGCAGTTTTGCCGTAACTTTTCCGCGTTATAGCATCGTTAAATATTGAACCTTACGCCAGCGTTTAAGCAAGGTTATCGCGTTAATTATTATGATAAGTAACACTTCATGATTCTCAAACGCGCGGAAAACTGATTTTTATCTCCTTTATGGCATCTTCATTAATAAATTGAGTTTATAAAATCTTGGCTTGTTTTGTTTGTCTTTAATAGCAATTATATTACGAGAGCTGTTGAAACATGTTCAATAATAACTCATCAAATGTATTATTACAATTGAAAGAACACCAAATGATAAAATTGGTGCCTCGCAAAGAAATAAACAAAACCATCCGATAGTTTCTTTATTTTGAACAGCAAAAATCGAAATTTCCTCAGCAATGGTGATGATGGTGTCTCTTGATCGGATACAAGGTCTTCCGCTTTAAACTGGGCACGCAATACATCTTGGGCACATCTACCAATCTCACCGATTCTATGAAGGCCCTTCACACTCTTAATAGGAATAAAATGTGTCCATATCACAGTGCCACATCATCCTCCGTGCTTTAAATGATCCATATGTTGTATTGGATTGCATGCCAATGCAAAACCACTGTCCTTTAGTCGTAGGATGTCGTGAAACTACAATGCAGAAAGCTAATATGAGAACATTTTAATACTTATATCTCCCATTAAAAGATACATAGCCATCAATTTTTTCTTAAATTTAAAGTAAAGGTATATTGCCTCAAAAAATAAAAATTTAAACGAAATCGAAGCGGAATATATTTTTAGAGAATTCCATTTGAAATTATCAGAATAAAACTTTACGCAGTGCAAAAACAAATTTTTAATTAATGACGTGATAATAATATGCGCCATTTTTTCCTCTTTCATATGATAATTTATATGGTTTGGAATAAGAATTATTGTCCAAAGATATGATATACAAATCTAACATTGTATTAAGGTTCAATTTTTCTTCTTCCCGTAACTAGGCAACGGATTTTCAAAATGGCTGATAGTAGACGCATGTGTAAAAATTACAGAATCTTTAACTGCTTGGTGCAACCTTGAAACCTTCTCAGATCTGAATTTTCTTGATTGCGTTTCAATGTGGTTGTAATTTTCTAACATTCCAGGGGTGTATCGCCTTTGTATTCACATTAATAAAAAATCGCTCCACCCTCATATATATATATATATTGTGACGGTATGCCCCGCACAAGTCACGTTTCATTTTTTATTCCATTTTTCGTTTCGGACGTTCCCTGTCTCGAGCTTTTGCTCGTTCATATTTCGCGGGCACAGCATTAGACGAGCGGCCACACTTTCAACTACAATAGGGGTTTCGCATGTCATTTTGTGTTTGTGTCACGTGAACGACCGTATAAAACGGGCCCGGCGCAAGGCGTCTGGGAGTTATGTTGGTGGAAGGTGCGAGGAGGCAGTCCCATGTACTCCGTAGTCTGGCAGCAAAGTTCAGCAGAGCACCGGGGAGCAAGACAGAGAGAGAGAGAAAAGAGGGCCGAGGTGCAGTGTCAAGGAGATTCGTCACGTCGTCTAACGCCAATACGCCGATCATCCAGAAAACCTCAGGCAACCAAAGACCTGTGGGTTGATGACGCGCCCAGCGGTGAATTCGACGTGGAGCCACAGCTTGACACATAAGTACTCTACAAATCCCCTTCTCCCTGGATAGTGAATTATCCACTCTTCCTGCTCCAACCAGCATTTCTCCACCGAAGAAGACACCTCGAGTGGAGGTGATCGCATGTAATAGTGACTCAGGAACAATTCCACTTAACGTTACTAAGCTTGTCACAAAGCAAAAATCTGTATAATTATTCTCCCGTCCTAGTGATTTGTGTTGTAAATCCCAGTAGTGCTGGACACTTTCGCACGATCGGACGCGGAGCATGTAAAATTCAAGGTGGACAATCAACTCGACAATAAGAATTGTAGTCGAGATTCTTACAGAGGCCATTGTGAATTTTTGTTATGTGTTCGTATTAGTTTTTTTGGTGGGTTATTGCGTTTTTGTGTTCTCTTTCCATCAGTGTGTCATTCAAACGGATAATCATTTCATCCCTCATTAGATTTAAGGAGAAAGTTGCTTGTGTTTATTTTTTGTTTTTCCAATAAATGCCTAAAACCATTCACAATCTGAACGAGGTCGTTTCGTCTTTGCTGTGCTTCGCACTGAGCTCCAAAATTCCCGTATTCTCCTTCTCTTTCGTGATCGCGTGCCGTAGAACCCACGTGGTTTTCCTTTCAGTAAGACCCGTCCGCCGTCGACCCGCTGTGGGTGAGTCAGCGGACTACGTGAAGGTATGCACTATCGCAGCTGGTTTCTAACCAGTGGGGCCGGGGATCGAAATCGTCCAACATCAGAGTTGGCGAGCTCGTCCGATGGTACGTATCGTCACTATATATATATATATATATATATATATATATATATATATATATATATATATATATATATATATATATGTTACGCGAGCGCCGCGCCTCTTCGGCTCTCCTTGGCGAACCTCTGTTACCTTCTGGATCAGGCTGCTGTCCTCTCTCTCTCTCGGACCCGTCTTCTTCTTCGGGAACTCGGCAGTAGCGAGGATTTAAGAATAATAAACCCTCTCACCTTTTTAACACCCTTTTATTAACTTGACAATTACAAAACCTCCCAGGTCTGACCGTTCTCTCGGCCACGCTAATTGTCTTGATGTCCTTCTCGCGGACAAATCACTCACGAACACTCTCTACCGTACGGACCGAACCCTCTCGCGGTCGCACGTTGACTGTTTGTTCCCGCCAGCCGTGCCTGTCGGCGCGTCGTAACTCCGGAGGTCCCCTTGACGTGGTTCCTCCCGGCTTTACTAGAGGGAACCACTTCCCCGGGTACTAGGCAAATCGCGCTGCGTAACAGTCGGCCCTTGCTGACAATAGGACCGTCCCCGGTCCTCTGCCTGTTGTCTTTGCCATTTGGGATGGACGGGCTGTCGCAGTCGTCTGCTTCTGCGGCAGGGCTGTTTTCTTCCTCGACGTCATCCGCTTCTGCTGCCGGGCTGTTTTCTTCCTCGACGTCATCTGCTTCTGCTGCCGGGCTGTTTTCTTCCTTGACGTCATCTGCTTCTGCTGCCGGGCTGTTTTCTTCCTCGACGTCATCTGCTTCTGCTGCCGGGCTGTTTTCTTCCTCGACGTCATCTTCGACATTCAGGGGGGGGCAACACCAGGGTTTCATACGGTCTGAACTAAACACTGAATTGAAGGCACGTTGAGTGCGTTTTGCCCCTGGAATATCACATAGGACGTACCTGTCCCTAGGTAATACTTTATCTATCTGATAGGGTCCCTTAAACTTTGGTGCTAACTTTCGCGACGTCCTGGTCGCCTGAACTTCCCTTTCTACTAACACCAGATCCCCCTGTTCATATTTTCGCGGGGTTCTGTGACACGCATCATACCTCTCTTTTTGTTTCCCTTGAACTATAGTTATTTTGTCTAGAGCCTCCTTTCTAACTAAATCAAGAGATTCTATTCCCTCCATACCTTCACTGTCTTGTAATGACAACACGACTCGGTTTCCAAGTGCATCGCGTGGACGATAGGCAAACAATAGTTCATGCGCACTTTTCCCTGTCGTTTTATTCACCATAGAATTCATTGCAAACTGGATCTTTCTCAAATTAGCGTCCCAGTCACTCACATCCTCTGCTGAATATTGTGTGGAAATGGCTCTAGAAATTACGGCGTTTGACCTCTCCACCTGCCCATTTGCTCTTGGCGTGGCTGTTGCATTCTTTATGTGTTTTATTTGGTTTCTGTCACAGAATTCTTCAAATTCTTTCGCGGTGAAGGCAGTTCCTCTGTCTGACACCAACCGTTCGGGACACCCAAACAAGCTGACAATATCCTCGAGTGCCTCGCAGACCGGTTTCGTCTTTGTGTCCTTCACGGCTCTCAGTACAACGAATTTTGTGAAATTATCTTGATAAGCTAGAACGTACTCGTGTCCCTTCTTGCTTCGTGGGAATGGTCCCAGACGGTCCACATGAACTGTATGGAACGGAGTGGTCACCCTCTCAAATGTGTGCAGTGTACCCTCCTTCATCCCTCCTGCCCTCTTGTGATATGCGCATTCGATGCAGGCCGCTATGTATTTTTTCACTCTTTTCCTCATTTTTGGAAACCAAATTTTCTTCTTATATGCTCAAGAGTCTTCTCCTCCGCATAGTGCCCCATGTCGTCGTGGCTGCTTTTTATAATTCGCCAGATCGTCTCCTTCGGGACTACCCACTTGGCTCCTTCGTCTGTCTTGCGGCACACCCGATTGTCCCTTATTATGTAATCATTTAGTATCTGACGTTCGTCATTTCTTTCCGCGGGTTTTCTCAGTATTTCATGTATTCTTTTTATCTCGGTGTCTTGCAGCTGCATTGTCAGAAGCCAATCCGACTCATCAATCCGCAAGGTGAATATTTTTAGGTCAGCCGTCTCCGGTTCTCTCGCTTCGTCGACTGGATTCCGGCTGAGGGCATCAACATGACTCATACTCTTTCCTGACCTGTACTCCACGGTGAAATCGTATTCCTGTAATCGCAACCACCACCTTGCGATGCGGGGAAGCATGTCCTTCTTCATCATCGTGGTTTTCAATGCATTGCAATCGGTCATCACCTTGAACTCCCTGTTCAAAAGATACATCCGAAACTTGTCAATAGCTTCCACCACGGCCAACGCCTCAAGCTCGTAACTGTGATACATTCTCTCCGCCTCTGTAGTCTGTCGACTATAATAAGCAATAGGTTTTTGCGTTTCACCATCTCGAATCTGTAGCAGGATTCCGGCTAAGCCACTCTTGCTGGCGTCGGTGTGCACTTCGTGTACTGCCTGCGCGTCATACAACGCTAATGTCGGGCGTTCCACCACTCTTTTCTTTAATTCTTCAAATGCACTCTGCTGCTCTTTTCCCCACTCAAAGGCTACATCCTTCCTTGTTAGTCGCGTCAGAGGTCTACTAAGAATCGCGAAACCTGGCACGAATCTTCTAAAAAAACTAGTCAGCCCTACAAACTGTCTGACTTCGTGAACATTAGCGGACCTACGAAAATCTCTGACTGCCCGGATTTTTCTCTCTCCCGGTTTTATCCCTTTGCTACTGATCTCGAAGCCCAAATAGTCCACCTTGTCCTTGAAGAATTCGCACTTAGATGGCTTCAACGTTAGTCCCACCTGTTTCAGCACCTCGAGTAATCTGGCTAGTTTTTCCATGCCTTCTTCCACCGTCTTGCTCGGAATCAATACGTCGTCCATATAAACTAGAACATCTCCGGGTTTTGTCTTCCTAATCACTTGATTCATCATTTGGTTAAATGCCGCGGGTGCATTTACAAGGCCAAAGGGGACCTTTGTGAACTGATACAGTCCCTGGGTTGTTACAAAAGCGGTCATCGGTCTCGACTCAGCAGCTACGGGAATTTGGTAGTAACCTGATGCAAGATCAAGAGTGGTGTAATACCTGTTTCCCGCAAGTCTGTCCAGCTGTTCATCTAGAGCGGGCATCGGAAACTTGACCTTCTTCGTCTTCCGGTTCAATTCCCTGTAGTCAACGCAGAGCCGGTTCTCACCACTGGCTTTCTTAACTAGCAAAGCTGGACTTGCGTACTCTGACGTTGATTCCTCTATGATGCCCAATTCCAACAACTGGTCGACTTCCTTCTGCATCTCCGCTCGTTGAGCATAAGGTAGACGATACGGTCGCAGATTCACTGGTTGTCCATCATTTACCTCTATCTCGAAGCTGTCCACCTTTGCCGTACCCAATTCGCTCATCCTTGTAGCAAAGCATTCTCTGAATTTGTTCACCAGCACACATACTGATTCTTTCTCCTCTTCCGTTAAGTTGTCGTTGATGTTGATCTCGGTCCTTTTAATCGGTTCCTCTTCTTTCACCGACAAAACCTTTAGTTTTTGCTCTTCGTTTTTTTCATTAGAAAGTCTCGTAATCCGAAGCTTTCCGTATTCATTTTCAACTCGGACATCTCTCTGGTCTAGAGCACTCCGTCCGATAATAATGGCATCATCTTGTGAATAGTCCGGAACAATTAACACCTCAACGTTGAAGTCCACGTTGTCCACTTTAAGGGTCGTTTGCTTCGAACCGACGACCTGGCAACCTCCACATCCAAATCCGGTTAAGCGTTTCAGACTTTTCTCGTACTTCAATCCGATCTTCTCTGCTACATCTTTCCTCATGGTCACTACTTCGCTGCCCAGGTCGATAAACCCAATGATACGTTCATTGTTAATCTCCACCCATTTATGATATTCGTCCTTTACTTCCTCATTTGCACAGCTGATTAACATGACGTTTCTCCCCCTCTCAGGAGCCTGTACATTTCTTTGATTTGCCTGCGGGCACGCCTTAGATATGTGCCCACTTTTATTGCAAATAAAACAAAGTTTATCACGAGTTGGTTCTACACAGTTCCTGGCCATATGACCAAGCTTGGCACAGTTAAAACACTTCATCTGACTGGAGTTCCTTTCCTCTTTCATTTCCCAAGGCCGTTTTTCTGACTTTTCATTTGCCATTTGATTTAAATTCCGAACTAGTGGCTTTTCTTCAATCCGCGGACGTTCCACGACGCTCTCGTATCGTTTAATTTTACCCAACAGTCCCTCAACGTCCTGGAAGTCACACATGGCCAACAATTTCACTAACTCCTTATCGCCAATTCCATTCAGAATATATCTTATCAGGGATGTATTGTCAATGTCACCGCGACTCGCTAATGCCTTCATTGAGTATACATACGTCTCGTACGTTTCATTCCGCTGTTTCTTCTTTTTGTTTAGTCTCATATGCACTTCCGCCTGGTCTGCTGATGAAGGAAAGCTGTATAATAGCTTCCTTTTAAAAGTTTCCCACGAGTGCACTTCTTCTGCAACGCTATTCAACCACGTCGCCGCGGCGCCTCGTAATTTGTGCACGGCTTGCGTTAATAACAACGAATCCTCCCACGCGTATGCGACCGCGACACTCTGAACTCGTCTAATCCATTGCTCAGCTGTAAACCCTGTTGGCAGTGATGGGTCGAACTCAGGTAATAGTCTTTCCGCCATTTCACGCTGCCCAATAGAATGGTTTCCCGCTGACGCCGATCTTCCCGCCATTATTTCCCTCTCACGTTCCAGAAGCTTCCTTTCCCGGTCCAAGATATCCTTTTCCCTTCGTAGGAATTCGTGCTCCCTAGCCACGTCGCTCGCCGACACGTTAGCCTCTCTCCAGTCCACATTCACTTCCTCTAACATTCTAGCCTCGTTCCACCCCTCGTTTGTATCTCTTAGCGGTCTAGCCTCGCTCCGACCCCCGTTTTGATCCCTTAGCGCTCTATGCTCGCCCCAGCCTTCGCTTATACCCCGTAGCGAACTAGCCTCGCACCGACCCCCGTCCGTGTCATTTACAACGCTACTTTCGTTTTCCCGCCACGGACGCATGGTTGACGGCGTCACCATATCAAGAAAGGGCGCGCTATCTACAAATTCCCTCTTTACAGCCCCCGTTTCTCCACTCGCCATGTCTCACTTTTGGCACAGTTTTGAGCACGTTCCCTACTTCTCGAACCAACTGTTCCCTCTAATAACCCTAACACTCGTAACTCAGGGATAGGGGAACACACGCCTACTGTTAGCTCTTGGTTTTTGCACTGATGTTCTCTTACCGCTACTGCAAACAGCATTCCTCACCAGTCTGCTCACGGGCTGGTTTTGTAGTCTCGTAGAGCTCCCGCTGCGACCACTGGTTTTTCTGCAATTATCCCACCGCTGCTCTGTTAGAACGAGCGCCGCGCCTCTTCGGCTCTCCTTGGCGAACCTCTGTTACCTTCTGGATCAGGCTGCTGTCCTCTCTCTCTCTCTCGGACCCGTCTTCTTCTTCGGGAACTCGGCAGTAGCGAGGATTTAAGAATAATAAACCCTCTCACCTTTTTAACACCCTTTTATTAACTTGACAATTACAAAACCTCCCAGGTCTGACCGTTCTCTCGGCCACGCTAATTGTCTTGATGTCCTTCTCGCGGACAAATCACTCACGAACACTCTCTACCGTACGGACCGAACCCTCTCGCGGTCGCACGTTGACTGTTTGTTCCCGCCAGCCGTGCCTGTCGGCGCGTCGTAACTCCGGAGGTCCCCTTGACGTGGTTCCTCCCGGCTTTACTAGAGGGAACCACTTCCCCGGGTACTCGGAAAATCGTGCTGCGTAACACACACACACACACACACACATATATATATATATATATATATATATATATATATATATATATATATATATATATATATATATATATATATATATATATATATATATATATATATATATATATACTCATATAAATGTTTATACAGAAAGATAGAAAGAAAGTGGATAGGAACACGTAAAATTTACAAACACAATGGTGGTGTGAAGATGAAATGATGGCCGATTCCAAGCAGAAAAAATTCGACTGGACCGGGAATCAAACCACGGACCTTTGGATTTCGCGTCCAATGCTCAGACCACCAAGCTACCCAGTCTACTAAGATTCTTTGCCTTCTCATTAATTACCATATATTTTGTTTTGTTGAAATTTACTTTCAGGCCCGCCTTATTGTATGTTTCTATCAATTTCCTCATCATATATTCCGCATCGTAATTATCTCATGCAATTACTACTTGATCGTCATTAAAAAGTAATGTATATAGTGAGTCTCCGTCTATTTTTATTCCCATTTCAGCACATTTGTTCTTCCAATCCTTCAGAGCTTCGTTAATATAAATTTTAGAAAGTGGGTGATAGGCAACATCCTTGTCTTAGACCTTTATTGGGTTTAATTGACGGAGATAATTGACTTCCTATTTTTACTTTTGTTTCTAGGTTTTTATAAAGATTTTTTATTGCTATAATCTATTTTCCGTTTATATTACTTTCATCTAGAATGCGGTAAAGATTTTTGATAGGAACTGTGACGTAGGCCTTTTCTAAATCTATGAATACCAGATGCGTTTCTCCGTTTCTTATTCTTATTTTTTCTGTTAGTTGGTTTAATGTAAATATGTTATCTACACAGGATCGTCCTGCTGTGAATCCACTTTGCTCTTCCCCGATAGTTATTTCATTCTCTAACCGCTCTTAAATAATTCGTCCATACAGTCTTCCACATGTGGCCGTCACACTAATGCCCCTATAATTTTTACATTCCTTTTTTGAACCTTTTTTATGTATTGATGTCAAGTAAGCCAATTTCCACTCATTTGGTGGGTCCTCTCCGTGAATTTAACACCTATTGAAGATTGTCGTCAATATTTCTAATACACTTTCAGCATTTTTTAACAACTCTACTGGAATACCTCCCGGACCTGGGGATTTACCATTTTTCATTTTTTTAAGTGATTCTTTAACTTCATGTATCTTTATTCCTGGTATTTCTAAGTTCCCTAAAATTGTTTCAGTTTGTATATTCATAAATTCTGTTGTCCTCTAAGAACATATTTTGGTAATATTTTACCCATTCATCCATCTTAATCATATCAATGTTAATTTTTGTTTTATTTTCCTTTTTTAATTCGCTTACGGTTTTCCATGCCATCTTAGTCCTTGTCCCACCTATAAATCTTTCGATTTCTAGGCATTTGTTTTCCCATGCTTCATTTTTTGCTTTGCTTATTTCCCTTTTTACTTCAGGATCATTGGTTGATAACCATTTATTATATAAATCCTTTTTTTGTTCCACCAGTTTTGCTAGGTCATCTGTCCACCAATAATCCAGAGATTTTCTGGTCCTAGCTTCTTTTTCACCAAGTGATTCAAATGCTGCTTCATGAATGGCTGTCGTCAAGAACCTGAACATCTCCTCGATGTTTCCTTCTATATTTCTGTCTATGTTTTGTCCAAGGTTATTTGCAAATCTTTGCGTGAATAGACCTTTATTAGATTATTCGTATAATGATTCGATACTGTATTGTCTTTCCTTTTCTTTTCTTTCTTCTATTGTTTTCATGGTTTTTCCTATTGGTACTGTTTTTCTGTATTTTACATACCTTTATTTTAGCTCTAAGTATAAAATGGTCGCTTCCTATTTCTGCCACTCTGTGTACTTTTACATATTCTGTCTTTAAGTTGGTATTATGTCTTAGTATCAGGTAATCTAAAATGGATTTCAGTTTTTTCGTTGGTTGTATCCAGATGTATTTATGATTGTCCCGGAGTTGGAAAAATCCATTCATCATACAGATAGAATTTGCCTCACATAACTCTATCAGACGTTCTCCATTATTATTCAGCGTCTCTTCTTCATATCTTCCTATTACCTGAGTTTCCTGTTTTTTCCCTGTCCTAGCATTCTTATCTCCTAGGATTATCACTTCTTTTCTGTCCGGGATATTCATGAGTATACTAGACAATTCTTCAAAAAATTCACCTTTTTTTGTTGCATGTACATCATCATTTGGAGCATATACTGCCACAATTACCAAAGTATACGACCATATTTCTATTTCCATTCTTAGTATTCTTTGATTTATTTCTTCCCAATTTTTTATTTTATTTTTCCATGTTTTGTGTACAGCAATTGATATTCCAGCTCTCGCTCTTTCTCCCTTATCTACTCCACTGTAAAAGTGTAAGTAGTTTCCTTGTATTTCATTTCCAGTTCCTTTCTTTTTTGTTTCCGTTAAAGCAGCTATATCGATGTTATAGTTGTCTAATTCCTTGAAAATTTGTTTATTTTTTCCACTTAGGCTTTGTACGTTCCATGTTCCAAAATTCAGAGTCCTTTTCCGCGCATTCATTCGTTTTCGATTTTTCCTCTCCAATTTCCGAGGCTTTATTTGAGGATATTTTGCTTTTGGGAATTTTTGCGAGTGATGGGTTGCAGGCCCATCGCCTCAACCCCCTACCTGGAGGACCGGGATTTTTTCTCTAGGTTTACTCCTATAGGAGGATTGCTTTCACCACAGCTAAGGATTTCCTCCTCCCCCGCCTGTTGGTCCGCGGGTGGTATTTTATTTCCCACCAACCCGCCGGTCTATCAGGATGCAGACCGGTGAGGGCTTTCCCCTATCCGCCACCTGGGGACGCGCTCTCTAGGGGTTACAGGCTCCCCCGAGAGATGATGTAAATATTGATGTTCTTATTTATGCATGATATTTTGAATATGTAGTAGTAGTCTTTGTATCCCTTGCATGTTGGAACGATTGACGATAGAATAGGCTTTACATTGAGAAAATCCATTCAGAATATTTTTCAAAATTGCTTGGTACTTTTTTATACATTTTTTTCCTTAGTTGACCGGTTTTGTCGCATAGGCGACAACATCAGATGTTTTTTCAGGTGTATCTCATCAGCAGGGCAGGTATTACTTATGTTTGAAATAATGAGCAAAGTTGCGCTATCTTCACCAAATCAAACCGCGAACACTGTAGCTTTTCATCTGCCAGCATCCCATCAGAGTCATTGTGAATTCTAACGGCCTGCGAACGGTTTTCTAGTGAGATTCCTCTCCCCATCTTGCTTCCCACACTAGCAATTCCTGGAAAAAGCAGCACAAATTTGAGGCCTGCAAAGCCATGGAAGTGTGAATGCATGTTGCTTAGGAACGATCGTCCTTACTATAGTAGTGTGAACTGGGAATTTGCCGATTTCTCGTGTGTGAGGTGAAGGTCTCGGGGAGAGGCAGTGGTAGATTTGAGAGTGCATGGGAAAGGGAGGCCCTGATGCCTACGCCACAATCTTTCTCCCTCATTGACCTTCAACTCAAACACGGGGGAATCCTTTCCCTCCAATACCTCACTTGCTCTGCATCTCTCTTATTCAAAATACTCTCCTATTTCATGGCAGATTATATAGTACAGCAGCGACGTTTAAATGCTACCAAAAACAAATTTATGGTGATAATGAAAAGAAATTAATCTCATTGCTTAGGCTTGTTTATACGATGCATGTACTATTGCAAATGGATACAAAAAATCATACTTAAAAATTGCATCTCGTGTACATGTCATCTTGCCAATATGTCCCAATACACGTTCATAAAAAGCCTCCATGATGCAAAGAGGACACTTGGTGTTTTATTCTGTTAATTTTCTACGGTACAACTAGTTTCAATGCAATTTCCAAGAAGTCATCCCTGAACTCGGCGAGTTTATAAAAAAGCTCCTTTCTTATTCGAATGCATTCACGCTAATGGCCATTCATTAACCGTCGTGGCAACGTATACATTGTAAACAGGCCATTACAATTGCATTAGTGCTGTCAGGATAAGAAACCTGATTATGTATGTAAGTGGTAAAACATCCTTATGAATTTGCTAATCATCAGTATATTTTTTTACTTTTTTTGGCCTCATAACAGGACTCCAATAAATTCTTTGCAGAGTTAACCATTCAAACAGCACCGATTCTAAAGAAACATTTTTAGCCAGTTGCAGTTTCTCACCACTCCCCGTAGAATTTCCAAGCTTTAAGGCTGCAGTAATTTTACCTGTTTTTTTAAATTATGTACAGAGTTGACGAAATCTAAACATGCTTTTGGCTGATTTCCGCTCTTTTGGCGTTTTTTTCTTTCAAATTCCTGTGATTTCGAATTTCTAAGCCAAACCCTACGATTTTCTTTTCTTTTCCAGAATGACACTCGCAATGAAAAAAATGGCAAACTTAAGGAAGATCAGGATGAAGCGTACCTAACTAACTGTTGTGCAGCGCTTCTGGCCGCGTTTTCCACTGGATTAGCGTGCGGCGAAACCCCTAACTACTACCCCTTTTATTATTATTTCCCTTCCTTCCACTCCCTCCCTCAAAGACCCAAGAAGCGCAGCAATGAAACAAGCGAACCCATAACAAAAGACAGGAGTTCGCCCGTTCAAGTTTGCCTTAACTTTTCGTGTGACACTTTGCCACACATTACCGTCACTTGGTATACCTGTCCTAGTCTCATGAGCGACGACAAATAACCCCTGCCGGTTATGCAACCGAAAGAGAAACACGCTATAACACTCGTTATGGCGGTCCCGCAAAAAAAAGCCACTCGTAGTAACCGACAAATCCATTAAACTTGAACATTTTGACCAAATACGGCCAAATAATCACTCGCTATAATGGCCTTCTCACTATAAGCCACCCTCGTAATAACGGCTTTCGGCTGTGCCAGGTATTGAATGGTGCTGATATATAATTCACCATGGACAGATTCTTTCCCCTAAAATTAATAAGAAGGCATGATGGCATTGAAGGGAACAACTAAAAGTTTGATCCGGGTCCCCTAAAGAACAGTACGAGAGATCTTTTTAACCGGTCTACCATGCACCCAATCAAGTTACATTCATATTTGGAATTAATTTAATGCTGAAACTCACCAAATATTACAGAGTGGTAGGATATTCAACCTATGTTCAAGTCAGCCACGAAAATCAGTGATAAATAACAATAAAGGGCGCATCTAATCAGGTCTACACCATTCCAACAGAGATAATAGCATTCCAATTTCATCCACTGCTTTTCCATTCCAATTTCATCCACTGCATCCAGAACTTTTCTGTTATGAATTTCACCAGTTATTCCCAGTCCTCCATAAAATACATCACTATTCCAGTTTTCAAAGTCTTCAGTCACCCTATGTCCAGCATCTGACCCATGATCATATTCACACATGAATACACGAAAGCCAAATGAGTGAACCGTTATACTTTCATTGGTTAAGGTTCCTTGGTGAGTTGTTTCCTTTTATGGTCATGAATATGATCATATGGTCATGAATGGTCACTTTGGTGGTCATGAATAAGTCATTTTTCCATTGACCTTTATGGGATGCCTCAAAGCCAATTCCCTCGTAATATTTGCTATATTTCTGCAATCATCTGCAAAATATGAAAAAGTATAGTTAAAGTTGTAAAATCTTCATAAAAATAGTAAACATCTTAAAAAGACTTGTTTTCATTTTACAAATATTTTTTAATCTCTTTAAACTCAGTTATCATAAGATAAGTCAAATTATTAGAAATAATAAAATCTCCACCTCAAGGATTCAACAGAAAAATACATGTTCATATACATCATCGGCATTCATGATAAAAGACTGGTTTGTGGCCGCTCTCTCTAAGTTTGTTTGTTACCTCATACTGGATGAACAGAGAAGCTTATCTTGAAATTTTGAACACAAGTAGATGATGGCACGAGGAGAAAAAAGTAAACAGGGTTGGGTAGTAGAATGATGCTGGATTTGGGTTTGGCATACTCTTATAAGTCATCTGTATCACCATAGAAGCTGTAGGAAGATCCCAGGGTGGAAGTAATAATAAGGGTACTTAAGTGGGCCACCAACCCACCCACGGCTCATCAGGTAACAGTTTTGCCAGAACATGGTAGACGTCTGCTTTGGGGCTAACTATCATACACCTAAGACTAATAGTTCCAAAAAAAGATAGCCAGAAAGGCCACTCATAAACAGCCACCTTCAGATTGGAGTAGGGCATGGAAATGAAAAAAGACCACAACAAGGAGCACATATACCGCGGACAGATGCCTTGAGGGATAACTTCCTCCCACACTATTCTGCCAGCGAGCCTAATCTCAGGGGGAATGTGGTGATGATGCACTCATTGCATAGTGAAATGCATCCCGAACACCACCATTTGTAGCAGCAGAATCTTGCACAATTATGCCAACCACTTGTAAAACAAAGGAAACGCTGCCAACTGTAAGCTCAGAGAAATACTCCACTGTACAGACCACCCTCCCAACATAGGCAGCCTCTTCATCAGCTAATGTGAGTGCGCAGCCCAAGTTGGCATCTCGGCCGAACAGGGAGGATAATTGGTCAGGCCATCTCTCAACTACAATCATGGTTTTGAGCACAATTTACTAAGACAAAAGGGACAAAACCACGCAGACAAATCTATTTCAAGACCTCTCTGAGGGGTAAATACCGATTCCTGTTGAATGGGTTTAGCGATGAAACCCAGCCTGAGACATCAGACCTCTGGACAGAAAATTGTGTAGTCTAGTCTGCTGCCAAAATAATGGGTCACTACCAAGTCACCAACCAATCAGACTATCCTCCTCCATCACTTCCAATCAGACTAACCTCTTCCTTATATTCTTCCTCTTCTATTTCAACAGCTGCCATCCCTCCCATACAAAATGATCCCTACCCTACTCTCTCACCATCTGTGACCATGGCATATGTAAAAACCCCGACTCCATTGATCTTTTTCCCTCGAATATCCACCAATTCCTCCTACGCAAAGGCTATCCTCGGCGCCTCCTTCAGAAAAAAAATTGTACAGCAACCCTCTTCTTTCAAATTGCTCTCTCATAATAAGTTTTCTTGTGGCCAAATCTCTCTCTGTACCACCTACTTCCCTGGAGTTCACTCTATCTGCCGAATCATTAAAAACCTCTACCCTATCCTGTCCGACAACCTCACCACTTCCAAAATTTTCCCCCGCTGTCCCTCTCTCACATTTAGACGCCCCCTAACCTCTCCACCCTCTTTAAAATCACTAAACCTCTTTCTAAATCAATCTTTACCACCACTAAATCCCCTCGACCCCGTTCAATCGCCCGCGATGCTAAACTTGTGGCATCCTTATCACCCAGCCTCTACCTGAAAAATTCCTTGCTTTTCCTCTTCCGTCCGTCCCCTCACCTTCCTGCATCTCTCATAATATTGTTTATATCCTCCTTGTGCCCCAGTTTCTACATCGGTCTTACTACGACTGCTGTAAATATCTGTATGAATGGCCACCGCTCCAGCTGCAACGATCCGCCCTCCCTCTCAATTTCCCTTCCAGTCGCCACCCACGTTTCTTGCCACAACTCCACTTTTAACGATACTTTTAAGGTCAGTGTACTCGCCTCCCTTCCCCTTTCCTCCTCCCCACTCCAACTTAAACATCTTGATGGCGATGGGAACTCAACGGCCCTGATGACAATGGAAAAGTCTTCCATCGAAACGTCGGCAGTGGAGTAGATGGAGCATCTAACCCGGACGGAAACCCAAGAAGAATTTATTGAAGAGAACATATACTATTCCAGAGTACTTATAGAAGTCCATTTCATCATTTGTTCCCACGAGGTGGTCTATACATCTCGGCTTGTTAGCACTGTAGAAAAATTTCGGGAACCTATGATTAATTTTTTTTCAAGTGTTCATGAAAATATTGATGAGTGAAAAGCAGCTGACACTGACTCTGACAAGTATACATGAATGAGACCATAATGACACAAAAACAAATAAAAACACAAAATTAAGAAAAGAAAAAAAGACCACGTTATCACAAGTACATACAGAAAAATAGGTCATTTGGCATTCCATAAATAATTTGGCAGGACAAGGGAAGACAAAAAAAAGGGAAAACTAGATTTTAAAAGGGACCTGTGATCACCCTTGGTTACATATGCTGAGCAGTAGGTCCTTCAACATAGAATGTATTTGTTCTTCTCCACCTATGAACATATTGGATCGAACAACCTCGGCTTGACTCAGGAAATCCAAGTATGTCCACGGCCTAATAGTTACGATTTCCATACCTAGGATTGCAAAAAGACAGTATAAACTGCAACAATGTTGGTGCATTGGATTCAGAGCAATGTTACAACCTCGTCTTAGTTTACTGGAGATTACTTGGATTATTTCAGAAATGATCGAACCCTTACACTTACCATTCAACTAAATTGAATCGTAAACAGCGTTTGCTCCATTGTGGTAAAAACAGCAAACTGCATTGGAGTCAGAGCAACTCGGGAACTCATCTTAGTTTTTCACTGGTTTGATTAATCAATTCAGTCATGATCACATCCTTAATATTATTGTAATTTTTCATTATGAACAGTTTAATTGGCATTATTCATCAATTCCAGCAGAAGTACATATCTAGTGACAGGCTATTTTCAGCAGCCGGAAATTTTTATTTTTTTATTTTTTATTTTATTTTATCTTCACTACCCCGAATACAGCACGATGTGCCAATTTACGTCGGGTGAATAACAGTAACAACGGACGAGACACAAACACCCATGTCCTGGGCAGATAATATTTTACCCAGGCGGGACTCGAACCCGCGACCCTAGGATTAGCAGGCGAGGACTTTACCCCGCCGCCACCAGGGCCGAAATGATGTTAATGTAAGAAGAGGGGGTCTCTAGTTTGAAAATTTAGAGTAACTTATTTTCCAGCATAACAATTCATAGTTTTATTTTGCCTTTAATGATATTTAGAAATGAAAGGATGTTTATTTCTAATACCAATTCATGTTTGACTGCTTCATTTGCTTTTCTCATTAATTCTCAAAAGTTTGGACACATTGAAGAAAGGCTTTTCTTGTGTTTCATTAAAGCTAATTTATTGCATTCAGTGTTACACTGCACAACAATAATACTGAATAGGAACTATATTTTCTCATAAGAGCATGTTGTATTGAGTTAATATGACTTAGAAAAGCAAAAGCCGGCCCACAACTCAAAAAAATGCTTAATTTATCGATTTCTAATACTTCTTTCTCAAATTTAGTCTTTCGTTTAGATCCACGAAAGTTTTCCAGCAGAATTGAGTATATTGTTCTAGCTGTTGAATTGATGAACATTAGGGCATTAAACATATTGAATTAAACGATGCATAGATGGATTTTATTTTCCCTCAACTGCCATCTTCCGAGTTTGTCTATCCGGGACAAAAATTGTGCCCCTAGATAGCCGTGTGTGTTCGTTCGGCACATTCAGTGGACATTTAAAAAACCGTGGACATTAGTAAAACCCCAGCCAGCAAGGCTTATCGCTATGGAAAAACCCAGTAAGGTATAGGATAAAAACATAAAAACAGCATTGATGCCCGAACAAAGCTCAAAACTCGATTTTCATAGCAATGATCGACTTGAACTCAACTAGAGTTGAAAATCTGGTGCTCACACATTCCTCATATTTAGATGCCATGGTGTTCAGACAATTCAATTCACAGTGGTCATGTGACAGTGACTACAAACAGGAATCTTCTTAGAAACCTGAGAGAACATCTGCATTACACAATTGCTGATCATACGTTCACCGGTCTTGCTCGAAGGACAACTGTTGATCCCCGATCAGTGAATAGACACTGATCAATTGATCAATGATTAACAAGAGATTGTGAAACTAGACCTCAGCGTTCTACTGTCAATAATGTAGTCACTAATGGCACAAAGGATATAGGCGGTTTTGCGCCCTTCAGTTTGACAGCGTATATCTCTTATTTTGCCCAAAATGCCAGCTTTAAGGATATAATGTAGAGTCAAAATAATCAAGTCAACCTGGACACTCACATGACTTGAATTTTTCCAGTAATCTTTGCACATTGCCTCTAAGTCTTTTTAGTTGGGCGGATCGGAAAAATCGATTTTTCGCGGGGAAACTTGGTCTACTGAAACAAGCTGTCAAAGTGGCACAGAATTCGGCCAAAACAATTTGGGACCTCTAGGTCAACCAACCCTAGACCCTTGCGCCGTTGCCATTTATGGGGAGGGTGGTTAAAAGTTAAAAAATGCATGGTTTTACAGTGGTTCATTATGGATTTGGACGAGTTTCGATCCTTTAGTTCAAAAATTTCGACCGTTTGGACGTATCTACGACCGTTAAGCCACAAATCACCTATTTTGAGTGCGTGGCTGCGCGTGCATAGTCAACCTCAAAGCAGCGTCGCGGCGCGACTAACAGCAGGATGCTCACGTCTCCTGGGGGCCTATTCTGAAAATCGTTTCTCCGGAGCTAACTGCTAAAAAGAGACAAAATTAGCTCTTAGCTCCCAATGGTATTCTGTATTTCGGAGAAAGAGCTAGCCCCAAGCGCCAGGAGACTATTAGGCTCCTTTTCTCCAATCCGTATTCTGAAACCGTCGCGGAGCGCCTTCCGGCGCTTAAATAGTCTCCTAAGGGAGCCTCGCGAAGATCCAAGTAGAATTCCCCAGCTAAATCTTTCTCCCGTACGGCCAGTGGCGCATATCGTTAGTGTTTTGTTCAATTCTGTCAAAATGGCGCGCCGAGTAAATCTTCGGAGATTACTCCTCCTTTACGAAGAAGAGTTGATTCGAATACAAGAACAGGTTGTTCAACGAAGAAGACTAACCAAAATCCCTTCGAAATTCCCGAAGGAGCTTTCAGAGCAATTTTCAGGGTTGGTAAGGATATCGCACATTATCTGTGCAACTGCCTCTCGCCGCTTTTGGGAAGAAGAGGGCTAAGTGTTCGCACTTACAAGGAGACATCGCGTAACAGTAATTGAGGAAGAAGACAAGACATATGTTAACTTAAAGGGGAGTGAAAATGCCGGAAATTGGTAATGTCTTTCCGCCCCATGTTCCCGGGTTCGTGAGAAAATTGCTTATAAACATTTTCGTCCCAACCAAATACTTACGATTTCGCGCCGAGTTCCATAAGGACCCAGGGATCGACAGAAGGATCCGGGTTTCCCGATGCCGAAAGGGTGAGAATGACGTGGTGAATACAATCTATCGATGGCTACTATAGGTGCACAAGTGCACCCGATATTCTAGGAAGAAGAGCGACCGGGGAATTCTGCGGATCCGACGACCAAACGTCAACCCAGTCCCCCCCAGTCAACCCCCCCTTCCTCCCAAGTTGCTTCATTAAATACGTTGTCCCATATTAGCTCCTCTCAAGCCTCTTATCCATACTCTTGGCACCTGTTTTAATCTCTTTTCTGGCAGGAAAATCTTCGCGATTGAAGTAAAAGTTAAGTAAAAATATCTGCCTTGGAGCACAATTTCTAGGAAATTTAAAGCAATCAGATCGCTTCAAAATAAACATTAACATTTTTTTCTTCCGTTATTGGCCTCCAGAAAGTTCCACGACTAATCGGAGTCATTCCTATTTCAAAAAGTATTTCAAAATCGGAAATACTCAGCCAATGACGCTCCTTTCTCCTCCAACTCTCCTTCCGAGCAAATGATAAAAACTTCACAATTGTCTACAACACTCGGGGCAGTAGAAATTCCAGAAAATTGTTTTAAAACGAAAAAAACCGTAGTTACTGTCGTATGCGTTTGGAATCTAGCATCTTTCGTGGTTTCCAAAGTATATTCGAGCGAAAAAAAAAATGCTGCCACGAGATTCGAACCCGCGACATCCCACTCCTACCCGGCAATAAAGGCGCAAGTGCCTTAACCACCTCGGCTACTTCTCCTAGTACCCTTCACATTGAAATCGTAAGTATTTCCTTGGGACAAAAATGTTTGTTAGCAATTTTCTCACGAACCTGTCAGGTAAATATGCTTACTTTGCTGCAGCTAGTGTTAAACATAGACTTGGCAATACCAAAATGGGTATTACATTTAGGGTTGCATAATAATTTGATCTACTCTCTCGCTTGCCGTTCATTAGATGTTCATACTGCTTTCGTAGGTAAATTCTATCCCAAAGTTACCACTTCTCTGCTAATTGTCTGTCATAATCACCCCTCAATCAAGGTTTTGGTCAAATAAAAGTATTGATTATGTAATTATTACACACAAATAGCACAAAACATACCTCCCTATTTCCCGTCGTCGACCTCTCAGCACTTATTTTTGCTTTCTTGGCCCGTGTCTTGGTCTTGAGGTCTTTCCAAGTCTAAAGAACGTATACGAAAATGGCACGCAATATTGTTGAAATGAAAATTCATAATTAAATTTTCTCAATATGGACATGTCCTGATAAAAAACCAACCCTCTTCTACAGTTCCGCCGTCTTTGGAGGGCCATGGGAATTTAAGAGAGTGGCCAACTCTTCCCACTTCTTTCCCATCAATTCCTTACCCTGCATTCCTTCGAAGCGGCCCCGAGCAAAATTTAAGTTTTCTCCCAGGTAGATAACAAGAACTTTTACCTGCACCTTATTCATCCTGTTCCCTCGTCTCATATCGGAAACATCCTCCCTAAAAGCCCCTTAAGAGTACAACATTAATTCTCGAATGCAGCACATTTGGTCATATACTTTAGATACATACCATGATTGAGCGGTATATTTATATAAACCTCATGGACTAATAACGATTGTCAAATCAAAAAAGTTAGTCCTACTTACATTCCACTGAAATATATAATATCTCCCGACTCTCTCAAAATATTTATCTCACTTTAGTGAACTCAAATGGAGCGCAATTCTGCTTTTGCCCTCGAAATACAATAAAACAAGAGATTCTATTGGTTCTTAGAATGACGTCAGAAGGATCGCAGTATCCATGAATTTGCTTTTAAAAATTGTCATACCCTCGATCTACGTCACTTTTCTCCACTTCCTGTTACGACTTTTAGTAGTCTCCGCCGATTTTCAGAATCGGGTCGGGAGAAAACTTTGGGAGAAAACCGAAGCTCCTAGCTCCGGAGAAACAATTTTCAGAATAGGCCCCCTGGTCCCTCACCGCGAACGGAGCAAAATTAACCTTGCACACGTCTTCCGTCGTTAATATGACTGATATTAGATAATTAAACACTTTCCAGGGAAGAAAATTTGTAAAACGATTATTTGAAATGAAAATAATATACCGGCATTACTTAGGTTGTAGAGAAAAACTACCTGATTGTGCAGGATTCAGCCTATTTTTACAATTCTCTCTCAAATAGGATAAAGAATGTAAAAATAGTTACCAGAGCTTACCGCGTGGAGGGACCGGCACTATGAGCTCCTCCACCCACCCACCCACTCGTAACGAAAATAGAGGAACGCATCACTTTAATCAGGTTACGATATTATCTGAAAAATATGCATGAGTTCATTTTGTAGAAAAAAATCGGTTGAACTGTAATCAAGCATTCGAATTATGAATTATTTTCCTTGATCACTAAAGGTGATTACGAATTTATTTATTTATTATTAAAGTCAGGTAGAGAAGTTTAAAACTTTGTCAACCAATCACAGCTTGAACTGAGACTTGGCTTCGAAGATCGGCATTTTGGTTCTGCTTTCCAGTCTTTTCTATACTTCCAATTGTCTTTCCTCGTCTGTTGCAGAAATCAACGAAGCGTGGGTGACCTCTTTCACGAATATTTCTACTCCTTGAGTGTGGCATGGAAAAGCGAGTTCCAAAGTTGAGCAATGCTCACATAATTCTCGAATACTTTCATCCGTGAGATTCGATAGAGCAAGGGGGTCTGTGACCTCGTCCCATTTGATCAGTGAAGTGTAGTCTTCTGCGTCGAAATTAAATATTGGTAAGTGAAAAGTTCTGGGATTTTCGGTCGCACGCGTATTTCTTCGTGCCTCTTTTATCCTGACTTTTACGCACGCGTCTCTTCGCACTTCCTCTCGTTTCTCAGCAATCATCGCGAGAAGTAAATTTTCTGGGTGCTCGAAAAACCCGCTTCTCTGAACAACAGCTGTCGTAAAAATGTCGTTGATCCTACGATCAACGACATTTTTAAGGCTCTTCTGGTAGATATCTCGACCAATTAATAAGTTTCCATAAATTTACAGCACCATCGTGTATACAATGGTTTTGTTTCACTGAAAACCAGACGGGCGCGTATACTTTTTGAACGGATGTGACTAGACTTCGTAAACTAGCGCTCGGATTTTCTGTAGACACGTAGTCTCAGCAGTCGGTTGGCCGTTTTGAGCCAGCGAGAATGAGCCACTTTCCCTGGATTTTTTTGGCTAAACTTTCCGAGCAAAATCCTGTAGACATGGCACGGGAAATTTCCAAAAGATACTTCTGATCAGAGATCAGCAAATTCAAGTCTACTACATTGGACTCTAATGTTGTTGGAATTGCCTCAAACCCTATGATATCTAGGGTGTGGCAATCCTGAAGGGCAGAGCAAATAGGTCCTACGAACGAATATGGACCCTTAGTTTGCCCGTCTAATTTTTCTACCAAATACCGCAACGGTAACTCATTCATGTGCAATTGACAAATAGTCCACTGTAAGGGACGTCGGAGCTGTGCTTCCAGTAAACGGATGATCCCTCCTTTCTGACCGATATTCACGTTGGTGCCGTCGCATCCAATCACTTTTAAATTCGACAGATCCATATAATCTTTCGCAAAAAAATCGAGAATCGCAGATTTGATGTTTCTTGCAGATCCTTCTGTGAAGGAGACAAACCCCAAAAAGTGGGAGCCTGGCTCTTCAACTAAGACGACCTGTTCCTCCCCGACCATAGATTGGTAAGTCCTCTTCCCGATTTTCTCCAGCTTAAATGTACCATCCTTCCTGCCGTCAAAGTACAACCCTTCAATAACACTTTTTGATCCTTCTCTCTTTACTTTCACCGAATCTAGCATCTTCTTTTTCTGTCTCCGTAAGTTATTCCGGTCTACTACCTTTGATGTGTCATCCGGGGTTAAGAGTTTAGCGTCGGCTTAAGTTGCGCTCACTATCATTGTTGCTGCTCTGAGGGACATGCCGGTTCTTGCACATGCTTCTGCCACATTTGGTAATTGAAGCCGCTTTTTCCGCGAAGATGGCCCAGATTGATTTTCATCCCTAGTTTTCCTAATATAATGAGGAACGTTGAGTCCCGAGTCGGAAGATTCCTCATCTGCTGAATTTTCTTGGGATGCCGATGAAGAAAATCCTAGTTGTTCGCTTTTTTCCTCTTCAAGAAAGAATGATTTTGACCTGATGCTCTCCGACGATGTTCTTTTAAGTTTTTTCTTCCTTTTTCGAGTTTCTTTGGCATCCACTCCACCAGCCCCCATCTTTCGTCTCGCTCTTTGATCTCTCAAAAATGCCACTTCATTTGGAGGAACTTATTCCTCCTTCTTGCACTTACACTGGTTAATTCTTTTGCACTTACACGCAAAAATATCACACAATTTCTGAGAACTATTTAAAAATGTATTTTTTTGTCAATTCGACACCTTTCTTAGGTTTGCTCACACTTTTTCTTATCACATAATATTTCTTATGGTACCATAAAATCAATTTAATCACGGCTCTTTCAGGGATGATTGGAATAGAGGCGCGTCTCCAAAGTTCCGACACTTTTTTCGCGGCTAGAGTTGCAACTTGATGAGCCGTAGGCTCTCTACCTGCGTTTTCAGAGCTTAAAATATCACGAACATAAAAAAATGTTTTATCTCTTCTCTGAAAGTTGGTAACATCGAATCGTTTAAAGTCGCCGAGATACCAAAATGGACAATTTTCCTCACTGCGCATCCTTTTTTCGGCATTTTCCAAGTTCAAATTATCGCGCAGTTAAAATATTCACAACACTTGGAGATTTGACTTGAAGAGTGGCGCACTAATTACACCATTCTCTTCACTAATGACAAACACAACACCATGACTGACAATAAGAACACGTCCGCGAAAACACGACTTGACTGAATGGCCAATTGCTTAGTGGCGTACTGCAGGCACTTCATATACTCTTGAGCCGCCAAAGGTCACCTCGAGACATGAGCAGGTTCGACCGTGCGAGGGGAAAAGCATTACGTACTCTACATGTGGCAACAATGGTCTACAAAGTAGTGAGCAGAATCTCAACCGATCACATCCTTTCTTCGTCGTTGTCTCCTTTATGCCGTAAACGATGTGTTACCTTTCGAAACAATCAAGCAATGACACATTTACACTTTAGCTATCCATTTGAGCTGCGGACAAAATTGCTGATGCTCGTCGCGCCGCGACGCTGCTTCGAGGTTGCCTATGCACGCGCAGCCACGCACTCAAAATAGGTGACTTGTGGCTTAACGGTCGTAGATACGTCCAAACGGACGAAATGTTTGACCCAAATGATCGTAACTCGTCCAAATTCTTGGGGAGCCACTGTAAAACCATGCATTTTTTAACTTTTAACCACCCTCCCCATAAATTGCAACGGCGCGAGGGTCTAGGGTTGACCTAGAAGTCCCAATTTTTTTGGCCGATTTCTGAGCCACTTTGACAACTTTTTTACAGTGGGCCAAGTTTCCCCGCGAAAAATCGATTTTGCCGATCCGCCCTACTTTTTAGTGCATTCCAAGCACATTCAGTCATCAGATGTGTCATTACCTGATCTGCTCGAGGAAATTTTTGAGGAAGGATGTAACTTTCCTTTCTAATTTCTTATGCGCATTGAAAATTTGCCAAGGGACTCACATGCTTCACGTTCACTTGAGAATTGACCTCATGAATTGTGCCAAAATTTCCCCCCTCCCACTCTGTAAAAACCACTCTGCCAAGAAAACCACTCACCTACGCCAAAAAGTCGCGAACGCCGTCGCGACTGTCCCCTTGCGCATTGTTGTCTCGCGTTTCGCAGTCTCGCGTTCGCTGTCCGTAATGGGACAATCAACTCACTTTTATACTGAAAGAGACAGTGGTGCTTTCTATTCTGCTCCGAGGTCCTTATACCCAAGTCATGACACGATCCCATGATGCACTCTGATTTCTTCATTTTGGATCGGGCTCAATGTTCCGTAGCACTGTTACTCTTCATTGAGTAACCAAAAGTGTTTAACTTTGATCAATGTCACAAATTCTCTTTTAAACATGAAATTGAATTTGATCTTTAAATTATAAAGGGACTAGGTAAGCTCTAAGAGGTATATTTTGTGTTCATTAAAGATAAAATATTCTTCACGACGAAACAAGAACTCACCTCGTATTTTAGGATAACCTTCCTCAGCGTATTTTGGCGCACAGTAATTATGTATGCACGCTGATTAATCACAATTATGGTACTTAATTATAATTAAGCGTCAAATTTTGGCAAAATAAGAACTTAACGGATAAATTTTACTCAAAAACATACCAGGCAAGAAGTGGACACCGTCCTTAAATATTTAAGGTTATTTACGAATTTTGAGCCAGTTTCCTCCCGATATATGAAGCCAAAATGGATACATACAGATACTAATAGCTGTTGTGTACAAATGACACCACCGAAAGGAATATATAGATAATTTTCTACCAAAAAATGGGCAACAACAAACTTGGAAGCCCACTGGAGCCATATTTTGAAATTCTATATGTAATTTCTTCGTAAAAAATGCATTCATCGTGGCTTGGTGGGTAGCGTTTGCTCTTGTCAGTGGCATTGTCGCCGATTCGGTTCCAATGCGTGTCCTTCATTTTTTGCAGCTTAAATTCTTCATCCTACCAGTTTATTTCAGTTTATTTTTATTTCTACTTACGGCTCCTTAAAATTAATATTTTATACGCATAAATCAATTGAAAGAGTTTGAGTATGCTTAGATTAGTTAGTCCATGCTTGAAATATTCCATCGAATGCAATAATTGCAACTTGACTGAAATCAAACGGGAGACCCCAGGCCGGCAGTTTAACCAAATTCTGAAGCACCTTAGTTTTACCTCTTATCGGCAAACGAAGTATTGCATTATCTCATTTATAAATGGAAATAATTGTGGTTCAAGTTGCCCATGCCCAAGTTTGAATTATGAAGTCGTAAGCATTATTTGCCATTTTCCTGGGGTCGAACGGGAGGTGCCAGGCCAAAAGTCCAAACGAATTCTAAAGTTACTTAGTAGTCTCTGTCACCTTGAAAAGTTTCTTAGGACAGCCTAGATTATTCAGGTAATTATACGTGGATCTTTTTCCCTATGACCATGTTTGAATTATGGAGTCGGAACCATTGTTTACCACTTTCCTGGAGTCAAACGGGAGGCGTCAGACCAAAGATTCAAATGAATTCTAAATTCGCTTGGTATTGTTTGCTAGCTCAAATATTTTCATGACATTATCAAAGGTTTTCTGGAAAATATAAGTGGATATTTGTCCCTATGGCCACGTTTGAATTATGCTGTCGGAACCATTGTTTACCACTTTCCTGGAGTCGAACAGGAGATTTTAGGCCGGAAATCCAAACGAGTTCTAAACCCGCTTAGCATTGCTTATCAACTCAAAAAGTTTCATAGCATAGGCTAAATTATTCAGGAATATATTCGTGGATCTTTGTGCCTATGACTAGTGTTCAATTGCGGAGTCGGAAGCAATGATTAAGACTTTCCTGGAGTCGAACGGGAGATCTAAGGCCGGGAATCTAAACGAGTTCTAAAGCCTCTTAGCATTTTTTATCAACTCAAAAATTTTCATAGCATAGGCTAAATTATTCAAGGAAATATTCGTGGATCTTTGTACCGATAACACCCATTCATCTGCATGCATAATTTGAACCCCGCCAAAAATTCGATCCAAGATGGTGGATTACATTAGACAAGTGCGTGTCATGACCTGGGTATAAGGACCTTGTTCTGCTCGACTCAACGCTAGCGCCATTTCCTCCACCAATCAACAAGGGCAAGGATTTCCCCTACTCCCCCCAACTCCTGCGTCGGTCAGCTGCCTCCCCTATCGCCTGCTGCGCTGTCTCAATGCTGCGCCCGGCCTCTTTTGAAACTGACCGCGGCTGTGAAAGGACGTACCTGCTGTGCTGCAATTGGGACTTGTGTTCGTCCTCTATAGACTAAGTTCACGGTATTTAGCCTACGGGTTTGTTTTCAATTGTAATACTTGCTTCTAATATAAATGTTCTTACTTGAAGTTATTCAAAATGGCTAAGGTTGTTGTTATTTTTCTCTCGTTTCCGCCCACCAATCGCAGTCGATTCACTCGCGACGTCAAGTTTTAGTGACTTGCGTTGCACAATGTAAGATAACGCCTCTCCATCATTCAAGGTCCTTCCAACGACTATGCATTCACTCGATGAATTAGAAACCACTAAGGTACTGGCATGAAAGTCTAGCAAGGGTCAAGAGGTACAATGCATATTAGTATTCTCTTCATTCACCAAAGCTTTCATCAATCATGGCAAAGTTCAAGCAAGCGTGTATTTAAACAAAAGCCTTACAAAAGGTGTAAAACGAATGGAAAAGATCCAAGTCTTCAGGTATATGGGCCCCACCTTAAGTGACATGGGAATGGGCAGCGAATCATCATACACATTGCTATACAAATCCATAAAGATTCTACCACTCCAGCAGTGGTATTTAAATTCAGTATTATCCAAAAATATCCAAATATATGATGACCCAAAGCCTAGGAATTTGCACCTAACAAATAAATTAAAAATTTTAATAACCAATGACAAAACAAGAAGTCACAAACCTATTCCACTATGGTGTCTCCCCACATGTTTTAAATTTAACAACTTCAGCATCTTCATAAGACCATGTCCATAGAATCCAGTTGCTTCACCAAAAGTCTGAAAATGAGGAGAGAGAAAAAGGTGCATATCCATAAAATAAAATTAACTGATGTAAAATCTAGTGCTTTCCTCACGATATCAGCAGAGGAAATTCTTCTCAGCTCTTCCAACAGGCCTGTGACTGCATCATATGTTGACTGACAATCGGAAGCTCAACTCAAGTATCGTCCCAAGGGCGAGTGGTTATCCACATCATCCTCTTTGAGGACACCATGTAAGTAGAGCTTCAAAACATCAGTCCACAAGATGCAGCCATGGACCCAGTAGAAGACTCAAAAAGAATTCATCAAAATCAAGTAGATCAATAACCCTTAAGAGTCTATTCTGGAATATTCATTTGAGAGCAGGGCAAGCTGACAACCTGAGAGCTCACACCATGAACAAAACAACCACTCTGGTGATGAGTGGGTTTGATTTTTTTAGGTTTCTATTCGTTCGCTATAATTACTCCAAATTAATACAGCTAGAATCTGATTAGGGAATATATAAATTACTATGCAACCGAGTCGTTTGAAGTAGCATATTAAACAACCTTTTATTCAGAAAAAAGAGCATCACATCCGTTTGTCAGACAAAAGAAACACAAACTAAGACAAACAATTATACCAACCTAAAATTCCTCTACATATCGCTGCGTAACATTAATTACAAATAATTATGTAACAATAATACACTTCTTAACAACTTTGTCACAGAGAAGGTCTCTTGTTATCCTATTTGAGTTCTTCGATGAAGGAACTCACCTCAGACCCAACCACACCACCCCTCTCTTGGAGAAGCCAAACCATTCCACAGATCATCACACACATCTCAAGTGACAATATCCAAAACTACTCCAAGCCTCTAGAAAAAACTGCCAAATAAATTATCAATGCTACAGAGGGAGTTTCACTAAGGATAACACATATGACGACGCCACAGTAGATGACACGTTTCCCATTTAATCTTGAAAGTCACATTTTGAAAACGTAACAACCTACATGGCTCTTGGTAGACCTTTTTTAAGGCGTTTCAAATTAACTCCCACACCCCTTCCTTCAGTCAGTCTACCCCAGGTGACACCTGGGCCCCGCTTCTCAAAGATACGGGTCTATTCGCACAAGTACAATGGCGGAAAAAATTAACGCAAAACTCATAGGCGTCCCAATGCGGCGTACGCGGTAACTAATTGAAATGGCTTTTCCTTCCACAACTTGACAACACTGATACAGCCAACGGAAACCAGGAATATTCAAACTCTCTATGAATGGATTACGATTTTACGCGTCACATAACTAGGAATACAAATAATTTTCACGTTCGCGAGACCGTCTTGGAGTTATAAACGTGATGAGTTCGCTTCGTCCCGCAGCCAGTCGAAGTTACGAAGTCGTAGTCAATTATGTAGAGATACTTACCACATTTATTTTAGAGCTTTGGATCCTTTTAAAAACATTTTTCTCGGTTGAAATTTAAGAAAAGTTATGATGAAAGAATTATTACTTGGGACACAAAATGCGTATGTTCTCCAGATCAAATCCACTTACAATAAAACGTTTTTCCGCACATAGGAAATAGCTGTCGATGACCGTTGTTTTAATAGACCTCCAACTACTTTCGAAAAATATCATACATTACAATTAACTTTTTGGCATATTATCCTGTGAATTTTAAGTTAAAATATGGGATATCAGGTAGAATAGACTAGTTTCCATGAGGAGAAAATTTTCTTTTTCCCGATATCTTAATACCCTACTTAAAATTCCGCCCTCGTGCATACAGGTAGTCCCAAACCCTTAAATTTCTTAAGTCCTCCTAACGTAATATTATTTACTTTCTGAAAATTACTTTCAAAAGTCCAGGACATTTTATTTGGCCCGGTTTGTAAAGAAAACGTTGGAATTCCCTTTTTTCGATGTATAGTAAGAACCACTGGACGTGAACTTATCTTGATTGATTCGGTAGCCTAGAGGGAGAGCGTTCGTCTGCGGCCTTGAAAGTCTGGAGTTCAAATCTCTGCGTGGCCTCTTCTCGTGCCCTTATAATTATTCTATGCGATGTGATTTTATTGTTGCCAAAACTTCGCAGGGATTCGCGGAAGGTCCAGTGAATGGATATTGACCTCAATTATGAGTGTGTGTTTTACACATATTCGGGCATTGTAAAGGAATCAGAGCGGTCGCCTTAATCGTCAAATGAAATGTTTACTTCCCATACTCGGGTTCTCGGCTGCACATGATTTGTAGGTCCCGCCTGTCTTTTGACGTTCATATCCACTCACTCGCCAATTTATCAATCAAGAATAGCTATTCATCAACGAATAAACCGAATCTCTGATTGTGTCAATTACTCTATTTAGTGAACTTACCTGAGGCTACTATCACTTTTTAATTACTTTGAAATGACTAGTTAAAGATGACAAATATTTTTATTATGAATTAGAGTTTGGTTTCATCAGCCGAATTTGTATATTACTTATCTGAGTGAGAGATCGAATAAGTGTGGAATTATCTTGAAATCATGATTAAAACGATTTTTGAAGTTTTCTCAGCATTATTTTCTAGGTTTGCAATGGGCTATACATTAGTCATGTAGTTTAACAGTTCAACTTAGAGGATGGAGGATAATACTTAAGAGGATAAGGTAAATTACTGTATCATTTAAATACCTTTTGACATGTTCGCAGTGAAAAAGTTTTCGCTAAAATTACGTAGTTAAATTTTATGAGGAGCATTCTTACAGTCACCCGTAAATAATACTCCGACAACAATGCGTCCCGAATCTCCCCTGTGAAAGTGATAAAATAATAAAAATCACCATTTCCATGTAGCGACTAGGCAGTAATGAGATATCTTCTGTATGCTCATTTGTATACTCCTCATAAATCCGCTGAGTTGTCAATGGAGTAAAAATTAGGCATGTGCACCACCAATAATTATACAATTGCTACGTCCGTAAAGAATCTATTCTTCTTCAAATATGTCGTAATATTATTGCTTATACGGAGCTTAAAGTTACGTGAGCCCTACATGAAGATATTAAAAGACTTTTCACAGGGTCATAAATTTCATCTCTTAGTGCTAATGAATTTTTGAAAGGGCACTATACAACTTTATATAGAACAAGTGGAAAAGGTTAAGATGTATTCGTAACTCTCTCAACCTAAGCCATGTGTAGCATGACTACAGTAATTTATCTTTGAGAATTGAGCTGGTATTTATATAAAGGATGAGGATGTTTATTAGCCTAATAATCAATCCATCCCCCTCCATTTTCGATTTCCTGATCAAGTCTCTGATACATGCAGTTGCCCACATTTTGACATCATCTTACTGGATCCATTTTCCAGTCTTCCTCCACCTTGTTCCATATAGCGTCTAAATTTGGGGTCGTTTCCTTTGAGGGAGTAAAAAACGTTTGTTTCTCGCATTTTCCTGATAATGAATGCCCAAATACTTCCTGTGGATTTGAGATCTGGGCTCCGTGCAGCCCTCACCATCTGTGTTAAATGGTTTGATTTGAACCATCTAGAATTTAGACGTTTGTTAACTCGCAGATATTCCTAATTGCGGACGAAAAATGAATATCGTTTAACAGTTGAATAAATATAGTTCTCACTGTAGCGGATAATTTGATGACTTCCGTTTAATGGTAGTGGGAAATAGGATTTTTTATATTTAAACACCAAATAAAAGTTCAGTTGGTGAAAGTCGAAGGCGCAACATCTATTCGGGTAATTTTTCGACAGACATATTTGCCTTCAACAAATCTACTACCCGATTCCTCCACCTGGGAGAAATATGAGGCATACTTAAAGGCTAATAAGATCTTTTTTCCTCCGTGAATTTAGGGAGAGGCCGCTAAAACTTTGAAAAATATCTCTGCTTGCGCTGACTGCTCTGCTTATCCGTCTATCGACGCTCGTCTCAATGAAGTAGTCATCAGTAAACCTTTGCGAAGTTCCGGGTGGCAGTGGTTGGGGTAGATTGTTGTTGTGAATGACGCAAAGGTTTTTGCTGCGCCAGAGAGAAAAGGCTCATCGTGCTTCGAAAAGTATGGAGGCACCAATCGAGTTCCTTTGAGGGGTTGAAAGTAGTCGAATACCACTTCTTTCCTGTGGGTTAAACGACTGGCGTCCGAAACATGATCTTTGGCAGAAAAGAAATCGCCCGCAACATAAGGGGAAAATAATCTCTTATTAAAGGAATACTACGTCCCAAATCAATATCTTGCGCCCTTCATACATTCCCAGTTTGACTAGATTGGTATTGGCGAAGCTTTGTTTCGACACGGGGAAACCTTTCGGGATTCTCAAGATTCTCACAAGATTACTCGTTGCTTCAACAAAGACTGTCAGCCGGCCTCAAATCCCTTGCACGATGAGAACTAATGGCGTTTGACTAGAATGGTCTGGACTGATGAGGTGAAATCCGAGAACTACTGCTTTCGGTTTGTTTGTTAGAGAGAGTAGTATGCTTTTTCCTTTCCTCCTTATCGTTCCATAAAATGTTCTCAGACAATATCACCACGCATTGTAAAGGTGACTCAGTTCACAGTAACTCATACGGACACAAGTAAATACACCAAAAGAATACGAAACTCCATCTAAATTTCGCATTGAAATAAAAAAGCTCGGTAGTTTTAACTGGGTAACAAACCTAAATTGCGATCATGGTTCTTCATAATGCCATTGTTCAATTGCGCTCATGATTTCGAAAAAGTGATCGTCATTAAGAAAGATTAGGTGCTTCATAGCAGTGTAATGCGCTCCCAGGACTTTGAGCATTGCCCTACCAATACGGCTTGCCTTATGGATGACGATAACGACCATGAGAAGGAAAGAACCGTAATCCCACCCCTGGTCGAGACATTTTTGAGTTTTGAATTCAATTTATGGTCAACTAAAGTGATTTTTACATGGCGAAGTTTTTCTTTTGTATTTATAAAATTTCATATCATTAGCCAGTCATAGCAACTACGTATTACAGTAATTCATATAAAAAATATGTGGCAATTCAAATAAAAAGTCATCTGCGTTCATTGAAAATCGAGAACGGACCACCCTTATGCTGGCCAAATACGTCTGACAGCCGCAAAATTAACCGTTACCTATTAATTTATTTCGTTCATGACATTTTACTTCATACTGAAGTCTTTTAAAAAGCTTTTTTGTGAATTTTATATGTGCGGCGAATTCATGGCTAATGCATATAAGAATACATTATGCGGTTAGACGTAAAAGAGTTGTTTATCTATAACTACACTTAATTTGGGTTAAATCTTTCCGAAGGCTTATTCGTATGTTCTGCATTTACTAGATAAAGTTTCACAGTGAACGGCTCGTCAGCAAACTTCCTGTGATAAGATGAAACAAAAGTCGGAAAAATATATCTAGATTATTCGGTATCAACGCGAGCACATTAATTTTTAATTCACGAAATCATATATTTACGTATATTTTCATTGATTAATCCCATTCTGACTAACTAAGGATGGATTTATATTGGGTCGTGAACGAATCATTAATAAATATCCGTTCTGAGATCGAAACTTCATCACTCTACAAATTGAAAATCGTGAAAAATTACATCGCGTAGACTGCATCTATTTTAATTAAATCTTTTTTGTATCAACACTTGGAGCGGATAAATTTCGATTTATATTATTTCGATGAAAGAGACACGGGACGCGTCATTCAAAAAGATCCTCGAAAATTCGACTATAATGAATATCCCTTAGCGATAGCAGATGAAGATTTCAGTATATATTCCGAGTTGGGTGGGAGAGTGAAAATTTGTAATAACAGTCTTTCAGTAACAACGATATTATTTGACGTTAGAAACATGCTTAAATATACACAGCGATACTCTGCGACTGAATGCACGAATAATATAAGAAGAAAGCTCGAAAAAGATACGATTGATGAGTAAGTTCTAGGCTCCGGCAAATGTAAGTTTCATTGCGGATTTCAAATATTTACGGTAGACAATGTCTTCCTCAGTGTTGCCAGTCTTTCGAAGTTTGTGCTGCTCCTAGAAGTTACCAAGAATGCCGCATTCTGGCGCGCGAAAATTTTTGCGTTAATTTCTTCCGCCACTGCACATTCATATTCACAAGTGCACAAGTTAAATGTTCATCTCACAAGTTACAATTCTTTCTCCATAAACATTTCCACATCATACAATACGTTCTGTTTTCAAACAGACTTATAAGGCGCAAATATTTGTAACTTGTAAGGAAAAATGTACAATTCCTCCAAGAAAAGTAAATTACCTATAAGTGAAAATGGCAGATGCAATCTAGACCATATTTCGCAATTATTTGTAGCTTACAATATATTTTGAGCGTTTATCTTTCTTCCTTATCCTAGCCTCCTTCCTCATCCAAGATTCGGTGCCAAATTGTTCGGTGTACATAAATACACAAATATATGGTAAACCGTACTATTAAGTTTAATATCTATCTTAAAAGATCCCAAGCGAGGAAGAGTCATCAGTAAAACTAGAAGAAAAAGTCGTTCATTCCCC